>CM037859.1:53316962-54051482 GCA_021292105.1 Anadara kagoshimensis
CCCACACCCAATACCTGATTATCCATGGCAAGTAGTTGGCACAGATTTATTTCAATGGGACAACAAAGAATTTCTTGTTGTTATTGACTACTATAGCAAATTCTTTGAAGTTGTACAGCTAAATAGCACATCTAGTAAAGCTATCATTAACCATTTGAAAGCTATATTTGCCAGATTTGGTATACCAGAGAAGGTCATATCTGATAATGGTCCCCAGTACAGTTCTCATGAATTTGAAAATTTTACCATGACTTATGATTTTGTACACTCTACATCTACGCCCAAGGTACCCCCAATCCAATGGACTGGCAGAGCGAACAGTTCAAACTGTGAAACATTTTTGAAAAGGCTAAATCTAGCAATAAGGACCCTTATCTGGGAATCCTTGAATACCGTAATACTCCTCTACAAAGCACTGGTCACTCCCCTTCTGAATTGCTTCAAGGAAGACTACTCAGATCAGTTCTCCCTACACTTACCAATCAGCTCAAACCCAAGGTCATGAACTCAACCTTAACAAACCAATCAATGAAACTTGACCAGCAAAGGCAAGCTAAATATTATAATGTTTCATCAAAAGCCCAAAATCCCCTTAATGTTGGTGAAAAAGTCAGATTCCAAAAGAATGACAGTAAATGGCAACCTGCTATAATCACTGGAAAAGATGATGATCATTCTTACACCTTAAGATCTCAGTACGGTGGCATATTTAGGCGAAACCGTCGTCACTTAATCAAATCAAATGAAAAGTTTGATATGTCACTTTCACCACCATACAAAATCTATGATGACAACCCCAACCCCTCCAAAACACTGACAAATAGCCCAAAGGTCAAATATGGTATTCTTCAAGATGACCCCAAGGTCAAGGACATGTCACATAGTGATCAAGTTCAACCACCCCCTGTAGTCAAGTATGAACCAATTCATTCTCAAGTTAATTCACAACCATACATTACTCGCAGTGGCAGAATTGTTAAGCCCAAGATCATTAATTCCATGTAATATATGTATTTTTTCATGTGTATCTACTTGTTATATGTTTAATTTGATTACATTTTGATATAATTGATGTTATTACTCATATAACATACATTTTTCATGTTTTTCTGTTTATTATGTATTCGATTATAAATTGTATTTGATATTATTATTCCATTAATGCTCAATATGACATGTATAATTCAAAGACACTTTAGAAGAAATCATGTCATCAAAATACTTTATTGACAATTTTAATTCATTTATTATAAATGTTTTGAAAAGATTAATGATAATCTTGAACATTATTTTAAGAGACTGAAAAGACATTTCATTGTACAATATTTTAATGTTTAATTGATTGCAATATATTTAATAGTGATCTAGATATTCGCAGTGATGTTTTGACATTCAATACACAACTGATATATCTGTTTAATTATTTACAATTTAATAATGTCAGAAATAATATATACAAACTCAATTTTCAATGTAAAGAAAGGAGATGTTATAGTATTACTATTAATATAGTCATAAGAGTTATCTCTCTTTGTATACATAGGAATTGTATTAGAGTTGTCTCCCATATATAGATATATAGAATAAATGTCGGATCACACACGTCGTGTTTGTGTTGTGTATCTCCAGAGATCCATCACCATCCATACTATTACAGTTTCGATGTTTTAAGTGTAAATTCAGTGCAATCACTTATACATGTTGTCTTTGGAAAATGGGTCTTAAATGATTTTGGCAAATGTTTTCTTGACTTTTGTGATGATCGTTATAACAAAGGACTAAATACATAATTCAAAAGGTTAAAGCAAGTGGTACATATCTATGAAACCCTGACTGATACACCAAATTTTTCAGATAAACAAAAAAGAACTCCCAATCCTTCACACAATGTGTGTGGGTAAAATTGTCATAATACAGAAATATATAAAATAGCAAATACGTAATTACTTTTAATTGAAATAAATTATAAAACGTGTATAACAATAACTTACCATCAATAAATACATTCTATATAAAAAGTGTGTGGGGGTTATATGGTTGCGAAAAACTGGATATGTGTGCGTGTGTGTGTTTGCGAAAAAAGTGTATGTGATTGTAGTTGGGTGTGTTTGTGAGCGATTGTGTGCGTGTGTTGTAGAGAGAGGCGCCCGATATCCTTGACGCACTAAATCAATGTCCAACGCTCAAAACACGCATTAATATCCCGTGCTTCACTTTAAAGAGGTCAATACATGCGGTTTATGATACCTTGGATTTATAAAATGTTGTGTTTGTGATATATATAATAAACATATGGATTATATATCCATAATAATGTCATGATAAGGAGTCAGCTGTTAGGTCCAGACATTTTTTAAGGAATCTTGTTGGTAAGAAACTTCCTTATTTGTTGCTTGGTCATTTCAGTACTTGAGGGAAAAGTTAGGGAATTGGGTTAACAGTTGTTGGATGGCCGTCAATAAAGTATTACGAGTAGACAATGAGACCTTTCTGTGTTGTTATAATTCCGTCACATTATTTGGTCCAACCACTTCTTTCTCAGCTCTTTTACAGATGATAGAAACGGATGAAATGTAATGCTATTCATTAACGGATACCTGCCTTTTTCTCTCACCCGAAACGCACCCAGGAACACAACACAAGTCGTAAGAAGACCAGTTGTTTGGCAGTTTTTATAGGCGTTATTTGATTGGTTAAATATTTCGTTTTACTCTGCTGTCATGAACATGTGATAATAAATTTCCACATTATTTTTTTTCATATTTATATATTTAATCTTTATTTATTCATAAAATGTGCATCTTTAAAAAAAAGTTGATTTCAACCAATCGCCTCTGTGTAAATCCGATCGTTAGCCTGTTTTGACCGTTCTGTAGTTTCCACCACTATGGGCGAACAGCCGTCTCGAGACGAATGAAATGGATTCTCTGTTGATAGCGTTAAAACTTAAAATAAAGTTACTAATTTTAAAATCGCAATTAAAACTATATTCCACGCGGTGATAGCGTACAGGGCGAACTACTTTGAATGAAGCAGTGTTAGTTCATCAGACGTAGGTGTAGTCAAAGAGCTGAATATCGTTGTTTATTTCATGCTCGTTTTCAGTCTTTTCATATGAAAATCGGCCCTGAAAAAAGACTTTTCAGGCGGTTTTAATCGTGCACCTGTACATAGACTTCATTCCGGCATATACTCCAAAGTGCGAGAATACTTAGTGGTTTTACACTGTACAGTACAGCTCAAGTGAATACGTGATTTTCCACCGCCGCGGTGTTTTTTAATCCGTGACCGCAAAATTCCTTGTGGATTCAGGTGGGAATTATCTGACCACTGCGATTTGTGGTGCACGATTTTGCCGGTGGTAAAATATTGTAAGGACTAGTCCACTGGATCGTCCATCAGTGTATTATAATAATTTGTGTTTTCCAAACGTTACCCTTACAGTTAAAGATCCTCGACACAAACACACGTGAACAAGGTATCACTGCTGGCAAACAGTGACAAGACGCAAGTTTCACAACGATTTCTTCTTAAATTGGACATTTTCCCCCAATAGCTGGATGTGTATAGTAAATTTATCAGATTTCATTTAAGGAAAATCTTAGCCAGCACTTTGTTTTTACTTTAGTCAAATTTGTAATGCGCACACACAAAGTAGCAGTATCATCAGCGATTGATGGCGGCCGCAGACTGGTAGAAGTAGAAGTAGAAACATAAACTGACAAACTGCTCGTCGATTCGAACCTTGGCGGCGAAAGGTAGAGGATCACTTTGGAAAATTCGGCCACTGAGGCCTCGACAAGCAGAGATGATTGGTTGATTGAATGGGGTTTTACGTTCAGTCAAGAATCTATTACATTTATCGAGACAAAACCAGCTATAGGTGGATTGACAGAATTATTTATCTTTGCAGTGCGCACGGTAATTACTAGGATGGTTTTTCAGAGCGCCGCGCTTACCACGACACGGAGCATCAGTTTTTTATGTCGCTTTTAATTGAATTTCCAAATAGCTAGTGTTTAATTACATGTGACATTCTAAAAAAAACACCAAAAAAAAAAAAAAAACTGAGATGTCTTTTATATAGTACATAGGGGTAAGATAGTACGTGTGTACTCATATATAATACACAGACAAGTCTGTTGCGGGGGTGGTTAATTGAAAGTATCTTTATTGTCCATGCAACCGTCATCTCGTCCTTGTCGGCAAGCTTTGAACAAAAGCTTGAAAGGCTAATACACGTCACTTTGTTGAATACCGCAGTATCGGTGTGCACGTGCTTTGGTTTCAGATTATGATGGACAAGTTGCGGGGGTGGTTTATTGAAAATGATAATGTGCGTTCAACCGTCTAATCGTCTTTGTCGGCAAGCTTTGGAAAAAAGATTTAGAACGAGAGCTGGAAAGGGCTAGTACATGCCTCTCTGTGTGAAATTACTATCAGTTAGCCTGGTTAATGAGGTGATGAAAACATACACGCCGAAAAAAACCGTGCACACTGGTAATTTTTTAAAACCTCATATTGTGGGGGAAAATTTGGGGTGGGTGGTTTAGTATCATTAAAACATATTTGGGTCTAGAATTCAGGTTCGAATAATCTGTGGTATTCCATTTTTTTAATAAATAAAAATTATAATGAATGACGGGAACTTCGAATAACCGTAGGCATTTGAAAAATCGAAGTTTGAATAAACTAAGTTAGACTGTACATGTACTTAGATAACGTGATAATCCATTAATGGTTAAAGTGTAATTCATTTTCAATCAACATCGCGGTGAAGATTTTTCCTGCCGGCGGACGATTTACTGTCCACCGCGGCAGGAATATTTTTAATCCGTCATTTATTCAGTTGCGGTAAATGTCTTTAGATCACGGTGGACCGCGGTAGAAATTTAATCCCTTTTGACACCGCGGCCGCGGTTTAAATTCACGTATCCACTTGAGCTGTACATGTAGTTGGAAAATCCTGACGTTATTGGTTTTTTTGTTTTTTGTTTTGTTTGTTTTGTTTTGTTTTTTTTTTTTTTTGTTTTTTTTTTTAATATTAAAAAACGAACCGTGAGTGATCGTTGTTTGATTTTCTTCAGTTGAGAAATGCTTCAAATCTTGGAATCTTGGAGAAATCTTGATAAATTGCTAGACTTTCACATTTGGTATCATCGACATGATACTTGTCAGATGCGTTGATTACTACCTTTTTTGTTAACGAATTGCAAATAATGAAAACTATCGTAACTGCCTAGAGTGACCTCATAAGTGATTTTCTAGAACTTTTAATTGGTATTTGCAAGCTCATAATATATATAATTTGCTTTTAAGCAGCAGCAATCATTAAAGCAATTTTCTTTGCAACTTTTCTTTTTTGTGTGAGCCGCGGTGTGAATTGTCGCTTGCCTTGAAGGCTGCTCGTTGTCCATAATCAGAATGGTACCATACCAGAAGGCTTCGTGCTTATAATATAACTACATGTATATCGGTGTAAAACATTTATGTGAGGCTTTCTATTCCAGTCTCTCTGTTTTCCTGAAAATTTCATTTTGGTCTAATAGTGAATGTTTGGTTTGAAGGGTGATTTGCGCCGCAATACGTTACTCTCACGCACAATACCGAAATATTTGACAGCAGCCACATGTTACGATAAAATGTTTTTGCGGCAAAGCTTTTCTTGCGATAAATTGCTCTGTAGGATATAAAGAATAAACTCAACCCAACTGAAAAATTAATAATCTACGCAGTCTTGGTAGATAACTTCGTAGTCACTTAGTGTGTAAAACGGGGAGTGCCACTATATTCATATTAAATGATCTATGCTGAAAGAAAGATAGCAAATCTTAATGTTTGGCAGTGAACCGCCCCAATTAAGCGGCCCTTCATTTTGGGGCTTGGTCGTGGTAGCGAACACACTAGGTGGATTCTACTTTGCGATTTTCCCCGGAATTTTTCGGGTCCGGATTGTCATTTTATTGCCGTTTTGTACAGTACTATACTGTCGGCATTTCCGATAATGAAAAAGGGTGCCGATTTCTCACGTGTACAGGTGACATTTACTTGAAATAAAGTGGTATATCTTTATGAAACTCGATTAAAGATCAGGAAACTATACTCTACACTTCTGAGAATAATCTTATTGGGTTTTACTAAGAAAAACGATCTAGTGTTGTATGACCAAGGTATGAAAATATAAAGTGTTTGAATGTTGAAAAAACCGAAAAACCGTATATTGAAAAAAATATTGTTGATCCTGTATTCTTGCTCAAGTGTTTTGTTGCCGTGATTAAGCGTCTATCAGCTGAAAAAATTCAAAAAGAGATAAATAATATTGACAATAAATCATACGCAGAAATCGAGGCCCGATCTGACGGGTTATCTGCCCTTACATTAAAAGTTGCCCTATACTGACCATCTTTATATACGGATACAGGTGTGATATACTTACAGTTATAAAGATGGTAGTTTGGTTCAGTCGAGCGTGACATGTTAGATAATTCCAATTAGCTGATTAGGGAGAGCAATGAGTGATTATAGATCAACAAAAATCCAATCGGGGTTTCATGTATCTGACTAAACGCAGACGGATTATAATGAGTATTTAGACACTAATGACTAGAATGCATCTCGTAATAAAATGATGAAAAAAAATAACATGTGTACCAGCTAATTGAAAATTTGCACAAAATCGTAATTTTATAAATGTCTCAAGTATTTGTTTTAAATACGTTTTGTCGGCGTCTTATATGCTTACTCTAAGTTTAAATAAAAATTATATCAGCGTTTTTAAATATTCTATTCTAGCTATATTAATGTTTTTACATAAATACTAAATAAATAAATAAATAAATAATAATTTTTCTCAGCATCAACAATGCAATCTAGCAGAACTTTGAATAAGAAATAAATCTTTTTTTAAAACATTTCATTTTAGCTTCATTATATAATTCATAAATAAATAATAAATAAATACTATGATTTTTCTTATGTTTTTTTCATAACTAGATGATTTGATTCATCTAATTGAACCGACAAATCCAATGAGCTGAATAGTTAATTGCAATATTTTATTTTATTTTATTTTTATTTTATTTTATTATTTTATTTTATTTTAATTTAATTTTATTTTATTCATCGACCTGAACTGTGAAAAGAATGTAAGATAAACCTGGCACTGGTAAGGACAAGACCATCTGTAACAATTTGGAGAGAGAGAGAGAGAGAGAGAGCTTGAGAATTATCACTCTCAAGTCACAAATATTGTTCAAAAAGTATGATCAATATACAATAATATTACTTTTTATTTTTACAATCAGGACATGATCGTGACATGGTCGAAATGCAATATAATATTCTAAAAGTTCATGAGAACTTTAAACAGCTGTTAAACAAAATTTGAACATAATGTTCCTATTGAACAGTAGGGACTCATGCGTGACGGTTTACCTACTTGTTTCAATAATTAATTAATTTCCCAATTAACTAAAAATCGAACCTAACCCATCACTTTACCTAGATCATGTTATTTGTGTCATGGTAGGCACTTAACATCACAGATTTATTTATTTTAGAGGTAGTAACTGCGCGGTGTTATTATTATTATCATTATTAAATGTGATGTATTTGAATGATAATTTATCACAAATCGTTTGAAAATCTAATAAATATTAGTTATAAATTTATTTTTCGTCACTCTGTTTTGTTAATTTGAGTATAATTAAATCCGTTCAATAGATAATTATTTAAATGTAATTGTTAATTTTAACTAAGTCATCTTCAATGTTGTTTCCTTCAATTTTAGTGTATCAAGTCAAAATGGCTGGGAATAATCATATTGTATTTCATTTGGGTTTAAATGTTTTATTGCATTGATTACTTTTGAAACTTTAAGAAAATAGATATTATTATTATTATTATTATTATTATTATTAGTTAAATGAATAAGGACTATAATAAATAAAAATGTGCATATTTTTTCCTTTTCAAATAATAATACTTCCTATTTCTCTTAACTTGATTTAATTTTTTAATAATATTTTAAATAGAAATGGGCACAATGTTGTATTAGATCCAGTAGGCTAGTGTGTTTGACCATGATAGTCTATACATATCCATAGTACATGTATCTACATATTCTATCCTATTGACCCTGATCCACTGACTGAAATATTGATACAAATATTGTACCACCTAAATTTCAAATTAAAAGTGGAATGGATTTTTTTAAAGGTACCACAAAGATTTTTATAACTGAATTTTCATCACGATGTGAATTTTATCATGAAAACCAGACATTTTCACTTTTCGATGTCTCTGTGTCCAGGATTGCCTTGGATATATTTGACGTCTCATAGTTCCATGTTCCTTTCACACAATTTTGATTACACACGTGACGGGTTTAGCTAGCTAAACAGGAGGTGCTTACCCTTCCGGAGCACCCGGCCTCACTTCCCTGGTGGAAGTTCACGTGTCTAACCTAACTTGTCAGTTCCAAAGTTTTTACTTTGCTTCTGGATTGTGATTCGGAAATGGATAAGTATGTTTGTTTTTGATTGTTTAATAAGAAAAACCCGGTTTATAAAAACAGTGTTGTGCACTTTCTAATGAGTTTCATATGGAAATTAAGTAAAATGTCACCATATTTTAAATCAAAAAGTGGAATGGATTTTTTTCAAGATATTTTAATCATTTTTATATTTGAATATTCGTGACAGTATGTATTTTTCACTGAGAACCAGACATTTTCAGAAAATAATATTGTTGTTGGTGAAATTTAAATTTGAAAATCGGGTATATCTAGTTCCCATTGTAACTTAACGGGCTGGCGATCGCACAGGTGACTTAATACAGGTGATGAGACCATCGTCTTAACGCAGCATTGGTGTACGGTCGGACCTCGATTTCTGTACATGATTTATATGCCACTAAGGTCAATTTCAAAAGACTTTGTTTTAAACCGGGAGAAACGAGGTGGGGATGTGGTCGAGGCCGCTGTTGATATCGTGAGGGTTAGCATGTTTGCAGTGGTAACATTCATAGGTATTCTTACTTTTTGAACATATGGCCTTAATTAGCTCACATGGCCATAGGTAATGTGAGCTTTTATCATGACTTTGTATGTGCCTGCCATTTGTCTGTAAACTTCTCAAAATCTCAAAAAATCTTCGCTGAAACTGATAAATGAAGTTGCTTGAAACTTTGTAGCATGTCTGCTACAAAGAATCCTCAATTTGAAGTGATCCGACAAGTTTTCAGCAGTGCAGAATATATGCCTACTTTGAAAACACTTCTGTGAAAAAAACTTGTGAAGAATAATACTTATTGGAAAAATGAGACTCAGTGCAATCTTGACTTGTACTTAAAAACTGGCACAGTTATAACATTCTTCATGATGATAGGTAATTAGCAATTGTAAAAGACGCTTGCATTTTGTTCTCGCTCTCTGTTCGCTAGGCACCTTCGGTGCTTTGATTTATAATTTTAATTTATGAACAAAATCCAATAACGCCATTCTATAAATGCCAATACCAAAACACTTTACGCGTTAAATGTGATTCGTAATGGAATGAAATCATATATCAAGTGCACAAAACAAAGTTAAATAGGAATTTCGATTGACACATCTCCTTTACGCATATTAATCTGATTTTTGTTTTCAGATTCCACAACAGGAGTATTGCAATTACCGTCATCATAACTCCTTTTTATCCCCTGCACGGTATCACTAGCAATTTGTTCCTGTACAACACTAGTGCGCTTATAACTGCGTACAGCATCGGATCTATGGCCAGTTTTTTCACATATAAGTTGCTCTGGTAAATCTTCTTCATACATACGAGTTGCAGCTGTTGCACCTAAGAATGGTTAGTAAAGAATCCCGGAATTCCCGATTAACCACACAAATTTTTAACAACTTTTGATATTGAGTTAATACCAACTCGGACATCAGCAAACCATTGACATTCAGTGGGTTTGGTCAACGATCGTAAATAAAACGTCATACTTTTTCCCTCTATTGGTCTACAATAAGTCAGAAATAAAGCTTTAGTTACTAAACGTGAAATAATAGGTAAACGTCACCTAAATTAATGATTCGTTATGCATTATTGTAACAGTGAGTTGACATTTGACCTAACGACTTCACCACCCTTTCAATATCAATCTACGTAAAACAAGAGGCCCATGGGCCTGATACGCTCACCTGATAACTAATGGCTAGCTGATAGATTTAAAGAAAACATAAATACTAAACCCCAATGACTTTTTTCTTTACATCATGATAACCATTGTATCAATACCTACAACATTCTAATATACATGCCTATACAAAAAGTTTATTGTTTTCGAGATAATTAACCATTTTGGTATTGTTTCACATCTGTGACCTTGACCTTTGAACCCATGACCTTTTTCTATACATCAAAATGATCGTTGTATCAATACCTACAGCATTCTAATAAACATGCCTATGCAAAAAGTTTATAGTTTTCGAGATAATTAACCATTTCGGTATGTTTCCCATCTGTGGCCTTGACCTTTGAACCCATGACCTTTTTCTATACATGAAAATGATCGATGTATCAATACTTACAACATTCTAAAATACATGCCTATACAAAAAGTTTATAGTTTTCGAGATAATTTACCATTTCGGTATTGTTTCACATCTGTGACCTTGACCTTTGAACCCGTGGCCTTTTTCTATACATCAAAATGATCGTTGTATCAATACCTACAATATTATAATATACATGCCTATACAATAAGGTCACGACCTTCACAATACTAACAAGAAGATGTTAAAACTGAAAACCCCATGTCATTATCTGGTCAAATAGTCAAGTTATAACAATTTGAAGCTATTTTACGATTTTTTTCAAAATTAAACGCAAAAACGCGTAACCTATTTTTTGTTCGAACTTCACAAAATGAACAAACTATAGGCTTAAGACCCTAGAGAAGCCAAATATCACATCAGATTTTTTTCTCCAATCAGTACTTTCGGAGAAGAAGATTTTTTAAGATTTTTGCACCCCTAGGTCACCTTGACCTAGTTATGGTAGCCATGGCAACGCCACGAACAAATCTGAATTGCACCGGCCCATATATACTTCTCACCAAGTTTGATTGAAATCTGTCTTGTAGTTTCAGAGGAGATGTCGAAAATAGGTGTTAACGACGCACGCACGCACATACACACGCTGCGCTATGCCATAAGCTCACATGACCTTCGGTCAGGTGAGCTAAAAACTACTGATGAACCAACTTTTAAGTAATATTAAATTCCTTTTATGTTAATGGACGCTATATGGAATGAACACGGAAATTCGAGTAAAATAAACTAATAATAATGACCTCCTGACTTTGACTTTTGGTCTACAAACCCTGAACGTGTCGCATGGAGATATGCAACAGACATGATTCCTGACGGACAAACCAAAAATTATAAACCCTCGAAATGTTTTCGCGGGGCATAAAAAACAAGGAGCATACCTGAGAGCTATGTACTTCTAGTAGAGAGTCACTACACATCTACTGGGATCTGATTTATTCTCGTACGCCTTGGTATGTTTTCTTAGTAGTCATTTTACGATGCTTTATCCCTCCAGGGTTACACTTTGATATGTCTTTAGTGTATTCTAGAAATTTCCTGCCGCTACCTTTATCTGTTCCAAGTTTCAACTGTGAATTAACACCGTGTCTTAAATTATAATGTTCTTGCCCTCCCTTTAAAGCAAAGTTAAGACCAAGTAGATAAAGGAGGGTGTCTAGCAATTTATCAGGAGTGTCGGACCTTAACATTCCACAATTCCACATTTTTTCTCGTCTTCCACAGTTATTGTATTTGCTTGTTGTTTTTTTTTATTCCAACACCCATTGCTGTCAAATCTTTCTTTTTTGGTCTAAGTTAGACCTCATACCCTCAAATTCACAGTCATCCAGCAATGTCAGAAAACGACAATTTTCACGCATGTAATGTTGTATTGCCACAATAATTTCATAAAGAGTGTTTCCGCGGTATTCATCTCCATTTTCCTTTCGGACGTCAATTACAAAAGCTCCTAGGGCATAATCCAAAGTTACACAATCTATGGTCACTAAATCGCCCTTAACTTGTTTTATATCTTCTCCGTAAAATGATTTTCGTGATTCCAACCACTTGTTAAACAAATTTACTGCCCACTTAGATTTTGTCTGTTTTCTTAGCAAATGTTGATTTACACATTTTTCACGTTCAATAACCGGCATTGGTTCCTGGAAACGTTTCTCTGTATTGACAGACACAATATTCTCCTACTGTGACTCTTTCAAAATATTATCAGTCAATTCATCATCAGATATATCACTAAATAAGGGATTCTTTAGCATGTCTACTTCTAGTTCAGATTCAAGGTCCAAAATGGATTCAATTATAGTTTCGGTCTCGTTTCCAGAAACGCAATTTTCATTCATAAAACTATTGGTTGTAATAAATAAATCGCCATCACTTTCCATTTTGACAGAGCAAACAATTATACAATGAATGTAATGAATCTCTTATGTTTGTAACCAACCGTGAACTAATCGGTTCTATTCAACTGTTGGATAGTCAAATGCTACCTTATATATCTAGGGGCACAAGAAGGGTTTCAATTTTTTAAGTTAGATAAATCGCTCGTAGTTGTTGAGAGAAAGCTTTCTCTAGCCTATTCAACAAAAACTCGTGATTTATTCTAAACATAAACATATGGACAATCACCGGATATCAATGAATACGGAATCAGGAATGGCTTGAATTATTAAACAAACAAGACAAACGCGAGATGTTACCCGGAGGACTTAAAGTTAATTACAGGTGACCAGGTATTTACTTCTTTGCCAACGGCTATTCTGTTACACGTGACACCTTTAAGAAAGACTCATACTCATCGACTAATCAAATAATAATAAAAAAGAATCGGCAGCCTCATTGGTTATATTATATTTAAAGTCATTCAGTCGCAAAAATTAAAAACGCGAAAATTTTAACATACTAATAGGTATATTTTCACAAAATCGCGAAAAATTAACACCGCAAAAATTTCCAGTTATACGGTATACCATTATTTTGTATAGATCGACCAGGGTGTGTTGGCGCACCGTTTGCATATACACGAAATATCAATGTCTACCATTAATCAAATAGTTATAAATTTAATTTTTGTCTGTATATTCAAAAAATCAACTACAAACAGAAATATCACGATTTCTTGTGTTTGATGTATACAGTGCGTCCATTTATCTCGGTCGTCATACATAACATGTTTATCGAAACTAGTCACCAAAGTTGGTTTAAACATTTACACGGATATATTTACATGGTCGGTTAACACAATTTATATCAATATCCAATGTAGATAGGTACCTCATGTGTGTAACTTATATTTAGGAAATTTATTTCAATTAATTTCAGAAACAAATACCAAAGTTTACTTTAAAGGCGAAGATAATATTTTATCAAATTTTTTCCCGTGTTGTATAGAATATCATGGCAGAAAATATAGAAGTGCTGAACATTTATATCAGTTTATTAAAGCAAAAGCACTGTAACAATTATATTGCGGAATAAATATTTCTTTCAAAAAAAACTAGAGAAGCAAAAAATTTATCTAAATCGATAATTATTAATGTGTCTTGGCAGTCTAACCGTCTACAATCATGCACAAAATATTCTAAAAAGTATTGTCAGCAATCATACACTAAGTCTTGATCTCAAAGGTGGATCTATGAAGTCTAACCATATTAATACACGATTTCCGTGAACTAGAAGGAGAAAATCTCTTAGCAGCCGAAATGCATACACTTCATCGTATTGGTCCCTTTCAAGGTATTAAATTTCGGACAATAGTGGCTAAGTTCGCAGAGTATTTAAAGAAAGAAGTCTTAAAAATATATGGGAGAAAAATTCAGTCACCAGCCGAAGTAATTGAGCGTTGCGAAATGTTATTTAAATTGCAAAAGAATACGAGGATCAAAACGTCAAGACACGTATTTTTAACTAAAACGTAGTTTTTGAAAACGGGACAAGATACAGAGACAAGAGGCACTTACCAAAAGCAGAGAAACTTCTTATTTTTGACGCGGCGGAGAACCCCCCCCCCAATCAAATTAAAGCGGTAAATTATAAGATTCGGGAAATGTTTTCTAAGGGAATGAAACAAGTGTAAAAACTTGCAACGATGTCATAAAGTTTTGTAAGAAGATATTAACAATACCGGAAAACGCGGGCGCGTGATTGGAATTTCAAGACTTTGTCTTTTTATATTAAGTACTTATAAAAAGTTTATGATTCTCTGCAACTTATACTTATGTGATTATGTAATTATATTTCTACAACCACTTGATATTATTATAATTTTGTAACATGCATCTTCAAACATGTATTTTGTTTGGTTTGATATGTTTGCTTTTAAAACAAAAAATATAAAAAAGTAACGCATTGAAAACCTTGTCATAAATGACTAGATGAACATCTCCAATAGAACTTGAGATAGTAAGGTTTGTTATATACTGTTTAGTAATTATTCTAGAAAGTTCATTTACATATCATTAACCCTTTATTGACATGAAATACTGAAAAGTATAATTTTTTGAAAAATACATTCCATCACCAGAATTCATATCTGGCGAGTTTTTGTGTCAAATACATGGCCAGTGTTTCAGCTAGGCAGCGCCATCGCGGGATTTCCGCTAAATCAGGCCTGTCTCCCACACAAACAGAAATTCATTGCGCCAAAATTGCCGCAAACGAAACTGAGATGGCCCTTTTTTATTTTAAAATCGTAAGTTCTGCGCCAGAGAGTCGGACATTCTCATGATCTCGTTCAGGTTACCATTCATTGTCGTAACTTTCAGGTGTATTGGTTTTTATACATCAATGTTATTTATACGTTTTAAAAATCACTGACTGGTACCTGAATACAAAGCGCTATAAGATTCAGATTATCACTAATACATTTGGAAGTCTCGGTAATCATCGTGTATGTACAATGGGAGAGTCGGTCACGTGGATTCTGAGAAGTTTCGTAGTTGAATTATTTTAACTGTACAGTGCTCCAGGACTAGATTCTAACATGAAACGGAGGATAAATATATCGGACTATTTCAAACTGAAGCGTGATCGGCAGGATACTGCAACCGCAATTTGTGAATCTGTCGAAAGCGATCAAAGTTCATGTTCAGGTATACCGACAGAAACCGAGAGTGAAAGAAGAGTAGCACCAGCATCTATCGATGATGGCGGGACGGTGGTTACTTCAGCGTGTACAGGAAGTGAATCGGTAACAGGTGACAGCGAGACTGTTGTTGAAAAGAAAAAAATATATGCATACATTTCAAAACAAATAACTAAAAGAATATTCGTGGCTAGAGTATAAATCGGGTCAGATGTATTGTAAAATGTGCCAGTCTTCAGGTAAGAAAAACACTTTTACTGAAGGATATAAGAATTATAGAACATCTACACTAACAAGACATGCAGGTTCATCAGATCATCAAGAGTCTATAAAAATGAAGCATTAAGAAATAATTTTGCTGTTGCAACAAGTACAGCAATTAACCAAAAAACAGATTCCGTAATACACGCAATGCGTTGTGCATATTGGTTAGGAAAGGAAGGTATTAATGGACTTAGAATGTGGTAAAAATGCAACATACGCATCATCTCAAAGTGCAGAGGAAATGCAAGAATGTATAGCAGAAGTACTTTCAACAGAAATAGATTCATGCATGCGTAAGGGGTTTACAGTATTTCTTAGTGACGAAAGTAACTGTCACAAAGAAACTGGTTGTATATGGTAGAATAGTTGATAAGGAAACATTTGATCAAAAAATGTTTATCATGGTCAATGTTGCAATTGAATAGCCCAGTGTTACAGCCAAAGTTATTTTTGAAAAGTTGGAAGTCTTTATTCAGTCAAAGGGGTTGTCTCTTGAAAAAACTTATTCTTTTGGCAGTGATGAGGCTTCTATCATGATAGGTCGTAAGAATTGTGTAGCAGCTAGGATTAAGGAGAAAAATCCTTTTGCTACAAATGTGCATTGTTTTGCACACAGACTAGCACTGTGCACTTTAAAAGCAGCTGAGAGTGTAGAGTATATTAATAAAACTTTTCAATCAACAATGTCTGATATGTTTTATAATTTCAAACGATCATCTGACAGGGTGTCAACACTAGCTCAAATACAGAAGTTGCTTGAATCTGATGAGGTAAAACTAACGGAGGTCCATGAAGTAAGGTGGTTTGCTTTTTTAATGCACTTTATGCATTTGTCCTGAAAGCCTCTCCTATCATACTTTGAAAATATAAAGAAACCTTCTGACAAGGAGAAAACATTCCTTAAAACCATGATAGATGTAACATTCATTTATATTATGCATTTGTTGATGGATGTCATACAAGCCTTTACACAGCTTAGCATTGTATTTCAGAAACAGAATCTTGACATTTCTGTTATTTATGCAGTCTTAGATTCAGCATTAGACAGTGCAAAGAAGGCTTTATCGGGTAATTCATACTACCAGAATGAGAAGAAAGACAATATGGTACTTTACAAAGGTGTCAAGTTAGGGAATAGCAGCATCTCTTTAGCAATGAATGACTTTCAGAAAATGAAGAACAGAATGTATTACCAATCTACAAAACAATGTGAATGAGATCTATTCCCTTTATGTCACAGTCTGAGCTTGACTGTTATGGAAATTCAGACATTGATACCTTAGTGAAGTTTTATGGGGAGGAAAAGAAAACTGCCGATGGGCGTGTTAACTGACATTAGTAAAAAGATCTTGCATTGATAATGCTGAATAAAATGTATCCCTTGTATATGCAAAGTCAACACAATCCAGCAAAATGTGTTGGATAAATTGTTGAAAAGGGATACATTGGGGAGGTTGTTCAATATAAAAGAATGTGCTTGGCGAAAGAACAATTACTACCCATTTTAAAGCCTTGGGTCAGACCCGATCGGGGTTCGAATCCACAAACTTCCACTTGCGGAGCAAGCACATCATAAACTGAGCTTCCGCAATGGTTGATTAATCAGATTTTAAAATCAAAGTCCTTTTATTTTTCGTTTATTGACAATATAAATAAGATTTGAAGAAAAAGTACAATTTAACCGAAAACGGGATCTCTAGTAGTAGAGGTAACAGTACTTCCGTTCTCTGGACCGGAAGGTACCAGTTCTAATTCTCCCCACTGGGTCAAAAACTCGTTCATATCAATGCCGCCATCGTCTGCAATAAGAGAATTAAAACTATATACATGTGGTATACAGAAATGTTAAGAATACACAATTTAAAAAAAAATTGCAACTAAAACGCATATTTACGATAGCAGCCGATATTGAGACGTCTGATGATAAAGTTTCCGACTTTGGACGGCACAGGTTGCTTGGATGAATGTTGCTAAACCTCGCACCGGCAACTTTTCACGCTTTTCGCGACGAGAACTATTTAATTAATCTTTATTGATTAATCTATGAACAAGTTCGTTTATACATGTGGAGTGCGAGTGTGTTGTATGGTCTGCCTTTTACTAGCAAGTACTCGGGGCGACTTTCAGGTGCTAGCTAACCGTGTAAGTACACCGCAGACAAGCGTACCACTTCCCTAGTCAAATTATACTGATAGGGAATTGGCAAGGAAAATTTACTTTCCAACATGTGGTCCGAGCGTGGCGCGAACTTTTGGATTTGTAGACTGACGTCTTATCAATAAGCCACCACGGCCTCGTTTTGGGCGGCAGTGGAGTAAATGTTCAGTGCAGTGGTTATTATACAATAAGCCTGGTGGTCTATCCACAAGGACATAATATTGTTTAACGCATTTGCTTCCAGGTAATCATGACATGTACTTGGCAAACATGAATTAAAATACCTATGGTATAGTCCGTCAGCGATGTCTTGGCAGAGTTTTTAGTCCTTCTGCGATATCTTGGTGTTTATAAACATGGAAGAGTCCATATAATGTAGTTACTCACAGATAAGGATATATAAAGGTGGGACTGACAAATGAATGCATTAAGGCATAAATATATGCATACGATAACACCCGTTGGTTTATAATAAACTCGTCCATGTTTACAAACACAATATCACTGACGGACTATAAGAACAAATGTTAAAGAAAAACAAAAGAAACGTGTAAACAAGAAACAAGAAAAGTTCATATTGGGACACGTCTGGTTATACGGTCACGCACTTAAGTACAAAATAATCTCTTGTATTAGAGATACACAGTCATTTCATTGTTGAATATCAAATAATGGGAAGTCGGGGGTCCTCAAATAGAACTATTATACTATAATTACAAAAAAGTTTAATGTGTTGAAAAATGCAAGGAAATTTTCCCGTGGCAAACAATTAAGATCGTTATCTCATCTAATGATTTCGAAATATTGAAATGGGTGAAATAAGGCCCAATGCAAGATTTTTTTACATATCAGTCCTGGAAAATTGGCGGAAACCTAAGTGCTTTGAAAAAATCACTTTCGACAGGCGAACATATTTTCTCTCACAAATATCTGCCCGAGGTCGATTCGAATGTAGGCGGTTTGAAGTAGTGTGATCCGTTCATGCACCCTTTAGACAACTCGGCCTACACTGAATGCTAACTGATTAGGTTTTTGGGATATAATAGGCCCATGCTGACCGGTTTGCGATCGTTTTTGTATGTCGTTCTGCTTTGTTAACTTTTTTATTTCTCTTAAACTAGTTAACTAATGAAAGTGAAATTTGACAAAGCCGTTCCTTGACCTTGACCTATATTAAGGTCACAGTTGCCTATTTCAAAAACAATGTTCTGAACCTTAATGCCTTTTTTGGTATAACCCGGCCGTGCTTCGAACACATTTCCTCTCGTTTTCGAGGCAGCGCTCTACCACGGGGTCTCCGTAAATGGAAGGTAATGGGTTTGGATACCGTTCGGGTCTGGCCAAGACTTCCGAAACTTTAATGACTGTTCTTTTGCCAAGCACTCGGAATATAGAAATGAAAGTCACGGGGTGCTTGGCGTTTCGGTATCAGTACCGTAACTAGACCCTTAAATAAACCGAGGCAAGAAGTGAAGATCAATCGAAATACAGTACCAACATAATCTCCCTTTGTCAACTCGCAATAAAATGTGTGATGACTGGTACTTGGCTTTTTGATGTTTTTCCCTTCTTTCATGGGTCTTTAACCCTTTGTTCACCCATAGCATTTGTTCAGTCCTTAAAGGGTTTCGATGTAAATCTTTTATTTCTAGATCCTGAACTAAATGAATATGCACAAAAGCCCCATCCATATTTGGGGATTAACGTATCCATGGGGATGAACTTTGCCAGTCACAACTGAAAGGCTTGCCTTGGTCATGTTTTTGTAACTTTTACTGGGCAGACAAAACGAAGTACGCTCATCATCATTTAAGGGTTCCGTGGATTCCGATCTTTGATGTAATATACTGTGTTTCAAGTTTCTCCTTAACAGTTACACCCAAGTCACCTTCCAATTTTGATATTTTTCGGGTATATCAAAACTAGTTTCTTTTTTCAGCTCAGTTTCATGTAAACTGTCACAAGTTGAAGGAATTTCTTATTAACACTTGGAATGATTGCAACCCAATCACATCCCGGAAAAAAATGACGACCGTCGGGGCTCTCTCTCTCTCTCTCAAAATATCACTTCTGCGAAAAAGTATTTGGTTAAATTTATACCGAGGCAGTTGCCTCGGTTGCCTCATAGGTAGTTACGGTACTGGGTATGTAAAATATACTTGTCTATATATGGTTTTACGTGCCGGACAAGTCGACAAGTACCACTACCGCTGAGCCACCGACGTGGTAAAATGACTAGAGACGTTACATTTTTGTATAGCATCAGAGCACAAAGTTTACCACTTTTTTGAAGCTGTTTAGTATTCTCCAACATTTAAGGTAGCAGTGATCTTATGTAGTAAAGTATATAACTTCATATATAGCATCAAATCATAAAGGTCTACAAAGTTTTTGTGTTGACTTTAATCTGTATAGATGTTAATTACTCGTAAGTACGATATTTATACAAAAGTAACGGATATATTTTGGTCGGTCTAATGAGAACTATTTCATCTATATCGAATCAGTCAGTGCTGAGTTATAGTGGAAGCAAACCTTGTCAAACTAGATTGGACCGGGATTCGGCACCTAGGCGTCTAAGAGTAAAAATATTTTAATTTTAAACATGTATAACTACCAACACTAGGATGGACAGACGTGATCTTATTGAAAATGCATAGTTATAACTTGAGAGGAACGGGATTCCAGACATGGACGGTAAACCGATACCATTTATTTCAGACTTGGATGGAACGGGGTTCTCAACATAGAAGTTGAGTTTAGTAATGGTGTTGAACGTCCCAGTAAAGAATATTTCACTTATATCGAGACATCGCCAGCTTTAGACGAAGGTGCTAAAAATTTGCCTGCGCGTTGCAATGATGGCATTCTACAGTAGAGTTTTTATACGTAATACGGGACCTCATTTATGTTAAATTCTCATCCGAAAAACCGTGACCATTTTCGTAAGGATAGGTACTTGGCAAAAGAACCAGTCACTACCCACTTTCGAGTCTTGTGTCAGACCCGGTTGGTGTTCGAACTCACGACCTCCCACTCACTACAGCGGTGAGAGAATGTGGCCTTTATTAAAGTGAATTTGACTCTTAAATGTACGTACGGTCCATATCAAAGTACTTGAAAAACTGAACCAAATCGTTATGTTCAAGTATTCCATCATCATTGCCATCAGCTGCATCAAATAAAGCTCTTGCTTCAGCTGCTGCTCCGAGCTGGAAGATGTTCGTCCAATCTTGAACGAATTCCTGCAGTGTCACATTGTGGTCCCCTTGAAAATTTTAAAGAAGAAATTTTTTAATTAAAAATGTAACACTGATCAAGAAATAGTCAAATCAACAAAGTAAGCGGCGAAGTTAAGGGTGAACAAATAAACAAAGAAAACAAGGTCAAAATACATATACCCATATGGTGAATATTATAGTGTCTGAATTATGTCGTTTCGTCGTGTTGCAGGTTTACTAAAACTAGAGGCTCCCAGGAGCCTGTATAGCTCACCTAGGTAGAGTTGTTGCAGAATGAAAATCAACAGATTGTCTAATATTTAAATAAATGCTTGAAATTTATTACACAATATTTGTTTCTATCACAAAATTTTAATATTATTTCCTTTCAAAACTAAACCATATTTCAAAATTTTGAGACAATACATACCAAGTATCATCGACTTTTCATGTATAATACCTGAGAAATTTTCCTTATCCAAAAACTGGTCAATAGACCATGAAATTAAGGTCAAGGACAAAAGCCATAAGGCAGTCTGACTGATGTACTATGGTGGCCACCTTGGATTACGTGCGAACATGTCGGACACAATATATTAGGTAGACCACACAAGGACTATTGTCACAAAGTTTGGTTGCAATTGGCCAAGTGGTTTCACAGGAGTTGATTTTTAAAAGCAGATGTTATTTTAAAATACCAAATGTAAAGACCCAATGACTATTGTGGCCGAGTTTGGTTCCAATTGACTCAGAAGTGTAGTGAGAGAAAAATATGTTTGAACGTATTTTCCCATAGGGTCCAATGTTAAAATATGTTTTCCACTGACGGCCATCTTTGATTTTGTGTGGCCCTCAAAAACACCACTGTTGTAGGGGCCACCCAAAGACTATTGTGGCCAAGTTTGGTTCCAATTGGCTTAGGGGTTTAAGAGAAAAAGATCTTTGAAATTGTTCCCTTAGGGTCCAATGTTAACCTATGTTCCCCGTTGGCGGCCATCTTGGTTCAGGTGCAGACTTAAAAAACACTGGTTTCAAAAGGTACCATCTAAGGACTACTACGACCAAGTTTGGTTCCAATTGACTCAGTAGTTTCAGAGAAAATATCTTTGAACGTATTTTCCCATAAGATCCAATGTTAAAATATGTTCTCCGCTAGCGGCCATCTTGGATTTGGTGCGGCCCTCAAAAACCCCAATTTTGAAGGGGGGCCATTCAAAGACTATTGTGGCCAAGTTTGGTTCCCATTGGCTAAAGGGTTTTAGAGAAAAAGATCTTTGATATTGTTCCCATAGAGTCCAATGTTAACCTATGTTCCCCGCTGGCCGCCATCTTGAATTAGGTGCAGACTTAAAAAACACCGGTTTCAGAAGGTACCATCTAAGGACTACTGTGACCAAGTTTGGTTCCAATTGGCTCAGTAGTTTTAGAGAAAAATATCTTTGAACGTATTTTCCCATAAGGTCCAATGTTCTCCGCTGGCGGCCATCTTGATATTGTTCCCATAGAGTCCAATGTTAACCTATGTTCCCCGCTGGCCGCCATCTTGAATTAGGTGCAGACTTAAAAAAACACCGGTTTCAGAAGGTACCATCTAAGGACTACTGTGACCAAGTTTGGTTCCAATTGGCTCAGTAGTTTTAGAGAAAAATATCTTTGAACGTATTTTCCCATAAGGTCCAATGTTCTCCGCTGGCGGCCATCTTGGATTTGGTGCGGCCTTCAAAAACCCTAATTTGAAGGGGGCCATTCAAAGACTATTGTGGCCAAGTTTGGTTCCCATTGGCTAAAGTGTTTTAGAGAAAAAGATATTTGATATTGTTCCCATAGGGTCCAATGTTAACCTATGTTCCCCGCTGACCGCCATCTTGGATTATGTGCGGACATGTCGGACACAATTTTTATTTTTACCATCCAAGGACTACTGTGACCAAGTTTGGTTCCAATTGGCTCAGTAGTTTCAGAGAAAAATATCTTTGAACATATTTCCCATAGGGTCCAATGTTAATCTATGGTCCCGCTGGCGGACATCTTAGATTAGGTGCGGACATGTCGGACACAATTTTTAAAGTAGACCACCCAAGGACTTTTGTGACAAAGTTTGGTTGCAAATGGCCCAGCGGTTTCTGAGGAGTTGATCTTTAACGACGGACGGACGACGACGACGACGGACGCCAAGTGATGGCAAAAGCTCACATGGCCTTTTAAGCCAGGTGAGCTAAAACAGATTATTTAGCAAGGCATCAAGACAAAATGTTTTCACCTTCCGTGCAGCACGTTTAGCTTGTATTGCGAAAAATTGTCGGAAACCCGAAATAGAAGTTAACTATGTATGTTTACGTAATTTCGTATTAAATCAGCACATAAGTTTGACCTGGCGTTTTGGGCTTTAATTTGAATAATAGACTGTGTGATTTAGGTAAAACAGCATGAACATCGCATACCCAGTATTACTATCATATATCCTTATAAATAATCTATATGTACCCTAAATTACACAATGGATATGTCTGTTTGAATGTTCAAATTAAAGCTCAATTGGCCAGGTCAAACTTGACGAAGTAGAAACTACTCTGCTAGTTTTGTAAACACAAAGAGCTAATATTTGCATATCATATATTACTTTTCACTTTAATTATATAAAATACAAAGCACGGCATTAGTAGGTTTTTATAATAATTATTTCGTTAGAGCATGCACAAAAATACGACATTGATTGGTGTTTAGTATTACAGCAAATTACGAACGATAACTTGGTATAATAATGAGCTATTATTCATAACATTAAGAACTCGATATTCTGGTGCGTAACGAACGATAACTCAGTATTCTAATGAGCTATGAACTACAACTTGGTATTCTAATGAGACATAGATATCCGGAACTCCGTAGTCTGATGCGTTGCGAACGACGACCCTGTTTTTAACTGATTTATAAACCATAATACATATTTCAAGCATACTATGGACGAATACAGATATTGTTCTTACCGTTAATATCGAACTTTTCCAAAATCAAATCAAATTCTTTTTGATCTAACTCTCCACTCAGGTCAGCGTCTGCCTTCTCAAACAAGATATACTCTCTTTGTGGTTCCGAATCAGCATTGCTGTAACACAAATATACCGAGTTATGACTTAAATCAAGTGTGGTAACTTTCGATTTTCACTCATACCAAGACTGTCAGTTCTGGGATGGTGGAGGATACTCGAGTGTCCGGGCCAACAACGACTTTCGGCAAGCATGCCAAAACTTATACGTAATCTGTCTGCGTTAGATTAGAATCTATTCGATGAGAGGGGTTGTGGTCCGTATATTGGAACTTCAGGATAACTTTGCCACCGAGGCCTCTTGATATTAGAGGTTAACATGCGGTTTTTAAAAAGTTTGTAGCTGTTCTGACAGGGTATGACGATTAGCCAGCTAAACAAATTGGTACTTGCGGCATCGGACCACGTACTGAGCTCACATGCAGAATTTCATATGGCCGTGTTTAGTAGTTGTTGCGAAATCTTTTACGATTTGTTTTTGTATCGGACAGACATAGGTTATCCAGTATACCCCCTCTTCTTCGAAGGTTGGAGTATAAATATATATATAAAACTTTTCTTACACCGTTGCTATGACAACCGCAATACAGAGGTAGAAGAACATCTAAAATGGAAAGAAAAACAGTTAAATGCATTAGGCAAAGATCTGAGAAGAGATATGTAGGACGTCTTGTTAAAAGTAGGATCAGTATTATTTTAGCATCGTATATATCTCTGAAAGTTTTTTGAGTAAAAAAAGATCACACCGGACGCGATTCGAATACATAAATGCATCCAATATCTATACAGCGACCTCACGATACTACAACTATTTTCGGGAAGGCCAAGATTATTTTAAAGTCTAGAGACTGTATGGTATAAATACACCTATTATCAGAAAAGGCAGAGATTCATTTAAAGCCTATTATCGGAAAAGACAGAAATTCATTTAAAGCCTATTATCGGAAAAGGCAGACATTCATTTAAAGCCTAGAGTGACCCCATGTTATACACACACTGTTTATCAAGTCAAGGTCAAAACCCGTAGCATTATGTAATATTGGTTATTATCGGTTTAACATAATTTAAGAACAAATAGAAGATTATTAAAACTAATATGTATAATGAATGTTTAGACTTGAGGTGCTCCCCTTCCGTAGTACCCGACCTCACTTCTCTGGTAGAAAGTTAAGGCAACATTAAACTTTTTTGCTGAACATTAGGATTTGGACATGGGTACGTATGTTTCCGTTTGATTTACTGATACTATCGCATTTTTGTTTTTAAATATATTGCCTCTCGGGTATCTGTAATAAAAGCTGATGATGCAGCTTTAAACAACGCTACACCCACTCGACTATATTACAAACATTTTATGAAGCTGATTAAGGAATTGATAATTGTTTACCTTCGGGGTAGTTTTCTCTATACGCGCATCGCTTGGTGGCTTAGATATCTCTGCCCGCGTATACCAAGCGGTACGCGTGCGTCATGGTTTTCAGAAGGTTGTTAATGGGTACAACTCATATTATTCTGGTTTTGTTTTATAGTTTTTGTTACTTTGTAGTTAGTTTAGCATAATATCAAGTTAACCTAATTGCATTGAAGAATGGCCATTATGTTTTAGAGTTGTGTTGCCACCAAGAAGGTTAAGTAATACATAAATATATGCAATAGAGTGATGTTATTACAACATGTTTGTTCTATATAACTATACTAATATATAAACGGTATGACATAATTACTTTAAATAAACATGTGGTCTTTTATATCAATTATGGTGGACATATTAAGCTGTGACCTTAAAACACTTGTCTTATTGGACAGGTGGTCTTTATATATTGGTGGACATCCTTTAAGCTTTTATAATTCATGCCGTTGTTATTTAAACATTTTTTTTTCATTTTAAAATAAAAAAAAATTCATAAGTTAATAAAAACGGGTGTAGAATATAAAATTTGAATATTTTAAATCAAAGAACTCCACAGAGCGATTGATACCTACCTTCGGTTTAGAAAGTCAACCAGATAATGCGACTAAAGAGCGTGTCTTATCACCTTACGTCAGATAACGACCTACTTTTCCGACACGAACCTTAAGATAGCCAACGTGGAGATAACAAGCATGTGATTGTCTTTAACATATTTGCCTTTAACAATTAATAGCATTAAGACTTAAATTAATTAATATATGAAAAAACGTTAGTAGACCAGATTGGTTGATCGAATTATGTGTTTAACGTCCCAGCCATCAGTGTTTCACCTATATCAAGAACCTCAATGTGTGTTAAGTAACAAATTTTGTCCTTTCCGATGCGTTCAAAGCAATGTAGAGGAAGGGTTCTTTAACAAGCCACGTCTAGACCAGAACCATGGTAAATAATGTTAATGTTATTTGTAAATCGTAATAATCTCCAGCTAAATAAGAATGAGTGAAATATTGTTTGAAGTCGCATCAGCATTATTGCAGCTATCCGCGACTAGAAAAATTTACAATAATATCGCTAACACAAATTAGTAAAATGTAAAAGTAAAACTAACAATACATAAGTTTTTAATAATACTACTGAAGAGGAATTGTATTCCGAAACGGCCGTCTAGTGTTGTAAAATTAAAACTGGTATAATATGTACATGTAATTTAAACCCTGAGCCGATATCTCTGCTGGTGCCCCGAGGATATCACCAACTCAGTAGGCAATAATTTCGTATTATTGTCAGAAATATACTATAATTGTCTAAATTTCCTGCAAGTAAAAATTTGAAATTTCTCAAAAAATAAGGTATTCTCCCTCATGCAAAGTATTTCCTTAGCTTAATTTGGTAAAATATATTTTGGTCCTTTGGGTAGCTATTTAACATCTTTAAATAATTTTGGTTTCATAATTTTGGTCAAAGCACTACTGAAAAGGAATTGTATTCCGAAACGGCCGTCTAGTGCTGTAAAATTAAAACTGGTATAATATGTAATTGCTAAGCTGATAAAAACCAGAAAAACAACGATCTAGTGCTTCAAATATCATGAATTGTATACTTTTAAATTCATCAATATAAGAATTATTTGTGTTAATTTTATAAATCAAATGTTTATAGTTAAAGAGTAATAGGTAAAAAGGTCAATGGCAAGAAACACAGTAGCATCTCATTTGTATTTGCCGATCACTTTCTTTATATTATAGTGTCCATTTTAAACATGGCCGGACATAGAGATAGAGTTTGTATGATCAGTATGTCCGTGTGGGCAACAACATCTGCAATTAACATCACGTGTAGTAGCAGTAAATATACTTGAAAGAATTTGTATCGTTGGAGTCTGTGTCCATACCATCAGAAGATAATCCCTACAAAATATTGGTAGGGATCCATTAAGATCCAGGATGTAAAATTAAACAAAACAAAAACAAAATTGGATATAAAACTTTCTTTTGGGACTTAATGTTTTGGACTTAACATCATGGCAAACAAAACCAGTGTATAAATTCTGGACTTGTTTTAGTATTATCAAAAATTTTAATGGTGATGGGCTGAACATGCTCAATTGTGGTTGCAAAAACTAGAATTTATATTAAAACAATAATATTGCAGATAAATCTGCTTGTTCTACCCTGCCATTCTTGTTAAATAAATTATTTGTGTAAATCTTATAAATCAAATGCTTATTGTTAAGAGCAAAAGGTAAAAAGGACAATGGCAAGAAACACAGTAGCATATTATTTATGTACGCTGCAGATTTCTATATTATCTTTTATGAGATCCGTTCACATTGTAATGTCCATTTTAACATTGTCAGACACAGAGATAAATTTGTGAGATCAGTATCAGTCTGTCCGTGTGGGCAACAATATCTGGCATTAATATCATGTGTAGTAGCAATAAATTATACTTTATAAAGAATTTGAATAGTTGGAGTCTGTGTCCATACCATCAGAAGATAATCCCTACAAAAGATACATTGGGGAGGCTGTTCTCCTTTTAATATAAATGAATGTGTGAAATAACTATGGCCGATTCTACAGCGCCGAAGAACAATACTTTTATGCTTATTGTACTGGGATAAAGGTGTAAATCCGGGACATTGTTGAATTAAAAATAATTTATTATGTTCTTGGCTATTCCATTGATTTGACAAATGATCATTGATATAATTGCATATCAATTGTTTTAAAGCAGTATGCGAAATTCATTAAGCAAGACGTTATATTTTTAGACAATGCTGCTTTAGCAAGCTGAATCGGCTTTTGCGTTGCCTTTAATGCCAACATGGCTAGACGACCTAGCTCCTATTCTTCTAAACAAAATGTTCATATTGTTTGAATTAAATACAACTGATTCAGATTTACAAGCTATTATAATGAATATATATTATAATGCATATCATTGGCTTCGTGACAAAACCTCGTATCTACATTTTTTGGAAAAAAAAGTATTTTTATGGCGGGAAAGAGAATAGTATCATTTATTATGTGACAAAACCTCCGATATTAAAACCAATAAGATTTTTTTTTATCATGTGTTAAAACATCATATAATGATTGGGTTTGAATTACAAATGATAAAACTTCGTATCTTACGTTCCTATTGATAATAATGGAGAAGTGGATTTGCTTTAATTTTGTTAAGTTTTCTTTAGATTTTTATTTTTTTTATTATTAAACAAGTATGCTATTAGAAGCAGATTATAAACGTAAAGTATCACTTTTTTGTTGTAGCAAATAAAGTCGTGTATTTTCAAAAATAGTAAAAAAAACCATTCATATACGATATTATGGAATGAGTTTTGTGCTCAAATCAGAAAATAAGCAAATCAATTGAAACTATCATTTGCATTTTTTAGTTTTGAATTTCCTATTTGTGAATTTAGAGTTATGTTACCTAAACAACCCTTCCTTGGTAAAAAATCATAACAGATAAACAATTTTATTACTTTTGTTTTTAATATACGATATTTTAGAATTTCAACATTTGGAAATTATATGTCAGTTATGACATTTTTGCTCTTGTTTAAAACAGCTACTTTCTTAAATTAATTTACCATTAAAATGTATATATTTACTAAATTATGTTTAATTAATGTTGTTGTTTTATATTTAGGTAGGTATGTCTCTAGAATAGTTCGTTGAGTTATGGACTTGTGCATGCTTTAAAAAAGCACAGGATCCCTTTCTGCTAGAGGAGCAAGATATTATTGGAGAACTCTTTTTAAAAGATAAAAACGGAGACATTTGGTTATGGTGTAGGAGCAGAAGATACTTTTATCTAAAATGTGTTGAAAATCTACCAAAGAACGTTGAAACATCAGATTTTAAAGACTATTACTGGTGTGATGATTGTGGTTGGTTCATGAGTGGTGCTTATGATGACTAGAAATAATAAATGGTTAAGGTCTCAGGAAGATGTAGACAAATTAGTCAATTTTAATGTACATCAAAGATCTTGTGTTAAGCTCCTGGAACAGCGTGAAGTTGGCACTTTCGCAAATAATAACAGACACAATAACTTTATTCAGTACTTTTATTATACCATTTTCCCAATAACATCACCAAGGTACATCATTTCTTCAAGAAACGGTGAAAGGTATAAAACAACCGAGTTTAAATTCCATCCCCATTGTAAAAACGGATTTTAGAATAATGTATTGTAAAAACGGATGTTAGAATAATGTATTTTAAAAACGGATGTTAGAATAATGTATTCAAGAGGTAAACAAATGGTTAAACTTACTTAATGTAAGATACAGGGGGGGGGGTAACGCTTTTTATGAAAATGAAAAAGAGAATGACTTAAATTGTTATTAATCAGATATAGAAGACAATAATGATAACATACATACTAACATAGCAAAATGTGTCAAGAGTGACAATTTAACTTGTTATAAATCAGATATAAAAGACAATGTATGATACATACTAACATAGGAAAATGTGTCAAGAATGACAATGTGTTAGCAACTTTGAATACCAATGAAAGACAAGACAAAACAACAAGACATAGAAACACATTCTGAAAAAGAGAAAGAAAGCAATATACATGAAGGGGTTCTTGAAGAGCAGAGCAAGACAAGTGTTTTGGATTTACAGTTTGATAGAAGAGCAGAGCAAGACAAGTGTTTTGGATTTACAATTTGATAGTGACAATGATTTAGAGCATGAAATTTATGACGATTCTGTGACAGACCCAAACGATAAGGCAAATTTAGATGAAGATGATATTGAAGTCGATCATGAAGAAGAAGTGGAAACAACAGTTAGAAGAAAAAAGAAAGATAAAAGCAAATGGCAGAAAAATGTGAATAAGAATCTGAGAATGAAAGGAAGAAAGTACATGGGTGTGAAAAAAGAATAATGGTGAAAAATATAGCCATTGTGTAGAGAGGGCAGGGAGAATATTAACACCAAAAAAAACTTCAAAACAATGCGATAAGTCAACACTGAAGAAATGTTCTATGTTTACAGAGAAAGAAAGACAGGACATGTTTTCAAAGTTTTGGGAAAACCTAGATTGGGACCAAAGAAAGGTTTATGTAAGTTCTCTTGTATTAAAAAGCGGTGTTAAAAGGAAGACTACAGATGAAAGTAAAAGAAAACAAACCTTCAGATATACCCTTTGGAAAAATAACGAGCAACAAAGAATATGTTTCTCTCTACACTTGGTTTAGGTGAAAAAACAGTATATGCATGGGTCATGGGTTCTGTCAACGGTATGCAAGAGTGTTCTAGCGAGTCTGGAAGAAAACGTAGTGAACCGGAAGTGCAGATAGCTAAGAAATTTTAAGAGGCATTGCCTAAAAGGGAGTCACACTATTGTCGATCAAGCTCGTCTAAACTATTTGGAGCCGGTGTTTACTACATTTACAGCAGTCTACAATCAGTACAAAGATTATTGTCTAGAAAAAAGAAACAAAGTGGGCAGTTTATGTTTGTTAAAGAATATATTTGATGAACAAAACTTAAGCTTGTTTATTTTTGGGTCCAAAAACAATAATGTTGTGTTTGCTGTGGTCATGATACAGGCAATGTGACAGATGAAGTATACTGAGATCATATAAAGAAAGATCTGCCAGAAGTGAAAAGGTTAAAGATAAAGAATTGTGTGAAAAAGACGCATCTTATAAAGTTATAACCATGGATTTACAGTGTGTCTTGCTGAGACCACGATTAAACGCAAGCACCATTTACTATAAACAAAACTTTCATGTCACAACTTCATATTGATTGATTTAAGTACCAAAGATGTAACTTGTTTTTTTTTTGCGAAGATGATGGAGACTTGTCAAGTAACTTATTTTCTTCTTGTGTTGCAGATTATATTGAAAACATGGTTAAATGTGCAAGTTCAGATGGCACACGAATTAATACAGCGACGGTTGTACATATCAAAACAGAAATGTTGTCTTATCAAATACACTTGTTAATTAGCAAAAGAAAATGGTGTTACCATAACACAAAATATTTAGAAAAAGGACACACACAAATCGAAGTAGATTCAGTACGATAGAACGTAAATTAAAAAACAAACCTATCTATGTCCCACAAAATTATGTTGATGTCATTAAAACAACACGACAAAAGCATCCATACAAGGTTCATTATCTGAACTACAGTTTCTTTAAGAAGTACTCAGATCTTGAATATTCTTCAAGCATTAGACCAGGTACACGGGCGGGAGAGCCTTTAGTTACTGATAGAGCTCTAAGATGAAGTCCTGACGGTGAGATCATGTATAAATTATTTTGTGACGACTTTTCAGATCTTTCCCGAAAGTCAAAAAGAATATCCTCTGAGGCTCCCACAGTTGATATTAAAAATCTTCATGTACGACAGTGTCAAATAAAATGATCGAAATATATCCATTTACAGGAACTTTAAAAAGTTGTTCCAAAAGATTTTCACTTATTATATGATGTATTACCACATAATTACTTTGTCAAGATAACAAATAGTCAGTTAATACATTGTAAAGGCATAATCTGTTGCTTTTTTCATTACACCAGACCCCCCAGAAAAAGATTTTAGTCTGTAAGGGAGAAACAGCTCCAATTTTTTCAAGACTCAAAATATTCAGAGGCTACAAAGAGGAACACAAAATGGGGAATTGGCCAATTTCAAGTTATTTAATTTTTGAATGAATAAAATAAATTACACAACAATGTTTTGTAATTCCCCAAGCCAGGACTAGAACCTGGACATTCCAGAATGAACTGGGTGCTCTTCCTTGAGCTACTAGAGTAATTAACACAAAACAAAGTTATGTATCATTTTTAGCATTAAATTAATTAGCTCACATGTCAAATGCAACGTGGACTTTTTAGAACAATTAAAAAGAAGACCGTGTCAGTTTCGAATTTAAAAAAATACGAAATCGAATTTGTTTGGGGCCAAAATATAACATCTGTCAAATATATTTTAATTTTATACAGCCATTAGTCATAATGGAGTTCCTATCAAATTAATTTCCTATAGATCTATATTCTTTGTAAAACCATTTTTATCCCATTCATTGTCCAATTGCAATTGATTTTCACTATTTAATGCGGAATAAATTACATTTTCTTCTCATAATTTTCACATTGATGAGCTATTGCAATCTATCGTCGTGCGTAAACATTTTAATCTTCTCCTCCAAAACTACTGGGCCATATTTGATGAAACTTGGTGATTATCATGCCTGGGTAACAGCCTTTCAAAATTGTGTTCGCGATTTGGCCACGCCCAACAAGATGGCCGCTGTTACTAAAAATAGCAAAAAGACAAAAAAATCTTCTTCTCTGATACCAAAAGGTGCAGGCAAATTTAGATTAGATTTTTGGATTCAGCATACCTGGAAACATTAAAATTGTGTTTTTCATGAAAATTAGACGAAAAATAGGTTACGCGATTTTTGCGTAAAATTACTTAATTTTTTAAATGAGACATTTATTGTTATAACTTCATAACGGCTGGAAATAAATGTATGGAGTTTTCACTAATGATCTTGTCTTGCAATTTTCTTCCAATTGATGTCGAAGGTCAAGATCATGTCCCAGTTTTTGACCTTTGATAAAAATGTTATTTTTTTAACATTTCTTGTGATAATGGCGTAGGATTTTCAGTTTGTAGGTATTGACATGACGATCATTTTGGTACATAGATCAGGGTCATGGTTTCAAAGGTCAAGGTCACAGATGTCCAAGATTACCAAAATAGTTAATTATCTGCAAAACTATGAATTTTTTGTATAGGCATGTATATCAGAATATTGTAGGTAATGGCACACTGGTCATTTTGATATATGAATAAAGGTCATGGGTTCAAAGGTCAAGGTCACATGTAAACAAGTACTGAAATGGTTAATTATCTCAAAAACTATAAACTTTTTGTATAGGCATGTATATTGGAATATTGTAGGTATTGGCCTAATGATCATTTTGATATATGAATAAAGTTTATAGGTTCAAAGGTCAAGGTCATAGACGCGAACGAATACTTAAATGGTTAATTATCTCAAAAACTATAAACTTTGTGACAAGCACATTGGCTATAAAGTCTTCCACCACCCCAACATTTTCGAACATTACAATAACTATTATAATTTTTACCGTATTCAATGGATATCACTTTATTACATATAACTGTTTCACAATTTATCCCCCACGATACATTTTTTATACATCTGCTCCTATGCAACAGTGCTTATCCAGCAAATCTCTATGCGAGTCTTGATATTCTCTTAAAAATTTATTGTAAAAAGAAATACTAAAGTTTCAAAATCTTTTTTAAAAAAGCTTGTTGTTTGAGTGCTTTTTTGCATCTATTGAAAAGTATCAAATAACAGACTGAAACGGTGACACATATCGTATTATGGGACATTTGATTGACAGCAATTCTTCAAAACAAGAAAAAGCATTTTGATTGCTCACCCTATTTATCTCCACCACCCCTAAAATGCAGGAAGAAAGTTTTCGACTGAATCTGAGAATCTTGAAATTAATACTAAATCGATACTTTTAATGTAGGTTGTAACAGAATGGCAAGACGTAACCTTTTAACTGTTTTTATTTTGAAATGGGGACTCAGATAAGTTGCTTTAGATCTAGTAATAAAAACCTATTGTCTCTTGCCACTAGGTGTAATTGTAGTCCTGTAACTTTACTTGTGCACAACACACAGAGAACACATATGGGATCATATTACATGTAAAACAAAGAAGTATATAAATCTGTTGTAGATGAAATGATAATGTTTTTAGTATAGTCGAATTTTAGTTATAAAAACATATTTTCTTTTATAACAGAAGCGCTGCCTTTTTATTCGGTATATTTTCAAAAGTAAAATTATAATATGTTTGATAAAGATTATGACAGCTGTTTTGACTGACATCCATATCTGACTGTCAAATGATATATATATATATATATATATATGGCCGGCTAATAAACAATGTAAAAAATAGCAATGCATGTATTATGTACAACTTTTGAATTCATTCAAAAAGTTGTACATGACACATGTATATTAATTTCTTTATCAGGCAGTGTGTGTGTGTGTGTGTGTGTGTGAGAGAGAGAGAGAGAGGTTAATTGAATACATGCATCAGACATATGTTTCTTGATTGATTGATCATGAAATGATTCAGTTTAGTTTAGTGTTTACGAAACTAAATTATTATAATGCAATGTTTTATAAAGGGAAAACAGAAAATCAGTGCCAGAGTAAAGCAAGCTTTATAACTGCAGTAGAGAAAAAGGTTAAAGATGACAGCGTTTTGTTAAAAGTAAGTAAACTGCCTGAAACAGAACTTTAGTTATCTTGCATTCAATCACTGTGGATTGTTCTTTCTCTATAATATCATATCATGGAAGCATATTTTACAGGACTCTCATTAAGACGAACTTCTATAATCATTTTTTCTAACAAAAAAAAAATAAATAAAAAATGTATCATGAAAATAATTGATTTCAGATACATATTAGTAATATTTCTGTAAAACTCAGCCCTACAATATTTAAACCAGCCACAGTGTTTGGGTGTACCATGACTAATGGACACGACCTTTCAAACTTTAGGGAGAAATTTGGATCATTTCTTGCGTAAGTAGACTATATATTTTTATTTCAATGTACTTTTCAACTAAAAGCAATGTAACATTGGCAAAACTAATAAAAAATGCATATTTTTTACAGAAAAAGGATGTGGACTCGAAAGCTATTCTTCGTTTTATTGCCACCAAATTTTCGAATAGATGTTACAAAATATTTTCTGATTTATGTGTCAGGAATAGCAATATAAAGGCTTCAAAATTTGAGCCAGTAAAAAGTCTGAAGGAAAATGAACAATTTATGTGTTTGAGAGCCCTTGCTAAAACTCAGCTTACTTCAGCAGATTGGATGAAATTTAAAGAAAGTTGCTATGAAAAGAAAACCCACAAGGTATCTGTTCTATATTGAATAATGAAACTTTATTGACATGTTATAAACACAATTTTTACTCTAGTGTGAGCATTATTGATGCATTATTGTTGTTTTATATTTGTCATTTGTTGCATTGTTACAACCCCATAAATGTTGCTCAATGAAAAAGCAGTGCTTTTAAAAAAGGCAAATTTCATGTTTCCGTGGAGACTTTTGGAATCTGAAATGCACAAAAAGTGACCTCTTATGTACATGTACTGCACTATCTTATTATCTTTGAGTAATTAAAATATTTGTAATTGTAATTAAATAAGTATTTGGTATAACTGTTTATTTTCGTTTATCAAAATCTCTTTTTCTCTGTTTGGTCTATGGATAACTATGAAATCTTCATGTGACAATATCAACCTTCCGATATATACAGTATTTACAGATAATTTTCTTTAAATAAATTTTCAAATCTTTTTGGCTTTCCACATTTTGAACCAAGCACTACTGAATGGGGGGTTGTATTCTGATACAGCGGTTAAGCGTTTAGTTTTGTAAAATTAAACGAGTACAAATTTTAATTACAATCGGACTGATATCTATGTTAATAATAATAATAATAATAATTGGTAGACTAAGCAACCCCGAGAATATCACAGACCTAGTACGCAACACTATATGTACTACCTTATCCAAAATATATTTTTATGTCTAAATTTTATGCTTCTGTGATTCATTAAATAATGATGTATGCTCAATGCTCACCCAAGCAAAGATTTTTCCTTAGCTAGATTTGGCTAAATATACTTTAACCTTTAAGATAGTTTTCAATCTCTATATGGGAAAAACATACACATAAAAATTTGACGTTCAATATTTTTGGAAAGAGCAATTGTGTTCGATTTCTTGTAAAATATAATTCAATATTTGACTTAATCTGTCGCCCAGGTTTCAAAGGAAATCATATGGTAATATATTTACCGCACTAATCGGTTCCGACTTATTTGCTATATATCAGGACCTCAAACTCCGAGTAAACCAAAGTCCATTAAAGGGACATTACATGCATAAACTGGATCACTATTTAAACGGAATAAGAGGAAGACTATTTGTAAAAGGCTAATTTTTGTGATATGGTTGTGAACTGAATTTTTTTGTGGCAATTATTAGTTAAGCACTTTTCGTTTATCAGACATTTGTGCTGAAAGAAAACTTTACTAATATTATTGATTGCTATTTCAGTAAACACTTAAAATGCTGATAATCTTAATTGAAACTGTTAAGTGAATATATTTAGTAAAATGTCAAATTTAAGCCAACATTATTGAATTTTATTAATGTCATATAATGAAACAATTGAGGTTAATACATGTATTAATGTAATATAAAAATGCTTTATGAACATAAAGCTTTGCCTTCGTTGCACATAATTTTTTCAGGTTTACAAATCCTTTTATCACATAATTCACCCAGTTATTGATGCAATAGGTCAGCACAATTTCTCGATATTAACCACTCAGCAGCGTAATTTTGGCATCGTGATGACACAGATGTCCCTCAATATTAACCGTGATTTCACATTTTACCGATGCTAGCCTTGAAATTTACATGAAAACTCTTATTCCATTCGAAAATGTTGTTTTCTTACATTTGTGCATATTTTATGAGTTACACGAGCTTGCTCTAAACTCTAGAATAAATTCTATATGCCACTTGCCAAGACTATGGGATGTGAAAATGATTCAACTCATTTGAAAATTCCTAATTAAACTATCACTTACGTAAGATCCTGTATGTTTTGATTTCAAATGGAGTCCAATAGTCAATACAACTTTGCAATTTATTCATTTTATATACCAATTTGATATTGCTGTTTATAGTGAATCCTCTATATACAAATGCATTTAAATATATAAGTATGTTGTTATTGCAACATGAAATCCATCTGATTTATTCTTATTTAATAATTAATATTTCTGATTGTTTGCTTATTTTAGATGTTCTGATTGTTTGCTTATTTTAGATGGTTCGAGACTTTATACCAACAATCGAGTTTGAAGAAAACGAACGGGCAATTTTGAAAATTGAGAAAAAAGAATATATAACTCCGTGTTATAAAATTATATATAAGGAAGAAGTTGTATGCAAAAGCCAAACGGAGTTAATAGATGCTATTTTTGGTAAGTTTATGCTATTTTAGGTAAGTTTTGCATTTCTCAAGTAAAATAGTTATTTATTATTTGATATATTTCTTTCGAATCTTTAATATCATAGACCTGATCATTTTACAACAACAAATAAATCTTCACATATATGGTTTACCAGGGTTTAATATTTAATTTTAAGTTTTAATTTAAAGTTAAATGACCAGGTAGGTCTTACACTTCTCTCTTTTGCCTGTAATGTTTATCCATTTTTCTGATTTTTCCATCTAGCTTCTGACTTCAAAAAATTCTATTTGCAGTATCTTGACATTTTCTGGCAGATGTACGACGTAAAAAATATAATCATGTTAAATAAAATTGACTGTCCTTTGTAATATAGACTATTGCTTCAGCAGAAAGTTGTAAAACTAAAAACTTGTAGCACTTTATGTAAAGATTTACCTTTAGGTCAAAAGAAGAGGACAAATATGTATTAAAAGAAGAGCCAAAACCAAGTAAGCATCATTTGATTAATTTATGCTTCATTTGACATAAAATAATTTTATGTTTTATCATTGGTAAATATGAATAATTTTGTAACATTTTTGTTGGTCATTCCTTATCTTGGATAAGTAGATAAATATGATGCAAGTGAAAAAATGGGAATATTGTTGATATCCAACACATCAGAAAGAAAGGCTAATATAAAATGCAATAGTATCAATTTTTGACGACACATCTGGTTAAAACATATATATCTTCTCTTTCTCTTCATTGTTTGACAGATGGCAAAAGCATTTTTGGCTTGGTTGCTCAAAGTGCAAATTGATTTTTAGCAAAGTGAACGTCAGGCATTTGAGAAGGCAAATAGATTACCAATGTTGTTTAATCGCTTCTTCATACAGTTCATACTCCAGAACCTTTTGTAAGAAAACAATAATGTGTGATTAACTGTTGTCAAACTTTGCAGAATGAAGTGTATATGTCCTGTGGATATTACCAACAATTACTCTTTAATATGTTTACAGACATGCGCATCTTTTTATACTCAGTATTTTAATTATCTACGGTATTATATGTATATATATATATGTATAACTATTTAGTTTATAAGTTAATGTTTTTGCTTGTTCTGAGTATAAGTGGGCTGACTGAAAACTGGAAAATAACTTAAATCCTAATTTAATGGTAGGTTACAAGCAGGATTCAGAAAACGTCAATGCACTTTGATACTGTACTTATACATATTTGCCTCACACAATGTTTTCTTGAAATAATTTGCTTGCCACTATAATATCATGAAATACCATTCCTTCCTTTATATTTATATTATATACACAACTTTGACTTGTATGTCTACGACCTATAGTTTCTAACTGCGACCTATATTTTCTAATTGTTTGTACATGAAATTACTGCTGATAATTCAACAAAACTATTGGCATAAAAGAATATTAAATAATTATAAAATAACAAATGAAAAGTCTTTGTAAAATGTCATTCAATATGTTATATTCAGAGTTTTGAGATGGGGTTTCTTGTTTGTTTCAGGTCCCATAGTTCCAGATACTGATGATGAATATTTTATGATGGGTATGTTTTAATTATTAAGTATTATCTGACAGTATTTCTGAGATTATTCAGTAGGCATTAAACATGCTGTGTTCGTTATTAATTCATGTTTGATATATGACCATCCCACTGTCGTGGGTTGTCTACTTACTATAAAACAGTAAAACCTTTAAGCATCTATTTAAAAAAAACCAGTGACTCCAAGAGTTTGAAACTTTATATATAGCACACGTGCATTAAGGGCTACCACGTTTTTCAGTTTTGGAATGCATTGAAGCCTAAAGCAAATACACATCCTTTTTAATAATTAAAAACAAACATACTTTACATGTCTAAACCACAATCAAGAAGCAAAGAAGAAGCAAAGTAAAAACTTTGGAACGGATAAGTTAGGCTAGACACGTGGACTTTCACCAGAGAAATGAGGCCGGGTGCTCCGAAAGCGTAATCTTAAAACTAAAAAAATCCTTTGCTGCAAAAATCATTTTGATATACGTTTCAATAACACGAGTTTACAGTCAAGGTCAAGATTACACACATGATATTAAATTGGTTAAAGCTTTTCAACAGGTGTTGTAAATATTGTAAATATTGATATAACTATGTTACAAGCTCATGGAATTAAAGGTCAAGGTCAGCAATACTAAAATAGTCATTTAATTAACTATTTGTACAGACATCTATTTATTACAGTATTTTTATGTTTTAAGCTCAAGTTTCGAAGGTCAAGGGTACTAATACTCAACTTTTTTAAATCCATATATTTTATATTAGAAAATTGTAGTTATTGCAATAATATTATTTTAAAACACTTTTATTACAAAGTGCCAAATAGAATACTTTTTGGCAAGTAATAAAGACCATGGGCCTCCTATGTTTGAGTTTTGAGTGTTTGTGTAGCATCAAATCTTAAGAATGAGTATCAGAGTGGCAGCCTTTGTAATTATTTGGCAATTAAAGCTGTACATTGCACACAATTGTTAGCAATCATTGTATGACTTTAAAAAATCCTAAACATATTCTTACCTTTGTCTATCAAAATCTCTTTGACGCCTTCATTATAATAATAGTGCAATTATCTTTTTACAGACACTTCAGGTTCTGTTAAAGAAAATGTTCCAGGAATACAAGGTAAGTTACCCAAGTTAAGTCTTATTCACATACATTTATTATTCATATTGTTTCAAAGCTTATAACCTATACAAATGTCGAAACCCAAAACAATTAAGGTTAAGGAATAATGGTAACACATGTATTCTCAAAAGTTGCATACCTTACATAGTAAGAATCATCCTTTCATTTGCTAGAAGCACGCTGTCTTCAATAACGATTGTGACAAATCAGACATGAGTGTTTAATAAGCACCCACATACACACATAAAGCTTATGTGACACTGGATTTGTTATGAATGGTCAGAGTTGAAATGCTTTTCATATTTGCTCAACTGGCTATAGCCAGCCTAGTTCTTGGCATGGCGAAACATGCGTCTGTACACCTGTGTATTTTAATCTTTTTCTTTGAAACCGTAGGACCAAATTGAACCATTGAACTAAATTAAGTGGAAAGGTCCTCGGTTAAAGAAGATTCAAATCGTGTCCTTCATGGCTGTCCACAATCCAATATGACCGCCATTACAGTAAATATAAATTGAGACGAACATAAATTGCCACAAATTGTATTTATGGACCGATTTATTTCAAAATTGATTAAAGAAAGTAATGTATAGCCATTTAACATAATAAACAGGTGTTTCGGATTTTTTTGTTTACCTACTTTTCACAGAATATCCTTAGTAAGGTGTTATTTTTAGCCAAGTGTTTTCAAAATTTTTTACTCTAGAAAAACTGCGCTAAATTGAATAATATTCATTCTAGAAAATCCATGGTTGATGCATATTTAAAATTGTGTCTAACATGGCCGTCCGAAGTTCAAATGCAAATAAAATGCCAAATAAGCAATACAGACCCTATTGCGTTTTTTGTTTTTAATTTACTATTTAGATGCCAGTTTATATGTATGTGTTTATGATTGTTTTGTAGGAAAAAGAAATATATATTCCTTTTCATCTGAAATTTCCCCTTTGAAAGGTAAAAAAAGTATAATTTGTCGAATTAATGTCGCAGAGCAACAATACTTGCACAAATTGTTTTGGGACATTGTATCAAACAAATTCTAAAATTCATATGGACAATGTATCAAAAATTGTGAAAGTTATTGGACTTTGTATAAATAATTGTATCAAAAATTCTGAGTATCTATGTCTGAACCAAGATTGCTCCGATTACGTAAGTATTAAACAGAAATCAATCTGCAGGTTTCTTCCATTTTTCAAGTAATTTTTATACATTTCATTTTTATGTTTAAACATGATTTTAATGTCGAAATTGTTTAAGTAACAATAGCTGTATGTATAAAATATTTGCAGAATCGAAACCGATCTGCGATCAAAGATGACGCTCAGTATTAAAAATTAAGACGAATTTAAATATCTGCTTTTTCTTTTTCAGTGTTTTTTTATCAATATTATTATACTGTTTCATATATTAAGGCTATTTGGTTGATAGAAGTGTTTTCTGAATTTTCTTTCTTGGCTTCAAAGAGGAGGAATCAATATTGTTTCATTTTATAGATATCAGTGATTCATAAATGATCATTTACATACACTTGTGGAATTTATATTTTAAAATACTGAAGTACTAGTGTTCTTTAATTTTTTTGATAAAACAATTGATAAAATTGAATTGTAATTATCTTGGTATGTTCATCATTTGTCATATGTTTTGATAACAGAGATTAAAAATTATCACATAAGGGATGAAGAATTTTCTTGTAGCCATATAGGAATGGGATCAAAGTTTTGTAAGAATTGTTGATGTTGATCATTTGAATAGGTCCAAGTCCATTAACTAAAAGACAAGTTGTCGTGTATTGCTTGCGTGTGTGTTTTTATTATTACCTAACATTTAAATTTAATCAGTTTGAGGACCAAAACAGGGCTCGACATTAACGTTTGTCCGATTGTCCGGTACCAGTCAAAAATGCCATCGGACAAGTTCAACAGCCATGTTACTTGCCCGACGGGACAAGTTAAAATTTAAAGTGAATAAATTTTAATTTGAAAAGAATTGATGGAAAAGATCGCCAGTCCTAACTTTCGTAATCTGCTTCACAGTCAATATAGACTGTGCGCTTGTAAAACATAGTTTCTTCTTGTTTCTCTAGGTAAATCCGGCACCTACCTAAAAGTGTAACCCGCACTGCCGTACCCGCACTATATATGAAGATATCTCAAGAAAGAAGCAATATTTGTTAATAAAATTTTTTACACTTTTCGGGTTACACTTTTAGGTAGGTGCCGGTAAATCCCACCTTAATAGAATCACTTAATATTCAAAATCATTGAAACGCTTGTAATTAACGACAATATGATACACTTGTGTAAAACGTTTTAAAGACAAGTTACGTTAACAACATGATGCAATGCGATCTGGTTCATCATGGATGTGACCAAGTTTGGGTTTACCGGCCCCACCTCAAGCAAAAATCAGAAAACAGAGGAGAAAAAAAAATAAAATAAAAAAAAAATACGAAAGTAAACGTTCAAGAAAATTTCAACAATATTGAATTTAATTCATTCATATTTTTTTCTACCTGCTACTGCACATTTACGGAGAAAAATAAATACAGCATAACTGCAAATCCTTAAAAAAACACACACACACAGAAAAGTAAGCAATATAAACACTAAGATATCAAAATAAAAAAAAATTTATTTCTGATTGTCGGACAATAAATATTCTGTTCGGACAAGTGCATTTTATATTCACTTGTCCAACAGGACAAGTGGCAAAAAAGTTAATGTAGAGCCCTGCAAAACCTTATTTCATTACAATATAAGAAATCATAAACGTCCTTGCTTATAGAAACTAGCAATGTGTATTGTTCAGGATATTTACAATATTTTTTTTTTTTTTAATAATTACTACATCAACACCGTTAAAGACAAAGATAAGATATAAGAGGAGACAGAAAGCACAGAAAAATATAATAAGAGGTATTTGAAGTCAGTAGCATTGGCACATTTGTTCTTCAGATCTAAAAATTTATGCGAGTTTATGCGTCTGACCATTTTCATTGACATCTGCAAAATACTTTCGGAGACAAAGTCGAAAATAAATGTTAATGACGCACTTGCACATGTTTTCTGCTAAGCTCATTTTTCAAAACCCTTTCTTTTTTCGTTTATTCTCACAAAACGTAAAATACTTCACATTGTAATCAAGAGACTGGAACATATGCTTTTAAAAACGGGGTCAAGGGAGCACATTTTTTGTTACTGCATTTTTTATTGAAGTAATTGCAAGTTTGCAGTTAAAAGTTTTATGAAAAAAGGAGACCAAAATCAGGAATAATTCGTGGCATTCGGTTACTCCATGACGATTTTCCTGCTCACAAATCCAAGTTGGTTACTGAATTTTTGGACAAGGAACGTGTTGTTGTTTTACCTCATCCACCCTATTCACCTGATCTTTCACCGTGTGACTTTTATCTCTTTCCTATACTAAAGAAACACCTTTTTGGTCGTCGATACAGATCTCGGTCATCGCTAGGTTCAGCTATTCATCAGTTTCTGAATGGTATATCCAAAAAAATATGCAAATGTATTTAGAAAATGGATCCAACGTCTTAAAAAGTGTGTAGCCGTTAAAGGTGATTATTTTGAAGGAATGGAATTAAAATATCATAAATAAAACGTCTTAATTTGTGTTTTTATTATGAAGTACAAGACTTTTTGAACGGCCCTCATAAATTGATGACAAGCTCATCGTTTACTTTCAAAATTTTGTATAAATTTTAAAAACATGTATATGCAATTTGTATTTTCCTTAAAACATATTTGTATTTAAATTGAAATTTATCTTATTTCAGGTCGCCAATGACGTTTTTGACACACAATAGTATTAAAAATAGTAATTGTTTTTATTTTGTTTCAACCCCGTATATCAAAGAGACATGTGTGTGCACAAACTGACATCCTTGTAACTCGTCCAAGTGTAACAACAAGAACAGTGGAAACTGGACTATTTCATTTACCTGAAGATGCATGAAAGTTTGTATTCGTTGGATGATTCTACTTCAGCGGATCCAGATTGCACACCTTTGTTAGAAATGTTACATGAAGAGAAGGGAAGTGATGAATATTACAGGCCAGCGTAAGAAAGAAAGTTTATTGTTTTCGAAAGTGCTTTGGACAAACTGTTTGAAATGTGTTATATGTGTGGTAAAATTGTTAACACAACAAAAACTGTGAAAGGAACATTTGTCAATATTCAGAGTGTGTGTACCTGTGGCAATAGGGTTTCCTGAGATAGCCAGCGACAATCAGGAACAATGCCATTGGGGAACCTAACACATTTGTACTTGCTGCTGCCATTTTGTTTGCTGGGTGTTGTGTAAGCAAAGCAGTAAACTTGTTCCGCCACGCAGCAGTTCAGATTTTTACCCTGCGGACTTGCTACAACATCCCGATTCCTACTTAGTGCTGTCTGTAACATCTATTTGGCAGTTACATCAACTGAAGCTTTATGATGACAAAAAGAATGATGGAAATCCTTGAATAGTTGGTGGTGATGCTCGCTGTTGGTCTGGCACACAGCAAAATATGGATCGTACAGCATAATGGATTTGTCAACTTCAAAAATGTTAGACATACAACTAGTACATTATTTTAGTATTTCATAGTAAGATTCCTTCAGCACTAAAATCTTTACTGTATGCATCATGTTATGATACAAATTACAGATACAGCCTGTATTTCCTGTAAGCATAATTATCAGGCTAGTACTATATTTGTTTTAGTGGCATAAAGCCCGAGTACAACATCGCACCTGCCTGCTTTAAGTTTTTAACAATGTGAAAATAAACCAGAATTAAAAGATGATTTGCAAGTTACAATATGTATCTACCGTCTAGCTCCACTGAGGCTTGAACCCACAACTTTTGAATTGGCCACTAGATAGTCAAAATCATGTGCATCAGTTTTAATATCAAGGGTCTAAATGTAAAATAAAATATACTGGACCTGAGACTCTGACAGGGAATTTTGAGCCTCTAAGCTAGGTTTGTGTCTTCACATAGCATGAGGTTAATGAAAGAGGAACATACTGTAAACAAATATACACAAAATAGTAGTTAAACTTTATGATCAGTTTTTTTTTTGTATTTTTAGCATGAGACTGGTGCTAGTATCCCATTGAATTTTTAATTGTTTTAACTTCAGAAAAAATCATATTGTTATTCAATACATGTAAAACTTAATTAAATGCAATGTGTATATTTATTTTCAAGAGCAATGAAGTAAAGAACACCTATTCCATGGAGTTTGAAGGACTGAAGAGATGTTTAGCCCATCTGGTTGAAAATGAATTGGACATATCGCAGTCTCGTCCAACTCCAATTACAACCGTCGAAAATCCGTTAAAGTTCAATAAAAGTAACTCACTTACATCAGGAATCATTTCTAATTCTTCAATCCATAATTATACGTCAATGTACCGGTAATCACAGTTAAATCGCATGTACACAGTTTTTCAACTTGCATGCAGCACGCAACAGTGTCAGTGACATGAGTGAGCTGTTTGAATGGCCGACACTTGTACGTCGGCGGTTGTCATGGACGACGCATAGCAAACAATTGTATTCTTACGCCATGGCGATGAAAATAATTAAGTTGTAAAAGTATCAAATACAGTTATTTGTTGTTTTTTTTTTAAATTATAAATTGAATTATAAGAAATGAAGTTAAATTTTCTTTTTGTTATGGAAGTATGAAAGAATTGGACATTTTGCACACGTAACATAGTTCGCTACGCCAATTATTCAGTGTGCAAAATGTCCAATTCTTTCATACTTCCATAACAAAAGAAAATTTAACTTTATTTCTAAATAAGATTGGGATTGGTAAACATAATTTTACATTTGTTGTTATTTACAAGTTTTATACAAGTAGTAAATATTCAACGCGTATCTTAAATTTTTTGTTATTGACATTATGTTTCTTTCGGATAGTCAGTCTATTTTGTTGAAAACCTGATGAAACTTACTAGTAATGTTTTGTTCAATTGAAAGTTAAACCAGTATGTATTGAATAACATTTTGCTCTACATTTCTGTTTGTTACATAGAATTCCATAAGTAAGGTACTGGCTTGTCATGTTATTGAGGCCATCTCTTTATCTAAAATTGTTCTTTGATGATAGATTTACCAGTTAATATGTTCATTAAAAACCATTAGAGATTAACATTGGTGTTAGGTCTGTTTAGATATTTATTTTGCGATACTAAATGTAATCTCCACGGAGAAAACCAAAATGATGTAACTACCATATTGAAGTAATTTTTGTTTCAAAACATCGTAAGTACATTATTTTGCAGATAAACCACAAAAATAATAAATCATAGATTTGTACTATTTCATGACTTAATCAGATGCTTTTATGTTGATTTGTCAATAAATATTCCAATAATTAAAATATACCAGAGATTTGTTAATCCTCAAAAGTTCTAGAAATGTAGTACATTTTGTCATTAAGCCAACGATATAGAAGTTTTATGTGAATCTTTGCCACTGTTCTATAAATGTAAATGCAATCAACGCCAATGATTCGACTCCATTACCGATTTTTGCCGTTACATTTTACAGGTGATGATAAACTTGGTAAATAAAAGAACGTCTCGGAAACAACGCGCATGTAGACCATGCGTATTTTTCAACCAAGACAGATATCCAAAAAAAAAATCAAAGAAACTAAAGACAAAATCTCCAGTAATATCTCAATTTACAGATCATGGTTATGTAATATCTGGACAACCATCACTAAAATACAAACCCGTTTTGAAAAAAAAATAGATTTCGCTAAAACCATCAACCCAAGTTTTTAACGTCATCGACAAAGATAAACTTTAAAAATTCCGACCTTCAACATTTAAAAGTTAACGAAAATATTATATCTTTCATACCAACGATTTTGGAAGAAGAAATTATTGGAAGTCACTAACGACGAGTTAGTACAGTTGGTGAAAATGGAAAAGAGATACCGTATCATCGGTGATAATATCAACTGGATTGTCGATGTTCACGACCAGCGAATGAATAGCAAAACCAAAATGATACATGCATTTGGATCGGCTATTATAGCGCAAACGATAGACTTCAGTCTACAAAGTTCCATCTCTTGGCAAGTCTACAAAGTTCCATCTCTTGGCAAACTCCATTTCTTGAAGTACCAGTCAAAGAGTTCCGGCCATCAGAGCAAGACATGATAGAAATAAAAAGAGAGTACACGATTGTGATGTTACGCGTAGCTCTTATACATATCCTATTCTTTCAGAAAGTTCCCGATACAATTCCAGATCAAATTAGCAAATTGTGTTTTCCACAAATGAAAGAAAAATCAAGTTAATCCTCTGTCTGTGCTGTTTAAAAATGAGCAGTACTATCAAGACGTGGTTGATTTTTTAATTTTTATTAACACTGTTTAAATCAGGCGTTGTACAAGTGGCGTTGTACAAGTTGGAGCTGATCTAGCTGGAACAAAAGTCCACATTGGCGGGGATCAGCTAACCAGAGCGATTTTCAGAAGCTTAAACTATCCCAGCGCACCATGAATCTGCAGCGGACAAATTTTCAACACCCCGAGTCCAATAACACATGAATACGAATTACCTAGAATGGTATTTAAATATCTATGAAGTCATCAGTCTTCATCGAATAGCGATAGAAATAATTAAGCAATTATAAGTTATATAAGTTTTAAATCTATTAAAAGCAGATATAGTTGTAAAGGTAATTCAATACTTTCTAGTGCTTCAAACATTATGAATTGTATATTTATAAATTCATCAATTTTAGCAGAATGATTAGTGTAAATTTTATAAATCAAATGTTAAAGTAAAAGAGTAATAGGTAAAAAGGTCAATGACAAGAAACACAGTAGCATCTCAATAGAGATAGAGTTTGTAAGATCAGTCTGTCTGTGTGGGCAACAACACCTGCCATTAACATCATGTGTAGTAGCAATAAAATATACTTGAAAGAATTTGTATCGTTGGAGTCTGTGTCCATACCATTAGAAGATAATCCCTACAAAATATTGGTAGGGATCCATTAAGATCCTGGATGTGAAAAACAAAACAAAATTTTGGATATCGTACTTTCTTTTTGGCTTTAATGTTTTGGACTTAGCATCATGGCAAGCAAAAAAAACACAGTAGCATCTTATTATGTCCATCCATTTGTATCTGCCGCAGATTTTAATATTGTCTTCTATGAAGGCCGATAATTGTCAGTATATTGTAATGTTCATTTTATACATATGTCAGACACAGAGATAGAGTTTGTAAGATCAGTATGTCTGTGTGGGCAACAACATCTGCCATAAACATCATGTGTAGGTAGTAGCAATAAATTATACTTTATAAAGAATTTGAATAGTTGAAGTCTTGTGTCCATACTATCAGAAGATAATCCCTACAAAAGATACATTAGGGAGGTTTTTCTCCCTTTAATATTAAAGAATGTGTGAAAATAAATATTGCTGATTCTACAGCGTCGAAGAACAATACACTTTCATGCCTATTGTACTGGGATAAAGGTGTCAATTCCAGACAAGACTGAATTGAAAATAATTTATGTTCTTGGCTATTCCATTGATTTGATCATTGATATAATTGCATATCAACGATATTAAATCAGTGTACGAATTAATTAAGCAAGATGTTGCTTTAGCAAGCTGAATCGGCGTTTGTGTTGCCTTTAATGCCAACATGGCTAGACAACCAACAATAATGTATTATTTTATTAAAATCTGAAACTGCATATGAAATTGGAGTATGCACTTCCAGAATTTCACAAATGAGAGGGTGATCACACTTTCTGTTCTTTATTGCCCGAAGGGCAGATAAAGAGTCGGAGCATATAATGAAATTGTTATAAGGCGATTGTGCAATATAAACTAAAGCAAGCAATATTTGTAAATATGGAACTTTCATTTGGAAAGCGAATACTTATGGTTTCATCTCCAACAACTGTAGCCGCTGGCACCGGGCCACTTTGAATTTGTAACTATTTGTTAACTGTAAGCCTCTAATTTTGTCAACCAAAATTTCTGTCATCATAATTTGGCCGTTTTTACAGAGAGATTAAATGAGGAGATGTGACCATCTGATTATTTAGACACAAAGTAATAGTTTGAAATAAAAACAAGTTTCAGTTTTTAAAACTTTTATTGGATTTCCTTTAAAACTTAAATCTTTGTTGACTACACTTTTTGATTGCATCTGGGAATTATTTTTGATAGAGCCACAATGGCTTCTACAATGAAAAGTCACTTTGAACCCCTATTTTAGCAGTATTGTAACCAAATATAGGAACTTATCTGAAAGACTCTTTTTGTATGATAAATGCATGCAAGACTGTTAGTCTTCACAGATGACATTAATTTTATTGATTAGGAGGAAAACAAATGAATAGTGTCTGTGTGTATTTTGTCAAGGCGAATAACTGTATGTCTTTTCATATTATTTTGTATGTAAGAGTTTTGATTCTTGTATGAACAAGCGCAGTTGGTGAAAAAGAAAGAGCATGGTTTGTGAAGTCAGTAGTTTATGTACATATTTTTACGAGGGCTGCCATTTAATGCACAGCGGTATTTTGGATACAAAAGAACTGCCTCACCAAAAAAGAATAAGCATTAAATTGACACCAAACGAATGAAACCATCCATCAAAATTCTAACGGCATCGACAAAAATAAAAAAAAGTCCGACATACAACATTTAAAAGATTTCGTTAACAGCGAACATAAATACTTTTAATACTGAAGATTTTGGAAATAGACACAAAAATGCTATATTGTTCCACCTAATGAATGAAGTCGACCTTAACCCTAACCCTAACCCTAACGAAACGACCTTAAGACTAAGAAGCCCGAAACACTTCTATGCAAGTTATTTGATAAAAAAAACACCAGAAGACGGACTGATTTAGCGTTGTTTTCGAGATCAATGAAAAATTCTCAAGCCTGTCCATGGGTATGATTGTACAGCCCTGGAAAATGCAACATAAGAAGAAATATTATCAAAAACAAACAAACCGATCTATGTCCAAACGACAGCTCCAAAGCAAAGTAAAAACTTTGAAACTTAAGATAGGGAATTGAGGTCGGGTGCTCGTCACAAAAATAGAAAAAATTGTCCCACGCATCGGAATGGCTTGCATCATTTTACAAGCAAAGTGCAGGGAATTGAGCTGTATCCAGAGACTTATGTCAGTTTTGCTTATTGACAACATCTGTGATCAAAAGTAACGCTCTCTCCAAAACGAAACAAAGTTCTTTAACTGTGATATTACGTTTCTTATCACTTCGGTTTTGTTATCATACAACGTTACATATAAAAAGGAACGACAACACTCTCTCCCTTACAATGTAGGTATATTGCATATAAAGAACTGTAACAATACACACCTTATTTTATTTTTTTCATTGTAGGTTTTGATAGAGTTGTCGGAGCGTTTTAAGCTACTCTCAAAGTTTGTTTCTGGTCGAAATGAATGGAGGTCACCTTAAAGACGAGTTAGTACAGTTGGTGAAAATGAACAAGAGGTTCCGTATCATCGGTGATAATATCGTTTGGATTGTCGATAAGCGAATGGATAGCAAGATGGCGCATGGATTTCGGCTATTGTAGCGCGAACGATAGACTAGCCATCTCAGTTCCGTCTCTCGGCAAACTCCATTTATTGAAGCGTTCCGGCCTTCAGAGCAAGAACTGATAGAAATGAAGAGAGTACACGATTTTTAAGTTACGCGTAGCTCTAAAACACATTCCATTCTTTCAAAATTTTTTCGATATAATTCCAGATCAAATTAGAAAACCGTGTTTTCCACAAATGAAAAAGAAAAATCAAGTTATTCCTCTGTCTGTGCTTTTTAAAAATGAGCAGTACTATCGAGACGTGGTTGATTTTTTTATTTTTATTAACACTGTTAAAATCAGGCGTATGTACAAGTTGGAGCTGATCTAGCTGGGACAAAAGTCCACATTGCCGGAGACAAGCTGACCAGAGCGATTTTCAGGAGACAAAACTCTCCCAGCGCACAATAAATCTGCAGCAGACAAATTTGCAACACCCGAGTCCAATAACATTTGAAATGTTCTACATGCATATGAATTGCCTAAAATGGTATTTAAACATCTATACAGCAGTTAAAGCGCGCAAGACCTTGACACTTTGCGATCTCTCAAAGACAGAATTTCACGATCCAACATTAACATGAATGTGACCAGCCATTATGATGCCGATAAAGATTTCTTTATTTCTGTCACAGATATGTACAAAGTGGAATGGTTCTTAAGAGTTTTTTTGGAATGGAGGACGTCAACAGCATAACAACAAACAACATTCCTCCAGAATTCAATACCAAAGGAAAACAAAAAAGCCTGGTATTTTAAGACAATTAGTTATGTGATAAAAAAGTGCGTGTTCTCCACGTAGAAGACTAGCTTGTATGAACAAGAAATTATAGAAGGTAAACAAAACATTCTTATGTCTTCTTAACACATGCGATAACATTATTTTACTGCACAAAATGACACATTTTAGGTGGGTGTGAGATTATTGTTTAAAGTCGCATCAACATTATTTCAGCTATTCGCGGCTAGAAAAAAGTATCAATAACACAAACTATTAAAACGTAAAACTAAAAATAACAAAACGCAAGTTTTTAATAAAACTACTGCTAAACACATTTTAAAGTACTGGACGCATCAATTCAATATAAACCTATTGATTATTTAAACGGACACTATAGATATAATGGCAAAAAGTCGCATCTCCTCAGAGAATCGTTTCAAACATGAAGTTTCTACATTTTTTTTTTTTATGAAAAAAGGATACACTTTTTTTTTAACAGGAAAATGGACACGCCGAAGAAGTCAAAACATTATGACTGATGGTTACCTTATCATGAATTGAATGAAAGAAAAAGTGGACACTTAGTGGACACATTATGACTCTGATGGTTACCTGATAATGAAGGAATGTGACAAGCAGAAGAGGTCAAAACAATGTGACTCGGATGGATACCTCATCATGAAGGTTATATTATGTGCACCTGTCTATAGTGGGGTTTTTTTTCAAGTCCGGACCACTTTCAATATATACCAACGGTCATTAGTGGACATCTGTTTAATGCGGTTAGTACATTGTAGTCACAAAGTCATCATTAACCTGTTAAAAAAATAGTCAGTGCTTTATCTTGACATAATTCAAAATTTAGTCCAAAAAACTAACACTTCAATTTGAAGTTGATATTTTAACGTCAGTCAAGCTTCAACATATAAGCCATTGAGCTCTATATGGCTCTAAGGTAAGGTAAATGTACCTGTTGTAGCAATTTATGTATTAAATTAGGGAGTTTGGTTATGATGTTCTTTTAACAGTTCAGTACGTAATATAATTATAACATTATACATGTATCACTGTAGTTTTTCTTGATGAAATTGCTTTTAAAATAAAAATTTTAATTAATTTAAGATGACAAAGAATTAAACTCAATAATAAAATACACATACGTATCAATTTATAATTATCCACAATTTTTCACAAATACAAAATTATCTTCATAATCACCTTTGTAGTGTGCTAAGGACAATGTGGGCCACGTTCTGTCATGACATGGGACATCAGTGTTTAAGATACATGCTATAAAATGGAGGCCAAAAAAGTCAAAACAATATAAGTCAGATCGATATCTCATCATGAAGGTTATAATGTACACCTATCTATAGTGGGTTTGTTTTCAATATATATCACCTGTCATTAGTGGATATCTGTCTAATGTGGTAAGTGAGCACTACATTTCAGTAATCATTTACAAATATACAGTGCTTAATGCGTGTTTCAAATCCAAAATGTATAGTCTAATGTATGATAAAGAATCAAAGATGGCACAAAATGTACTGCAAAGAGTGTTTAAGTCTTCTCTGAATGAAAAAAGAGCTGATACATCATCTGTACAGAGAATGTTTGTTTAGAAAGAGTGCACTGAAACATTGTATTAATTATATTAGGAGCTCGTTTTAAAAGAGTATGCCTTCTATATGATCGAACTCGAAGTCATAAACTGTAATTTTGTGACTCCAAAATCGATTTCAAGTGCGAAACACTTCCATGGCTTCATTTCTCTTAATACTACTTTTTGAAAGTGTATCGCAACTGAATGATCGTAACTAAGTCTAGTACTGCAAACTTGGACTTTTTGATGGGTTGAATTTTCTATTACCTTTTTATTCTTCGAGTTTCAGGCCAATGTACGCCATTGGTTGCAGCTGGACTAAGCCTGATGAATAGGAAATGAGAGTTCAGCCCCATATAACTTATAATGGGCAATACTAATTGCGCTAGGACTGTATATACACCTATGGGGGTCACCCAACAGTGAACTTATCGAGTCTTTAACATGCCGGATTTTCAGTAGCTATTTTTAAATAGGTTTTCCATTTTAAATGCTTGCTGGTTGGTTAATATTATTTTAGAGCGGCTGTTTTAATATTGTCTTTATATAAGAGGTTGCACATTGTCATAGTCATCAGTCTTCACTGAATAGCGATAGAAGTCACATCGTTATATTATTAAAGTTCAAAGAGCAGCTGTAAAATTCACCTGAGCGGAGTTTACTTTGCCACAGGTATATAGCAGTATTTATTTAAAGTGTTAAAGCAGACGGTATTTTACCTGACCGATGCGGCTGCAGGTACAAATGTAATAGAGGTGACAATTTATAGCAACATCAAAGGTTCTGTAGCGGTCAAGGGAACGAAAATAGAAAACGTCCGTCCGAAGAAGAAGCCATCCAAACTTATAGTAAAAAATAAAAGGTAGATGAAAACAACCCAGTCCAGTTATCCAAATGTAACTGGTGCGGCCATGAAAAAGAGCTTTTAGTCGGGAAGAAATTCTGTAAACCTTGTGGTGATCAAGGAAGAGAATATACATGGTGTCACAGACCCCTTCCTGAACGATTTTACAGTCTTAAGACCGATGTCTGTGATTCCTGCTTAAACCGAGAGCGATGAATCAACAACCAGACAGGAGGCGGGGGTAATACTAAGCAAGCGTCAGACTGCTTATCAACAGAGGAATTGTTACCGAATCCAGGTAACTTGTGGGACATACTACAGTTTTTTTATTGATAATGAACAGTATATTTTGAATACGTGAAAAATTTACAAGTATTAAAGGTTTGAAATGGTATATAACCTTATTTGTAAAACTACTCAAATATAATGTGAATGATGAGGTTGTATATACCGAACCTATATTTAGATCCATTAACTTTAGATCCAATAATTTTACATGTACCAATATGTCTCAATTGCGAGAACAATAAGCCGAAGGTTTTCAAAATTTATATACTTATTCCAAAATTTCGAAAAAAGATGGAAGTGGTTTGTCAAACGACCAACTTTTAAAATAAGAAGTCAAAACTGTTGAATATTCTCCCATTTCTGGCAGTCCTTTCATTCCCCTTCCTGCTAAACTTATTAAGAAGAAAGCTGTTCTAAATATTCAAAATTCTGATCAAAAGTGTTTCCTGTGGTCTGTTCTAGTTAGTTTATATCCTGTTAGTAATTAAGATCATGCTGAGCGTGTAACTAATTATCTTCAATATAAGCAAGAGCTAAACCTCTCTAACTTAGATTTCCCTATGCCTTTATCACAAATACCCAAATTTGAGAAACAAAATCAACGTGTCCGGGTATGAGGAGAATTTTTTTCAAATACATAATTACAGTAACATTTAACATCATCATGATGTCAATTTATTATTATTTTCTAAAGACGACAAGCGACATTATTGTTTAATAAGAAATTTAAGCCAATTACTGGTTGACGGTACAGGACATAATGGCGTTACGCATTACTGTAATTATTGTCTACATGGTTTCACTTCAAGTAGTCTTCTTGAAAGACATATACCATATTGTTCTCCTTGTGGTCCTCAAAAAGTCAGTTTTCCTAAACCAGAGCAACAATGGGTAGAATTTAAAAACTTCAAAATCAATTTAGAGTCCCGTTTATCATTAACTCTGCTGGTGGCTTGAGGATATCACAAACTCAGTAGGCAATAATTTCGTATTATTGTCAGAAATATACTATAATTGTCTAAATTTCCTGTAAGTTAACATTTGAAATTTCTCAAAACTAAGGTATACTGCCTAATGCAAAGTATTTCCTTAGCTTAATTTGACAAGGGCCCATGGGCCTTAACGCTCACCTGTGACCTTTGAAGCCATGAGCTTCATTCAAATATCAAAATGATAATTCGGCCAACATTCTAATATACATCCCTATACAAAAAGTTTATAGTTTTTAAGATAAATAACCATTTAAGTACTTGTTTGTATCTGTGATCTTGACATTTGAACCCATGCTCTTCATTCATAAATCAAAATGACCACTGTGCCAGTACCAACAATATTCTAATATACATGCCTATACAAAAAGTTCATAGTTTTCAAGATAATAACCCATTAAGGTATTCATTCGCATCTGTGACCTTGACCTTTGAACCCATGACCTTCATTCATATATCAAAATGTTCATTAGGATAATACCTAAATATTCTAATATACATGCCTATACAAAAGGTTTATAGTTTTTGAGATAAATAATCATTTCAGACCTTGTTCACATCTGTGAACTTGACCTTTGAACCCATAACCTTCATTTATATATCAAAATGGTTGTTAGGCTAATACCTACAATATTCTAATATACATGCATATACAAAAAGTTCAGTTTTCAAGATTTACCATTCAGGCATTCATTCACATCGGTTTTATGGGTTCGAGCTTTAAGAAGATGTTTATTATTATGTTATGAAATGCAAAGTTTGTGCAGCCACTAAAACACCAACACGACACCCGAAAGCACCAATGATAGATAGAGCACCATTAGACCGCCTTTGTACAGACGTACTAGGACCATTACCGTTAACACCAAAGGAAATCGACACATTCATTTGGTGACTGATCATTTTTCTAAATGGGTTGAGATATTTGCCATTCCAGACCAAACTGCCATCACCAGTGCTGCACTAAATGTTATTGGACGCTATGGTTGCCCACTATGCATCCACTCTGATCAGAGACGTAATTATGAGAGCGAAATTTTCAAAGAACTTTGTAGAATGTTAGAAATAAAGAAAACCAGAAGTGCAAGAAATCCACGTTGTAATGGGTTAGCTGAACGTTTCAACAAAACCTTAGTGCGTATGATAAGAGCATACCTAAGAGGACAGCAAACGGACTGGGGCCTCAATCTAGGATGTTTAGCTGCTGCATACCGTGCTACCCGACAGGAATCTACTTGAACCCCAAATTTACTTATGTTAGGCAGAGAAGTTAGACTACCAGCAGAAATTTTATTCGGAAGTTCAACAGAAATATTGGGTATGTCACTAATTATGGCAAGTATGTAAATAAGCTCAGACACAACTTGCACCATGCTCATGAGGTTGCTAGAAAACGTTTGGGAGTTGCTGCACTTGGGAGATATAGTATGGTATCTAAATGAAGCAAGAAAGGTTGGAGTTTGCCATAAATTGGAGCCAGCATATTTAGGACCATGCCTGATAACCCAAAAGTTTAATGATCAGGATTTAACAAGAAAGGCCATGTGAGAACTGTGCACCATAACAAGATGAAACCGTATGAGTGCGAAGATATATCTCGATGGCTAAAGAAGGAGCAGAAACGACTGCTGAATTTAGAAAAGAATATGATTCTTACTACTGCTGAATGAGCATACATAATGATTATCTCAACTTTATCTAACCTTTCTTGTATCCTTGTCTTGTACATGTATATAATTTAGTCAAGCATGTATCCTTAGTAGTTAGAACCTTGCTTATTGGTAGATTTTTGTAGTAAGTAATAACCAATACCACCAAGTGCTTAAATGGTCATGGATGGACAAATCATTTCCACTAGTATTTTTCCTTCATGTTTTAGTGAGGATATAATAATATTTAGTACACATTTTTTTCGTGTCCAATAATTTATCCCAATTATAATGGCTCAGACTAAAAAAACATGCTGAATACTTGAATACTTTTTTTTAAATGGTCAGCATTTATTCCTGTGACGCTGCTGTTCATTTTCCGTCAATCCTGTGATCTGTCTATGGATCCAGAGTGTATGATGCAATGAAGAATCTGCAAATATAATCAAAACCAGAGAACAGTTCGCTGTAAATGCTTAACCTAAATTATTATTATTATTTTTTGTGTACTTTCAGACAGAGATGACTAACTTAGCATATCAATGTCTGCATTGCGAGGACAAGCCCTATGTAAATACCAAGTCTAGAGTAAAGACCCATATATACAAATATCACCTGCCCCTGGACCAGACACCATACGATTGTGGGTTGTCTCTTCCGGTGCAAGACACCACATGATCTACAGCGACATCGCATCGGTTATCCATTACATCGGCAAAGAGTGAAGGAGTATACCAAGTCCACTAAAGGTTTCAATATTACGTACCTCCATACATCAAACATAAATGGTCATGGATGGACAAATCATTTCCACTAGTATTTTTCCCTCATGTTTTAGTGAGGATATAATAATATTTAGTACATTTTTTCGTGTTCAATATTTTATCCCAATTATAATGGCTCAGACTAAAAAACATTCTGAATACTTGAATACTTTTTTTTAAATGGTCAGCATTTATTCCTGTGATGCTGCTGTTCATTTTCCGTCAAACCTGTGATCTGTCTATGGTTCCAGAGTGTATGATGCAATGAAGAATCTGCAAATATAATCAAAACCAGAGAACAGTTCGCTGTAAATGCTTAACCTAAACATAAATTATTATTTTGTTTTTGTATGTACTTTCAGACAGAGATGACTAACTTAGCGTATTAATGTTTGCATTGCGAGGACAAGCCCTATATAAATACCAAGTCTAGAGTAAAGACATATATATAGAAATATCGCCTGCCCCTGGACCAGACACCATACGATTGTGGGTTGTCTCTTCCGGTGCAAGACACCACATGATCTACAGCGACATCGCATCGTTTATCCATTACATCGGCAAAGAGTGAAGGAGTATACCAAGTCCACTAAAGGTTTCAATGATATTACGTACCTCCATACATCAAACAGGTCATCTATCTTGACCAGTAAGGATTTCATCTGTCTTAACAAGCCGTATGTTTGCAGAAAAGAAAAGTCAATCCCCCAACACCAACATATAAAACCAACCCCCATCAAGGAGCTAAAATTAAAGGCATATACCACACCATGTAGTATAACCACGACCACCAGCGTTACAACCCCATCAATTGTATCATCAACCCTACCATTTACAGAACCATTCATAACAGCAAGTCCAGTGATCTGTGACCCTGGAGCAAATGACCAGGAAGACTGGATGGCGTCACAGCCAATTCTCTCCATGCCTTACCTGGAGGATATTTTAGACAGCCTTTCCAAATCTCCAGTGCCAATACATACCCTATCAACGCCTTTAATACAAATTTCTGAATATGTAATTTCCTAGTATACCGTACCAATGCCTATGTCTTTTGTTATTTTCACCAGTGTCTGAAGCTTCCAAATCTCCAGTGTCAGTGCCTACCGTGCCTTTTTCGTTGGAACCGTTGCCTCAAGTGCCAGTATCTACTGTACAAACTCTATTGTTGACAGTGTTCAAAGATATGATATCCACATCTCCTGTGTCTCTTTATGTAACTACTTGTTATATTTCTTGATCAACAGCCACCGTACTAACCACTAGTTCAACACCAATAGTGTCCAGCAAGGTGAATCAACCAAGAGAAGAACACTTCCAATTTGACGTAGATGAACAACAATCAACCATTTCTTCCTCAGCTCCTGTGTCAGATTCAGAAAGTAAATTCAGTCAAGCAATGGAAAAGCTTGAGCATGTACTGGATAACTGGAACATGTCGAAAATCAAGATAACACCATTAGAAGACTAGAACACACCATTAAGGAGATGGAGAAGACAGTTTACCATCAAGATCGGTATAGAAGTAGGACAAATGGAAAGGAAAATGACAAGAGATCATATCGGGACCGGTCACCATTACAGACCAGACGGTACCGGTAGATTAGTATCTCCCCCCCCCCCCCCCCCCCAAATTAATTTTACAAAAAAATATTCTTGTTTAAATATTTAACTTCTTGTTATGGTAAAATGGTTTACAAAGATAAAGTTACTTTTTATATCCATTTTCTACTTTTTTTACTGTTATAAAGTACACCAATATTGTTTGGTTCAAGTATTGTGCTATCGATTATTATTAATTTTTTATGGTTGTGTTCATGGGGACATTGAACACTTAAGCAGAAGGTGATGAAAAGATTTGTGTTTTCCACCCTAATTAAATTTATTATTATTACTTTACATATCATTAACGTATTACATGACAATTTAATTGTTTATGTCATTACGAGTGGTAACCTCGTTATTGTTAATCTGTTCAGTGATCATGTTACCTAGATTTTTGTGGCTAAATTTTCATTTATCCGTTATCATGTGAATTCCAGACATGTCGAAGTGTTAAGTGCTTGTTTTGTAGTATTGTTATCACGATCCATTCCATATTATTTTTCGTTATCCGCTAGGTAAGATCCGACAGTTGATTGTGTAGATCGTGAGTAAGAAGAAAAACAAGCACATGGTTCTATTAATTCAATTATCACCCTTTATTCATATCTATTCAATTATCGTCCTTTATTCAACTTTGTAGTATTGATCATCGTTAAATTTATGTTACTCGGGTAAAAACGGAAATTAGCCGTTCCGCAGCGAATATCGAATAAAACTTTGGAAAACTCAAAAATTGGCAAATAGAAAAAGAATCTGCTTTATTTAATTTTTAAATAATTTTATTTTAAGCGAATTTCGATTGATTATTAATTTACGAAATGTTTTTATCCTTATCACTAGTGTACACTACATTACGATGCAGTGAGAATGTCTATGTGAAAGGTGGCGAAGTTAAGCAATCATCTCAGCATGCTTGCTCTCCATACGGTCAAGCATATACAGGTGATTGGACGTACTGCGCATGCCAAGACGCATAACACATGCATGTTGTAGTACTATAAATACGAGACCTGTGATCAGCCTCATGTTTTCAAACCTCAATAGTAGTGTAGACGGGGCTTTATAGGGGGGGGGGGGGGTTGGAGCAAAATTGCACGGTCACAGGGGCTACCTTCCGCTACACGGCCTTTTTGTTAGAGAATCCATCACATACTCAGGTGTTCCGCGTCACATCTGCTCATTGCTCATTGTGCGGCCAATTAGATTTCTTTAATTCTTATTCCTTTAAATATTGATTTCCATATATGGACCCAATGCATCACTCTATTGTATGAGAATTAATTCATAATACGCGGGTTTTTATAAATGGACCAATCAGCGATGAACTCATTGGGTCTGTTCGCTTTATATAATATTGTGTAAGTGTTATTTAGTCACTTCAAGCGCAATTCTTGCTTATGTTCAGACGTTTATATTTTAAAACTTATATGGACGATTTAGACGAAGGGAATTTTAAAAAGGAAATTGATCATCTGCGTGAGCTGTTCAAAAGATTGCATTTATAACCAGAGATATGGAACTTGTAACTCTTAAAAACTTTTTATGAATTGGCTCGATCAGGATTCTATTCTGATGAAACAAGAAGTTGTTTGATCAGGATTCTATTCTGATGAAACAAGAAGTTGTTTAGTTTGTTTTTGTTGTAACTTTACTGTGGAAAAATTAAAGATACTGAAAAAAGCATCAGGAAAAATCACCGCATTGTTCCTATTTAAATATGACTGGACAAAATCATCAAAGGATGGATATCGAACGCCAATCACGAATGGGTATGCGATGACTGGTGGGAAGATATGGAAGAAATATGAAGTTAAATTAAAAGAAATATTTATTTTTACAGATGGCTCAACGTCAAATTGAGCTGAAGAACATCCCAGATTGTTCGTTTACCGCAGTGGATAAAAACTATATTTCGGTTCAAAAATCACCAAAAAAGGACCAAATGTAAATATGCGACTGAGGAAATCCGGCATTAGTATCATGTTAGATTTAAACACTTTTGAAGCCTTGTGTTATATAAAATATGCAATATTGACGTGTAAATCAATGATTCAGTGACATTTTCCTATATTGTAGACTATAAGGATGGAAGCCGACGTATCCAGTCAGTTTAAACCAGTTGGAAGATACGTTAAATTTAGCTTATGCCTTACGTATGAAAGAAGAAATAAACATTAAAGGAGAGGAGTTGTGTTACGCATGTCAGTACATTTCTAATGAAGAACATGATTGCCGGGATTTTACATACAAAGTCGAGCGTTTCTTAAACTCAATATTGAAAGAACTTGAAGACTTCAAAGTTTTGACACTTTGGAAGACATTATCTGCACATATCCTTTCGGAATCAGATACGTTATTCGCCAAAAATATTTTTGTAAAGATTGGAGAGAAACTTGTTTGAAAACTAAAATGGGAAACTCAATTGAAATCATTAGTTGTAAAGTTGTATCAATTGGAAACAAGGTTATTTATATAAAGAGCAAGAATTTGCATGTTAGAAGTAAAAAGATTTTGTTGTTATTTTTACTTCTAACATGCATTCAGTGAATAGAATCCCATCACAGCTTAACAAGTACTAGGTTCGAATCCTATATTTCACAATCATGTCTATTTCAAACACAAAAATACCTAAAGGTTGTCAATAGAGAGAAAAAATCATTGGTACATAGAGTTCGAATCCGACCACAATTTCTGAGTGGGTAAATAAATAACAAACGCAAAAAGTAAACTAAAACTAATTTGTTTATTATTTTTTATTTTGAATTTTTTTTAGAAATTTTTAATACATTACATAAAAATAAAATATACACACTGCTATATACAAATTATAATATGCATGGATATACATAAAAATTACAAATCTTTAACATAACTGGCTTTGACGCAAGAATTGAATTTCTTGGGCCAATATAACCATTTAACTAAATATTGTTTATTTTGTCCTCTCCCCTTTGTTTTTAAGATTTTCTCGATTTTCCACATATCGTCATCTCTTACATCTGATTTAGCTAATTCGCTTTGATAAAAACTTCCCGAAATATCAGAACCATCATAATCTTTGAGTTTGTAAATGGGTAAACCGTCTGTAAGAAATCGAGAAGCAATAGTGAAGATTTCGCCTGTCCACTTTTCGTCATATTCGCGACTAAAAATATTTTTAAGTGTGAAATTCGTACTTTATCGCCCAATTTAAATCTATACGGTTTACGTAGTCTTAATCTTTATGGAGAGGAACTTTTCTTTTTGTCTTGTCTCTGTACAGGAATGTACATACGTTTCCATATACGGGGTTGTTGTTTTTTAGCTACGCTAGCAGAGCCATTCTAAAGTGCGGTGAAACGTTTGATTATAACTATCGGCAAACGATTCATAACCTTGTTTAAAAATGAAATATCTATAAATTTTGCTTTCAAAGTTTTGATTGCTCTCTCGGACACTGCGGCCTTGGTTTCGTTATACGCTAGCAGATGCTTAATGTTTTTAGTTTTAAATAGTCTTTGTATGACTTTGGCTTTGAATTCCTGTCCGGCATCTGTTCGTAGTTTATACGGTATTCTCCCTTGTTTAAAAATATCTTCAAAGGCTTCCGTAACACTCTGTCCTTTCTTATCTTTCAAGGGACGTAACCAAACATATTTCGAAAAGACACCGATCACTAATAAGACGTAGTGTATACCATCATTGTACTTGGCAAATTTCACCATATCCATTAAATCTGCTGACCATTGATCGTCAATACCGGAAACCACTATCTTGTTTCTTTTAAATTTCCTTCTTACTGAGCGTTGTAAACGGTAAGGTTCTTGTCTTTGTAACCATTTTCTTATTTTATATTTACCGATAACCGTATCTTTTTACAAATCTTTACAAAAATGCAGCTGGGTTTGAAGGGACAAAATAAAAATAATCTTCCCAACTAGGCATCTTTACACTTTAATTTAACACAAAATGTTCCTATTTTATACACGTTAATCTTGTTCAGTCTCGCTTTCAACATCACTTATATCTGTTTCATCATCATCTTGATTTCTAGTCAAAGTTTCAATCATATCATTGATTAAACTTTTTCGCAATTTAACCGCCTGCTGGATGGCTTCAAACTTTTTCATGATTTCAAGGTGCACAGGATCATGATTTAATTTATCCACGTTGATTAACAACTCGACATAGGCTTTTCTAAAAAATTTTCTTAATTCTGGCAAAAAGTCTCGAATTGCTTTTCATCGAGCTTCACTTTCAGAGAAATCGTCTTGTGTATATGATTTCATGGCAGCTTGTACTTTTGCATTGTCTCTAAATACTTGGCTACTGGATACTTTTGCTATTTTCTAGGACGTCCTCCCATCTGCTCCGACTTACGTTTATTGGATCTAGAATCAGTGCACCAATTTTTAACATGTCGCTGAACATCACTGAAATGATCAAACACAAGTCCACAATCATCGCAAGACGGCATACTTTCGTATTCTTGATAGGTTGGTGTCACTGCAGTCTGTGTTGCAACAGTTAATTTTTCAGACATCCTTTCTGTCCAAGTATTTTCTTGTATTTGCAAGTTTGGAGAAATGTGCGTTATTCACTGCTGGATTTAGAAGAACAGCTGTTGTTTTACTGGTATTCTCCAGTGGATTTAGAAAAGCAGCTGTTTTTTTTTTTCTTCAATTCCCTATCGTTCACTTTATCAGTTGAATTTGTAACTGTTGTAAAATGTTTTCTCTCAATCTATTATTTTCCGATGTAGTCGGTTTTAAATCCACCAATAAAAAGCCTCTCTCTTTCATAGTAGCTTTATCAAATTTATCTATGAAAACTTTTTCCGGGATACATTTGTCTGGCTAACGTCATTATCTGCTGTTTATCAACCGCGTTTTTAAACAGTAATAAATAATGAGTTTCTTCTCAGTGTTGGGTCTACTGAAGTATAAATTCTGAGCTATGGTTAACACTGACAAATTCCTATGGTGGCTTCCTTCTGTAAACAACACGTTAAATCTAGAATCTTTGGCTAAACTGGACATCAAGTCATCTATTATAATTAAATTTCTGAGTTTAGGATTATTAAAACTATCATTTTCAAGATCTATAGGAATGCCTTGTATAAATTCGACGGGTGGTTGTACGGTCCTCTCTATAACATCATATAATGGCTGCCATCTCTTGTAAAGCCAAATAATTCGATCAGGTTGTGGTTCAATCAGCATTTCCCTGACTTGTTAATTAATGATATTTTTTTACATAGATTTAGAACTGTTTAACAAGAGACAGAGATTGGTTCGATATCCCGGACGAGATAATAAACATCAAATTAGATACACTAGTTCATGAAGGTGTCATTCCAAAAATCATTTCGGATGATTTGGCCGATAAATTTATTTTGTGGGAAATCTAAATTAGAAACCAGATGATAAGAAAACCGAAGATCTGTGGAATCATTGAATGTTTCAACTGGCAACATCCAGACGCCATACCTCCCAGTGAAGTAAAAAGGAATATAAGATATAGGTCCGAAAGAGATTTAGTTCCATTCGCTAACCCGTGTCGCACCAGGCAAGCCACTAGATATTACGTAGGTTTACATAATGAGGAAGTAAATACATTTTGCTATTCAGACGATAATGCTTGTCGTGAGTTATTATTACCGTTAAGATGAAACTGTAGATGTTGAAGAGTACAGAATGCATAGAAAGAAATCCATTGACTTTAAGAACACTTTAATCAATTGTTATGTGTGCGTGTGGGATTTGCTCTGTATATTCCCAGGTTCCAAACCGGTGAAATGTAGGCATAGGATGTAACCCTAACCCCGCACTTAAAACAACGAATTAATATTATATAAATTTAATTAAAAAAAAACAAAATTATTGTGTTTGTTATTTATTTTAAAGAAAATATGATAGCTAAGCAGGGCTATGTTATCATATTGGGTTTGAGTTAGTGGGTTCGATTCCCACCCTAGCCTGTATATTTTTTGGTATGAAGGAATTTTGGCTAGTGCCTTTGCTCAAACTTAAAAATAAAATCGTATGAAACTATACACATGTAACCTTCGTAACATGAGTAATCAATCGGTTACTTGAGTAGTAAAAATTGGTGAACTCAGTAGGTAAATCCTTCGTAATACCTACTCAGGTGACAAAATATCGTCTTCTACACCGACTCGGGTAACATGACTGGTCACTTAAATAGGAATTATTAAGCCCCTAACCCTAACCCTACAAACATCATTTGATACCAAAACACTGAATACCTTAAAATTGATTTTATTGTTTCTAATACTGCTATTGGTATTGAAGGGCACTTTGATGTAAGTATGTCCCATCACGGCGTAGATGAGTTTTCTTTCAAGATTTGTATGGCATGCGCACCTAATCTCTTTCCAATTCCATTATCCCCAATTCTTTTAATCTAATGTCCTTAATTTATGAGTTATAGCTATTTTTGTTTTACTTCTTTGACCGATGTTATTGCTGTACAAGAGTTAGAGTACTGATTTCTTCAGGAAATACAGAAGATAATTGCTTTCATTGCTGTAATCCCAAGTTTGAACCATTTTCCAATTCACAGATAATAACGTTTACCAAAGTAAGAGGAAGACTGGATGCTTCAGATGGAGTGTTTAATGTCCAGAACGGGGACTGTAGTCCTCAAGAAAATACAGAAGAAAATTGCTTTTACTGCTGGAATACAAAGTTTGAACGATTTTCCAATCTACAGATAATAACGTTTACTAAAGTAATCACAAATGTTGGAGGAAGAGTAAATGCTTCAGATGGAGTATTTTATTGTCCAGAACGGGGACTGTAGTCCTTAGGAAAATACAGAAGAAAATTGCTTTTACTGCTGGAATACCAAAGTTTAAACCATTTTCCAATCTACAGATAATAACGTTTACCAAAGTAATCACTAATGTTGGAGGAAGAGTAAATGCTTCAGATAGAGTATTTTATTGTCCAGAACGGGGACTGTAGTCCTTAGGAAAATACAGAAGAAAATTGCTTTTACTGTTGGAATACCAAAGTTTAAACCATTTCCCAAAGTAATCACTAATGTTGGAGGAAGAGTAAATGCTTCAGATGGAGTATTTTATTGTCCAGAACGGGGACTGTAGTCCTTAGGAAAATACAGAAGAAAATTGCTTTTACTGCTGGAATACTTAAGTTTAAACCATTATCCAATCCACAGATAATAACGTTTACCAAAGTAATCACTAATGTTGGAGGAAGAGTAAATGCTTCAGATGGTGTATTTTATTGTCCAGAACGGGGACTGTTGTCCTTAGGAAAATACAGAAGAAAATTGCTTTTACTGCTGGAATACCAAAGTTTAAAGCATTTTCCAATCCACAGATAATAACGTTTACCAAAGTAATCACTAATGTTGGAGGAAGAGTAAATGCTTCAGATGGAGTATTTCATTGTGCAAGACGGGGACTGTAGTCCTTAGGAAAATACAGAAGAAAATTGCTTTTACTGTTGGAATACCAAAGTTTAAAGCATTTTCCAATCCACAGATAATAACGTTTACCAAAGTAATCACTAATGTTGGAGGAAGAGTAAATGCTTCAGATGGTGTATTTTATTGTCCAGAACGGGGACTGTTGTCCTTAGTAAAATACAGAAGAAAATTGCTTTTACTGTTGGAATACGAAAGTTTAAACCATTTTCCAATCTACAGATAATAACGTTTACCAAAGTAATCACTAATGTTGGAGGAAGAGTAAATGCTTCAGATGGAGTATTTTTTTGTCCAGAACGGGGACTGTAGTCCTTAGGAAAATACAGAAGAAAATTGCTTTTACTGCTGGAATACCAAAGTTTAAAGCATTTTCCAATCCACAGATAATAACGTTTACCAAAGTAATCACTAATGTTGGAGGAAGAGTAAATGCTTCAGATGGAGTATTTTATTGTCCAGAACGGGGACTGTAGTCCTTAGGAAAATACAGAAGAAAATTGCTTTTACTGTTGGAATACCAAAGTTTAAACCATTTCCCAAAGTAATCACTAATGTTGGAGGAAGAGTAAATGCTTCAGATGGAGTATTTTATTGTCCAGAACGGGGACTGTTGTCCTTAGGAAAATACAGAAGAAAATTGCTTTTACTGCTGGAATACTTAAGTTTAAACCATTATCCAATCCACAGATAATAACGTTTACCAAAGTAATCACTAATGTTGGAGGAAGAGTAAATGCTTCAGATGGTGTATTTTATTGTCCAGAACGGGGACTGTTGTCCTTAGGAAAATACAGAAGAAAATTGCTTTTACTGCTGGAATACCAAGTTTAAAGCATTTTCCAATCCACAGATAATAACGTTTACCAAAGTAATCACTAATGTTGGAGGAAGAGTAAATGCTTCAGATGGAGTATTTCATTGTGCAAGACGGGGACTGTAGTCCTTAGGAAAATACAGAAGAAAATTGCTTTTACTGTTGGAATACGAAAGTTTAAACCATTTTCCAATCTACAGATAATAACGTTTACCAAAGTAATCACTAATGTTGGAGGAAGAGTAAATGCTTCAGATGGAGTATTTTTTTGTCCAGAACGGGGACTGTAGTCCTTAGGAAAATACAGAAGAAAATTGCTTTTACTGCTGGAATACCAAAGTTTAAAGCATTTTCCAATCCACAGATAATAACGTTTACCAAAGTAAGAGGAAGACTGGATGCTTCAGATGGAGTGTTTAGTGTCCAGAACGGGGACTGTAGTCCTCAAGAAAATACAGAAGAAAATTGCTTTTACTGCTGGAATACAAAGTGAACGATTTTCCAATCTACAGATAATAACGTTTACTAAAGTAATCACAAATGTTGGAGGAAGAGTAAATGCTTCAGATGGAGTATTTTATTGTCCAGAACGGGGACTGTAGTCCTTAGGAAAATACAGAAGAAAATTGCTTTTACTGCTGGAATACCAAAGTTTAAACCATTTTCCAATCTACAGATAATAACGTTTACCAAAGTAATCACTATGTTGGAGGAAGAGTAAATGCTTCAGATGGTGTATTTTATTGTCCTGAACGGGGACTGTTGTCCTTAGGAAAATACAGAAGAAAATTGCTTTTACTGCTGGAATACCAAAGTTTAAAGCATTTTCCAATCCACAGATAATAACGTTTACCAAAGTAATCACTAATGTTGGAGGAAGAGTAAATGCTTCAGATGGTGTATTTTATTGTCCAGAACGGGGACTGTTGTCCTTAGGAAAATACAGAAGAAAATTGCTTTTACTGTTGGAATACTTAAGTTTAAACCATTATCCAATCGACAGATAATAACGTTTACCAAAGTAATCACTAATGTTGGAGGAAGAGTAAATGCTTCAGATGGAGTATTTCATTGTGCAAGACGGGGACTGTAGTCCTTAGGAAAATACAGAAGAAAATTGCTTTTACTGCTGGAATACCAAAGTTTAAAGCATTTTCCAATCCACAGATAATAACGTTTACCAAAGTAAGAGGAAGACTGGATGCTTCAGATGGAGTGTTTAGTGTCCAGAACGGGGACTGTAGTCCTCAAGAAAATACAGAAGAAAATTGCTTTTACTGCTGGAATACAAAGTTTGAACGATTTTCCAATCTACAGATAATAACGTTTACTAAAGTAATCACAAATGTTGGAGGAAGAGTAAATGCTTCAGATGGAGTATTTTATTGTCCAGAACGGGGACTGTAGTCCTTAGGAAAATACAGAAGAAAATTGCTTTTACTGTTGGAATACCAAAGTTTAAACCATTTTCCAAAGTAATCACTAATGTTGGAGGAAGAGTAAATGCTTCAGATGGAGTATTTTATTGTCCAGAACGGGGACTGTAGTCCTTAGGAAAATACAGAAGAAAATTGCTTTTACTGCTGGAATACTTAAGTTTAAACCATTATCCAATCCACAGATAATAACGTTTACCAAAGTAATCACTAATGTTGGAGGAAGAGTAAATGCTTCAGATGGTGTATTTTATTGTCCTGAACGGGGACTGTTGTCCTTAGGAAAATACAGAAGAAAATTGCTTTTACTGCTGGAATACCAAAGTTTAAAGCATTTTCCAATCCACAGATAATAACGTTTACCAAAGTAATCACTAATGTTGGAGGAAGAGTAAATGCTTCAGATGGTGTATTTTATTGTCCAGAACGGGGACTGTTGTCCTTAGGAAAATACAGAAGAAAATTGCTTTTACTGTTGGAATACTTAAGTTTAAACCATTATCCAATCGACAGATAATAACGTTTACCAAAGTAATCACTAATGTTGGAGGAAGAGTAAATGCTTCAGATGGAGTATTTCATTGTGCAAGACGGGGACTGTAGTCCTTAGGAAAATACAGAAGAAAATTGCTTTTACTGCTGGAATACCAAAGTTTAAAGCATTTTCCAATCCAAAGATACTAGTAATAACGTTTACCAAAGTAATTACTAACGTTGGAGGAAGAGTAAATGCTTCAGATGGTGTATTTTATTGTCCAACATCGGGACTGTACTGTACTCCTTTCGGAATTCCATGAACATCATGTTCAAGTTTGAAATGCAAATACAGAGATTCACAAGAACGACAAGCATGTAATAATGATCATTGACAAAACAAACCACAGGGAAGGAACCGGATATCTAACCACAATTATTGTAGACACCATAACAGTCATGGGAAATTATACTTACGGATCAATGACCATGGACAAAATGAAACGCCGGGCGTACACCGGATATCTAGACAAGATTTTGACAATTATTGGAGCTACAATGAAAGTCGTGGGAAAATTCAGCTTACGGATCACGTCCGAAATCAACTAAGTTGGTATCGAACTCGATTATTAATGTGTTAATACGGGCGGGAATTTTCCCTGAATGCTTTATGGTCGTCATCACACTAGTCTATGATGTCGATTTCATCATCAATTTCGATTTCACACGCGACAGGTGTAGCTAACTGAACTGGAGACAATGGCCCATTAGAGCACAGTCTGGCCTCGTTGAAGTTCGCAGTTTAATAAAATTTGCCGGGTTTTTTTTTTGTTTTTTTTTACTCTGAATGAGAAAAATTAATTGGCAGGTTTATTTGTGCTTTGTAAATAATTTCCATCTTATATTTTGAGATATTGAGTTATTCGCGTCTTTTAATCACATTTCCTTGGTAAGATTATCGTTTGAGGATTCGTTCCTAGGTTAATCTGTTACATTTACCTGTTATGCTTTTCATGTCCATGAGAGCCAGAATTCACAAATAAAATGTCTTGCACATTTACTAAAATTAGGTCATTTCGGCTCTATGTTAAGTTCTTTGTCCCATCAATGCGTTTGGACACAACAAAGGCCGAAATGATATCCTTTTAGCCTAACACCGTTGTACTCGCTTGTCTGGGCATTTTTATAACTGAAACCCTTCCTCGCGTTTTATAATTTCCAGTTATATATTGGCTGAATTTCTTTGTATTAATTCTAATTTTGTGATATTGCTTTTAGATATGCGTGTTGGATGATGTTCCCATAATACATCATTCATGTTCCCAGTGATATATATGTATTATATGATCGCTTCGAAACGATAATAAAATACGTATATATCACTGGGAACATCAGTGGGCGTTTATCTACAAAATCGGTAATTAAGATTAATTTATCCCTGCTAGAAATCGATTGTTGTTAGAGCCCGATTAACAAGAACAATACTGACACGCCTCCATGTGCCACACCCGTCGCATAATTGCAACGGAATTTAAGTCAAATCGTTCCAAAGTAAAATCGACCCAGTTTCAACAAAAAACGTCTTACTTCTGTCGATACAGCCCGATTTTTTTTAAATAATTGCCCCTTTTGTGCAAGTTTTTTGACAGTAATTGGAACTGGAGTACTGAGTAAAAGTTAAAAGATCTGATGGTGCCCGATTGTCATCATAAAAATAAAATGGCCTAAAAAAACGATAGGACATCTTACTGTAAGAACCACTGTGACTGTGACAGTGAAATACTCTTTATATCCATAGAAAATCAAATAAATTTGAATAAAGATCGATATTTTTACTTACTTGTACCTAGTCGTAACAGGAAATCTCTATGCGCATCCGCGATAAGCCCAAAATATATCTGCATAGGGTAAGACATTGACGCTATGGGGATTTAACATGTTGTAAAACCAGGCAAATGGCGGATACTGTTGCGCATATGACGTAAAACGTCACCAAGGACATCACTTCCGGTGTAAACATCGTCATTTTCGCATGTGTAAAATTCCCATACAGCCAACATTTTCCTTTTTACAGACATACTTTATGACAATCGCGGATGCGCATACAGATTTGCTGTTGCGACTAGGTACAAATAAGTGAAAAATATTAAACTTTATTTAACTTTATTTGATGGATATAAAGAGTATTTCACTGTCACACTCAGAGCGGTTCCTACAGTACCTAATTTTTGATACGCGTGACGTCATCAAAAATTAGAGTTGAGTTGAGTGACTGGGACGTTAAACACCATTACTCAACTCAACTCTTAATTTTTGATGACGTCACGCGTATCATCCGCCATGTTACTCGGTGATCACAAGTCCTTAACGACGCTAAGTTAAGCTTGGTTGATAGTGCGTTCTAAACATTATTCAGTTAACCTTTTGATTGTTCAGTTGCGTTATTTTACAATGAGTCCTACTTTGTACAACGAAGTAGGCTGCTTGCAAATAAATTGTTGACTCCGGAATATTGCAAGCCTAGGCTTATCAAGGCCCTCAAAAAGGGCGCTGCTTACCCTTCCGGAACACACGGCCTCACTTCCCTGGTGAAAGTTCACTTGTCTGACCTAACTTGTCAGTTCCAAAGTTTTTACTCTGCTTCTGGATTGTGATTCGGAAATGGATTAGTATGTTTGATGGACTAGACGATGTCCATAAGGAGCTATATAGCGATAAAATAATTGCATCAGGACTCAAAATGTACTCTTACAAAGTGCATGCAGATACGTGGATAAACGATCCGATGAAATGGCCTGCTGTGGAATATGGTGATGTTCTTAATTATTTGATCGAGAGTCCCAAACTTTTCAGTCATGAGAAAATGAAGAACTTTAGATCTCTAGAGGCACATAATTATTTTAAAGATGGATGGGTACAGACTGTTTTTTCACACGAAAAGTGACACACTGGGAATTTCATTTTCAAATCGAAAGTAATGCCAAGTCAAAGAGTGACTGAGAACCTCAACAGCCTTGGGATGGCGTTATTTCAGGTCACTTTACTTGTATGGCTGGGTAAGTAGTACTAAATACCAGGAATCTATGGTATATTATGAAAACTTTTCAGTTCTCAAAACACACACCCTCGCTAATATTTTTTATCATTATACCATTGATGTGATTTACAGTGTTGTAGATGATTCTTACCATTTCCAACAATGGGCTGATAAAAATTCTGATGAGGCAAAACATGTCAAATTACACTCAAAATTCATTTATTTCATATAAATTATTGTATCTAGCTATTTGTATAAAATGCATTTTTTCTTACATATCATTTAAATGTAACATAAATGTGTGTTCAATAAATTTATTTATTTATTGATTTACCACTCCTTTAGGAATCTTATGTTACCAACAAATCGGTATAATAAGCATTCTAGTGCAGATGTAATTGCTTTGGATATTAACTACCGGTAATGAATTATTTTTAAACAATTGTTTACATTGTCAGTTTAATGATGGCTTGCATCTCAATGTTTATAAAACAATGCTTTCACCCAAGCACAAACAATGAGAATTTTGTCAATTGTAGCCATATCATCATCACAAGCTCTTCGCCCGCTAGATATAGGAGAGGTCCGTTTAAAATTTGATACTTGTTTTTTAACAATCCAATAACAAACACGTTCTACATGTATTCTTACATTTGAAATTTTGTAGCCCAACAAGTAACTCTGTTAGCCAAAAGCTATATTTTGTAATGAAATTTCCAAATAATTTTAGTAGAGAGCTGGTCTACTTACTAAACAAATTCAGTAGCCCAGGTGAAAATTTAGGGGCCATGGGCTACTGGGCCCCTGCAAACTTCTTTCCCTGCTTGACCATTTGCGAGTAGATATCTTTACCATTTGCCATTAGACACATCGACCATTTGCCAGTAGATATCTTGCCTTTAGACATTTGACCTTTTGCCAGTAATCTAATATTGACCATGATGCCTTTTGTTTTTGTGACTTTCAGGTACCAAGACTTTCAGAGTAAAGCAATTCTTTGACCAGCATCACAGACACATTGAGCCTGCTACATGCGACACCAGCATGTTTGAAGAAGTTTTAAGGACGCTCAAATATGACTGTGAAACAGAAAAATGGTCCGCCCCAACAGGTATCATAATTTTTCCTACCTATATCATACAAAATTAAGAATTCAAGAACTACCTCAAAAATGTTGCTGCCCATTACGGAATTATCCCCCTTTATATTTCTCATACAAATTCTCTTGTTGCTATTGGGCGTATATTTGCCCTTGGGCATATATTTGCCCAATAGCAACAAGCTCTTGTTTTTTGTTTGAATGTGGAATTAAGAGGTCAATCTTTCATGTCCTTTGGTTTTGTCAAAATAAATTCCTAACAGTGTAAAAACTGCCATATTTAAAGAGAGCTTTTCTTATTTAATTGCAGACCAAGTTTGGCCCACCTCTGAACAGAGGTCAATTCAGCGAGCATTCATCGATGGCTTCAGCAACTCGTCAGGCAGGAATTTTGTTGACTGCCTTTTACATAAGTATATTCGAGACGAAGAAGCAGACATTATGAATGTGGGAGGGGGTGTCCTACCGAACAACCAGATGCATACACTGAAGTTGATATACTTTGAGGAGTACACATCACCATCAGAACAATCATCATCGCAGAGCACACCGGAAAAAAATGAAATTGTCCACCATCTTGACATGAGCTTCGAAGACTCGAGCTGCAGCTCCAGTGAAAACATTTCATACTATCATACTCCAGTGGTGGACAATATGGTGTACATTGAAAACCAGAAATGAGCCATCCTCATTGTGTCTGTGAAGAAGAACCGATTCATTCAATACGACTATGAACAACTGCGACACGAGATGTTGTCCATGCTGCCAGTGGATGAAGGTGTGATGGGCCATGTGGGCGGAATGCTCATCTGCCGGTATGGTGCAGTTTTTATGGTTGCATCAAAATATTCATCCAGGATCAACATCACATCACTCAAAGAATTTGACTTTGAAGATGAAAATGACATTTGTCTAAAGTTCTCGTCCTTAGTTGGATACATTATCAACTTTTACAATTACTGTAAGGAACCAGTGATTGACCAAAAAAGCTTGTTACCACTCTAGAGGCCATATTTTTGCTTCAATCATCACGTAGTAAGGATCATGACGATTTATCGTGGCGCAGATAGTGCCAGTATCAATGGTCTTTTCAGTATCAATGGTCTTTAAAAGACAATCATTTTTTTGTCATTTGTTGTGATAGTACTTACAGAGCAGCCGCAGGTCTTATTTCTCATTTATATCGCAAACACAAATAGATATAGATATAGTTTAACAATTCTGTTCTTTTTTTATACGCCCGTCAAAATTTGACGGTCGTATTATGGTATGGCGTTGTCCGTCCGTCCGTCGTTAGACTATGGCTTGTCCGGAGATCTCCTCCTACAGTTTTCGACCGATCTCTTTGAAACTTGGTAGGATTAATCACCATGATAAGAAGTTGTGTTTTCCTGAACGGCATTTTGATTCCATGATTTTTGCCAGAGTTACTGCCCTTTGTTACATTTCCGTATTGGAATCTTGTCCGGAGATCTCCTCCTACAATTTTTGACCGATCTCTTTGAAACTTAGTAGGAATAATCACCATGATAAGAAGTTGTGTTTTCCTGAACGGCATTTTGATTCGACGATTTTTACCAGAGTTACTGCCCTTTGTTATTTTCGGTATTTCAATCTTGTCCGGAGATCTCCTCCTACAGTTTTTGACCGATCTCTTTGAAACTTGGTAGGATTAATCACCATGATAAGAAGTTGTGTTTTCCTGAATGGCATTTTGATTCGACGATTTTTACTAGAGTTACTGCCCTTTGTTATTTTTGGTATTTCAATCTTGTCCGGAGATCTCCTCCTACAGTTTTTGACCGATCTCTTTGAAACTTGGTAGGATTAATCACCACAATAAGGAGTTGTGTTTTCCTGAATGGCATTTTGATTCGACGATTTTTACCAGAGTTACGGCCCTTTGTTATTTTCGGTATTTCAATCTTGTCCGGAGATCTTCTGCTTCATTTGAAAGGTAATTGAAATTCATGTAAAGGTCATGCTAAATATTACATTCATGTGACCCTGTATTAAAATCTTATCACTTGTGAAAATATAACTGTAGTCCGAATATACTCCATTGACCCTAGTAACCCTTCGACATCTGTCAATTTTCCTTAAACATATATAGGAGGTTTTCCATGAAAGCATTTGAAGGTAGAAATAGGCCCTATCTTAATATATATTTTGCTTCCAAATCTTTATATCCCCTTCTTCGGAACACACGTTAAGCAAATATTTATAGATACGCATTCTATTTGTCTCAGAAGACAGATGTGTTTTGGTATGTCCTTGCATAAGACCCTGGAATTGACCCTTAATTGGCTTGAGTTTCTTGGTCTTTTGGCTGGATGCACATGAGGTATGAGGGTGAACCCATGGCTCAAATAGGAAATTTTTCTAGATGTTTCAACATCTTTGGCCGACATCTGTGACGCTCCTTTTGTGAATGCAGGTGTTATAACTTTAGCTCTTTTAACTGCAAATGCTTCTCGCACTTCCTTCTGGAATCCTTTGTCTGCTAAATATACATCTAAAGGATCAATCAAGTCTATTATTCCACAATCTAGTGTTATTTCCTATTATTATCTATTTATTAGATGTACTAATTCTAAATTAATGATTAGTCTCAATTTCATTAATGTCATTAAAATTTCTTCAGACAAAGTTAAAAAAGTTTTTGATTTCACAACATACTGTTCACAAACTTGAAAAGCAAGACTAAATAATCCGTAGTTAGGAAGTCCTGCGTAAAACTTCACTTTCTCATTTGACATGGATTCTGGGGATAGTTTTTGCTCGATTGCCATGTAAATCATTTCTTTTTCCCAGCTGATTTATTTCAGAAAGAAGTATCTCGCACTCTGTTGTTGTAGGTACTTTCGTAGTGTTATTAGTTACTGTTTCTTGTGAAATATCTGTCACACATGACATTTGAATCTGATTATCAGAAGTTTAGTATGATAATTTTGTTGCTGTTTTGTGTTAAGATGTTACTTCTGTTGGTTGTATGTCCGGAAGTGTCTCTGTTGGTTGTATGTCCGGGGGTGCCTCGGTTGGTTGTATGTCCGGAGGTGTCTCTGTTGATTGTATGTCCAAAATTGAAGACAAAGATCCTAGGGTGTAAAATTCATTCACAAGTTTTCTTCTCTTGTTATTTCTTTCCAATCTGGCAAGTTTGTGTTTCTTAATACTTTCATCTGTGGGATTATAGGAGAATACAAAAGAAACATAGTCTGGATGTGTAGGATCTTTGTTACGTTTACCTGAAAAAAAATATTAATTAAAGTACAAACAGAAATGGATTACACTCAGTTATTTGTCTCTAAAAATATTATTACTGAAAATATTTTATTTTTTCTTAATAAAATATATTTATAATTAACCGGCCTAATATGCACTTTAGGCTTCTATAATGTATAGTTTGCTATAATCCAGCTTTACTGAGAAAAATTTCACAATTTTTGCAATGATGAAAAATTAACTCCGCCTTTTTCCCATGTAAGGCATAATGATAGTTCATGACCTTTTTTCATCATATAACCAGTTTATTATACAAGGAAGACTAATCAACCATGTGCTCTGCCCTTTATTAAGGCCAACCCAAATAAGTTCTGTCTAATGTTATTTTACCATAATGCATTCTAAAGAAATTTCCACAATGATTCAGATGGGAAAATGCTTATATCAGCAAGTAGAGGGAAGTTAGGTATGTATCTCGAATTCATTTTTTTAATTCTCAGAAATATACAGAGATGTAAATTTATATACGTACATCTCAAACCTAATACTACCTTTTTACCCCTAGCTTAATTAAGCAATTGATTAAAAAACAATTAGTGATAGGCTTATGCTTTTGTAAACAGTTGAAAATAAACATGTATAAATTGCATTCACTTCAAATGCAAGTCATTTTGCAATTTACTTGACAGTTGTTGGATCTATGTTACTCTCTCCATAACCTTATACACAGGTGTTTATTTTCCTTTGGCCTCATTTTGGTGTCATCAAGCTGTTGTCCAGTCTATAAGTCAATCATCTGTGACACCTTTTAAACTTTGAATGAAACTCATAGTAAAAAGGGTTGGGTTTGTCATAAGAGGTGGAGTCAAAAACTCAGATTTTTTCAGCTTGAACATTTTTGTCAAAAATTTACACTATACAGAGACAAAGTCTCAAGCGATAAAAAACCCAAACCATTATGATAAATTAGGCCGAGTCTTGTTATATACACAGCCAAATTTCTGTTTCTCATCTTTAACTGGTTTTTGAGAAAAATCCATAACACTGAGTGTAATCCATTTCTGATTATACTTTAACTAGATTTTCAAATTTGTAATAATGTGTATAATTTTATATATTTCACGTTGGGGTTAACTTGTTCACATGTTGCCGCAACGCTGTTTAAAATAGAGGGTTCTGTAAGCTTTGGTTTTTCCATCTTATGTAGTACATCTATAGCCAGTAGCTGGAATGCAACATACACAAAGAATGTAACTGCTGCCAAAGTGAGAGGCATCGATTTTTTAAAGAAAATTTTGGAGAAAAGTCTGCCAAGAAACCAAAACAAGTGCCAGCAATGTCATCATTAGAACTAGAAACATTTCTTGTGGGACTTAGTAAAACCGAAATCAGTTTTACTATCTGCCTATGAAAACCACTGTGATACTTGTTATGATATAGCTACTTTAAATATTCATTTTAGTTTAAATACTTTCTCACACACACTGCTGTAGGTCAGTTACAGTAAAGTTAACACTCAAGTGTTTAATGGTTTATTGAACAGCTAGACATTATAGGTCTCTCTCCTCTCTCTATTGAAACATTAACCAGGCCTACATTTCTCTGTTTAGTTTGAGATGTAGAATAAAATTATACTCAAAACATACAAGTCCTGTTGTAGTATAACATAACATGGTGTCAGAAAATTGATATAAAATATCTAAAAATGCAAAGGATTTCACCACCTCCGTCTTTAAATTTAATTGGGAATTTTAAAGAAAACTGGAGGAAGTTCAAACAACAGTTCGATATTTATCTAGTAGCTGCAGGTCTTGGTACCTGAAGGAATGAAATAAAGGCAAACACACTGTTACATGCGATTGGTCCAGAGGCAGTGGAAATATATAACACATTTACATGGGACAATCCTGGAGATGAATTACAACTGGAAAAAATAACACAAAAATTCGAGGAATACTTAACCCTGTTCTAGTGAATTCACATCCAGATACATACACAATTTTTTTCCTCCAATTTCAAGATTGATGTTTCTCCCCCATCCTATAACTATCGCTCGTTCCTTAAGTGAACAGTTTCCAGTTTCAATTCTTACTAAGGTAAGCTTGCATTGGTCGAACTGGCATCTAAGAGTCAGATTTCTTGAACTGACAAGGACATCGAAGACAATCATTTTCACTGTTGGTAGCTTGCTACCATCAAATTCAAAAGTGTCGGAACGACCACCAAATTTCTCTTTGTAAAAAGAAAATTAGAATTCGAGTTGTGAACAGAGTGCGCTGGTGTTTTGACCGACGGACATGGCCAGTAGATCAGGACTGGAAGAAAATCTTTTCTGATGAGTCACAGGTGGTAATTGGTACTGATAAACGGGTATATATTTAGAGAAAAAGCGATGAAGCATGGAAACCTGGCTGCATTTCTCCCAGTGAACAAAATAAATATTCCATCATGATATGGGGTCCACCATATGTTTTAATGGCGTCGGTACACTTGGTCGAGTAGTAGGCAACATAAACTCTGAAAAATACATTGATATACTTGAAAATGATTTGTGACCTATAATTGCTAGACATTTCCCGAATGGCGAATGCACGCTCATGGATAATAATGCCCCAGCTCACCGCTCTGCAAGGACAACTTCTTACAAAGATGACAACAACATTCCTTTCCTTGAATGGCCTGCACAGTCACCAGATTTAAACCCTATTGAAAATGTGTGGTTGAAAATCATAAATGGAATTAAAGCTGTTACACATCTGATACATAGTAACGATGACCTATATCGGCAAATTTTGAATATCTGGACCTCTTTCAAGCCGCAATACATCCAAAAGTATAACAGTTTACCTGATAGATTGGCCAAAGTCCGTAGGGCACGTGGTTACATCACTAAATATTAAAGGCCGGGGTCTGACCTAAATATTATCCGGTGGTAGTGTAATTACGATATGGGCAGGGCCTATCTATGTGATGTAGCTAAATATAGCACTTATACATGTGCTTTCTTATAAACAATGTACAAACATATACACTTACTACAATATTATACAGTATGATGATCCAGTGTGGTATTAATTTAAAACAATCCATGTATATAAAATGAATCCTGTGTGATGGATGCAAATACTATAACAAACTAATTAATACTAAATGAAAAAGTTAAAACTGTTAAAGTATTAATTATGATTTCAGTACAAACTGTTGATCACTCTTTTCCAGATATTTAATCTATAATTATAAGTTAATTTTTTGTAATTTTTCTTCCCTTTTTGATTTTGTGGTGCACTTGGATTTCCAGATTTCCATATTGAGGTACGGTCTACATTTTCATTCCAGTGACAAACTGCCAAGTCAGACCTAAATTTGTACTGATCGTCACTGAATGAAATACGTTTGTCTTGAAATATATTCATAACATTATTGAAGCTTTCAACGTATGAAGTATCTTTGGCTAATATATAATCAGATGGAGAAGAATATATAGGTGATTTTTTAATTATTATTTCCAACATTTTTTTAGCATTTTTACTGGTCAAAATTATTCTTGATGGTTCATGGGCTGCTTCATATGTACACGGCAAAATTCACTACATAATTTATGGTCATTTGAGTAATGATTAACAATGTTTGTCAAGGAATTTTGCAGTTTCTGTGGGTCGCCATCACATCCACGGACAGCCCAATGAATATGTGTGGCCACAGGTTCAACTTTATCAGACAATTGCTCACTCCACTTTATGCCTTCATCTGATCTTGCCCCTTTCGATACATTAGAAATTGACTTTTTAATTTTTTTGATGGCATGCCACAAGTCATTTTGATTAACTGTAAACCCTGTGTCACGGACAAATTTGTTAATCGACAGGTTCCTGTCATGAGAGTGCACTTTTACATCAACGTTTTTTGCATTTAAATATTGATATATTTGTTCAGTGCCAATCCTCTCATGTCTTTGGGAAACTTTGTCTTGCTGTTTGGTGACATGAGCACAGTCCAGCACCTTGTGACATTTTTCTCCTATGGCGACAACAGATGTGTCCTTGGCATTTTTTCGCCATCCATTGCGCGCATCTGACATGATGTTAATACCATTCAGGTCTTCATACATCCCAATTTCATCAACCAATGCATCATCCACCGATTTGAGGTATTCTAGATTGGTGTGCTCTTTATATGCAATAAAAAACCTTTTTCTTTTTTCTTTTCCAATTATTCCCATCCCTGTGGCACTTGCAAATCGAATATAATGTACTGGAAGCATCCCACTTGACATAAATGCATGATTTATTCTGTAGTTCACAAGATATTCGTTATTAGGAAGGTAAGGTGAAGATGACCACAGGTAAGAATGGGCTCCTTCATTAGAACATTGGAATCTGATGGCAACAACATGTCCCTTCATTGTCTTCTTTACCGTTTCAAGTCTCCCGACACAAATATTTCTATGAGCCTCATATAACTGTCCTAAAATTGTCAATGATGACTCAGTTGTGACAAATAAATTTTGACTGGTATCACATTTTTTACTTGTTGATATAAACATGGAAACGTTTGTTCTTGTTCTTCAGCTTCCTCTCTATGTTGATTGTTCCATAATGTCAATTGCATTATTTAAAGGTTTTTATAACTTAGTTGTTAGATATCCTTTTACTCTCTGTAAATTATCTTGAATTTTCTTTTTACTCATCATTTCCAGGTATTTCAAAACGAAAATTAGGTGGTCGTTTAACAGGCATTTTGTATTTTCTTTAGTATGTTTTAAATATGCTTAGTTCAACAGCTTTTTACAGAATGAATATAATTTGCTTATTCTGCACAAAACTATCCTTTGTTTTGGAATTTTTGGGTAAATGTCAGGAATGATAATAAACATAAGTATTTTATTAAAAAAAGAAAGAAAAATCTTACGAAGTAAATGATAGTATAATGCTTTAATACTTTATCAATTTAATGTGAATGCATACATATTATATATGTTAAAATTTGAAATTTCTCAAAAACTTAGGTATACTCCCTCATGCAAAGTATTTCCTTAGCTAAATTTGGTAAAATATATTTTGGTCCTTTGGTAAGCTTTTCAACATATTCAAAATAATTTTGGTTTCATTATTTTGGTCCAAGCACTACTGATGAGTAATTGTATTCCGAAACGGCCGTCTAGTGCTGTAAAATTAAAACTGGTATAATATGTAATTATCAATAGATAATATAATTAATTATTATTATTACAATTACCTTCATAATGCCCCACTTTCTCTTTTCAAAAACAACCAAACCATATCAACAACTCATTAATCATTTGGGGATAGGTCCCCCTGTAACATTAGATGGTCATATCAACCTCAGCATCAGTACATAGGCGGTCATTGTTACTTATACATGTGTGCATTAATATAATTGTCAAGATCTTGAGAAGTTTGTTAAAAATCATTTTTATTTTGGAAAATGGCTACAGCAGAAAATACACAAAATGTTTTGTTAGAAGTTACTGAGGTTCAATTGGAAACAATTAGAGCCATGTTTTCACATCATAATTGGGATTTAATTGAACATGAAATTTCACAAAATGGCGGGAGACATGAGAGAAATGATGAAGCTTGTAGTACATGCATTTGTGATAAATCAACACAAACAGATGATCTGGAGTCGGTAGATGAAATAGTTGAACCATACCATATAGAACAAGATCAAAATAGGGAAGAATGTAGGTATTGCTTATGTAAGCCTTGCGTAACAGATGAACAACATAGACAGTGGTGGTGGATTACTGAACCAGAACCACCTCATCTGCGAAATTCCAAGCTCCGAAAAGACAAATACAAGAGATTCTGGACAATGATGTGCCATCGCGGAGCTTGGACAGATGAAAGATATCTGAGAAAAAAAAGAGGAAGCAATGCAGCGTTTTGAATGGGTTAAAAGACACATTCTTCCCAAATGTGTGTTAAGTTTGGTCAGGGCCTGGTATCCTAATCCTCCAAGTGCACCATATATGGGACATCTTTAAGAATAAATTGCAATGGAACTTCAAATATAACGGACTACTTTATCATTATTATTTTATTATTTTGGAGGGAAATTTTTGCGCCAAAAACGCACTCAGCAAATTATATAAGTTAACGTAAAATTAATTCATAAAAATTCTATAGGCGTGATCAAACAATTTTTTACATATAACATGACTGTTATAACTAAGGATTTTTAATCGATGTATGATATTAATAAAACAGACGAGGATATAGAAGGTAAGCCAACAGATCTAAATATTAAGCATGTATCACATGGTGTATTCTACTTCCTGTGTAAAAATAAACAAAATAACACACACCTCCAATGTCAATCAATTGTCATTTTATGTATAAAATTCTCCTGCTTCAGAAATTTAAACCCCAATTTTGAGAGAAATAATTTTTTTTAAATTATTAAATTGGGATATGCATTCTATGATATAAACATTATTAGCATGACAAATTTTGTTCATAAATAAGTCTATTTTGATACAATTTTCAAAATATACACTGTAATCTGAAAGTTGCCAGAAAATTTAAATCTTCCACCTTTTCCTGATTGGTCTCTATTTATACCCAGACCCCGGCCTTTAAGGTATGTAAATTCGAATCATTTTTTGTTACAATTTTAGTGAACTACATATTATTTGCTATCTTCTGATACCAAACATGGGTTTACCATGAGTATTTATAAACGAAGAAAATTGACCTACATTTCACCATCCGGTGTTGGGTGAAAAATGGCAAATCGAATCGTCCGAATACTTTTGTCCAACGTCTGTCGTCTCCAAATTTAGGAAAGCTAAGGTTTACAGGAAATAATCACATCGCTATCTTTGTTCTGAAAGCAACACATTGCTTATTATTTGAAACATAGTGGCAAATCAAAAACAAAACCTGATGGACAAATGGAAATCAAAACTTGTGCTGGTGAAGCGAAATGCATATTTTTTCATGTGAACCTATACATCAATCGAATTGGATTGGGAATGGATCAATTGGACCAGTTGATAAGATTACATATTATACCAGTTTTAATTTTACAGCAATAGACGGCCGTTTCGGAATACAATTCCTCATCCGAGACCATTTTTAGAGGCAGCGAAGGAAAGCTTCGCCGAGGTATGTGCTGCACATGACTACAGATATCGGACGGACCTAATCCATTTTAATCCGAATACAGGGGATTATGCAGGGAGCTGTACAAGGGGATAAGGGTCTATTGTGCAGATATTAAATGCATTGTAAAGGGATTATGCAGGGATGATACATTTTAATAGGGATGACGCATTTTAATCTGATAAGGAGGGATGGTATGCATTGTAAAGGGATGATGTAGGGATGATACAGATTATGCAGGGATGGTATGTATTGTAACGATTATTATTAGGGATGAAACAAATAATGCAGGGATTAAATGTTTTGTACAGGGATGATGTAGGGATGAGGCATTTTAATCCGATAAGGAGGGATGGTATGCATTGTGTAAGGGATGATGTAGGGATGATACAAATAATGCAGGGATTACATGCATTGTTAACGGATATGTAAAGATAAATATCTGATTGGTTGGTTATATGAATTTTGATTGGTCAAGATGAAAAGCATTATGTTGAACAACATATATTGACTAACAGAAAATTTGAATTTCATTCCTCAGTAAAATATTCAGAGTAACAACACGTATAAAAATTCAAATGAATGATACTACACCCTTAAACGCTGAGCAAGACGTTTCACGATTTGGACCTTTGAGAAAGGAGAAAAAAAAGAAGATACTACGATTGAGCATTTTTGATCCTGTAAAGAGAAATTTACAATCAAATTTCAACCAGTCGCCTGAAACAGCCAATGGAGACGATGAAGCAACAGAAAATTGTTTAAATCCAGTTGGACCTCTTCGTGAAGGTGCCGAACTTTGACGCTTACATCTCGGTGACGAGCGGTATGTAGTTCTCAAATCCTTCAAGGGCGTTATGCAAGCACACATCAGGCAATTTGAGTTAGGACCCAAAGGACCCTTCCCTAGCAGCAAGGGTGTAGCTTTGAATTTAGAAAAGTGGAAAAAACTCGGTTACAGAAGGTACAATATACATTCGTTATCTAGATAAATTAGCAATGATTATAGACATTATGTACCAACCATATACAAAATATGATTTCATAAACACAAATAAAACACTTTTTTATGATGATGATTTTTTTTAATTATTAAATCTTACTTTCAAATGACTTTTTAATGAAACTGAAATTATTAGATAACTACATTATTTTTTTTAAAACTTTTATGAAAATTTTAAAATTATTAAAAGTGTTTAATTTTGACAAAAATTTCTATGCAGACCTGATTAATACAACTTAGATACTTTTCTAATGATATGGGTGGCCCTTAAAAGGACCTTTTATTATGTTTGTACTGGTCAGTTACAGTGACCAGTGGCGCCATAGGATGTCACGACGAACCATTTCAACAAACACCTGACTTCTCAGTGTTCTAGGCAGACCTGCTAGAGCGTTAGGATTAAGCTTCGTGCACTCGACAAAACACCGTCCCACCAGAGTGCTCTGGTCCACTTGCCCGTTACTGGGAAATCTAGTTCTATAAATCAGCGCCCAGTAATCGAGCCAGAAGTCGTCCGTCACTTCTTCGCGCAAAAACCGCACCAGCACATTGTCCCATTAGTAAAACATTTTCAGGACTGACTGTTTGAAAAATTATTTTGGAGTTTATAATATAAAAACGGGAGATTATCATATAAAACTGACCAATTTGTGGACGCTGATTATGTAACCGTTGTCTCATAGCAATCTATTTGCAAAACCTATGGTTATCCCCTTTCGTTTAGAAAAAAGACCTAGTTGATTGAGGAATTAAGATATGTGTCAAAAAAATATTCTATTCAAAAATGATACCAATCATCATATTTGTGCGTATTTACTAGTAATGCATTTATTCTAGTTGACATACGCTAAAAGTAAAGCATACAAAACTACGTATTAATCACGCTAATCCTGATTATTTCAAAATCTTTAATGTTTTAGCTAACTTTATTGGTCATTCTTTTTGGACTTTTAATACTTTGATAAGTTTCGCTTGTCATTCGTCCATCTCACATTCAAACATGGAACATAATTTGTAAGTAAAATTTGAAAAAAAATAGTACATCAAAATGTTTTGTCTTAAAGTAACATTTTAAGATATTTTTTAATTTTTGAAAATATAAACTCAAAAGTTAATTACAAAATTGTTTTAATAGGTTTGTTTTTCATACCTGAAAAGTTTGATTTTATTTTTTCATAAAAACAAGTTTATTACAATATTCGATTATTTTTTATCAAAATTGTTTAAAGACATTTAATTTTTTTAACGAAATTTCATTTAAAAAGTAAAAACAAAAATTGAAAAAATGATCCAAAAGTTTTAAAATTTTTCATTTTATTTTACGATTCACTTTTCTTTTTTTTTCAGGTCTGGTATGTTTGACTCAACGTTTGAGGAGTCCCCAGATCGCGGGGACTCCGTATATAGGTATGTTGCGAAAGCGACTTTTTACACCTCCTTCAGTATCCCCCATTTTGAGGGACAGTGAACCAACCACTCCCGCCAGCGTAGGTTGGCAGACGGAAGAGTAAGTATAATTACTGTATTAATGTAATAATTTTTTTTCTGTATTATCACAATTAACTACCTTTTTTGTTGTGAAAATGAATGAATTCGCTTTGACTTGTTTAAGTTTAAAAATAAAACGTTTACATTGCTAGCCGAAGTTTTACTTTTTGTTTGATTTTTAACATGAATAAAAATGATGTGGTAACCTGAACTGATATTGGTATTTTTTTTATCTTTTCAGAGAGCTGTCCATTATATCTATCTCCTCAACAGAGGAGAATAGTCCCGGTGTTTCAAAGGACAACCGGTAAGTTCTTAACATTTATTAATTAATTTATTTGATTTTCTATTTCTAAGTGATAAAAAAATCATTTTGCAAACCGGAGTCCTTTGGTACAGGTTCAAACGGATGCCTTAAATCTTTGAAGTGCTTTACAATGTGAAATCATATTTTTTTCAAAACAAACGGACTTTATTAATTTATAATTTGAAATACATGTTTTATTTCGTTTGGCATGACACATCTTTATCACTATTGCATTCTTAAACTTTACACTGTTTTATATTTTCAGAAACAAATTATAATTTTAAATACATGTTTTATTTCGTTTAGCATGACACATCTCTATTTTTCAGATATTTAACACTATTGTATTCTTAAACTTTACACGGTTTTATCTTTTCAGAACCAAATTGGAAGAAGAACTAAAAACCTTAGAGGCCCAAATGGTCATTATAGAGGCCCGGAAAAATGATATTTTAAAACTCTTAGAAAAATAAATAAATAATCATTCATGGATTGTGGTGTTAAAACTTATTTTGTTCACAAAATTATTCATGGATCATGACTTATTTTGTTCAGGTAAGAATTTTTCTTTATAGCTAAATATTATTAGGCTTTTAAGACGTCTCTAGATAATTTATTTTTTGTTTATGAGACCTGAGAAAACTTTTTAAAACTGTTATTAAATTTCGAACATTTCAGGTCTGCGCTTCAACCAGTTTCATATTTAAACTTTAAACCATAATGTAGAAAATTGCGATATTTTCTTGTATTGACTAAAATTAGGACAACTCTTGCCAAATTAATCTGGAGAAGTCTGAAAACGTAATACATGTATAGCTATAAAGTTGAAATTTCCACACACTTAAATTTTCACTTACTGTATTTAAAAACTCAATTTCTGTCGAGTTTTATTTTACAATTGGGACCTGTGTTACTCTAGCAGTTGCGTCTGTAATATGACAAATTAGAGATTTAAATTCGCCTATATTCAAGTCAGTATTTGATTTTATACCAATCAAATCATGCTTTTCCTACATGTCAATACATCATTGGTTCAATGATTGATTGATTTTTTATATTGATACGCAACTACTGCGCATTCAAACACAAGTCATGGATACTTGATCAATCGTGTATTTCTCCGAACCACGCCTCTTACCTGCTAAATGCTCGCCTCTGATTGGTTAATAACCTGTATATTGTCGCGTGCCAGTCACGCTATTCAACAGTAACTTCTTTATGATTAGTTCCCTAATCGTATTACCATGTGTTTATGCAATATATCTTCTTTTTATTATTCTTTTACTTGCTTAAGGTGGTTTTCTCCCAAACATTAAACCTGTTTTAAGATAAATGAAGTAATTATAAAAAATGCCCTGCTCTGGGATCGAACCAGAAACCTTTAGATTTTCAATCTAACACTCTCCCAACTGAGCTACCGGGGCCGTTAGAAACATGTTATGTAAAATGAAATTAAGTGAAATATTTCAACGATATGTTTATACAATCATACAGATTTTTTTCCCGTTATCGACGGATTGATCCGTATGACCTTCAGACACGTGGTTACCACAGCTGTCATATTCTTCATACTGTAACTCAAACCACACATCTTGGTCTCTAAACGCTTTCTGATTGGTTATCTCGATCTACGGTAACCTGTCAAACCCGGTTATACAAAATCCCTACATCATTCCATTCCTTTAACTGTACAATACCTATTTTAATATTCGAAGATCCCGATTACAATGCATGTAATCCCTGCATTATTTGTATCATCCCTACATCATCCCTTTACAATGCATACCATCCCTCCTTATCAGATTAAAATGCGTCATCCCTATTGAAATATATCATCACTGCATAATCCCTTTACAATGCATTTAATCTGTACACAATAGACCATCACATGATTTATTGGTCATTCTTTTTGGACTTTCAATACTTTGATAAGTTTCGCTTGTCATTCGTCCATCTCGCATTCAAACATGGAACATAATTTGTAAGTAAATTTTGAAAAAACATAGTACATCAAAATGTTTTGTCTTAAAGTACATCAAAATGTTTTGTCTTAAAGTAACATTTTAAGATATTTTTTTAATTTTTGAAAATATAAACTCAAAAGTTAATTACAAAATTGTTTTAATAGGTTTGTTTTTCATACAAACAAGTTTATTACAATATTCGATTATTTTTTATCAAAATTGTTTAAAGGCATTTAATTTTTTTAACGAAATTTCATTTAAAAAGTAAAAACAAAATCCAAAAGTTTTAAAATTTTTCATTTTTATTTCACGATTCACTTTTATTTTTTTTCAGGTCTGGTATGTTTCACACAACATTTGAGGAGTCCCCGCGATCTGCGGGGACTCCTGTATAGGTATGTTGCGACAGCGACGTTTTACACCTCCTTCAGTATCCCCCATTTTGAGGGACAGTGAACCAACCACTCCCGCCAGCGTAGGTTGGCAGACGGAAGAGTAAGTATAATTACTGTATTGATGTAATAAATTTTTTTCTGTATTATCACAATTAACTACCTTTTTGTTGTGAAAATGAATGAATTCGCTTTGACTTGTTTAAGTTTAAAAATAAAACGTTTACATTGCTAGCCGAAGTTTTACTTTTTGTTTGATTTTTAACATGAATAAAAACGATGTGGTAACCTGAACTCATATTGGTATTTTTTTATTTTTTCAGAGAGCTGTCCATTATATCTATCTCCTCAACAGAGGAGAATAGTCCCGGTGTTTCAAAGGACAACCGGTAAGTTCTTAACATTAATTAATTCATTTGATTTTCTATTTCTAAGTGATAAAAAAATCATTTTGCAAACCGGAGTCCTTTGGTACAGGTTCAAACGGATGCCTTAAATCTTTGAAGTGCTTTACAATGTGAAATCATATTTTTTTCAAAACAAACGGACTTTATTAATTTATAATTTGAAATACATGTTTTATTTCGTTTAGCATGACACATCTCTATTTTTTCAGATATTTAACACTATTGCATTCTTAAAGTTTACACTGTTTTATCTTTACAGAAACAAATTATGATTTTAAATACATGTTTTATTTCGTTTAGCATGACACATCTCTATTTTTTCAGATATTTAACACTATTGTATTCTTAAACTTTACACTGTTTAATCTTTTCAGAACCAAATTGGAAGAAGAACTAAAAACCTTAGAGGCCCAAATGGTCATTATAGAGGCCCGGAAAAATGATATTTTAAAACTCTTAGAAAAATAAAGATATTAGAAAAATAAATAAATAATCATTCATGGATTGTGGTGTTAAAACTTATTTTGTTCACAAAATTATTCATGGATCATGACTTATTTTGTTCAGGTAAGATTTTTTCTTTATAGCTAAATATTATTAGGTTTTTAAGACGTATCTAGATAATTTATTTTTTGTTTATGAGACCTGAGAAAACTTTTTAAAACTGTTATTAAATTTCGAACATTTCAGGTCTGCGCTTCAACCAGTTTCATATTTAAACTTTAAACCATAATGTAGAAAATTGCGATATTTTCTTGTATTGACTAAAATTAGGACAACTCTTGCCAAATTAATCTGGAGAAGTCTGAAAACGTAATACATGTATAGCTATAAAGTTGAAATTTCCACACACTTAAATTTTCACTTACTGTATTTAAAAACTCAATTTCTGTCGAGTTTTATTTTACAATTGGGACCTGTGTTACTCTAGCAGTTGCGTCTGTAATATGACAAACTAGAAATTTAAATTCGCCTATATTCAAGTCAGTATTTGATTTTATACCAATCAAATCATGCTTTTCCTACATGTCAATACATCATTGGTTCAATGATTGATTGATTTTTTATATTGATACGCAACTACTGCGCATTCAAACATGAGTCATGGATACTTGATCAATCATGTATTTCTCCGAACCACGCCTCTTACCTGCTAAATGCTCGCCTCTGATTGGTTAATAACCTGTACATTGTCGCGTGCCAGTCACGCTATTCAACAGTAACTTCTTTATGATTGGTTCCCTAATCGTATTACCATGTGTCTATACAACACACGACTTAACTTTTTGTTTATGCAATATATCTTCTTTTTATTATTCTTTTACTTGCTTAAGGTGGTTTTCTCCCAAACATTAAACCTGTTTTAAGATAAATGAAGTAATTATAAAAAATGCCCTGCTCTGGGATCGAACCAGAAACCTTTAGATTTTCAATCTAACACTCTCCCAACTGAGCTACCGGGGCCGTTAGAAACATGTTATGTAAAATGAAATTAAGTGAAATATTTCAACGATATGTTTATACAATCATATAGATTTTTTTCCCCGTTATCGACGGATTGATCCGTATGACCTTCAGACACGTGGTTACCACAGCTGTCATATTCTTCATACTGTAACTCAAACCACACCTCTTGGTCTCTAAACGCTTTCTGATTGGTTATCTCGATCTACGGTAACCTGTCAAACCGGGTTATACAAAATCCCTACATCATTCCATTGCTTTAACTGTACAATACCTATTTTAATATTCGAAGATCCCGATTACAATGCATGTAATCCCTGCATTATTTGTATCATCCCTACATCATCCCTTTACAATGCATACCATCCCTCCTTATCAGATTAAAATGTGTCATCCCTATTGAAATGTATCATCCCTGCATAATCCCTTTACAATGCATTTAATCTCTGCACAATAGACCCTTATCCCCTTGTACCGCTCCCTGCATAATCCCCTGCATCCGGATTAAAATGGATTAGGTCCGTCCGATATCTGTAGTCATGTGCAGCAGGTATGTGTCTTTGAATTTAATCGCGTAAAGACGTGCTTGTTTATTTTCTTTTGTAATGAAAATTAAGATACATAAGAAATCTAAATAACTTTGTTAATTACTAAGATTTTCAGATATTCAGGGATTTAACTTGTCATTTTAAAGATAACTTCTCCCGAGTGATTTTGGTATAACAACTCTCGAGCCTTTTAAACACTACATCGTGTTCTATCGACATTACGTCAGGGAATGTCAAAAATTCACGAATATCTGGTGGGCACTGCGACATCGCATCGGGCCACCAATCACGAATGTACTGCTTCAGCACGCGGAGTAAACATTAGTATTTGTTAGTACCGTTGTCGGGATTTGCATCGTCCATGTCTCGCGTATCTTGATAATAGAGCTGTGACGTGACTGTAACTGGGATTTCGACAAATCTGTACCATTAAACAAAATCTGCTGAGCAATTGAAAAGACAGCTAAATAATATAATTTCTTGGTGCTATAACACAGATTAAGATGTCTGGCAAAGGAATTAAGAATTTATCCGAATTTAACCCCAATGACAACAACTCCGTTGCACCAGAATGCGAGTTGTACAAGCGTGACTTTCTTATTCATTTGGACGCACTTGTTTTAGATGAAAAGCCCAGTAGAAGGGAAGTCGGTGTCTTACTTTCAAACATGGGAAGGGAATGTGTCAAGATTTATGGCTCTTTTGAGTGGGCTCCGGTGGTAGAGGCAGATCCCGATCGTGGTATTATAAGAACGTCCTGCCGAGGATCAGTATGACCTAAACACTGTGTTTGCCAAATTTGATAGACATTTGGGGTTCATCATTACAGAAAAATTAAGAGACAGGAATAGACAAGAATTTCTTAACACAAAAGGGGGTCAATGTCTATTATGGAACGAAGTTACCTTTACTATATATAGTCAACTCGTCCTAATTTCAACTCGTCCCAGTTTTTTTTACCAACTCGTCCCACATTTTTGGCCGTATTTTTACCCAGATTTGAGCTATCAACTCGTCACACGGCATATTTTGGTTTTGACTACCAACTAGTCCCACTAAAAATCCAACTCGTCCCACCTTTTTAGTGATTATTATCTCCGACATAAAAAAATAGTTTTAAAAGAAAATAATTAAGATCAAATTCGCAATAACTTAAGGTAAAATCAATAAATATTGGTATGGGAAAACATTGCTTTTGCTATTACATAAACAGGACTGAAACAGTTGAATTGGGATTTCGGGATAGTCCCAGGTTTCTCATCTGAGGCAAACATAACACTTCTTTTTTCAATTTATATTAATTTTCTGATATGATTATGAACAAACACATTTCCATCTTATTTTCAATCCATATTTAAAACCAAACTACAAAATACAAACATGAAGAAAACTTTTTTTTTGGAAACTAGTCTATTTGAATAAATATAATGATGTGTGTACTTTAATCCATAGCAGTGGGCTATACCAATATATAGAAAAACCAAATTTTAATCATTAAACTAAGTCCCATAGTAATCACAAAAATTTTAGACATAAATTATACCATTTGCCCATTAGTACATAAATCACTAAATTTAGTCATTAGTTACTATGTTTAAACTTGAAATTTGAAAATCAAAATCAATTTTTTATATTTAAATTTAAATCAAAATAATTACCATTATAAAGTTTATAACTGCCAAATTAAACGAAAACTGTACTCACAATTGTACATTCTTCTTTCTTAAAATCACTAGTCTTTTAACATGATCAATACCCAACTAAAATATCACATTCACACCCCTTATATATGTTTCAAAAACGCCAACTCATCAATTCTTACACACCTATCACACACTTCATGACAACTAGCACATTCACCCCTGTTAAAAGCCCTTGTGGAACTTGAAAAGCAGTGTAAGGCCGCGAAGATGCCTATAAAGGGATTGGCCAGTATCCTTTAGAAAGATTAAATTTTGAGAAATACACACATTTTCCAAGTTTGTTAAACAAATCCTCTGGATTTGGAATTGGTTCAGAGTCAAAAATAGTGTGTTGATTAATAGCACGAAAATCAATGCAGAACCTGTTTGAGCTATCCTTCTTAGAAACTAAAATAACTGGAGAGCAATATGGTGAGTTAGAAGGTTCAATAACACCCATTTTAAGCATGGATTCAACTTAAGCTTGAATAGCCTGTTCTGTAGATAAGGTAATGGATATGGTTTTACATTTATGGGTTCTGGTGAACTCAATTTGATAGAATGAGTAATCAATCTTGTACGTCCAGGTACATCAGTAAACACTTCTTGAAAATCAGACAAGATAGACAAAACTGAAGATATCTGACTACTGCTCAACTTGGGATTAATAACAACATCCTTGTAAGTTTCAGAACCAACTGTAGAAGGTAAAACTAAAGAAACAGATTAATCAACTGAATCTAAATCTTGTTCAGAAATAACACAAACAGAACTTGTAGCTTCAGTGTCATTGCTATGTGTTCTGAACCGCGTGAAACACTTTAGAACACGTTTTGGAACCAATCTGAACTATGTAATCACATACACCCTGTTTAGATACAATAGTGAAATACCCTTTCCAATGCATTAGAAGTTTGTTGTGTGATGTAGGCAACAAAACTAAAACTTTAAGATTACGTCAACGAGATCTACGGTCATACAACATTTTGGTACTGCACCATTAGATAACTGTATTGAGTCTAAAATTGAAAAGCCATTTCAGCAAAGTTATACTTATTTTCTAATTGGTGAGAGTTAAAATTCTGAGAATTAGAAGTGTCAGTTTTAGGAAACAGACCATAGGTACCAGTTTGTAAAGAATGATTGGCGTGATTAACATTACCAGAAAAATTTGAATTTTCGGAACTATTAAAAAATTCAGGTGGAGTAGGTTGCTGAAAAACTTGAGAACAAGTGTTTACAGAATCATTAGACAACTGAAGAGACACATTTTGCATTTCACTAGATCTAATTGGATGGTACTTACTAACAGCAGATCCTGAAAATTGCTTAAGTTTACAACTGCCAAGATGAAAAGATTAACACTGGTTACAAAGTGGTGTGAAACATTTTTTTGCCATGTGACCACTCATGTTACACCTAAAAATTTGCATGGTTGAAATAGCGACGATTTAATGATGATGACCTATTTGAACTATTGCCACTGAAACGGTCAAACGAGTTTCGCGTTCTTTGATTAAAATTTGACCTCTGTTGTGCACGACCGCGAATTTGAACATTGCTAACACACAGATTCCAAGTAGCATCAACATTGTTAGTATTAGTGTGTATGTTTGTATTTTATATTTCATATATGATACAAGACTCTTTTTGTAATTGGTGACCACAAAAAAAAGACATAAAAATATATTTGAATCATCTTATAATTTCAGAAACAAATATATGACAATCTCCAAAGTTTACATGTGGTGGATGAATTAAAAGATACTGGTACCCGCTCACCAATGAAAAGGACTGGTGCAATACCTATCAATTACCAGACAGGATCACAGACCCAGCAACAAGAACAACCATCAACAGAAATCCATACAGCACCAGAAGTTGATCCGAGGTAATTCAACAAGTACAACAGGACCTCAATATGGATCAGATTCAGCCTGTTCTAAAACAATTGGGTCAAAGGATATTTGCAATATGCAAATGGACAAGTTTAGGGTGACGGCTAGGCATCTACAGTTTGGTGGCCGATGTTTGAACAGTGGCTGACACTGTAAAACTACACAAATTCAAAGGCACTAAGTTGTTTACCATTTTTGTTTTCTGACCAGGCTGCCAGCGGAAACAAAACAAGATCTGAATCAAGTGAAGACAGCATTTGTATCTAGATTTCACTCAAATAACAACAAGAAACTGTTTAAAGTTCAACAAGGAACTGAAGAAAGTGCACTTCAATACTTCAAAGACCGGGTTCAAAGACTGGCACTAAATACTAACGAACTATCTGAAGAAACAGTTGTGGGACTAGAGATTGAGGGCCTGCAACCCAATATAATTAGTGACGAATTCATTCGGAACATCCTCTGGATGTGAAATGATAAAGGCGACAACTTTCCCCTTTTTAGCAGCATGTATTTGCATCTTGGGGACCTTGAAAACTACTCGATAGATTTCGCTGAAACTGTGTGATGTTATGGAGTCTAATGCGATCTAGCTATCTAACTTTATGCAGCCTGACTGCTACCCTTGTTTGAAGTTAAAAATACCAACTGTCGAAGCTGTTTCACCATTTATTGCGACAAACATTAAAGGGTAAATGACTACAATATAAGAAACAAGACAAAATCACCAAAACTGAGAAAAAACAATATTACTCACACAATGCTCACAAAACTAACAACATTCTTACATACTCGCAAACACTCACAACATGTTAACAGTTTAACCACAAAAAACCAACACACAATTACTGAGTATTGGACACACTTGAATCAAAATACCAAAAATTGCTGATGCAACATAAAGTAATGCCATTCCGACATACTGTAAATAAATCACCTGGATCCCACTTATATAATATATATTGACGGTAATTAGATATCAGAGCTATCTTAACCAAGATAATTATTTCACTTATATCTATCATGAGTGCATGGTGAAATATAAACTAAAATTATAAAAATACAGGGCTGGTGTATATAAGACAGTATAATCATGCTTGGGATTACTATAATCAAAGTTTAAAACCCAAAGTTACATTGTTGTGAACCTATAAAGGTGTCAAACATAGATCGACAGATTTTCCCGCAACCAACGTGCCTCGTGGTCTACAAAACTATGATTTCGGAAGTAAATTCAACATTATAAAATAAAAATAGAAAAACGATCCGGAATATACAAAACCCGGATCGGGAACGTTACAAACTTGGTTAGATTTTTGGGAAAACTTCGGATCATACTTAATTTTTAGGTCAAACATGCAAAATATGGTTTTAACGAAAAAAATCTTTTAGACATTTGTTTAACCGACTCCTGCTCAATAACAGTTCATTGTACTAAAAAGTCGTCCATCGGCAGAAAAAAGTTTAAGATCTTACGGAAAAAACGGTATTTTTATATTTTTTCTATCTTGTACACAAAATCCACAATTAGTGTTCAAAGTTTACCCTATCGCCCAAAATAAAAAAAATCTGCGACTAAGCGCGTGCAGACTGAAATGTGGAAATGAATTTTCTCAAAAACGCAGTCATTTTAGATCAATTAGCTTTTTAGTTATTAACGTGAATATCGGTCAAAATATATTTTAAAGTACTAAGAAAATAATGGTATTTTTATATTTTTTTATTGCATGTACTAAATTCATAGTAAATGTTTAAATCAACCCTGTCTTCCAATACACAATGTTTGCCAAGTTGCACGTGCGATTTCTGCATATCGTTATAATTATCCAATCAGCGAACGGCATCTCAAGATGCCATCAACGGCAGGAAGCCATGTCGATGTTCTTTGATGACACTGACGGTTAGCAAAGTGGCGCTACTAGACGTTATTATGGTGTATTATCTGCCGTAAGTGACATAATAGAATGTTTAAACACATACTAAACGATAGACAAAGCTTTTTGAGTGAGAAAAAAGGAAATAAAACCCGACTGTCCAATCTCTTTATGAAGTGTCACAGCGTATGAAGTAATCGACGCCGTTCTGTTGACAGTTTTAATTATGTAATATTTTTTCATAAGCAAAGGTTCACAAATGAAATACATATCCTGTGCCCGAGTTGGAAGTAAATAGTAAATATGTAATGGTTGAACGTTAGACAAGTCGTGCCTATGTAAAAATTTTTAGTACCGGTAGATACGCCATGTAGAGAAAATACGCCAAGGGTACATATACTACTATTTAGTAAAGTGTCCGGGGTATTATAATTTAAAATTAATGATAATAATGCATATCATACCTGAGAGTTTGTGTTTTATAGTTTTGCCATGCCGAATCAAAATAAATATTATCTTATATTTAATTAGATTCACACTAAAAGTCACTAAAGCTGACGGAACACAAGGCGAGGTGCAGATGGACGAGAGTATCTTAAAGAGTACAGGCAAGAGGTAGATAGTGTTAATTCTTAAACAAATCCAAATGTTTGGGATGTCAGATATACTACAGAAAATAACAAGAATATGCACAGCATTATTTTTAGTACTGTTATATGTTTTATAGTTAGTATTACTGAAATTGTCATGATTATTTTGTCTTGTTCATAAAACCAATAAGTATTTTGTACCGGTTATCATAAGTCCTTGGGGTAAGGTATTTAATTTAAGCAAGAGGCCCATGGGCCTTATACGCTCACCTGATAACTAATGGCTAGCTGATAGATTTAAAGTAAACGTAAATACTATTAAAGTAAACGTAAATACTAAACCCCAATGACTTTTTTCTTTACATCAAAATGATCATTGTATCAATACCTACAACATTCTAATATACATGCCTATACAAAACGTTTATAGTTTTCAAGATAATTAACCATTTCAGTATTTTGTTTTACATCTGTGACCTTGACCTTTGAACCCATGACCTTTTTCTATACATCAAAATGATTGTTGTATCAATACCTACAACATTCTTATATAAATGCCTATACAAAAAGTTTATAGTTTTCGAGATAATTAACCATTTCAGTATTGATTCGCATCTGTGACCTTGACCTTTGAACCCATGACCTTTTTCTATACATCGAAATGATCGTCGTATCAATACCTACAATATTCTAATATACATGCCTATACAAAAAGTTTATAGTTTTCGAGATAATTAACTATTTTGGGTTTTGTTTTGCATCTGTGACCTTGACCTTTGAACCCATGACCTTTTTCTATACATCAAAATGATCGTTGTATCAATATCTACAACATTCTAATATAAATGCCTATACAAAAAGTTTATAGTTTTCGATAATTAACCATTTCTGTATTGTTTCGCATCTGTGACCTTGACCTTTCAACCCATGACCTTTTTCTATACATCAAAATGATCGTTGTATTAATACCTACAACATTCTGATATACATGACTATACAAAAAGTTTATAGTTTTCGAGATAATAATTATAATCAGAGGTAAAAAAAATTAGGTCACGACCCTCACAATTGACCTTGACCTCATGTTGAAGATACTAACAAGAAGATGTCAAAACTGAAAACCCCATGTCATTATCTGGTCAAGTAGTCAAGTTATAACAATTTGAAGCTATTTTACGATTTTTTCAAAATTAAACGCAAAAACGCGTAACCCATTTTTCGACCGAATTTCACGAAATGAACAAACTACAGGCTTAAGACCCTAGAGAAGCCAAATATCTCATCAGATTTTTTCTCCCATTAATACTTTCGGAGAAGAAGATTTCTTAAGATTTTTGCACCCCAAGGTGACCTAGTTATGGTAGCCATGGCAACGCCACGAACAAATCTAAATTGCACCGACCCAGACATGCTTCTGACCAAGTCTCGTTGAAATCTGCCGAGTACTTTCAGAGGAGAAGTCGAAAATGTGTGTTAACGACGCACGCACGCACACACGCACGCACGCACGCACGCACATACACACGCTGCACCATACCATAAGCTCACATGACCTTTGGTCAGGTGAGCTAAAAATAATATGTTTCTTTCGACTATATCTATATCAAACTGTACATACATCAGTATTATAGCGTCCATTTTACTCTTTTAATGACCATGTCACGTTGTCAGTTACCCAGTGGTCAGTTATCGATAGCTCTTGGTCACGAGGTTTGTGAAATTTACCTGGAAAAGTTATTCCGCCTGATCATTATACAATATTTTTGCAGTCGCCATTGTCTTATTTTTTGTATGTTTGTATTTTATATTTCATATATGATATTAAACTTTTTAGTAATTAGTGACCACAGAATAAAGACATAAAAATATATTTGAATCATCTTATAATTTCAGAAACAAATATATGACAATCTCCAAAGTTTACACTTAACAATAAAATGTTAAGAAAATTGGGACGAGTTGGTAAAAAATGCGGAACGAGTTGACAAGTCGATATGCATATAAGGCAGTTCGTCCTAATTAAAAAAATTACACGCCTTTAACGACCACACCTTTAAAGCACTCATTTTCAGATTATCAACTACACCTTTAAAGCACAAAGTACACATTACTTACTTTCTAAAATACAAAAAGACTGGTCAACTCGCCCCTTAATATCAGAAGCGGTGATTAGTAAACAGATAATTGGTCAATAACCACACCTCTCACCACCTAGGTTCAAATCCTGTTTAGCATTTTCTGTTGTGATAATGTGTCAAATTTGCTTGTCAAAGAGTGTCGGGGTTTTTGTTTTGTTTTGTTTTGTATTTTTTTTTTGGGGGGGGGGGGGTTACTCCATTTTCCTAAGTCACTATCCCCTCTTCACTGTGGTGTAAAACGAAAATACTCCACTCAACACACTCCAGAAATGACCACATAATAAGTGTAAGAATCTTGAATAGGGCCTAAAATCAGAAAATTCCATTATTCAAACAACCGACCTAGAATGGAAATAAGTGAAAGAATCTTAACGTGCACAAAGTTTTAGAGTGGATATAATAATTACAAACTAAATGAATCCATAGACTTATATGTAAGTAACTCTTATAATATTAATATTTAAACCGCAATTATCAATCTTATTGGTAGTAGTCTTTTAGCTTTTCCGATGGACGAACAGTTCGGCCTGATCTGGTTCTCATAACCGGCGGTGTTACAGGAACAACTTTAGGTGATACTTGATTCGCACCAGCATTTGTATTATTTCGCGAAATGTTATTGTTAGTGTCAATATTCTCATGAAGTATATCCTCGTCGACACCATTGAGATGGTTATCCACGTCCTCGCCAGCTGGCGGAATGTCAAACTTTTTTGAAATATGGACTGTTACGTGTTACGGATTCCTTTGGTTGAGAGGAAACTGTTACCATCGTCCCCTTTTGATTTGTAACTCTAAACGGATTTGGATTGTATCTCGGAGAGAGTTTGTTTCCATGAAAATCATTCCTGAGAAGCACAGAATCTATGTTAATGTTTTGATCCTTACATTTAAGATTCACATTAACATTTTTCCTCATGACATATTTTGAATACTCGTCATTCTGACGATCTGACTCACTAATTTTACCATTTACTACATGCTCCGGTATCAGTGGCAGTTAAGCTGTTAAGTCTGGGGTTCACCAGAAAATAACAAACGAAACGGTGAAAAACCTGTCGAAATGTGTGGTGTCGCTCTGTACTGACGTCGAAAGGAATTCATTTCTTGTTTCCAATTTTTATTCTTGATATAAGCGGCTTATTTATTGACTCCGCCTGGAAATTGTTTAATTTTTAATTGTTTTAATTGTTTAATTTGTTTAATTGTACCTGCAAAGTGTTTAAATGCAGCGGAATTGAACGGACTACCGTTATCGGTCTTGACTACGCTGGGTATACCGTAGCACGATATTTCTTGATCCAGTACTGGGATACTGGCATTTGCGGATACCGATTTTGTTATTTCGACCACGGGGTATCTCGAAAACTCATCTGTAACAACAAACAGGTAGTGGCCGGAAGGTAAGGTGCTGCCTTGATGTCCGTATAGATTTTTCGAACCTTCCAGAAAGAGCTAAAAATAGAACCCTCTAGAAAGTTCGTGACCTCACTAGATCTAAATATAGAATACTCTAGAAAGTTCGATCTAAAAATAAAGTGTGTGACGTCATTGGAATGTGCGAGAAAATTCTAAAATTAGAAAGGATCCTAAATATAGAACCCTCCAGAAATTTCGGTCTAAAATTAGAACTCTAAAATCAAATCTAAAATAAGAACCGGGCTAAAAATAAAACTTTCAGTAAAAATCTAAATTTAAATCAAAGATAGAGTATGTAAACCAAGAAAGATCCAGAATATTCTCAGAGTTTAAAACATTATAATACAAAAGAGAATATTCTATGTCATGAACGTTCGAGAATGATCTCGTTTAAAGTAATTGAAAACCGAAACTTCTAGAATGATTATAAAATAGTATAAAAGGTTGTTTGCTGATTCACGATAATAATAATTTAAGTCACCACGGACCGTGAAGACATCTGTGTCAAGTTGTCAAGTAACAAGGTTAGATTAATAATAGATATAGTAATCTAAAACACTTTTAAATAATAATCTATTATTAACATCTAAACTCGTGTTTTAAATCAGAATTTAATACCTTGTGTTAATAATATGTAGCATCCCTTTCTTAGTTAAATGATTAAAATCGGGAGATTCTGAATTCCGGCGTAGGTAACTTCACTTACAAAAATATTCAGAGGAAATGGTGTTTTACGGCCCATCAAAATTATTTCACTTATAAAGTTTGTTGTTGGAATGGTGTTTTACGCTCCATCAAGATTATTTCACTTATAAAAATGTCCAGAATAAATTTGTGTCTGGAATGTTGTGATACGATCCATCAAAAATTACTTCGCTACCAAATATGAAGATTTCGCACAGTGCAATGCATGGTACCTGTTTAATCTATTCAATTTTAATTAATATTGTAGCGGTATAATTTTAGTATATCCTCAAAATACAAGACAATACATAAAACACAAAAAAACTAGTTACCAACAGACTTTAATGTCAATGAATTTGAAGAACACTTACTTTTATATGTACAAATATCTCCAGATTATGTAGTATGTTAGTAAATGAATACACAAGTCAAATTTCACCAAAAGATAGAAAAATGAAAAAACAAAGAATCGTGATATATAATCCAAATATTTAAGGTGTTCTACGTTTTACTGTTCCAAATTTCTAGTATGTCTAAAATTTAAAAAAAAAAAACACCAAAACTTCTATTGCAAATGGATCCAGATTACATCTTGTGTTAGTAAATGAATACAAAAGTCCAAATAATCCAATTTAACACAAAGATTGTCCGATATATAAAACACAAGATTGTCCGATATATTCGAATACGTAGTTAATGTGTAAATCTTAACACAAAGATTGTCCTATATATTCCGAATACGTAGTTAATATGTCAATTTAACACAAATATTGTCCAGATATAATTAAGGTTTATTGTCCGATTAATGTTCATAATATGCCTTGATAACGGAAAACTTACAGATCCATATATAACAATAAACAATATAACAATAAAGTGAAGTAAACAGATTCCTACATGTGTTTGTTTACTTCCCGAGAGAGTGATTCGATCTCTCGCTCAATATTAACAACTTCCATTGCCAATTGAGTCATTGTTACTTGAAATCCCCGGCGCATTGCGAGTAAAAAGTTTAACCTCTTCACCAAGTAACTGTAAAGAAAATAATAACAATAATTATGTCAATAAAGTATAAAATAAGGTAAACAATAACTATGAAAGGAATGAAAAGTTGTAACTGAAATAGCTATACTTGGTCACTTGAAACATGATAGGCCCAGGTCATACGTACGACAGAGCTAAGAACAAATAGAAACATTTCAAAACAGAAAAAGACATACAGTTGAATTCTGACAAAATTCAAAACTAATCAGTAGGAACGTGCAACCAAAATAGCAATGTCTAGCTTAACACAACACCATGTTATTCTTTACCAAATTTTCGTGTTTAGAAATCAAATTGCAAAGTATAGCTTAACAAATCACTAAGTTATCCTTGACCAAAATTTCAGGTATTGAAGAAATTTAAACTTTTTTACGTCTATTGTGACACAGTACATACTTTAAGAAATTTGGTCCTATAAAACGTACATTTAAAAATTTTAAAATAAAACTTATTACAAGTATACTAAACAGTAAACCAACAACCCGCCATGTACATATTGTAATAAAATTAAAATAGCATTATACCCTTTAGATGTATTCATCTCAACTTCAAGCAACGAGGAAATAACCACAGCTTGGTCCCAGTTTAAACTTTGGTCGCTTTCATTGAACCTGTGATAAAATACAGTATATATATAAAAAATTAGTTTTATGATATGACCTGTGACGTGACTTAGTCTAGACCATAATGGAGTCACCACATACACAACTTGGCACAAATAAAAAGACGAAATTCGTCTAAAATCCAGTCACTCGTCACCATAATTCAAACGGGATAACTCGTACAAATAATTAATTATTAAATAAATTTACGCGTGAAATACTTGAGATAAAAATACCCTAAAATTGACAATTGAAAGAAATAGATAAAAATATTTTAGCTTGTCGGTCAATAGATATGTATAGTGGCCGCGGTGGCCTAGTGGTTAAGGCGTTCGCCTACAAATTCAAGGTCTCTCACTGTCGTGGGTTCGACTCCATTTGTTGGAAAGGGGTTTTTCCTTGCCGTAGGCCCTTACCGTTAGCTCAGTGTCAGTATAATGTGACCGAGTGGCATGCAATGTTAATCTGCGACATTGTGTGTCAGTGAACTAGCACTATAAAAGTCACCATCAGTGCGCACTAGTACAAGGCAGATCACAAATACTCGCACACACACTCACACCACATGAACGGTTTAGACTAATTCTTGAGATTAATAAAAATTGTTGATCGTCGCAAATAACTGAAAGATTGCTGATGCGACGTATATAAATACTCACCAAGATAAATCCAACACCTTCAGTGGCGACGTAGTAATGGACGTTTCAGTAATGGGTACAGGTGTGGATGTTCTCTGTAAACTGGGCGTTTCATTTTCCTCTTTTTCTACAGATGTACTATTATCCATGGTTACTTCGTGACATGCTTTGATCATATTTTCGTCATCAGTGCTCGATATTGATATTCTGGAAAAAAAAAAGATAATACGAAAGTATGTCCCTAGTATGTCACTATATGGAGGACCAGCGTTTGATTCAAGATAATTTCTCAGATTCTTTTGTCCTGTTATATGTAAATTAATTTCGTAAGAAACGAATTATTCGATTACAGTGAGAACTTGAATTGATAAAGTATTAATTTGGTAACATTTCTATACAAGAAAGTTCACATTTTTGTACATTTTAACAAAAAATCCGTCAACTACTGATTTTGAGAAGAACCCGTGTTCGAAATTTATAAATAAAAAATAAAAACTGTTGTACTAACCAAGTACAGACAGCGCAATGCCATGAAAATGTTTATAATTTTAATTATACTTACACACTGAAGTTGTTTTCGGCCATAGTGTCCATCTTTTAGGTAGCGAATAGAATAAAAGGATTGAACAATAAAAAAAAAAGAATTATATAGATCTATACATGTATAAATATATACTTACACGCTGATGTTGTTCTTTGCCATGACAAATTTAATATATATATATATTATATATATATATATATATATATATATGCGTGTGTGTACGAGTGTGTTCTCACAGAAAAAGGGTTGAATTTGGACGAGATATTCCTTTTATACACACCGATAAAAGTGATCTACATTCTAAATTAAATCCTGTTAAACTTGTTAAATTTTCGTCATCCTGTAAGACTGGTTAAATTTTCGAAATTCCTGTTAAACTTGTAAAATTAATGTCCTTTACTACTAGATAATGTGTTCGTATTTATTTAATAAAATTTGGGGCAACAATTCATAAAATGTGGGTATAACAAAGGATCTACCATCCAAAGATAAAGAAAAATGGTGTTTAATCATTTATTGGTAAAACAAATGTTACAAAAAATTAGGAGAACTATATACAAATCATTATCTAGAATAGAAAATTAGTGATAATACTGATACTTATCTACTTTTAAACAAAAGTCATAAACTTGTTTATGAAACTTAAGCTAACCCTCCATGTCTTTGTAGGTCATGATCAAGAAAAAAAAACACGTTATAAAATCAAGTATATTTAAAAATCACTAGCTTCTGAGTCCTAAAACCATATAACAAAATTGAAAATCAGTATTAATGACCAGTTTCATATAATCTATTAGCAGCACCATATAACAAAAAAAAAAAACTCAACACTAGCTTCCGAGACCTGGAACCATATAACAAAATTGAAAATCAGTATCAATGATCAGTTCCATGTAACAAAACTAAAAATCAGTATCTGCAGCAAAATTGAAAATCAGTATCAATGATCAGTTCCATGTAACAAAACTAAAAATCAGTATCTGCAGCAAAATTGAAAATCAGTATCAATGGCTAGATATAAATTTTATTTATTTAAAGACGTCTCCTTTCGAGATTTTGATCGCAGATTGTATGTTCTCATTGGTATTCTAGATCTTTTTTTCTTTTTCTTCGATGTATTCCTCTCATCGTCCGCATCAGCAGCAGCAGCGTTATATGCCGGATTAAAGACAACTAGAGGTGTGCTTTCGTGTAAAGGATTGTCAGGAGTAGGCGTGCTTGATGTGCATGTTCTACGTCTTTTACATTGAATAAACACAAATAGTGTAACAAACACCAGGATCCCAATAGGAACTGTAAATAAAAGATAAAAAGACAAAAATAATGCTCAATCAATTAAATTAAGTTTTGAATAAAGTAAAACTAAAATTATAATTTTGTGTTCAGTGATTGTACAGAAGCGTAAATATTACAGGGTTCCTCAAAATCAAATTCATCATTTAGATTACAAGGTTCTTCATAATCAAATACATGATTATTTTCTGCGGGTTCCTCAAAATCAAATTCATCATTTAGATTACAAGATTCTTCATAATCAAATACATGATTATTTTCTGCTGTTGTATTCATATAATTATTGTCCCCGGTAAAGTCGTGTTTGTATCGGGGAACGGTAACGAGTTCAAGATTTCCAGCTGAAACCCTTACTTCGCTATCGACATAATGGCTAGTGTTTTTATATGGTAACCTTTTCCCCCAATGTTTTTTAAAGCAGTACATTGACACAAAAACAAAAGGTAAAAGAAGGAAAAACATTAACCATAAATACCGCATCGGGTGGTGCTCAACAAAAGTTAAATTTGTTGTTGATATATTGACATACTCACTAAGAATAGCTGGCAATACAGTGGTGGTATAAGGAAAAGTGCTAGGTGGTGTTGTGACAGGATTGACAGTCGGTCTGGTAGTGGTGGATGGTATTTTCGTAGTACTAGACATTTTGGTACTTAGGGTCGACACCATAGTTGTGACAGGATTGGTAGTGAAAGTTTTTTTCGTAATCCTTGTGGTGGTGACGTTAGTTTTTCTGGTCGTTGTGCTGCTTGTAGTTGCTGCATCTACAAAACAAAAGTTTAAATCAATACCAGTTTTCGGAGTTATCGAACTGACACATTTAGTGGCCGAAGATGTAAATGTCGAGCAGCCGACATGAGCTGTCGTTCAACTTTCGACAGGTCTGTACTGTATGTACATAACTTGTCTTCACCAATGGACTGACGGATCAAACAGCATCTATGCTATACAGACCTACTAACAAACTGACAAACTATTTCACAATAAGAACATACAAAATTTAAATGTGTACTTACAACATTTTACAGTCTTTATATTCCAAATTATCTGATAAATGTCTCCACATCTACACATGTGATCCAATTGCCATTTTGTCTTTGTATATAATTTGAAGATTTGACCGTTGTCAACACAGACGTGTGATATAGCTGGAGATTATAGTTTAACTGTGATCTTTGAGTCTTTGGAAATCCAAAAGTCTATCGTGCGACACTTATTACATTCATAATATACACTGCCCCAACTTTTGCAGCAATTATAGTGTGGTTCTGCACATATTTTAAAAATAAATACAGCAACAACAAAAAGACATGCTACTCTCATCTGATACATCCCTGAAATGACCAAACACCTGACAAACATGTGTGGAAAATACCCTTTCTTCAGCTCGGTAAGTCCAAATGCATCTGGTAAATCGGAGAGTTTCATTGGAAGAAAAATTTAAACTATCTATGATACGTATGTTCAAACCGCTGGCAATATGCATATACATGATTTTAGATCCTGAATATATGATCTTGTCCGGTCGTATAGATTGGTCGATCAAATATTCCAGTAAAAAATAACCGTCGAAACTTCGCATGTTATGCGCCAGAACTGTAAAATCTTTATGGGTCTTCTCGAAAAGCCATTGTCCAAACTCTTTTACTGCATGTCCCCCTTTAAACACCATCTCTCGGAAGCCACACGTTTTCTCACAAGGTGGGAATTCATAACACTTGTCTTCTTTAAGATATTTATTACACTTCTGGCACCTGGATCCACAAACATCACATTTCGAGTCTGGTGTCAGCTCCTTGTCGAAACAAGTCGGACACACTTTCTGGGCAATGATGAGATTGGCTTTATGTTGATGTTTTCCACAGAGTTGGTCTCCACAATTTGTGCACAAGGAACACGATTTACACAAAGTTATAGACGTGCACTCGCAATCATCGTTTTTCGAAGGATTGTATCCGTCTTTACAAGTTACAATTTCATTTTGTGTTGTCTCAATATCGAAAACAAATGAACTTGTTATTACTCTTTTTTTCTTCTAATGCACGCACGTAACACATATGATCGGGATCTACATATTGTTTACAACACTTACACAACCATTCTTCGCATTTGTGTTCTTGACGGGTCCTTTCTTCCGCCTTTAAATACTTTCCAACATTCTAAGCATCTCCAATATAGGTCACACATGGAGGCTTCTTCCTTGTTTTTTCTCTTGCGTTTGACTAAATGTCTGTCAAAACATTCTTCTGATCTGCAAGTTATGTGACATTCTATACAACTCATTTGCGTCGATTCATCCACTAGACACCCCTTTTCGTTGCATACATAGCAACTGATCTTACAATCGTGTCGTCGCTGGTAAGGTTTCAAACAGAATTCACAAAATTTAGAAGATCCAAAAAATCCGCAAATATTGACAATGGTGTGGAAATGAGAGGAATCGCCATCTCCGACGAGGTACACATATAACCTTTTCTTCGTGCTGTCTTCAGGGGGGACTCTTAAAAACTTGTTGCCCATCCTGGCACTAACAACCAAGACGTCAACATCCAAAAACTCCTCAAATGCCGATATATCGTTTATGGTGAGAAAATGGTCGACAGGAACGTCTATTACTTCACAAAATTTATTTATTAACTCAGTCTGGCGATTGGCGTGTTGTTCTTTTCGAATCATTTCGAAATACCAGTGTGGACACGTTTTGTACTTTAAAACTAAATCATCGATCTTTTTTGAAGAGTCATTTCTTATCAGGTCTTTCCATGTGTCAGTAGAAATGTTATTGACACGGAGGAATCCTAAAAGGATAGCACGCGCTAAACAAGTATTGTCCTTGTTTTTAATTTCTAGTATAGATCTTTTATTGACTATGGAACTGTTGGGTCCAATCAAACTGTTGACAACATTGCCTCTACCCCCTGCAGGTAATTCCATAGTTCCTACATCTAAATAAAATCCATCGTCCATGGTAAGATCTTGGTGGGACGTCAACGTGTTCTCTAGATAATTCAGGACAGTATCTGCATTCAAGTCATCTAACGGTCTCAGGGGAACATATATTGGATTAATCAAATCGTCGTGATGTATGATAACTCTTCCCAAATCTGAGCCTTTTAGATCTTTCTTGGCTTCGTTTAACACATCATCGAACATATTTTCCAATTCCACGTTCAAATCCGATAGCTTCTGTCCTTCTAAGACCTGGTCTGGATTGAACTTGACTCGATAATGTCGATCGATGACTCTATTTTGAAATGTTTTCTGTCCTACTTTTTCGATTTCGTACACGAGGTGACCACCATTGCCACCACCCGACAGTTGATTTGATACGCAATCATCAAAATCCGGGCCTAACGCAATCATCAAAATCCGTACTAGGCCCGGGAAGAGGATCGAACGAATCAGATTTGGTACTGGGTCCCGGTACTGGTGAAGGACTACTGCTACCCTCATCTTTCTTACATTTCTTCGCTGGCATGAATGCACCCAAATCTTCAAGCTGTTTATGAATATCAGTATGCAGGTCGAATTCGTTTCTGTCGTCAAAAACAGCCTCACACCATGGACACTCCAGTGGAATCGAACTTATGCCGGCGAGGTCGTCCAGTTGCTCGTGTATATTTTCGTGCTCAATGAATTCCGAGGCACTTGTAAACATGGCAGAACACCATCTACAGGTGTTAAAAGATTCCATGCCTGCACCTAAATCATCGAGATCCATGTGTAGATCTTCGTGTGATTTCCAGTCAATATATTTATCGAAAACTGCACGACACCATCTACACTTGAATCCCAAATGTAAATGAATAAACCTCTTTTAAAATATTTGAACGATACTTTCAGCTCTTTCAGTACTTTGATTTTTTTTCGATACAGTCAGTTCAATCAGTACTTTGATTTTTTTTCGATACAGTCAGTTCAATCAGTACTTTGATTTTTTTGTTACCAATATTACGACAAAGTTTGCAGGTCTATTTTAGCTTCCTACTCTAGTGGTCTTCCGGCTCGACCAGAAATGTTTCAGCATCGTTACCATACCATTTGAAGAAGATATGTCGGGAGATTTAAAAGACACAATTTTTAAATTTTTATTTTTTTTATCAACAAAGTAAAAATAAGTGGATTAAAAAATCAACATTGCTTGGTGACAGCAATCTTAATTTGAAAAAAATATAAAAAAAAAATTGAAAGAAAAGAATCCTGAGTGATTTCGATGAGATTCGAATTCAAGTCGTCAGTTTCAAACGCCATAACAATACCTATTGAGCTAAATCGTCTTACATTATATCATCTTATCAAATTTTAATATTCAACACAAGTCATTAGAACTGGAATCGAGAGAAAATTGGCGTGTATCAATTTTTTTAAGGGAAAACATGTATGACTACACTGGTTTAAATATAAATTTTCGATCGCCATAGCTGTTATATTATTATACTCTGTTCTATCCCGTACTTATGAGATTTACCTCCCTTTGTACATGACTTTTACGATCTACACATGGCTTCGATAGTTTAAATGTGTTGGTTAGCGAAAATTCAAAAATAATATTAAATCTGAAATGTTTCACTGTAGACAAACAATATTATGAGACATGGATTCTAATTGTTAAAATTAATTTCCAATCCAATTTTTGGTAAGGGGGCGATTTATATGCCACATTCAAAGTTTCACTGCAGTAACTAAGTCAGTACTTAACGAAGCTTTGAACAACTTGACCTTTTATCCTCTAAATTTAAAATTGAAATAGAAGTGAAAGATTTGCTTTTTTTAAACTTATTACATAAAAAGCCGGTATTTTTAATAAATAGTTAAAAATGATTTATGATTTCAAAATATCTGTGAAACCGGACATGTCAAAGCCTTTCTATAGACTTAGTTTTCACACGAGAGTCGCCGTGTCACGGTAAAATCTGTCATCAGTTCATTTATATTTTTTAATATAAATAGATTATTCGGATAACCGTGTTATTACTACGTAACCTTTAACACAGGTGTCACGTTTTAAAACCTTAGACAGTTCGGATGTTTTATCTCTTTGATCACGTCCCAATTTGCTGTTAACTGATGATCAATGAAGCCGCTCACCTTTGACCTAAGAGGTGATGCACGGAACTTTACCGTTCAACATCACATAACCTTTAACCTCGAGATTTACCCGCTATATGTCAAGCGTGTGTTCATTTCAAGGATGGAGTCGATGAAGATAATATGTATTTTTGTGATCACGGGTATATTTATTTTACAAATAATCGCTGAATCACAGTTCAAATGTTGTAAAAGCTGGGGAAATGAATATTTTGAGTGCGACAGTTGCCGTTATATAGAGTTCCTGATACCCCAAGGAGCACGCATCACAGTGAAACTGACATCATACCGAACTGACCGTGTATGCGTTAAGAATGGTACAATACAGACAATGTATGTAAAAAGTTTGTGGCAGTTAAACCACTTATGTGGTTGTGGCGTCATAAATGAAATCAAATGGAATAAGAAGAAGAGAGAATGCTGTAAGTATATTGATTTTTTTTTTTACTATTATCAAAGAATTGAATATTTGTATATTTTTTTTTGTCAACCTTTGATATAGCCTGGTACCACAATCGGTAGTACACTTACATCTAACATATATAGTTGTGTACTGTAATTAAGATTTTTTTATGTCATTAATTTTACTTTTGATCATAATTATTTTTTTATGTGACAGATTGCTTGTTAAGGTTAGATGGTTTTCACTGAACATTCTGGTTTTTCCTCTAACACCCCAACCATTAAAAAAAACAACTGTTTCCAAATACAATGTCTCCCATCAGTAGTGATTAGACCAAAATCTTGAAAGCCTAATTTATTTAAAAAGATAAAAAAAAATAAATGGAAGAAGGAAGTTACAAAGTAAAAGTATAACGCTATGCATTCTTTACGTTTCAGTCGTATCAAACACCTCCACCACAAGACGAACTACCAAACCTACCACCACTACCAGTGCCACCATTACAAGTCCTACCCAGAGACAAACTACCAAACCAACCACCACTGCCAGCGTCACCATTTCAAGACATACTACCAAGCCAAACACAACCGCCAGTGCCACCATCCCAAGTTCTACCCCAAGGCGTACTACCAGTGCCACCATTTCAAGTCCTAACTCAAGACGTACTACCAAACCTACCACCACTACCAGTGCCAACATTACAAGTCCTACCCAGAGACAAACTACCAAACCAACCACCACTGCCAGTGTTACCATCCCAAGTTCTACCCCAAGGCGTACTACCAAACCTACCGTTTATACCACCAAAACTGTGTTACCCTCTATTCTAAGTGAGTATGTCAATATAACCACTGAACAAGTGTATATTACAACAAAATTTGCTTTTGCTAAGCATAGCACATTGCAGACTTTATGGTTTTTATTTTTTCTTGCTGTTCCTGTTGGGATTTTTTTCATGTACTGTTTTGTAAAATATCGGAAAACAAAATTGTTCTGTAGTAATACTAACAGTGATGTCAACTTTAGAGTTTCAGCTGGAAATTTGAACTCCGTCCTGACAACCCTGAAAATGAAGAGTTCACACAGGAGCTTACAGATTTAAAAACTTATAATTTTTCTACCTCCGAAAATGAAGCAGTCTTGTTTGACTTAAATTCTTATATAAATACTAGCAATTCTAATAATTACATGAATGTTACACAAAGTGAAACGGAAGTATTTGATTATGAGGAGCCGTGTCATATTTACGATTCTGTTCAATCACTTAATACAAGATTATAATTTCATTTTACTTTTTGAAGTGATTTAATATAATCAATTTGAGTTATAACCCATGTATTTCTCCTGTTTTATTATGTTTTTGCTCATCTTTTATTTACAGTCCCCATTGGTCTCTTGTTAGTTGGTTTACCGACTGGTTTATGTATATATAACAAATACAGAACACGTCCAATGACCTCGTCAAACACAACTGTGCACGAAACCACACCTTTAGTGATGTTTAACCCCGCTTATGATCCCACGTCTGCTGCTTCTGCTGCTTCTGATCACAATGAATCTTCTACAAATGTTAAAGATAAGGGGGCCAAGAGGAAGCATCGTAGACCATCTCAAATACCTGCTCGATCATATGAACTACGATCAAAAACAAAGGAAAATATGAAAAAATAAGGTGTCATTTAGTAGATTTGAACCAAAGGATGTCAGAAACCTGTCATGTGATTTCAAACGTTTACTTTTCGTGGAGACTGACATTTTTGATGTATATTTTTATTTTCAGTAAAACGTTTCTTGTCAGTTCATAGACTGGAATTTCAACAATATAGCCGATTTGAGTGATTTTGAATCCGTTCACGGTCAAGTTATGACTCGTTTTAAAATGACTTTTAGTAGATACTGGCAGGTGTTTAAAAAACAAGGGATGTCAGAAACCTGTCATGTGATTTGTATTTTTCAAACGTTTACTTTTCGTGGAGACTGACATTTTTGATGTATATTTTTTTATTTTCAGTAAAACGTTTCTTGTCAGTTCATAGACTGGAATTTCAACAATATAGCCGATTTGAGTGATTTTGAATCCGTTCACGGTCAAGTTATGACTCGTTTTAAAATGACTTTTAGTAGATACTGGCAGGTGTTTAAAAAACAAGGGATGTCAGAAACCTGTCATGTGATTTGTATTTTTCAAACGTTTACTTTTCGTGGAGACTGACATTTTTGATGTATATTTTTTTTATTTTCAGTAAAACGTTTCTTGTCAGTTCATAGACTGGAATTTCAACAATATAGCCGATTTGAGTGATTTTGAATCCGTTCACGGTCAAGTTATGATTCGTTTAGTAGATACTGGTGGGTGTTTAAAAACAAGGGATGTCAGAAACCTGCCAATCTAGGATTTTTTTATTTTTGTTCTTGTCTTACATTGAGATATGTCACACCTACCGTGACACGGAACCTCGTTTATTTTAAGTTCCCATCCGAAAGAACCGTGACTTTCATTTCGTAATTCCGAGTGCTTGGCGAAAGAACGGTCACTACCCACTTTCAAGTCTTGGGTCAGACCCGGCCGGGGATCGAACCCCCAACCTCCCACTTACGGCGCGAGCACTCTACCAACTGAGCTACCACAGTGGTTCAGCTTTATTACTTATACCATTGTCGTATATTAACATTGGTCATCTCCCGATCACATTACGCACTGACACTAGTAGGGTTACGAAAGAAAATTTTCTTTCCCGCATATGGTTCAAACTAGTCCCACAGTACACGTACGCAACATTGAAACCTCCACTTGGTCACCAGAGGGAGGGAGAATTTGCATGATAAGCAAACAATTTTTTTTTCAACTATCATAAAAACAGTCGGATAATCTCAACATCATGTGACAATGATTTGGTATTTTCTTTTCATATTGTCAGTAATTTATGAAAAAAAGAAAAAATCACGACAATGTCACGGTCTTATAAAAAACATAAAAAACAACGGTCATATAATCTCAACATCATGTGACAATGATTTTGCGTTTCCTTTTCATGCTGTCGGTAATTTATGAAAAAAATAAAATTACAGCAATGTCATCCTGTCCTATAAAACACACAGCATAACCTGCTGATACCCAGTCCTTTAATGAACTGCAAGTTACTGTAGTATGGCTGAAAATAACAGTGTGTAAGTATATATTTTTTATAAAATTTTAATTGTCTCTTTTTTCCAGAATTATTTTACATGTACCGGTATTTGATTTTTTGGTTCTGTGTACCTTTATTTCCACGCACAGTAAATGTATGCATCTATACGGAAAATCTTTCAAAACCATTTGGCCTCACTTTTACTAGTGAAAATTACAATTAATAATCTTTATTGGCTTAAGCAAAACGAGCTTATAGCGGTAGAATACACATATAAACTGAGGGTGGTTTAGCACCGTGAAAAAATATATAACTAATAATAACTAATGTACACGAGAGAGAGAGAGAGAGAGCATTAAAATTACAGCCGAAAATTACAGTTTAACCTATTTGATGATCTTGTTAACTCTTTTTTATGTTGTTTTGAAACACGATTTCAATGTTGATTGGTACGACAAAAAAAGATACATTTGTGATTATTATTTTTTACTTAGTACAATCTATATTTGACTTAATACATAGGATATATATTATTTTGCTGTTATTTTCGTATTTTACCGGTATGTTTGATAATATACTTATTATAGAATTAATTTTTATCATTTTGGATGCAAATCTTTTGAGGCGTTAGTGTAGTTTTGTATGAATTAATAACTGTACTCAAATCCGTGAGAATAAAATGTACCATACGTTTTGTGTTCATTTTGGTATGGCTAATGCAAAGTGCGCCTTATTCATCTACAACTTTTGTACTTCTTTTTGTAAATATCATTTTTCAGATCGTCTCTTCAGAGTTCTGAAGATGAGTTGTTACTAAAAGCATATGAGACAGTGAAACATCTTAACAAAGAAGAATTCCCTAAATCACCATCTGCACAATCAACACCGAACAAATCACTTTCCCCTCTCAAAGTGTTGGATTTATCATGGTAATATTTCTTTTAAAGTGTGTGTGTGTGTGTGTGTGTGTGTGTGGTTATATAAATTTCGTATGTATCATGTACGTTTATAGAGGTTGTGTTTACTTTTAATTTTTTCATTAGCCTCTGCATAAAATATCGCTGATTAAATTATGCTTGAGTCAAACTACATTTTGTAATCAATTGACATAAAAACAAATATTTGGTTTTTTTTTAGTCAAAGTACAATCTATAACGACTTGTTTTGTACTCCTGTGTCAATTCTTATACAATATGTAAATGTTTAGAGATCAAAATTAAATCGTTTTCTATCTTCTTCAAACAGGGCAAGCGAGAAGGATAAGAGCATAGATTACGACTCGACAATTATCATATCTTCTGATAGTGAAATGATACTGGAAACCTGTGCAGAAACTCCAAGGTGAGAAAAAAAAACCGAGTTTGATAAACCATACTTATTTAATATGATGAGGGATATGAATTACAAAATAAACTTATTTATTTTACGTATTCTTGATATCATCTGTTTATTGTGTACATTATGTGTTAGTTATGTTTACTGAGTATTGTATTTTAAATTAGATTTAAGAATAACTCCGATTTTTATATTTATTATTTTAGACGAGCGCTACTGAAACGGTCTAACTATCTACTTGCATTAAGATCAGCTCTACATGTTACGATGACACAAATGGCAGTTCAGTTGACTGAAGTGGAGGTGGAGCTTGAAAAGTTGCGGGAAGAACTTGGTCATTATTTGTTTGAAACTCAAACTAAATAATGTATATGCCGTAAAGTTGTGATATATTGATTTTAAGACATTATACTGAACAGTAACATTTAATATACGGAATATGTATATACCACGAAGTAGTGATATATGGATTTAAGAGATAACACAAATCGATAATATTTGTTGGACATTCTTTATTTTTTTATAATGGACAATAACTTTTATTAACTTCCTTCTAGAATAAAAGGTTTGAAGTACACGCTTTTATCAGTGATAATATTATTAAAATTTACTAACATCTAAATGTTTTGTATTAGTTTTCTCCCTTTACTTCTGCACCTTCACCTATAGATGGCGACGTCTAGATATAAGTGAAATATTCTTGACTGGGACGTTAAACACTCAACTCGACTTGTTTCAAAAACATTTTATATCATAGGGCATTTTGTAAAAACAATAGTCTAAAAGATATTAAACGCTTCTCAAGTGACGCCTCAATTTTCCAACAACATTTATTCTGGGTATTTTTATAAGTGAAATAATAATAATGGACCGTAAAACATATTCCAATAAAATTTATTCTGAACAAGTTTTATAAAGGAAATAATATAGGATTGTAAAACACCATTCCAAACAAAAATTATACCGCCTCTATAAGTGACAATATCTTCATCTGTCGATTTTAATTTTGTACCATTTAACTAAATATTTTGAAGATATGATTGTTGGCACACGGTATTGAATTCTATCTTGTTTAAAACGAGTTAGATGTTAATAATAGATTATTATTTAAAAGTCGTTTTAAATAACTATATCTATTATTAATCTAACCTTGTTACTTGACACAGATGACAACTTGACACAGATGTCTTCAAGGTCCGTGATGAATTGAATTATTATTATCGCAGATCAACAAACCGCTTTTATACTATTTTATAATCATTCTAGAAGTTTCGGTTTTAAATTACTTTAAACGAGATCATTCTCGAACCATCATGACATAGAATATTCTCTTTTGTATTATAAGGATTTAAAATTTGAGAAAATTCTAGATCTTTGTTTACAGAATCTGAATTAAAAGTTTTTTCGTAATTTCTAGATTATATTTGATTTAAATTTAGATTTTTTGAAAGTTTTATTTTTAGACCGATTTTATATTAGAGTTCTAATTTTAGACCGAAATTTCTAGAGGGTTCTATCTTTAGAAACGCGCTTAGAATTTCTAGACGATTCTGGAAGTTCTATTTTCAGATCCAAATTTCAAGATCTATCTTTAGATCTTTCTCGAAGCTTCCAAATAACGTCATACGGCTATTTTTAGATCGAACTTTCTAGAGTATTCTATATTTAGATCTAGTGACGTCACGAACTTTCTAGAGGGTTCTCTTTGGCACCCTTCCAAAAACCTGTATACGGACATCAAGGCACCAGTAAGGGACCGCAAGGTTTTGCCACTGACCTGAAGGCATTTCAGATCTTAAAAAGTTCATATTGAGCTGGTTTGTCAGTAATAGCTTGGCATGCAACGCAACCTTTGATAGCATCGTCAACCTTGTCATTTAGACCGGGGAACCAAATTTCGGAGCGGATAAAAGTTTTCGTTCGTGTCACCCCCTGGTGACCCTCGTGGGCTAACTGAATAGCCTTGTTACGAAGTGCAACTGTTCTTCGGTCACGTAACAATATATAATCGAAATGTACCGTTAGTTCATCGCGTACGGATCTGAAAGCTCGTAACTCTAACATATCTATTTCTGGGTCATTTACAAAATGTATATGCTTCAAGGCGAACCAACGGCCGGAATGAACAAATTCAATTGTTTTCTGTAGCGTGTTGTCCTGGTTAGATGCAATTTTAACATCATCAATAATCAATGCCTCTGGTAATGACTCAGTCGTAACAAAATTGATATACTGTTCGGCTACCTTTTCTTCGCGAGATGTAGCACCGTCCGTAATGGGGTATCGCGACATGTAGTCGGCTGGATTTTCAGAACACTTGCGATAACGTGTCGAACTTGTAATGTTGGAGGCGTAAACCCCACCGTTCGATACGCAACGGAATTGACACTTTATTTCATATTCTTACAAGTGGCTTGTGGTCTGGAACAACTACAAAGTGTTTCGCCCCACGAACATACATGTCGAAGTGTTCACAGCTCCAGACCACTCCCAAAGCCTCGCGTTCTGTCTGACTATATCTCGTTTTGGTATCCGACAAGCGTATGCGACTACTTTGGATTCTTGTGTAAGTATGGCACCGAGGCCTGCAGGACTTGCATCCACATAGATTTCACTACATTTTGAGGGGTCATAATAAGACATCACAACATCACTAGAGAGTTGAGTTTTAAGATTTTCAAAGGCTTGTTCTTAATCATGATCCCACTTCCAGCTTACATTATCTCTTATAAAACGTCTAAGCGGTTCACTAATTGTGAAATATTCTTCAATAAATCTTGAACTGTATGATGTCATAACCAGGAAACTTCTTATTTCTTTAACATTTGTAGGACAAGGGCTGTCCTGGATTGCTTTGATCTGAACATCTTGTATCAAGAACAAGTCCTACCCATAACTAAAAAAAAAACAAGACAACTCGAAACCAAAAACAACTTGTACCCAGTAAATTTACAACTGTTTTTTTTTTGTCCTGGGTTCAAGCTTTCCATAATTCCATTTGACAAGTACTGTAAGTATTAGCAGCAAGTACATATTCTTGAATATTAAATTATGACTGTGTGAGTTTTAACATATCTATATAAAAATAATTTAATCTTAACTTGGTTTAGAAAATGCATGGGTAGGAACCGACCTGAGAACAATTTGTATTGATGCCATTTCGGGGTTTGACACTTGTCTTATGTTTTTCAGTAGTAGCCCACAGGGCTAGTAGTTGTTTGGAATCATTGGCCTGTTGGAAGTTTATATATATATATATATAGAAGTAAACATCATTCACCTGAAGATTGCAAGATGTAATGCATGAAAGCGCTAGTGAATACAAGTTAATTATTTGTTCCTGCCGTTATAGTTTTTATTTCTTTATATTATCTGTATACAAAGTTAATATATAGTGTTTATTTGCCCAGACTTCGTTAGAAATGTATACCATATCTCATTCCTATTTGTTGATATAAATATTTTTTGGTTTACAGTTGATAAAAGAAAAGCTGAATACTTTCAAGTTTACAGGAGAGTTTTGAGAACAATAATGAGAAAGTGAAATACTACACTGGATTGCCAGATAATCTGACACTTATGATGTTGTTCGAAATAGTAAATCATACCCAGTCCAATGAATGGTACTGAACTAAATTCATTTGAGAGACTAATACTTGCACTAATGCGCCTGAAACTTACAGGATTTGGCATATCGGTTTGGGACATCAACATCAATAGTGTGCATTATTAGTTACACAGTCTGTTGGTGACCTAATATGGTTTATACAGGGTCAGTAAATTCCATATCGGGCGAGGGCGAAGCCCGAGCCCAGATATGGAATTTACTGCCCCTGTATAAACCATATTAGGTCACCAACAGACTGTGTAACGATTATATCCTACCGATCACCCTGAAGACCCACGGTGGATACCTTTAAACAAACATACAGTACACGGATACGGAGACCATAGAGAAGTTTAGGATGAGACACTGCTGTATGTTTTAGTAACCTATAGCTCCAAACACTCTTTATATATCATATTATGTCACTAAACACTGTGTAACTATTATATCATACTGATCATATCAATAAATCATTTACAAAACCAATTTGAATGGTGGATACAGCGACATGTGAATGGTGACTGAGTTAGAAATACCATCGTTTGACATTCTGTCTGACAAAATATTGAAAATAATAATGAATTTGACTTACTAGCAACTTCCGTCAAAGAAATCAATTGCACTTTTATCCTTGGACATGAAATATTTTGTTTCAATATCACAACACCTTTACTAGTGTCTGTATTTGCCGTAAATACTTGTGATAAATATGAAGTGTTTACTACGAGGCGGGCGCCATTGACGTTGGTCAGGGGAAGTAACTCTCATACTGACTAGATATGAAACAGGCCTGCCCGACATGGATTATATAAGGTCACCACGTGACCGGTATTGTCGAATGAAATTCACAGAAACTAGTGAGAGGTAGGATATACAGTTTTATTAGTAATCCATGTCTCATACAAAAGACTTAAATAAAATATATACTGCCAACTGAAGAGGAATTGAGGACAACCATGCCCATAGACCCCAAAATTTATCGGCACGATCAAAAACATTTTCAGCCTATAAACACAACAACACTGTGAAGTTTTTAATTGAAATAACACCTTGGGGAACTGTTAAAGTTTTACTAAGGGTAGATCATAGTTGTCCCCAGTTGATGTTGAAACAACACGGAAAATTGCCAGTGTGAGGATCCACGTGTTATTGGACTTGTGCGGAACATATACACCATGCTACAAGATTAATTACCAATTGACTAATAAGTGATGATGGAGAGTTGTCAGTTGTTAACAAAATAGTGCATGTTCCTTGTGCTTTGACAAACGTGTAGTTCTGTTTTGCCATGTAAATGATTTTCTTGACAAACGTGTGATTCTGTTGTGCCATTTAATTGATTTTCTTGACAAACATGTATGATTCTGTTGTGCCATTCAACTGCTTTACTTCATAAAAGTGCTATTCTGTTGTGCCATTCAACTGCTTTGCTTTCATAAAAGTGCTATTCTGTTGTGTCATTCAATTGTTTATTCTAATCAAATTAAATCAATAAAGTTATACATGCCACATTGTGTTATTTTTAAAAAATATTATCAATAAGAGTTTGTGTTTCACATGCAATTTTAACCAAAATGTAGGTTGTTTACGGTCTTACATAAATGTGTATCTTTTGTTGACAAGTTTGTGTGTCTGTGTCCAGGATTGCCCTGCATATTTTTGACGTCTCATAGTTCCATGTTACATGGAGTAACTTGTTAAACTTTAATATTGCAAAATCAACAAACTAGTTTTATACATGTCATTAGCTCCCCTATATTTTTACTTTGTAAGTAAAAGGAAGGGTTTGGTATTTTAATTTCGCGATACATTATGATACACAGATGCTGTGTTGTGATACATATCAGACATCATGTACATTACTCAATTAAACAGGGTTCGTACAGACATTTTGACTCCAAATTTAAGGACTTTTTAGGGTCTTTTCATGGTCTAATTTGCAAATTTAAGGCATAATTAGAGGGACAATTTTATATTTCATATAATAATCTCTAAGTATTACCTGTCCTAAAATATGCTACATTACATATGAAATATCTGATGTCCAGCCAAATAGATACATATGGACAGCTAGTAAAAAAGAACAAAGGTCAAAATCTAGTCCATTTCAGTATTCTTACATATCTGTAACCTTGACCTTTAAACCCATGTTTAAGCAAAGATTTTTAAATATGTTCAATTCCCCCCTTATAAGGCCCAAAGGGGACATAACTCTTTCATTTTTGCAACTTTGAACGGCCTTAGCCCAAGCATCACTGCCAAATATCATCAAATTTGGTTCAGTAATTTTGAAGAAGACTAAAATGTAAAGTTTACACATATCAGAGATAGATTGCAATACCCCAGATGAGCTAAAAATTCGATAAATATTTTAATAGCTGATATATGTATATATATATACCACTTACATCAAGACTCCTTTTTCGTTTTGTCTTTTTGGCATCTCTACAATCTCCATGTTGGTTACCTTGTTTGGTCCAAAAAGAAAAAAAGAAGTTTATAACGACATTGATATTACTACTGCAAGGCATTTTATCACGCGAAAAAAGTTTAATTGATTACCAATTAATTCAGAGATGAGATGAAATATAATGGTCACATAACTTGGCTATCTGCGATATGTGACGACTTGATGATATACTGTTTTTATTCACATGTACCTTACCTTCTTGGCTGTAACTTCAGTTGTAGTGTCCACATTGTCGCCCTCATCTGGCTGATTAGATGGCTCATGGAACCCCGGGAAGTATGTCGAGACATATTGTTCTACGAGTTTTAAAATCTCAGCGCTATCTATTATCCTCAGAAATTCTTTCTTTACTTCATCACCTTAATATAATAAAAATATGCATATATAGTAATGAATCGTAAATTTTTAATGGATTGTTATGATAACGATACTCAAATTTAGGAAAGATTTTCCCTCCTTAACTGGCCTATTTTTGATTATCATGGTTAATACCACAAACAATTCTGAATTGCAAAGACTACTGCAAAAGCTCACTTACATCCGCATTGATTATTTTCAAAGCTAATCAGGCCCAATGACATTTAAATATGATTTATAGAGTAGGCATAAGACATTATAATTGTAAAGTAGTTTATTGAATAGGGTTTTAAATCTGTTTAAGATTACATAACTTATACCCTGATGTCACCAGCTAAAACATTAATTAGCATACTTAGTAACATAGGAATATAGCCCTTACCAAAAAATTAAAAATTGTTAAAAAAATGTCATGTGGTACTTTAATTTACACATTAAATAGAACCGATAAATTATTGTCATTATTATAATTACATATTATACCAGTTTTAATTTTTTAAATTTTTCATATTTCCGAGTTTGTGCAATGCAAGAAATGTTTAGATTATGTTTAATCTATTTATTTTTATAACACTGTCATCGTGGAATTGTCAACGCAATGCGAATCTCGCAACAATCATGTTTTGCCCTATTAAAACACGACAGTTGTATTAACTTGTAAATTTATCTGAATTCTGATCGTAAACATATATATCCAATTGTCAACAGTTACCAACTAAAACTTCGACATGAACAGATTTTAGACCGACAAGCAGGACAAATGAATGAAACATGACTTACCGCCATTCCCAATTTTAGCGATGACGCATCTGTGCAGCCCGGAAAATCCATGGCATGGTGCTTTAACAAGACCACCCTCTTTCAATTCATACGGATTAGCAGCAAGGGGGTGACTTTTGATAATCAACGTGGGCGGCGTGGGCGGACGGTCCCTTTCTGTGGGTGTACGCCCCCACACGGCCTATCCTTTTTTCAAGGCCTATCTCTTTTGCGAGGGTGTACGCTCCTACACAGGGTTTTTCCTAAAGTGTACATCATATAAAACATTTTTTTAATGTTGTAGGAATTGTCAAAAAATTTAAATGGTATTGTACCATTTTATGATGGGGTTAGATGCGTATCTTTATGACAAGAATGGAGAGCTAGTTAAGAAACTTGACTGGAATAGAAACCCATATGGATTAGAGAGATGGATACGATTTAATTTCAATTATCATTTCCCCGATGAAATGAATGAAACAAGTATGTGGGACTTATTTAACAGGGAAGAATATCTGAATGATAGAAGATTTTTCAAAGACAGAGTGTATCATTTTTATGAAAAAGTATTACCAAAAATAAAGAAAGGAACCATTTATTTTTTCATCGAAAACACACTTGAAGGTAAAAAAGTGAAGTTGTCAAGAAAAGAAGTGAAAGAATATTTACATGACTTTAAAGAGTTGTTAGAGTTTGTAGACTTATTCCATGACTATCCACACTGGACTATAGATATATCAGCCTAAAAAAAGTGAAATATAACTCATAATGTCTAAAAAGAAAGTAAAATTTGACTGTCGTATAAAAGTGATAAATATTCCATATGCGGATAGGAAAGGCGAATGGGAACTTTGTGCTTTAGATAGAGAACGTTTTATGAGACGCATTGATCAAATTGAAAATATTTTAAATCCAATTTTTTTATTGCGTGGGTGTACGCCCCCACAAGACCCATCCTTTTTATTGCGTAGGTGTACGCCCCCACAAGACCTATCCCTTTTGCGGGGGTGTACGCCCCCACAAGACCTATCCCTTTTATTGCGTGGGTGTACGCATACATAATCAAAGAAAACCAATAACCTTGTAGACTATATAAACCTTATGTATTTCACAAAAAAAACCATCATTTGTACTGAGACATAACATCGTACGGTTCGTTTGAGCATTTAAACAAAAAAAACATGTCTGATTTTTCAAGGATATTTACGAAAAAACCCTCATCGCTATTGCATAGAAGGAGATCTCGACCATTGAAATTAAACGTACCAAAAAGACACTTGATATTTGATGAAATTGTAAAAGATATGAATAAGCCTCAAGATTTATCGAACGCCGAAGCTGATCAAGATTCCTTGAACACCGAAGCCGAGAGTGATCCCGAACTCGTGATAAATGATACATTACCAATTGAGGAAATACCTGATGATAAACTGACGGAGAATTGTTTAGAAAAACCGGCAATCATTGAAGACAACAAGGAACTTTGTAAGTTTGCCATTGAGGGGAATATATTTGTGGTAGCCAAGCAATTTAAAGGCAAAATGCAGGTACACATAAGACAGTACACTCTGGGAAATAACCGACTTTATCCAACCAGAAAAGGAATTGTGTTAAATTTAGAGCAGTGGAAAAGATTGGATGAACTTTTATTATGATGGTATAAACGAAAACATCACTGCCTGTGTAAACAAAAAACCTGTTGATTATAAAGTTCATTTAGGCAGTAACATGTATGTAACTGTTAAAAGTGGATATCCAGTAGTAAACATTCGAAAATGGTTTATGCCAGATGGACACTCTGAAGTTATCCCCACACGTCAAGGAATAACATTAAGTGCTAACGCATGGTATTACGTTAGAAGTGCAATGGATTGAAACAGATATTAAAAGAACAATTAGACAAAATTGTATTTTGTGAAATATCTGAAGATCACCAGAATCAGTTAGGTTATCTAACATGTGCAAATTGTAATCCTAATGATTTCATGAATTATTAAATGAATTAAAAAAGACAGAACTAATTGTTTACATCTAGGACTCTAAAACCAACTTTGTGCTATGTAAACATGTTAACAAATGAAGTATATATAAATTATGTTTATTTTTAATGATGTAAAATTATTGTAATTATTTTCGTATCTTTAAATTATGACTCATTATGTAATAAAGTAGATATATAATATGTTATACAGTTGTGACGTTATTTTTTGTTTTAATAATATTTAAATGAACATGTTTTCGAGAATGATTTAGTTTTCAATAGTAATTGGAACAAATCACACGTCAATCATCGACATGTCAGATTGGTGGGAAACCAAGACACTATTACCTTTTAGTAGTCCCACCACCATTTTAATGAGTGGTGGCACGATGTGTGGAAAGACGACACTTACCTATGAAATAATGAAACAAGCAAAAGGCATGTTTAAAACACCACCTCAAAAAATCGTAGTTGCGTACGGAGAATATCAACCCATGTTTTCTGAAATGGAAGCATCTGTTCCAGGTCTCATTTTACACCAAGGTTTACCCACAAGAGATAACTTTGATAAATGGAGTTCAGATGGAGAACCGGTATTATTGGTTATCGATGATTTGATAAACCAAGTTACTAAAACTGAAGATTCTTTATTCTTATTTTGTGTTGCTGCACATCATAAAAACATTACAGTGATGTTATTGACTCACAATCTCTATATGCCTGGAAAATATGCAAGAACAATCTCATTAAATTGTCAGTACGTTATCCTATTTAGAAATATTCGGGACGCTAGACAAATCGTGACCTTTGGGAGTCAAGTATTTCCAGGAAGAGTTGGCTTTTTTAAATCGGCATATGAGCTAGCTACCTCCAAACCTTATGGTTATATTTTAATTGATATGTCACCATCATCTGAGGCATCTAAGGACGAAAAATACAGATTGAGATCAAATATACTACCAGGTCAGGATACGATAGTTTATGTTCCAAAACCTTACATAAGCTGTTCAAACACCAAATCTTGTCATTTGGTTAAAATGAATCAAAGAATAAGGACACACGAGCCATACCTCAAATTGTTATATACCACTACGCCTAAACAAAGAACATCACTGTTGAAGACCATTACAGAGACACAATTAAACGTGTTGTGTGATATAGCACTAAATATTTACAGTGGTACATTTAAACTGAGTACACAGTTTATTAAAAAATTGAAACCTTATCAAAAGTTCATTGAAACTGTAATATCGAAAAACGTTACAAAGAGTCGTAAAGTAAAACAATTGGTTAAAAAGGAAGCTGCATTACACCTTCTTTTGAAACCTGTTTTGGATAGAATTAATAATGGCACAAGAACTGATTCTCTTACCAAAAGAAAAGTACCAACGTCTGCTCAAGAAAGAACCATCATCAACAACGACGCATCAAATCATACCGATGACCAATACGCAGAGCTCAGAACACAACCTAATGGATAGCAACATGAATGTTATTACGTCAGACAATTCTTCAGATCACAGTTTAGTATGTAATGAAGACGATAATGAACAGACGAGTACGGAGCAAGAGATGTTAGAAATTGTTAGATTAACATTACCTTAGAATATTTGCAGAAAAGCGGAAGCATTTTTGAAATTTTTAATACGTAAGGGATGCGATTATCTATCTTGGAATTCAAATGGTCAAATTCGTGTTAATGGGGAAACTTTAAAAGATTCACATATTATTGATTTGATCAAATTTGCTCTGAGTCCTAAAGGTAAATATGCACCAGTAGGCTATGAACTACTTCGTAATGTCCTTTTAAATATGCACGTACCAAGAATTTTTATGCCTGATAGACATTCTCACATCAATAGTTCAATTCAAGAAGGGCAAGGTTACATGATGAAGAGAAGAACAAACGGTGCACCGCCCGGTTTTGTGTCGGTAAAACAAAAAAAACTAAAACCTATTAATAATAAATGGTTAAAATTTTAATTTCAATTCAAACATGCATGATTATGTACAATACACATTTCATAAAATAATGTATAATAAAAAGATTTACAATTGTATATGTTGTTGTCATTCATGTATAAAATACAATAACTAATAGTATACATATTTGAGATCAATAACCGTAAGGTAGTGTGTTGAAAGTATTTTTTTGTATCACGCGTTTGGTATAAACAATTTTGTATTGTTTTTCGTCAAGTTTGTTGAACAATTTTCTCTGAAATTTATCTCATTGGATAAGGGTTATTATAAATAATATTCACTTCTGCGTCTCTTGCAAATACTCTTCTTAGAAGTGGTATTTCGTTTTCCCCTACAATGGTGTTTTCTGCCAGATTACAGCAAATAAATATTTCTGGTTCCGAGATAGGTTTAGAACCTTGATACGTGAAGTCTAATAACGATATCTCCCAGTTGCCTACTAATTGTTGAGGTTTAGGGAGATGGACCCTAAAATCAAATCCTTGATTATTTGGATAAATGTTTGGACAATCTGTAGACTTAAGAACCAATCTCAGACACTTTAATGCTTAATGACTTCAATCGTTCGATTAATGTCTTATATAGATACTACATCCGATTTTTTTATCCATGAATTAAATTTAGAAGGCCAATGTTGCCAGGAAACCAATAATTCAATTTCGTCGTTTACTTTCCGTTGTTTTAAAATTTTATCTATTTTCCAAATGGTGTTCTCATCTTTGTTCACTTTCTGCATCTCCTGAGTCATGAAAGTTCCACGTATAATGTCATCATTTTATAAATTCAACACGTAATGAGGTATCCAATGAGATTGAATATCGCTGGTCACGTGATTATCACTGAGTATCCTGGTCATTGAACAAGAAAGACGTGATTGAAATTGTAAACAAAGACTGCTAAATTTGTGTTTTTACACACAGTTTTATAGACTGTCGTTGTAATTGATTAACAATTGACATTTACGCTCAGCGTTAGTCAAGTTGTTTTGTCGGCACTCGTCCTCAGGAGGGTGTTTTTCGACAAGAGTTGTTGACCCGAAAAAATTTTGATCAAGGCCATCATGGCGGGTCAGAATCAGACCATGACGGGAGAAGTGTCAAAGTTGCAGAAACCGTTGATAAATCTCACACCTAGCGAGGATAATGAGGAAGAACTTTTTACGTGCGAAGCACTGTTGTCAAACATAACTACGATGCCTTCGAGACAGAAAGACATTGATCAGTCAGACAATTATGCTAATGAGAAGGCTAATTATGCTAATGAGGGCATGAATACAAAGCGCTCTTCTCGTCGAGAACCGGAAGTCTCGCAAGCAACGAGACCTCGGAGTAATACTTCCGGCAGCCTGTTCAGACAGATTTTGCAACAAAACCAATTAATTTTGACTAGTTTAATGTCAGAATCATTTACCGGTGACTCATCTGACGAACAAGAGTGCATCGAAGACACAGACAATCCTATGGAGATCTCGGACGGCGACGACAGGAGTATAAATGATGACCCGCCATCAGAAACAGTTCAAACTTTAGATTCGTTGTTGAACACGGAAACGGCACCGGAGCAGGACATGTTGTCTTCGTTGATGGATTTCAACAGCAACGAAGAGAAATCGGGACCACAAATTTCCGATAATTTGGCTAAATTGGTAAACGCGGGCCTAAGATCCAAAACTGATGATGACAAAATGAAAGAACTGACGGATAAACACCATAAACCGGAAAATTGTCAAAATTTGAAAGTGTCCAAAGTCAATCCTGGAATTTGGAAACAAATGTCTACAACTGCACGGGACACGGACGCCAAACTGCAGAGAGGACAATTTTTACAGGCAAAAGCCATTGTCCCAGTCCTCTACCTCGTAGATATGCTTCTAAAACATTGCAAAGCAAAAACGCCTTTGAATATGCAAGAAGTGAATGAGGCATACAATTTGGCGCTAGATACTTACAAATTATCACAACTATCATTTACAGATTTAACTTTTCGCAGAAGATATCTCATTCAAAAAAGTTTGTCCAATAGCAAAAATTTTTCTGAGCTGTTTGGGAAAGACACACCCGTGACTGATCACCTTTTTGGAGACAATGTAAAACAACTAGTCGACAAAATTGATGCCGAAACTACACTGGGCAAAAAATTGAGAGGAGACCGAAAATATACAACCAGTTCCAATAGCAAATCTGCACCACGCAATACATATGGGCATGGCTACTCTCCACGGTTCAAACCCTATGGTTACCGATCAAATCAGAGGCAGGATGGTGGCAAACCATACCAGCAAAAAGCCAAGCGACAGGGTAATTTTTTAGACCAGCGACAGTCCCGCAAAAAATTCAAGGAATAAAAGATACAACTAGTGTAAGTAACCTAAAAACTTTTGAACACTTGGAAAATAGTTCCGACCTTTTACATACTGTTCAAAATAAACCCGATAATTTCATCGGGGGGAAAATCGGTTTGTTTCGTAATGCCTGGTTCCGAATTACATCGGATAAATGGATACTAGACATTTCAAAAGGATATGAAATTGAATTTAATTCATTTCCCACTCAATATACATTGCCAAATACAATAACATTTTCGTCTTCCGAAACGGAAGTTATTCAGACCGAAATTGACAAACTTTGTAACAAGGGTGTGATTGAACAGTGTTCCACTAAGCATGTGGGTACAGAATATCTTTCAAATATTTTCATCAGACCAAAGAAAGATGGAACCCACCGACTTATTTTAAATCTGAAAACTTTAAATGAAAATGTACAACAGATTCACTTTAAGATGGAAACGTTAAAATTTGCACTTACTTGTATCAAGCAAGATTGTTATTTTACTTCAGTAGACTTGAAGGATGCCTATTACTCTGTTCCCATACATCCACAAGATCGGAGATACTTACGGTTCATGTGGAATAATGTGAAATATCAGTTTACTTGTTTACCCAATGGCCTTTCATGTGCACCACGTGTGTTTACTAAACTACTTAAACCTGCATATTCGTGTTTAAGGAAACTGGGGCATGTAAATATAGCATATATTGATGACAGTTTGTTGATAAGTGATAATTATGCAGATTGTGTTCGCAATGTTCATGACACGGTGTCACTATTTGACAGTCTGGGATTCACTATTCATCCCGATAAATCCATCTTGATACCCACACAACAAATCACTTTTGTTGGGTTCATATTGAATTCTTGCAATATGACAGTGCGGCTTACAGAGGAAAAGGCCAGTTCTATAGTATCCGATTGTAAAGCACTGCTACGAAAAACTCAGGTGTCTATTCGCGATTTCGCCAAAATTATTGGTAAATTCGTGCTAGTGAACCGGGTATTGACCATGCAGCGGTACATTATAAATGTTTAGAGATAGAAAAAGACAATGTCCTTAAACAAAACAAGGGCAATTTTGAAGCAACATTTGGCTTATCTACCTTGGCTAGGCAAGAACTAAACTGGTGGATAGACAATGTTCACACCAGTTTCAAACCTATCAACCGGTCAAACCCAAGCATTGAACTTGAATGTGACAGCTCCACTCGTGGATGGGGTGGGTTCTCAAAAACACATGGACAGAAAACCGGCGGGTTTTGGTCTTACGAGGAACAAGACTACCACATTAATGTTCTCGAACTTAAGGCTATATTGCTAACATTGAAATGTTTTTGTTCAACTCAAAAAGATGTTCATGTTCGTATTTATTCTGATAATACTGTATCAGTCAACTATATAAACAAACAAGGGGGGCGAAAACTTGTACTGAACTCGCTCACAAGAGAAATTTGGTTCTGGTGCATTTTACGAAACATTTGGTTAAGTTGTAACCATCTGCCGGGTGTCTCAAATGTTGTGGCAGATACCATGTCTCGGAAATTAAACGATGATTTGGAGTGGCAAATTAATCCAGTGGTGTTTGAAAAAATCCATGACAATTTTGGACCACTTCATTATGACCTTTTTGCGTCGAGACTCAATAATCAACTTGAACGTTATGTTTCATATCTACCTGATCCAACAGCAATGCACGTAGATGCATTTTCTATTTCATGGAATGCTCATACTAATTATGCTTTTCCTCCTTTCAGTGTGATCGGACGTGTACTGCAAAAAGTTTCAATCGACAAAGCTCGACTTGTGTTGGTGGTGCCGTTATGGACGACACAAACATGGTTCAGCCAGTTACTGCAAATGACATGTGCAACACCTTATCTGCTACCACGACAGAATCTTTTGTCGCTACCAACACGGCCAGCTCAACAACATCCACTCCGAAAACTACAGCTGGCTGTTTTCAACTTGTCAGGAAACATCTCGGAGGTCAGCAGATATCAGCAGAAACTGCCGAGCTCATCGAGGCTTCTTGGAGGAACTCCACAAAATCACAATATAGGAGTTATTTCCAAAAATGGATGCTTTTTTGTGGTGAAAGACAAGCTGATCCATTTACAACATCTGTTCCATTAATTTTGGAGTTTTTGACCATGTTGTTCAAAAAGGGATTAAGTTACAGCGCTCTTAATACAGCACGTTCTGCAATTTCTTCTTTCCTGTCATGTGGAATTTCCGCAAATGGACTTGGGGATCAACCCCTCATAAAACGTTTTATGAAAGGAGTTTTTAATACCAGACCTGCTTTACCTAGGTACAATAAAACCTGGGACGTTAATATTGTTTTGTCATATTTAGTCTCTTTAAGTCCTGTAAATAGCCTTAGTTTACGTGTATTAACATTAAAGTTGGTTATGTTGTTGGCAATTTTGACAGGTCAACGCCTTCAGACTTTAGCTGCTTTACATTTAGATTGTATTGACATGTCAACGTCTGGTGTTACAATTACTGTAAATGAGATGTTAAAAACTACAAAACCTGGGACTCATTTGAAACCAATTTATTTACCTGTTTTCACACCGGACAGGAGAATATGTGTTGTAAATACTTTGACAGAATATATTAAAAGAACTTCTAGGTTACGTGGGACCAATAAAAAACTTTTATTGAGCTATGTGGGTCCACATAAACCTGTTACACCGACGACGATCGGGAAATGGATAAAGTATATGTTATCGGTTTCTAAAATTGATATTTCTATGTACAAATCACATAGTACTCGTTCTGCAAGTGCAACTGCGGCGAGTAAATCTGGTTTAAATGTTTCTGACATTATGAAGGCTATAGGCTGGAAACAGGAATCCACTTTCCGGAAATTCTACCAAAAGCCAGTAACATCTTTTCCTGAAAAAGACACTTTAAGCAGATGTATTTTAGATAATTTTCACAATGCTCATACACATATGTAATGTTGCATGGAAGTTTATTTGATTGACATACAAGTAGTATATAAAGTTATGATAAACAATTTTAGTATCATATTTGGTTTTTTCTACAAACTAATTATATAAGTCTACAAACTGTTTTCACATATTTGGTATGGTTGTAGGAACTCTCAAATCTCATTGGATACCTCATTACGTGTTGAATTTATAAAATTGTATGATTAAAGGAGTCTTATTATTAAGACGATCTTTGATCGTAATTTTATGAATTCAACTTAGTAATGAGGTATCAAATGCCCACCCTGTAATTCCCACCCGGGATTCAAGGGGCGTTTTCCTACATCCATACTTACTCTCAAGTGTGATAATCACGTGACCAGCGATATTCAATCTCATTTGATACCTCATTACTAAGTTGAATTCATAAAATTACGATCAAAGATCGTCTTAATAATAAGACTCCTTTAATCATACAATTAAAATCACGTAATTTGTACACAGGAAGACCGTCTCTCACGAAACGTTTATACACTTTAAATACTTCTCCCGTCCATTTCTGCTGATATTCTCTTCTAAAAGGATGTTTCAAATATGTTATTCTGACCTTATCGTTTATCTTAAATTTGAAGATCGGCCTTCTACGTTTTCTGGATTTTTTAATTCCCTTTTTTACGCGAGGTCTGTTTGGTGATAACTTGATTTTTGTTCTGATTAAATAAGAATTCAATCGTATTTCGTCTTCGTTATCCTTATTAACCGAAGAAGGTTCAACGTCGCCTAGCGGTCTCGAAGGCGTATCATTAATGCTCTTTATGAGATGTTGCAGTTTGTCTATGAATTTATAGGACTGTCGGTCGGTAAACATTCTATACATACGATTTTTTAAGTTTTGAATAGCGCGCTCACTATAATTACTTTTTGTTTCGTTCTGTGCAAATATTTGGTGAATGTCATGCTCTTTCAAGTAAGACGTTACTCTCTTATTTTGAAATTCACCACCTTTATCCGTCCTAATAATTTCAGGTCTTCTACCCTTGGACAATAAAAATTCGAGTGCTCTAATAGTTTCGTTAGCCGACTTGTTTTTCATAGGTACGACCGATACGTAGCGGGAGAAAACATCTTGGGCCACTAAGATATATTGAATCCCTTCATTGTATTTTGACAAATTTCTAACATCCATAAGGTCCATGTCCCATTGTGAATCAAGACCTTTAACTATGACACGATTTCTCTTAAAATTTTTTAAACTCTTTTTTGTAGGGAATAGGCATCTTGGTCTGACAGAAAATGCTTAATACGTCTCAAACCTATTTTATATTTTCCCTCTTTTTTAACAATGAGATACAATTTGTGAGGGCCTGCATATGCACCGGGATGTTTTGGATCTGTCCAAATTTTGTGTTGTGCTGTATGTATGTTTGTTCTCCCTAACCTTTGAACAATTGGAGAGAGAGAGAGAGAGATTATATATACAGTCAAACATGTCTTAAAGACCACCTCTATATAAGGACCACCTGGTTTTAAAGGCCAGTATAATTTTATCCCAATGAGTCTTTATTCGTGTAATCTGAACCTCTATATGAGGATCATCTGCCCATGAAGGTCACTTTTACTGGTTCCCTTGGCTGGTCTTTACTGGCGGGAATGGTATAGGAATTACATGTACCTATGTGGGAGAATAGCATTAACTTTTTGGAATATGTCAATAAATAATAGAAAATCTGGTTTGATTGAGTTTGTATATTTATTTAAATACAGATTTAGAAAATCACTGGATGCCTAGTTGGTAGAGGTTCCTCACTTTGCATAAGGTCATGGCTAAAATTCTGGTCGGGTCTAACTAGCTAGTGAATGTGTTTTACCATCAATCGTGACTAGCTATAGGGAATATATATATCAATCAGTATAGATCTGATTTGACTTGGCCGAATTATATAAAATGTATTTACATGTATATAATTTAATCTTGTGAAACAATTGTTGTAAATACTTATTTTTTACACCAACTTTGATAGAGTTTAAAGAGGTCCATAGTTAATAATAAAACTTTTAGTGCCTGTCCGACTTTACCCGAACGCCCAGTTGACACCCGTTATAAGAGTAGGGGATCTTCGGACACTTTAAACATTTAATTAAGGTGAATTGTTTAATGAAACTATTATTCAAACATACACATTTTTAAACTTTTTTTCACGATATATCACTTCACATGCTTATATGTGTAAATATATCAAACATAAATTATTTTTTAGCATATTACCTAAGCTATACCCAGATCAGTGTCTTCTGTGAGTGCTCGTAAAAAAAGAAAGGATTTCCTTTACCGTTCACGTGACTAAGTAGCCAATCAGTTTTCAGGATTAGCCGTGCACTCGGAACGGATAAAACCTGTCGGAATTTGTAGTTTATATACTCGTTAAAGTCAGAGATATTCCCGATAGTGTGTATGGTGGTAAAATTTTAATTTGTGTTGCAAATTAGTGTCTGTCCGAAGAACCCCGGCTGTCCGAAGTTACCCGGTTCTACTCTAGTGGCACGGTAGTAGATATAACTTGTGACATGGTACTAGACGTTATTTGTGGTACAACAGTAGACAACTTTTGGCACAAGTGACACATATTCTGCTTTATCTATCAAAGACATAAAAAAGGTACTAGTTTCACGAATGTAGGGTTTCTTTAGGGTCAAATCTCATGTTACTTTGCGTAAGTGGGATGTCGTGGGTTCGATCTCTGGTAGGGTCTGACCCAAGAGTTGAAAGTGGGAAGCGACTGTTCTTTCGCCAAGCACTCGGAAACTTGTGTATAGAATAATCCTTTGGAATTATATAAATAGTTGATCGTTGCGAATATCTGAGAGATTAATGGTGTGATGTAAAACATCATTCATTATTTCACAGACCGTGCACAGTTCCAAAGAGGGCAAAAGAAACCAGAGTGCTATTAGCTGATAATTATATGTTGTTTTTTATTGTTTCACAGACCGTGCACAATTCCAAGGAGGGCAAAGGAAATCAGTGTCGTCATTCAACTGCATTTACAAAGTACATTACATATTGTACACGTTTTTGATAATAAATCATAGTTCGGAATACAAATAACCAATAATGTGTACATGTGTGTGGTGAAGAATTGACAAAATTTTATGATGGTTTGGTTTTTTATTTTCACCATATTGATACTTACGACATATAGTAGACTTGATACCCTGTCTAACCGTTTTCACACCCTGTGACCTGCATAAATATTTTAACTGATATCCGGTCACAACATCTACAGCATCTATTATGGAACCTTGCAAGTTTAGGTTATATGTTGTTGGTCCCAATTTAATGACATGTACATCCTCTATATGTGTGTAAACAATGTTATGACATTCCTCTACACTACAATCAAGAAATGGCGGGTTTGGATCTTTACAGCAATATGCTTGGGTCTGATACTCTAAAGCATACATTGTGCCAAAAAGACACAAAAACACGTCGAAAAAAATCCCAACCATCTTTTTCAAAATCGTTGAAGACAGTGAATTGGGTAATAAATTTAATATTGTAAGGTCAGCTCTTTAACCTTTCAAAAGTTACTCTTTATCAACACAGTTATCAATTATCTTATACAAACAGTGTCAATCAATGATATTGTTAAAGGATATTGTGTATAAGGTAACCTGTCACATTTTTATTAGGACATGTCAGTTTGAATTATATAAAGTCAAATAATTATCTGAGGTTCTAAAAAAAATCTGATAAACCATCACTTGGTATTCATTTTGGTCAATCTGTCATCATCTTAACATTATAAAGTTGAAAAAAAATGTTCCATTATTAACGTCTCGTTTACATCTTCATTCTAACGTTTAAGAATTAAGTTATTATTGTTCTTATAATTATGACCTATATATTTAATGTCATTTAATTATTATAAGCATTATAAGTATTTTCAATACTTATTATTCAATAATTGAGAAATGTAATTTTTTTTTAAGTGCATTAAAATCGAACTGTACTATTGACCTCGTAGTCAATCACCCACGCAACCTTAAAATATTTTTTTAAATGTCATGCTTGTGGTTTTAAAAATATCTTTTTATTGTTTGTATTAGGGGTATGTCACGTAATAGGGTGGTGTAACCTTCGCCCACTGCAAGTTGTTTTGTAACGGTTTATTTCATTGGTCGACTATTTATTTATAAAAAAGAGAGGTAAAATTGAACTTCACTAACTTTTGGTTACGAAGTGTTATACAGAATGGCATCAAATTTCTCGTAAGTACTATTACATATTTTATATTTTTTATTAATAAAAAATTTTGCATATATTTTAGTATTTTTAATTTAGTATTTATGTTTTTGTTTTCAATTTAAAAATTTTTTTTTGTACTTTTTACATTAATTTTTCGTTTTAATCATTATTCGTGATGATGAAAGTTTAATTTTTATGTTGAAAGTTTGAATTTTTATGTTGAAAGTTAAAAATTTTTATGATGAAAGTTTAAATTTCTATGTTGAAAGTTTGAATTTTTATGTTAAAAGTTTAAAATTGTTTATGTTGAAAGTTTGAATTTTAAGTCATATCTAGATACATATTTCTTTTTGACTATGTATGATTCAAGACAATTTTCAAGAATCTGATTTCCATTTACATGTGTTAATTCTATTTTAAAATATTTTCCCCAAAATCTATTACATGCATTAATTCTATTTCTAGAAATTCTTTTTCGGACCTGTTTAACAATACTTACAATTCAGGTCTTCTATCACTTCTACTAAAAGATTTGGAGGGGGAAGAAAGTTTTAGTTCATCATTGTTGACAAACAATTGTTCTTCCCCAAAGCAGACAACACCATCCTCAGCAGCATAAAAAACACAAGAAAATGTAACAGCAATAGAAAACATTCAACCTTCCCCTGAGGACTCTATATTACAGTGGTCCTTAGAAGAAGAATGGATCAAAATAGCAGAGTAAGCTTTTATGATTTTAAAGATAATTTAATGATCATTTATAAATTAACTTCTTAAGTGTTCTATATTTGCTTTGTCATTACTCGAATCAAATTTATAATCTTGTATATATATACATGTATATATATATAAATATATATATATATATTTGAATAACAAATATATTGTTAAACTGTTGAACGTCTAAATAATAATTCACTACTCATTTTAGTATATGTATTTATTTATTTTTTGCACAGCTATTATATATACATATACATCATATAAAGACGATATATTTGAATAATAAATATTATCATATATATATACATATATATATATATATATATATATTAAAATTTCCAGACAAGAAGACGTTACAATGGGTTTTGAGATGGGGGATGAAAATCATACTATTGAGATTGATGATACGATAGAGGAGGTTGAGGACACCCCAAACACCAAGCAGATGTAAGTATACACAGTTATTTTATCAAGTGATTCTCTCTCTCTCTCTCTCGTAAACAGTGAAACATATACTAGTATATTCCATGAAATACTCGTACACAAATACAGTCTCTTGTACATTAATACGTGTCTCTCTCTCTCTCTCTCTCTCACACACACACACACACACACATCTATTCAACTTTATTCACTCAAGCCTACTAAAGATGATAATCAATATAAAATCCATGACATCAAAATATATTAGATAATATAAATACATGCGTCGTGTTTTTTTTAAACGTAGTAAGTATGATTATACAAGAGTTATTTCTCTTTATGCGAATATTTCGACCTTGTGTTGATCACTTAGTATCAGTCTCTTTTTTTTTATTTTCAGGAAAATATTAATAAATCGTTTGGAAGACCTCCAGGCTGAAAGAAATAGCCTGGAGAAGGATATGGAGCTAAAAGCCAAACGGCTTATAAGTGTTCAAAAAGACATTAAAATATCTAGAAAAACATTAGAAACATTAATGGAATAGTTAGAAGTTTTTGTTTAATATAAATTTCAATAAATTTAATTTTCAACTTACCTTTCTGTTGTTCTCTTCAATATTAAGGAACTCTCGGGTCAAGTTTCGATATTTCAAGTTCTTTCGAATTCAGTTCTTAGTAACCCTCATGTCAAGATTGGATATTTTAATTTTCGATTTCATGTTTTCTTTAATGAATGGTACTCATGGCAGTTCCTACCTTTTTATATGGTGTTGACTTTTAACAAAAAAAAAACCTGTGTGAGGGGGCGTACACCCACGCAAAAAGGATAGGCCGTGTGGGGCGCACGCAAAAAAGGATAGGCCGTGTGGGGGCGTACACCCACAGAAAGGGACCGTCCGCCCACGTTGATGATCAAAAGTCACCCCCTTGCTGCTCGGATTAACCGGCTTGGTTGGATCCGACTCTAGCATTATTTTGTTAAGTGACACCACCGAACCATTTAAAGTGTTGTCATCAATCCATATACAGATGGCAAACATTTTAACACTAAATTAATCTTGTAAAATTTTGAAAATCGAAATGAATGAAGATTGTTGCTGCTGCTATTGGCGCTCAAATGTTCAAATCAGAACGAGACCAGAAGGTTTGTTGAATTTCATTATTTTTAAATTATTTTTATTATGTACGATAAACGATTACAAACATTATTTTTCTTTAATTTTTCTTTAATTTTTATATGATATTTATGAAATAGAAATTTTATAATTCTTGAGTTTTTTCCAATTTCCTGTACACGTGACTAGGTTATTACGCAATCCAATTCGCGTGGCGTCCTCGCATGGTTTGGTTACAGACAAATATATAGATAGCGGCAGATATTTCCGTCAAAATGGACAAGAAAACAAATATTTAATGACGTTAACAGTCAGATCGGAAATTCTATACTGCACATTACATTTCTTTGATCTCCAGCCAGTTACCGGAACACCGATTTAACAAACTATAAACTGGATTAAAATCGCTTGAATTGAAATGAAATTATTTGGATTAAAATAATTTGGTGGCTGCAATAAATAACCATATAAGTTGAAATAGTTATATAAAAGTTAAAAACTGCAATTACAGTCTAGTTAGAGACAGTAAGACTACTAATATTTGGGATAGGAATTTCTGCAAAAATCGGCATCTATGTCTTAATCAAAAACAAAAATGGTTGGTAGGAGACCAGAAATTTTATTGTTTATAATATATAATACTGACAGAAGATAACACTGGTTCAACATCAACAAAACTCTTGAAGACCAATTAATGTTAGTGTCAACTGTTGACCAGGCTTCAGATCCAAAGGAAATGGACATGAGTGATGGTTTAGGAGAACAACCTATGGACTTGGTACATACATCTTCATTTGAAGATGAAGATGTTGAGGATGCAAATGGAACAGTAAAGAAGCACGGGAACCTAGTAAAGCCAGCTCTGATCCACCTATATATGTTATTCCATCAAGAGATAGTTTATATATTTGTCCAGTGTCAAGATCAGAGTATCAACTTGCTCTTGGCGCTTTTATTTCAAAGTATAATATGTCTGCAACCATGGCAGAGGATCTCATGAAATTTTCCCAACTGTTGATACCAGAAACAAATCTTTGCGAGACATTACAAGCGCAGCTTCAGCGGTCATGTGGATTTAATTCTGAGTACCTATAATACCATCTGTATTGTAGTTTGTGCAAAAGGGATAGGTCTTGTGGGGGCGTACACCAACGCAAAAGGGATAGGTCTTGTGGGGGCGTACACCCACGCAATGGGACCGCCCACGCCGCCCGCCCACTTTGTGCTGAAAAGTCACCCCTTAGCTGCTGTTACCAATATTGAGCAGCTCGTTATAAGGGCGCTATAATGACCGGCTCGACTGAAGTCAAATAGTCAATTTTGCAACATAATCTAAGATTAAGATGTAATCTATATAGAACTATGCGTGTTTTGTTTATTTCGCGCATTTTCACAAGAATTCCTCTGCTCAGCCTTAAAAGACTAGTAGTGATGTCTTATTTTCTGCATTTACGGCTTTATCAATTTCTAAATTGTATTGGAATATTAGAAAGTCAGTGTTCCTGAAGACCATCAATCTCAAAGTCAACAGCCAACCAACATTTTTTTACGAATGGTCTTATTTCAGCGAAATTCTAAATGGTCCTAAGTTGCATCATACCTATTCATAGAATTACTTGGGATTTCCATTTTCCTTACTCTCGATACTAATTCTCAAGCAGTTTCAATTCTATTTGAGACAACATGACGCTGCCTGTGACTGTTTTCCGTTTATTATGAACAGGTTCGGGATTACTCTTTCGGGAAATATTTCGATTTCTATGAAGACACCCTATCGGGCTATCCTGCTTTATGTTTTTATAGAGCTCAAGAGATTGAAGAAATACGGATATATATTGCTGAAAACAACATAGGTGCAACCTCATATGAAAGGTTTAATGTTCCGGACTCTGAATCAGAAGATGATAGTGAATCCGAAGATCTTTCCCGGTAAAGTTTTTAAATACGTTGTAGTGTAACCTAAGAACCTGATAAGGGCAGGCTAATTGCAGTGATTTGGGAAGTCAAAAATAATTATCTGACAGTCTTATATTGTCAATAATGAAACTATGATTTGTGTGCATTGTAAATATTCCACCATTAATAAAAATCTTGTTTACGACGATTTTAAGGATTTTGCTTTTATTTTCTGCCAACCGCGATTGAATATGATTCCTAAATATCAACAATATCACCAATAACCGTTTCATAATGACTAGATTACATGTAGATATTCGAAAAATAATACTTTCGAAGCACTTTAATCTCAATCTGACACATATCGAGACGATGGATCATATAAAGATGTCTTGTTAATCAAGAAAGTACTAATTTTACAATATTTTCACACGATCACAATTGCATTTCTTTTCCAAGTATCTACAATCACGGCTTGATCATTGCCAAATTTCAGCTAAATATTCAGTATTCTAGAAAACCTTCACTTATATCGAGACATTGGATTGATCGACCGAAATAATTCCGAAATAAAAGTCACTCTTCTAAAATAAAATAAAATAAACGAAGTCACGGTTCTTTCAGATGGGGACTTAAGTTATCGAAGTCTCCTGTCATGGTAAGCTTGGCACAATAAAAAACCTGCTGTATAAAGACGTAAGCGCAACGCAGACGCAAAATCGATACACCTTCGCTTATACGTGGAGACGTCTCGATGCAAGTAAAATATTTTTGACTTGGACGTTAAACACCATTACTTAATTTCTTATGGAAAAGGATAGCACAAATCGAATACCATTCTCCTATTGTAATTTTTAATGGGGATTTCAATTCTTTCAAAAGTTTCGATATCCAAATTTTTATTTTTATGTGTTTCCAGTGACTATTGAGTGATAAATTGTTTAAACATCACGGTGGATGCCACAAGTTGACTCTTGTAGAAATGCAAATTATCAACAGTACAACGTTGGGAAATATAAATTCACCATTCACAAGTTATAATTTATCCCACCAGATGGATGGGATTGCCAAAATTCATCGATGTTCGATGCACCGAGTAGCAGTATTTATATGTATAAAATTTCATTTAATACATTTGTTATGTATTTATAAATATGGAAATAAAATTTTATAAATATTACTTAAAAATTTAAAGATGTGCAATTATGATTCCAATTTGAGCTTTTTCATTAATACTGTTCAAAGGTAGTAGATATTACATAATATTTGTAAGGACTACATTGACACAATTATGTATAAATGAAATGTTATTCAATATTTACATAAATAATATAATTTTACGAATAGCAGCATACGCAAAATATATGATATCGATTTAAGCATTTTTATTATTATCGTGAAAAAGTAACGGAGATAAATTAAATGACATAAGTTATTGTCAAGCCAGAAAGGTGGGATTGTCAAAATTTATCGATGTACAGTGTTTAAAGATATAAAACATATAGAATTGCATACATCAATTTTAGAAATAAAATTTTATTAAATACAAACGTCTTATCGTACTTAGACTTGCAACATTTTCGAGTCTATCAAAAGTTTTCGGATGCAAATGATTATTTTTCATGTACATCCAGTGTCTTCTTAGTCATAAAACAATGTAAATTATAGAGAATATGACTACAATTTACAAAATAATTCAAATAATTGACACGAGTTATAATTTGTCCCACCTAATTAGTAGGACTGCCAGAATTTTATAAATGGCTTCTTGTGAATTTGTGTGTATAAAACTTCATTAATAGTTATAAGATAATTGATAAAATTTTATATCAAAGCACCGAAGGTGCCCAGCGAACAGAGAGCGAGAATAAAATGCAAGCGTCTTTTACAATTGCTAATTACCTATCATCATGAAGGATGTTATAACTAGTACTGTGCCAGTTTTTAAGTACAAGTCAAGATTGCACCGAGTTTCATTTTTCCAATAAGTATTATTCTTCACAAGTTTTTTTCACAGAAGTGTTTTCAAAGTAGGCATATATTCTGCACTGCTGAAAAGTTGTCGGATCACTCCAAATTGAGGATTCTTTGTAGCAAACATGCTACGAAGTTTCAAGCAACTTCATTTATCAGTTTCAGCGAAGATTTTTTGAGATTTTGAGAAGTTTACAGACAAATGGCAGGCACATACAAAGTCATGATAAAAGCTCACATAGCCTATGGCCGGGTGAGCTAATTAAGGCCATATGTTCAAAAAGTAAGAATACCTATGAATGTTACCACTGCAAACATGCTAACCCTCACGATATAAACAGCGGCCTCGACCACATCGATCCCCCACCTCGTTTCTCCCGGTTTAAAACAAAGTCTTCTGAAATTGACCTTCGTGGCATATAAATATTTATTGTCAACATTATTTATCTCTTTTTGAATTTGTTCAGCTGATAGACGCTTAACCACGGCAACAAAACACTTGAACAAGAATACAGGATCACAATATTTTTTTTCAAAATACGTTTTTTTCGCTTTTTTCAACATTCAAACATTTTATAATTTCATACCTTGGTTATACAACACTAGATCGTTTTATCTTAGTAAAAACCCAATAAGATTATTCTCAGAAGTGTAGAGCATAGTTCCCTGATCTTTAATCGAGTTTCATAAAGACATACCACTTTATTTCAAGTAAATGTCACCTGTACAAGTGAGAAATCGGCACCTTTTTGCATTATCGGAAATGCCGACAGTAATTGTCCTGTACAAAACGGCAATAAAATGACAATCCGGACCCGAAAAATTCCGGGGAAAATTGCAAAGTAGAATCCACTTAGTGTGTTCGCTACCACGACCAAGCCCCAAAATGAAGGGTCGCTTAATTGGGGCGGTTCACTGTCAAACATTACGATTTGCTATCTTTCTTTCAGCTTCGATCATTTAATATGAATATAGTGGCACTCCCCGTTTTACACACTCAGTGACGTACGAAGTTATCTACCAAGACTGCGTAGATTATTAATTTTTCAGTTGGGTTGAGTTTATTCTTTATATCCTGCAGAGGAATTTATCGCAAGAAAAGCTTTGCCACAAATACATTTTATCCTAACATGTGGCTGCTGTCAAAGATTTCGGTATTGTGCGTGAGAGTAACGTATTGCGGCGCAAATCACCCTTCAAGCCAACATTCACTATTAGACCAAAATGAAATTTTCAGGAAAACAGAGAGACTGGAATAGAAAGCCTCACATAAATGTTTTACACCGATATACATGTAGTTATATTATAAGCACGAAGCCTTCTGGTATGGTACCATTCTGATTATGGACAACGAGCAGCCTTCAAGGCAAGCGACAATTCAACACCGCGGCTCACACAAAAAAGAAATTGCTTTAATGATTGCTGCTGCTTAAAAAGCAAATTATATACATTATGAGCTTGCAAATACCAAATTAAAAGTTCAAATCTAGAAAATCACTTATGAGGTCACTCTGGGCAGTTACGATAGTTTTCATTATTTGCAATTCGTTAACAAAAAAGATGGCAATCAAACGCATCTGACAAGTATCATGTCGATGATACCAAATGTGAAAGTCTAGCAATTTATCAAGATTTCTCCAAGATTTCAAGATTTGAAGCATTTCTCAACTGAAGAAAATCAAACAACGATCACTCACGATTTGTTTTTATTATTAAAAAAAACAAAACAAAAAAAAAACCAATCCAATAACGTCAGGATTTTCCAACTACATGTACAGCTCAAGTGGATACGTGAATTTCAACCGCGGTCGCGGTGTCAAAAGGGATTAATTTTCCACCGCGGTCTAAAGACATTCACCACAACTGAATAAATGACGGATTAAAAATATTCCTGCCGCGGTGGACAGTAAAATCGTCCACCGGCAGGAAAAATCTCCACCGCGATGATGATTGAAAATGAATTACACTTTAACCATTGATGGATTATCACGTTATCTAAGTACATGTACAGTCTAACTTAGTTTATTCAAACTTCGTTTTTTTAAATGCCTACGGTTATTCGAAGTTCCCGTCATTCATTATAATTTTTATTTATTAAAAAAAAATCGAATATCACAGATTATTCGAACCTGAATTCTAGACCCAAATATGTTTTAATGATACTAAACCACCCACCCTAATAAAAAAATTAAAGTTGTTTTTTTCCCCACAATATGAAGTTTTAAAATAAAAAATTACCAGTGTGCACGTTTTTTTCGGCGTGTATGTTTTCATCACCTCATTAACCAAGTGTAACTGATTGTAATTTCACACAGAGTGGCATGTACTAGCCCTTCCAAGCTCTCGTTTTAAAACTTTTTTCCAAAGCTTGCCGACAAAGACGATTAGACGGTTGAACGCACACTACCATTTTCAATAAACCACCCCCGCAACTTGTCCATCATAATCTGAAACCTAAGCACGTGCACACCGATACTGCAGTATTCAATTGCAACAAAGTGACGTGTATTAGCCTTTCAAGCTTTTGTTCAAAGCTTGCCGACAAGGACGAGTAGACGGTTGCACGGACAATAGAGATACTTTCAATAAACCACCCCCGCAACAGACTTGTCTGTGTATTATATATGAGTACACACGTACTATCTTACCCCTATGTACTATATAAAAGACATCTGTTTTTTTTTTTTTTTTTTTTTTTTTTTTTTTTTAGAATGTCACATGTAATTAAACACTAGCTATTTGGAAATTCAAATTTAAAAGCGACATTAAAAACTGATGCTCGGTGTCGTGGTAAGCGCGGCGCTCTAAAAAACCATCCCAGTAATTACCGTGCGCACTGCAAAGATAAATAATTCTGTCATTTCACCTATAGCTGGTTTTGTCTCGATAAATGTGATAGATTCTTGACTGAACGTAAAACCCATTCAATCAACCAATCATCTCTGCTTGTCGAGGCCTCAGTGGCCGAATTTTCCAAAGTGATCCTCTACCTTTCGCCGCCAAGGTTCGAATCGACGGGCAGTTTGTTAGTTTATATTTCTACTTCTACCAGTCTGTGGCCGCCATCAATCGCTGATGATACTGCCACTTTGTGTGTGCGCATTACAAATTTGACTAAGGTAAAAACAAAGTGCTGGCTAAGATTTTCCTTAAATGAAATCTGACAAATTTACTATACACATCCAGCTATTGGGGGAAACTGTCCAATTTAAGAAGAAATCGTTGTGAAACTTGCGTCTTGTCACTGTTTGCCAGCAGTGATACCTTGTTCATGTGTGTGTGTGTCGAGGATCTTTAACTGTAAGGGTAACGTTTGGAAAACACAAATTATTATAATACACTTATTTAATCCTTAAAACTGATGACCGCGGTGGACGATCCGGTGGACTAGTCCTTACAATATTTTACCACAGGCAAAATTGTGCACCACAAATCGCGGTGATCAGATAATTCCCACCTGAATCCACAAGAAATTTTGCGGTCACGGATTAAAAAACACCGCGGCGGTGGAAATTCACGTATCCACTTGAGCTGTACAGTGTAAAACCACTAAGTATTCTCGCACTTTGGTGTATATGCCGGAATGAAGTCTATGTACAGGTGCACGATTAAAACCGCCTGAAAAGTCGTTTTACAGGGCCGATTTTCATATGAAAAGACTGAAAACGAGCATGAAATAAACAACGATATTCAGCTCTTTGACTACACCTACGTCGGATGAACTTAAAACTAACACTGCTTCATTCAAAGTAGTTCGCCCTGTACGCTATCACCACGTGGAACAGAGAATCCATTTTATTCGTCTCGTGACGGCGGTTCGCCCATAGTGGTGGACACTACAGAACGGTCAAAGCAAGCTAACGATCGGATTTACACAGAGGCGATTGGTTGAAATCAACTTTTTTTTTAAAGATGCACATTTTATGAAAAAATAAAGATTAAATATATAAATATGAAAAAAAATAATGTGGAAATTTTTTATCAAATGTTCATGACAGCAGAGTAAAACGAAATATTTAACCAATCAAATAACGGCTTATAAACGTGTCCGGTACTCGCTGTATGTGTATGTTTAATGACCAGAGTTTATGAATGAATACCTCATTCATAAATCGGTTACGGTGTATTTTCAGAATTCATACGCCAGTAATGGGAGAACTACTATTATGTAGACATTGCCAAATAGTTTTAAACAATGATGCATATTCATTTTTATATTCCATACAGCATAAAGAATACATCGATTATTTGCACACTTATACCAATGTTCTCATAAATGACGCTCAATACCCGCACTACATTATTATAGTTTGCGCAAGGTTTGTCAATTAGCAGTTGTTCAGCCTGTCCGGATTTTACAAACGGCTCCCGTGGCAGTACTCCCAGAGATTACTCTCTGTTCGTAAAAATACAAAATATAAAAATTTAAAGACGTATATTTATGATGCCAATTTGAGTTTCTCATTAATGCTGTGTAAAGACGGTAGATATAACATGATATTTGTTACGGCTACAATTACACAATTATGTATAAATGAAGTTTTATTTAATATCTACATAAATATATAAATTATGACTTATAACGTCATATTTAAAAACGCGTAATATGTAGCCCTGATTTAAGCATTTTCATTACCATTATCAGCACTAGACAGCCGTTTTAGAATACAATTCCTCATAAGTAGTGCTTGGACCAAAATTATGAAACCAAAATTATTTTGAAGATGGACCAAATTATATTTTTTCGAAATTAAGCTAAATAAATACTTTGCATGAGGGAGTATACTTAGTTTTTCAGAAATTTCAAATTTTAATTTGCAGAAATTTAGACAATTATAGTATATTTCTAACAATAATACGAAATTAATGAAAACTGGACCAAATAATAAAATGTTGAAATTTTACTATAAACACCCATCATGTGATGAAAAGAGGACACCATCATAGTACACGCCGTGTGATATATGTAATTACAAGGAATGTCCATCAATAACATATTTCTTATTTCACTATGTCTATCTCTATTCCGCGTAAGGACAGCCTTAATACCAAAGTATCACGTAAACTGCGGTATAACGAAGTTGAGATAATATCAATATAGATGTCTGACCAATAATTCACGGCAAAACACAAAATCAGATGAACATTGCATAAACAATGATAACGTTGAGTATGTAACTTAAACGCAATATGATAAAAACAAAGCATATTTGTTTTGAATAGTTTATTTATGAAATGAAATCATCGGCAGTGTTAAAATTATGATCATATCTGGAAAACTTTAAACAAAATTAAATTTTAAAAATCCAAGTAAAGTTACATTTACAAATAAAAAAAAAATTCAGGTTACATTTCACACCCTGATTTTTTTTCGTCGTGTGAAATGTCACTTAAAGTTACAAAATCCATATAAGGTTACAAAAAATTTTAATTTCAGGTTACAAAATAAACATAAATGGCCGATAACACACGTGTGAGGTTACAAAATCAACACCCGCCCCTAACCTTCGTAACGCGGAAATGTACTGAAATTATATTTGATTATTTTTTTGAGCAGTTTTATAAACGTGATTGTGATCGCTTTTACCATCAGATTTTTACACTGCGTGTATTGCTGACAGATTCTTCACCGGCTATGGTTTTAGTTGAAATGGTGGTTAGGGAAAAAGTGTTTATAACGGGATTAATGATATTAACAATAAGTACTTTTGAGCACCTTATTACAAAAATATACTTAAGTAAAACATTGAGATGTTTTGAGATATTTTTTCTCCTAATATTGTTCTATTTTATTTATTGATTGATTTGGGTTTTTTGTCCTCTTTGGTATTGAATTTCTGAAGGTCAATCCCACGACTTTCAGATGTTTTGTTCGTGATAACTATTTTTGGATATCGTACGATGTATCACGTGGCCAAAATAGATTGTGTACAGACACGCCTATCTTTGCACGCGCAAATGAGTGACACCTATTTTTTAGATATCGCACGATGTATTACGTGATCATTGGACTAAGTATATAATTGCCTGTAGGCACAGATCGACCATCACATTGTAATTTTTTATTCAGATGATGGCAACAGCAATGAATCAAGCATTCCTTGAGGAAGATTGTATCGAGAGAATTTTATATAGGGTAGGTGGATACCTGTTATTATTATAATTTTCATTTTTCTGTTTGTATAGTTGATGTAGATGATCTTTTTTTCAGATACAGCCTACATCCCCACTAATATTGCATTCTTCTCGGTCCAAACCCCACCATCGAAGGTCAATGTAAAAAAGGATACATAATATAAGCATTGGCCACCAACAATTCATTATTTTTTTTATTGTTTTGTTTTTTTTTAATTTTAGGTTATTAAGTTGAATCCCAAGAAAGCGTTTTACCTAGAGATCCTGCATATATTATCGGAGGAAGTCGGTCTTCAATTTGCAACCAAGTTTATCAAAAACTACTTTGAGGAAGTGGAGCTCAGTGACACATACATTACAAATCGTGCGTTACATAGAAAAGTTGTTTGCGAAATTGGAAGTGTTGGTACCTGGAGTCGCTACGTAGAACAAACACTGGTTCCAAGTAATGTTAACTGCTTGTTGCGACAATTCATGCAAACCCATTATAACAATGTGTTTTTTGGGAGGAGAACCCACCACTGTTATTTCTGCATGAATACAACTGCTGGTGTATTGCAGCTGGCCGCACAGATCTACTATTTGATTTATGTAATAATAGGAACGTTGACCATAGAGAATACATAGATGCCCTAGACGTTCGCATGGATATTATGAGACAGAGAGGATTCGTCGGAAATTCTCTGAGTCTACCAGAGTTTATGCATGTACATTTAGACGCAAGTTTATTCCCTTTCGACACATTAGTTGAAGCAGAAAGTGACGGAGACTAAGAGATTATAGCTTAACTTGTCGGACTAAAGAACACCGAGTTGGTTGTGATTATATTTTGTTTTATCGAATTAATATATTAAATTTAATTAGAAACAGTTGTTTATTTTTTTGGAAAAAGATATGATAGCTAAGTTTAGACTATGTTATCATATGGGTTTGAGTTAGTGGGTTCGATTCCCACCCTAGCCTGTATATTTTATGGTATGAAGGAATTATGGCTAGTGCCTTCGCTCAAACTGCTAAGTTATTTATATTCAGATTTAAAAAAACCAAATGGTGACTGCAGTAGGTAAAGTGGTTGCCAGAGTAGTCAAAATCGGTTACCGTAGTAGGCAAATTTTTTGTGATCCCTACTCGGGTGATAAATACCGTTATTTTTAAGCCACTTGGGTTAGGGATGACTCAGATCACCGCATTACATTACTAAGTCGAAATTAGTTTCCCGAGGGTGTGGATCGATCTGCTATATCTACACTATATAAGACAAAAAAGAAAACAATGTATTCTTCATTACTATTTTTTTTATTAAACTAAATTATATGAATAATGAAAGCGAGTTTACATCAAGAAACAATTGCGTTACGATATTTCATACCCGAAATAACATACAAAATAAAAAAAAACATTTTAGAAATGGATTTCTCTCAGAAAAAGAACCATTTAAATAACCTTACCGAAAAATATACACATTATCACATTAAATTGATTTGCCGGAGCAACAACTCCCCTACAACAAAACTCAAAATATTATCTGCAATATCCGGCCCCACATTGTTTGAATTTAAAAACAGTTATAGGGTGTTAGCCGAGAATCGTTGAAACGGGGTATAGCGTATGATTCGTTACAACACACGTTGGTAGTTGTGTCTATGACGTGGTCGTTACAACAAATCTGATTAGGGCTTAATACGGGTATTCCGTTTCAACACACCGTTCTTTTATCCACCACTTGGCCGTTACAACATGTTTGCCTTAGGAGACTCATTATATCAGCGTAAAGTCTATTTATTGAGTGTATGTTTTTAGCTGTTTAAAATTTAAAGCTATCATTTAAATAACTTGTTGTAAATATTTATTTATATTGCATGCTTATCTATTTTTCACTTTATTTTCTTGTAAATATGTATCTTAATTTTATTTCGTTAAGGTATTAGTTCCTCACTCTGACTGAGGAGGCCCGATGAGGACTAATAGTTAATATACTAATCACAAATTAAATTAAAAATTCAATTACATAAACAACATTGAACAAGGGCCGAAACTTTTCTGGTGCAGACAGACTGCTAGTAAATAATGCATAATAAATAGTTTTGAGTATTAAAAATCATCTTTTTATTTTGGTGGGGTGGAATATCAGTCTGTCAATGTACAATAAATTACATTACAAAGATTATTTATATTATTTTTTGGCTTGGTTTTTTGTTTAAATTTTTTTACTTTATTTAAAATTCTAAATTAAAGAATGCAGCACCATGGAAAGTCTCAGAGTAATAAATAGAGTAATAGAGAGTTAAGCAAATTCAAGAGTTGTTCCCCTTTGTATATGATATACGGTCTCAGTGACTATATGAAATGTATTAAATATAAGATATTTTATACATTCTCAAAAAAAATTATTTGTCAAATAACATATTATTATATCAATAATATATTCAAATTTCAGCTTTGTAGCATGTATAGTAATTTCCTGGGCGCAATAAATATTCCTGGGCGTTAAATACCCTGACCCGTGTTGTGGGCAAATTTTCAATACAGTCGTTTGAACAGGGTTTCATATAAACGCTGCTGCAGACGTCATCCATAAGCAGAGGAAATAAAATTTATGTTGTGTAATAATACAAATGTTTACCGATTCCAAAATATCGACACCTGTCCTCAAAAACACGTGGTAGTATGTTTTCTTGAAAAAAGCATTTCCGTGATCACGATTTGTTTACATCGTTAAACTAGGTCACCAACAAACTGTCGATCTGTCCTGCACATACATTTAGGAATCGGTTGAAGTTTATATTATTTAAACAATTAATGCCCATACATTCAAGTAGAAGCAAATTTAGAAAGTTATTTTGCGATCCCTTTAATTGAACGGGATTGAAATTTTAGATTATTCGGTAGTAAAAATTCGGAACTGGTAAAACAACTGTACTTCACCATTAACATGAAACGGGAATATTGTGAGTGATAATCAGCAGTTAATTAAAACTCAGATTAACAGCAAATGATCCAGTTACATACAACCGCTAGAATGTACCCCCTCATAGCGACGGTAGGATCTGCAAAACTCTACTTTCTCTCTATCCGAAATGACAAAACGATCGGGTACAACTTTTTTAAATTTTAATTACCGATTGTCTTTTTCATATATTTATGAAATTATTACTTTCTACCATTTAATTCAGCAATACATGGTTTGGTACATTGTTTCTTTTTTCAAAAAAAAAAAACACCATCCGTCGGACTATGCATAGATCGACACCCCCCCCCCCCCCGAATTTTCGGTTATATTGCGTCTTGCCACAACACAATTTCCCCAACTACGCTGTACAACAGCACGACAGTGCTATGTTTAAATTTGAAACAGCATGGGTACAGGAGGACATGACAGTATATTGGCAATTGCAGTAGAAGAAATTTTACCAAGAGACAATAATGGTAACGTTGAACATAGTAATTTATATAATTTAATATAAGACTTCAACAAACATAATGAAGTGAATGGTTCGGGTGACACAATCCAGGTTCAAATGGTCAAGGATAAACAATTGCAATACGACTTGTCGAATAAACTGAATCAGACACGAACAGTGGAGGCTTTAGCGATTCAATACGGTACGTCAATTGATTTAGACAATGTTAAAAAAGAAAATACAAAATGACATGTCGATCACTTCGTGTCAGACACAGGTGATACAAGAGTATCAAAACAACCCGTGGATAAATCCTGGTCATGTACAAACGACACAGCAATACCATTACACTACATCGTTCGATATGTGCCAGGAACAGCCGTTGCCGACACAGCAGTCCCAATGCACTTATTTGTTCCAAACACAACCGACACAGCATGAACAATTCAATCCAATGTTCGATTGGTGCCATACACAACCGCCACAGCAGTCCCAATGCACTTATTCGTTCAATTAGTGCCAGACACAACCGACACAGCATGACCAATTTAATCCAACGTTTGATTCGTGCCAGACACAACCGACACAGTATAACCAATTTAATCCAACGTTCGATTCGTGCCAGTCACAACCGACACAGTATGGCGAATTCAATATAACGGTCGATTCATGCCAGTCACGACCGACACAGCAGTGCCAAAACACTCATTTGTTCGATTCGTGCCAGACACAACCGACACAGCATGACCAATTCAATCCAACGTTCGATTCGTGCCAGTCACAACCGACACAACAGTGTCAATACACTTATTTGTTCGATTCGTGTCAGACACCACCGACACAGCATGACCAATACGAACCAAGTTCGATTCGTGCAAGGGACAGACAAGTAAAAAAAACAAGTTTCGAAAACAGACACTCGGCGCAGAATTATATCGACGCCTTTTTATAATAGCATGACTAACGTTTCGAAAGATACAATTTCCAACTTTTTGCATATGTTAGAAAAACACCCGTTAAGAAAAAGTGACTTCACTGATTTACCGAAAATTCTGTACAGTCCAGTAAAAAAAAACATATGCTGACATTGTAAGAGACCGGAATGCCCGTGGAAACAATGAAGAAGATAAAGAAATTTTGTCGAGAGTGCGAAAACTAATGATACTGCTAGGGGAACAGGCTCGCACGTGCAAACCGGAGGATTACAAGTCTTAACAAAGTAAGACGCCTTTCTTCTACGTTGATGAAAAATACCATTCCAACACGCATGTTTACGGCGGTTATGAAAAACTACAACGAACAGAGTATTACCAATGCATATTCGGATCTAGTTCGTGCAACGGACAGACAAGTAAAAAAAACAAGTTTCGAAAACAGACAATCGGCGCAGAATTATATCGACGCCTTTTTATAAAATAGCACGACTAAAGTTTCGAAAGATACAATTTCCAACTTTTTGCATATGTTAGAAAAACACCCGTTAAGAAAAAGTGACTTCACTGATTTACCGAAAATTCTGTACAGTCCAGTAAAAAAAACATATGCTGACATTGTAAGAGACCGGAATGCCCGTGGAAACAATGAAGAAGATAAAGAAATTTTGTCGAGAGTGCGAAAACTAATGATACTGCTAGGGGAACAGGCTCGCACGTGCAAACCGGAGGATTACAAGTCTTAACAAAGTAAGACGCCTTTCTTCTACGTTGATGAAAAATACCATTCCAACACGCATGTTTACGGCGGTTATGAAAAACTACAACGAACAGAGTATTACCAATGCATATTCGGATCTAGTTCGTGCAAGGGACAGACAAGTAAAAAAAAACAAGTTTCGAAAACAGACAATCGGCGCAGAATTATATCGACGCCTTTTTATAATAGCACGACTAACGTTTCGAAAGATACAATTTCCAACTTTTTGCATACGTTAGAAAAACACCCGTTAAGAAAAAGTGACTTCACTGATTTACCGAAAATTCTGTACAGTCCAGTAAAAAAACATGCTGACATTGTAAGAGACTGAAATGCCCGTGGAAACAATGAAGAAGATAAAGAAATTTTGTCGAGAGTGCGAAAACTAATGATACTGCTAGGGGAACAGGCTCGCACGTGCAAACCAAAGGATTACAAGTCTTACAAAGTAAGACGCCTTTCTTCTACGTTGATGAAAAAATACCATTCCAACACGCATGTTTACGGCGGTTATGAAAAACTACAACGGACAGAGTATCCCCAATGCATATTCGGATCTAGTTCGTGCAACGGACAGACAAGTAAAAAAACAAGTTTCGAAAACAGACAATCGGCGCAGAATTATATCGACGCCTTTTTATAAAATAGCACAACTAACGTTTCGAAAGATACAATTTCCAACTTTTTGCATATGTTAGAAAAACACCCGTTAAGAAAAAGTGACTTCACTGATTTACCGAAAATTCTGTACAGTCCAGTAAAAAACATGCTGACATTGTAAGAGACTGAAATGCCCGTGGAAACAATGAAGAAGATAAAGAAATTTTGTCGAGAGTGCGAAAACTAATGATACTGCTAGGGGAACAGGCTCGCACGTGCAAACCAAAGGATTACAAGTCTTACAAAGTAAGACGCCTTTCTTCTACGTTGATGAAAAAATACCATTCCAACACGCATGTTTACGGCGGTTATGAAAAACTACAACGGACAGAGTATTCCCAATGCATATTCGGATCTAGTTCGTGCAACGGACAGACAAGTAAAAAAAACAAGTTTCGAAAACAGACAATCGGCGCAGAATTATATCGACGCCTTTTTATAAAATAGCACAACTAACGTTTCGAAAGATACAATTTCCAACTTTTTGCATATGTTAGAAAAACACCCGTTAAGAAAAAGTGACTTCACTGATTTACCGAAAATTCTGTACAGTCCAGTAAAAAAAACATATGCTGACATTGTAAGAGACCGGAATGCCCGTGGAAACAATGAAGAAGATAAAGAAATTTTGTCGAGAGTGCGAAAACTAATGATACTGCTAGGGGAACAGGCTCGCACGTGCAAACCGGAGGATTACAAGTCTTAACAAAGTAAGACGCCTTTCTTCTACGTTGATGAAAAATACCATTCCAACACGCATGTTTACGGCGGTTATGAAAAACTACAACGAACAGAGTATTACCAATGCATATTCGGATCTAGTTCGTGCAAGGGACAGACAAGTAAAAAAAAACAAGTTTCGAAAACAGACAATCGGCGCAGAATTATATCGACGCCTTTTTATAATAGCACGACTAACGTTTCGAAAGATACAATTTCCAACTTTTTGCATACGTTAGAAAAACACCCGTTAAGAAAAAGTGACTTCACTGATTTACCGAAAATTCTGTACAGTCCAGTAAAAAAACATGCTGACATTGTAAGAGACTGAAATGCCCGTGGAAACAATGAAGAAGATAAAGAAATTTTGTCGAGAGTGCGAAAACTAATGATACTGCTAGGGGAACAGGCTCGCACGTGCAAACCAAAGGATTACAAGTCTTACAAAGTAAGACGCCTTTCTTCTACGTTGATGAAAAAATACCATTCCAACACGCATGTTTACGGCGGTTATGAAAAACTACAACGGACAGAGTATCCCCAATGCATATTCGGATCTAGTTCGTGCAACGGACAGACAAGTAAAAAAACAAGTTTCGAAAACAGACAATCGGCGCAGAATTATATCGACGCCTTTTTATAAAATAGCACAACTAACGTTTCGAAAGATACAATTTCCAACTTTTTGCATATGTTAGAAAAACACCCGTTAAGAAAAAGTGACTTCACTGATTTACCGAAAATTCTGTACAGTCCAGTAAAAAACATGCTGACATTGTAAGAGACTGAAATGCCCGTGAAAACAATGAAGAAAATAAAGAAATTTTGTCGAGAGTGCGAAAACTAATGATACTGCTAGGGGAACAGGCTCGCACGTGCAAACCAAAGGATTACAAGTCTTACAAAGTAAGACGCCTTTCTTCTACGTTGATGAAAAAATACCATTCGAACACGCATGTTTACGGCGGTTATGAAAAACTACAACGGACAGAGTATCCCCAATGCATATTCGGATCTAGTTCGTGCAAGGGACAGACAAGTAAAAAAAAAACAAGTTTCGAAAACAGACAATCGGCGCAGAATTATATCGACGCCTTTTTATAATAGCACGACTAACATTTCGACAGAGTATTCCCAATGCATATTCGGATCTAGTTCGTGCAAGGAACAGACAAGTAAAAAAACAAGTTTTGAAAACAGACAATCGGCGCAGAATTATATCGACGCCTTTTTATAATAGCACAACTAACGTTTCGAAAGATAATGTTGATGAAAAAATACCATTCCAACACGCATGTTTACGGCGGTTATGAAAAACTACAACGGAAAGAGTATTCCCAATGCATATTCGGATCTAGATTTTAGTGTTTTCGACTGTGTTTTAGGATGCGTGTCATGCGACGTGTCTGTGGCAAATGGACTCTATACGACCTGTTGGATGGCGAGTCGTTGTCAGAAGTGTATAAAATATTTGGGTTGTCAATCGTGTGGATCAAACAAAATCATTGATTTGATAAGATTTCAAATGCTTCCCGAAACAACAACAGTTCAGGTGTGTCCACCAAAGCGTGCAAACAATTCGAACATACACACAGCGTTTTTAAACGCCATTCCACCAAGGACAACTTGGATGGAAGTGATAGGCAACAAACAATTGAATTAAGTAGTGTTTCAGAACACATCAATAGCATTGCCCGAGCATTCAACAAAGGAATCAATGCAGACCCCATTATCGATGAAATACGTAATATTTGTACAAAAAAAAAATGATTGGACTGCCGCAGAAATTTTACATTGCTGAAAGATGTACTTATTGTGCAGATGATACACTGTATGGCCCTGGCTACGATAAAAAGGGTGAAAAATTTTTGATTTTATTTTTAGGAAGATCGTATTTCAATTCGGTGAAAATAGATAGATATGTATGAATGGCACATATTCCAAAAATCAAAACAAAAACTTTCGCAGATATTATGTGTGATTATGTATTGTTCATTAATTTATTATTTCACTGTATGATACATTTGAGTATTTTATATAAAACAAATATATTTCATAAAATGTTGTTATCATTTATATTAACTACTACCTTCGTTATCGATAATAGTAGTAATAATCACGTTTTATTGCCGATAAAATGGATGTTATTTAAAAAAAACGTGAGGTTGACATTGTTGGTGGTTTGTTGTTTGTGTAAGAGAACTAACTTTGTTTATATATTTTATTGACAAAAATAAAAGATTTGATCATTATTCATGGGTATTAAGAGTGATAATGAAAGGAGCTAAAGAAGAAGGATGGAGAGGACAACGAACCATGAAATGAGATTTTAAAAAGTAATTTTGTTGAAAATAACCAGAAAATACCACAAGTTTACAAAACAGAAAAATAAGTTTTTTTCTTGTTATAAGAGCTTTTATTAGCACAACAATAAAAAATAACAAACAGTTGGATATAATTATTTGATAAGACGTCTTTATTTAATAACAACAAAGCAAAAATACAATATTTCTCTTTGTCCAAATCACCACCGAGAAGTAAAATAAAAGTTTTGAAACTACCGGTTAGACACGTGGAATTCGACCAGAAAAAAGTGATGCCGGGGTGCTTCACAAAATGGTACATGGATTTCAAGGTATCAGCCGTCACATTTTACGTCGATATTGTTGCATCGATCCAGACATAATTATAATAGTCCGATGAACATTCCATATATGCAACATAATTTTATGTTTTATGGATCAGACAAACATAAATCAGCACAGAAAATACTAATATTTCTGCGGATCCGACATTGGTTTGAACACAATACCTGATTGTTTTAGATGTGGGTTTATGTTTCCATAGATTTTGACTTAACCACTTAATATTATTACCCAGTTTTCGCCGGCATTTATTAAAAGACCGTTCTTTGGAATCGTAATACGTGTACGTAAACGGAGTATAAGATATATAATATTTCGGTGGCCGTGGTTCATTTTGATCATTCGCGTTACCTAAAACAAATGTGTGTCTATATCCGTCTTTTTAAACTATTTCGATGAGAATTTTTTTTTTTCGTTTTTCTTTTTCCTTATAAAATCGACTAAATTCAAGTGTATCGATTTCGTTCTCGCCTCTGCCACTCACAATATAGGGATTTGTGTATGCCCACGGAATACGTGTGAAATCTTTTTTATCATAACTCGGAAATTCTTCCAACCAAACGTCTAACCCATTATCCATGGCCTCGCATTCTTTCTCAGTTAACACACCCGATATGATACCCACACAGTACCCGACAATACACTGATGAGGAATATATATATTTTAAAACGTGCTGTAACTTGTGTTATACGTATTTTTATTTACAGATGAAAGATGCTCCAGAAATTACCAGAAAAGAGTTAGCGGGTCAGATGAGCCACCAGTTTTCCACACATAACAAAAGTTATGTTTTAACTGATTTGGAGGAACGGTGCGAAAGGTCAGATCCATTTTGAACATTGGTAAGATTTAAATTAATATTTTTGGCCGGCCCGCATTGATTTTTTTTTTAACATTGGTAAGATTTAAATTAATATTTTTGGCCGGCCCGCATTGATTTTTTTTTTTTTTGTAATCAATTCATGTAAAAAGTTGGGTTTACATATTAGACCCACCACCCATCTCCATCTAAAAATTTGTGTCACTTTTTTTGTATTTACAGTACGGTCAAATAAAGCTTCATCAACAGCAGCCCTCGGAGCCCCACCAACTACCACCGCCGATAATACGGGAATTAGAAGAAGATGAAAAATCCACTGAAATTCCAACGCTAGTGAAACCTCTAACACCTTCTAGTCGGAACATTAGAAAACAATTGCCTTTACCAAATTAACTTCTGTGTGTATTTTAGCGGTTAAGTCATGTGGACTTTGGAAGACGCCGCAAATGAAAAGGTAAAACAAAACTGGTTTTTATTTTTTAATCATTGTTAATGTAAGTTACCAAATTTGATATGTAAATTGCATGGTGTTAAAAACACTGAGGGGTTGTGGAGTGGAGATCACCCCCCCCCCCACCTTGTTGGTTTGTCCAACACTTTGTTAAAAGTGTCCCGAGGTTCCATTTAATATACATTTTTTTTATTTGAAGTACGATAGTATTACTAAATGAAATGAATTTATAATTATATTTTGTAGATCATTTGCAGCTTAAAACATGGTCGAAATATGTTCAACCCGAAACAAGATGATGAAAATGGGAAGAAATTATTCCAGTTGATGAATTGTAAACGTCTCCCTCCACCGCTAATGATACGTTTGTTAAATTTAAACATTATGCGTACTGCTGCGATTCGGAAAACCATTCATTTAAAGCAAATAATTCACGGACTTAAAAAGTATTTCGGAAAAAAGTGGGGATGCTCTATAAAGCCGTCAAAATCTAAAATAAGGTGCGAGAGCCGCCTCCATTTACCCCAAAAGGAACAAAAATCAATGAATACCACGTTGGTTTACACAACGAGGAAGTATATATTTATACCGAAAATGAATACCAATATGAATTGTTGCGTGAATTGTAAACGTCTCCCTCCACCGCTAATGATACGTTTGTTAAATTTAAACATTATGCGTACTGCTGCGATTCGGAAAACCATTCATTTAAAGCAAATAATTCACGGACTTAAAAAGTATTTCGGAAAAAAGTGGGGATGCTCTATAAAGCCGTCAAAATCTAAAATAAGGTGCGAGCCGCCTCTATTTACCCCAAAAGGAACAAAAATCAATGAATACCACGTTGGTTTACACAACGAGGAAGTATATATTTATACCGAAAATGAATACCAATATGAATTGTTGCGTTTACCGTTACATGGTGACTGTTACTGTGCTCAATATTTTATCCAACGTGGAAAATTGAGTGTTTTTTCATACGACGATTCGTTTATAGAATATCTAACCCTGATCTGATAAAAACTTTGGTTTTTTTGTTGAAAATTTAAAAATGTGACTTGGGTACGGTTACCCGAGAGGTTAAAAACGAAAACTACACAGTTAACCCCCACAAGTACGTACTTGTTACTTATAATAAAATGTGTGATAACATTTCACTAAAGCAATGGGATTTATGCAATTCAGATTTTTGTGTTTACTTTGTGTGTGTTCATTATTATGGGTTTTCTGAAATTTTTGGCATTAAATTTTTTTGTGAACGATATATCTCTTGTTATGTAGTTTGTTATTTATGAAAATATGATAGCTAAGCAGGGCTATGTTATCATATTGGGTTTGAGTTAGTGGGTTCGAATCCCACCCTAGCCTGTTATTTACATATGGTATGAAGGAATTTTGGCAAGTGCCTTCGCTCAAACTCAAACTTTTTAACTAAAAAAGCTACATGAGTAGAAAACCGGTAACTTAAGTAGCAAAACAATTAAGAATTAAAATTGTTTTGAAAAGTAATTAATTTTTCACCCCTGACCCTTTGTGTTGATAGGTTAACAACTACATAACACGACAGTTTCAACATACACGCCCATAAATGCGCGCGCGTATGGTGACGTCTACTTTGTAAATTGCGGGACCTTTTAGAGTAGTGTGAAATTTATTCTCAAAAGAAACACTAAGATGGTGTCATACAAAAGACTAAGAAGTGAGGAGGGAGAGAGTGTAGAAGGTCAACGTAAAAAAATAAGAACCTGTAAAACACTACAATCTTTTGCGATTGAAAACGTTAGTTAATATATTGTTTTACTTAGTATTTTTTTTTAAAAAAACAACTTTTAATTGATTGTATTGTTTCAAAATAAAAAAAATGTTTTTTTATATATTTTTTTCCCATTTTGAAAAACCCTAACCGCGATTCTTGTTTTTGTTTTAGATTTGGAAATGTATAGCAGAAGATATAGATTAGTTTGGTGTCCAAGATGATATAATCAACATTAAATTAGATTGGTTATTTAGTGAAGACCTCATAACGAAAGTCAGTTTGGAGGATATGTTAAAAAAATTCGGTCTGTATTTAATTAAAATCAGAAATCAAATGATTAGAAAACAGAAAATTTGCGGGATGATTGAATGTCTAAGTTGGCGATCTCCCATAATTTCCAGTCTAGTAAAACAGAACTTACAATATCGGACCGAGAGACGTTGCGTTCCATTTGAAAACTCTTGGGTTCCGAGACAAGCGACTAAGTATTTCATGGGATTACACAACGAGGAAGTGAATGATTTCTGTGTGGCGGATGATGATGTGTATCGCAGATTGTCCTTACCATTGAGAGGTACTGTGCATGTGGAACACTACATACAGTACAGAATGAAATTTCTCGAGTTTAAATACTCTTTTACTAATTGCTATGTGTGTGCATGGAAATTACTATGTATTCCTCTAGGTTCAAAACCAGTGAAATGTGTACATCGCTCTTGAAAGAACGAATTGTCATTATTAAAATTGTTTTTTTGTGAATGATATATATATATATATTGTTTTGTTGTTTGTTAATGAAAATATGATAGCTAAGCGGAGCTATGTTATCATATTGGGTTTGAGTTAGTGGGTTCGATTCCCACCCTAGCCTGTTTTTTACATGGTATGAAGGAATTTTGGCTAGTGCCTTCGCTCAAACTGAGACATAAAATCGTATGAAACTATACACATGTAACCCCGGAGGTAACCTTCATTTAAAGGTAAACTAAAGAGGTTACATGAGTAGTCAATCGGTTAATTGAGTAGTAAAAATTGGTTACTTGGGTAGGTAAATCCTTCGTAATACCTACTCAGGTGACAAAATATCGCCTTCTACACCGACTCGGGTAACAAAATTGGTCTTTATCACCTACTCTGGTAACACGGATGGTCACGCGAGTAGGAATTACTAAGCCCCTGACCCTAACCTAACCCTAACTAACCATGACTAACCCTAACCCTACAAACATCATTTGATACCAAAACACTGAATACCTTAAAATTGATTTTATTGTTTCTAATACTGCTACTGGTGTGAAGTCAGTTGTATTGAAGGGCACTTTGATGTAAGTATGTCCCATTACGGCGTAGATGAGTTTTCTTTCAAGATTTGTATGGCACGCGCTCCTAATCTCTTTCCAATTCCATTATCCCCAATTCTTTTAACCTAATGGTTCCTATTTTCTTTAAATCAAATGTCCTTAATTTAGGAATTATAGCTATTTTTGTTTTACTTCTTTGACCGATGTTATTGCTGTACACGAGTTAGACTACTGATTTCTTCATTCTTTATTATTTTTTTTAGGGAAGTACAGAAGATATTGCTTTCATTGCTGTAATCCCAAGTTTGAACCATGTTCCAATTCACAGATAATAACGTTTACCAATGTTGGAGGAAGACTGGATGCTTAGATGGAGTGTTTTATTGTCCAGAACCGGGACTGTAGTCTTTAGGAAGATACAGAAGAAAATTGCTTTTACTGCTGGAATACCAAAGTTTGAACGAACCATTTTCCAATCCACAGATAATAACGTTTACCAAAGTACATGTAATCACTAATGTTGGAGGAAGAGTAAATACTTCAGATGGTGTATTTTATTGTCAAGAACGGGGACTGTAGTCCTTAGGAATACCAAAGTTTTAACCATTTTCCAATCCACAGATAATAACGTTTACCAATGTTGGAGGAAGACTGGATGCTTAGATGGAGTGTTTTATTGTCCAGAACCGGGACTGTAGTCTTTAGGAAAATACAGAAGAAAATTGCTTTTACTGCTGGAATACCAAAGTTTGAACGAACCATTTTCCAATCCACAGATAATAACGTTTACCAAAGTAATCACTAACGTTGGAGGAAGAGTAAATGCTTCAGATGGAGTATTTTATTGTCCAGAACGGGGACTGTAGTCCTTAGGAAGATACAGAAGAAAATTGCTTTTACTGCTGGAATACCAAAGTTTGAACCATTTTCCAATCCACAGATAATAACGTTTACCAAAGTAATCACTAATGTTGGAGGAAGAGTAAATACTTCAGATGGAGTATTTTATTGTCCAGAACGGGGACTGTAGTCCTTAGGAAAATACAGAAGAAAATTGCTTTTACTGCTGGAATACCAAAGTTTGAACTATTTTCCAATCCACGGATAATAACGTTTACCAAAGTAATCACTAATGTTGGAGGAAGAGTAAATACTTCAGATGGAGTATTTTATTGTCCAGAACGGGGACTGTAGTCCTTAGGAAAATACAGAAGAAAATTGCTTTTACTGCTGGAATACCAAAGTTTGAACGAACCATTTTCCAATCCACAGATAATAACGTTTACCAAAGTAATCACTAACGTTGGAGGAAGAGTAAATGCTTCAGATGGAGTATTTTATTGTCCAGAACGGGGACTGTAGTCCTTAGGAAGATACAGAAGAAAATTGTTTTTACTGCTGGAATACCAAAGTTTAAACCATTTTCCAATCCACAGATAATAACGTTTACCAAAGTAATCACTAATGTTGAAGGAAGCGTAAATGCTTCAGATGGAGTATTTTATTGTCCAGAACGGGGACTGTAGTCCTTAGGAAAATACAGAAGAAAATTGCTTTTACTGCTGGAATACCAAAGTTTGAACTATTTTCCAATCCACGGATAATAACGTTTACCAAAGTAATCACCAATGTTGGAGGAAGAGTAAATGCTTCAGATGGAGTATTTTATTGTCCAGAATCGGGACTGTACTGTACTCCTTTCGGAATTCCATGAACATCATGTCCAAGTTTGAAATGCAAATACAGAGATTCACAAGAACGACAAGCATGATCCTTGACCAAAAGGAACCGGATATCTAACCACAGTTATTGTAGACACCATGACAGTGATGTGAAATTAGACTTACGGATCAATGACCATGGACAAAATGAAACGCCGGGACGTACACCGGATATCTAGACAAGATTTTGACAATTATTGGAGCTACAATTAAAGTCGTGGGGAAATTCAGCTTACGGATCACGTCCGAAATTTTAGTAATTAAGTTGGTATTGATCTCGATTATTAATGTGTTAATGCGGGCGGGAATTTTCCCTCAATGCTTTATGGTCGTCATCACACTAGTCTTTGATGTCCATTTCATTTTCAATTTCGATTTCACACGCGACAGGTGTAGCTAACTGAACGGGAGACAATGGCCCTTTTAGAGCACAGGTCTGGCCTCGCGGAAGTTCGCGATTAATAAAATTTGCCGTTTTTTTTTACTCCGATTGAGAAAATTAATTGGCAGGTTTGTTAGTGCTTTGAAAATAATTTCCATCTTATATTTTGAGATATTGAGTTATTCGCGTCTTTTGTTCACATTTCCTTGGTGACATTATCGTTTGCGGATTCGTTCCTAGGTTCACGTGTTATGCTTTTCATGTCCATGAGAGCCAGAATTCGCAAATAAAATGTCTTGCACATTTACTAAACATTAGGTCATTTCGGCTCTATGTTAAGTTTTCTTGTCCCATCAATGCGTTTGGGCATAACAAAGGCCGAGATGATATCCTTTTACCCGATACAACCGTTGTACTCGCTTATCTGGGCATTTTTATAACTGAAACCCTTTCTCGCGTTTTATAATTTCCAGTTGCGTTTTATAATTTCCAGTGATAGATTGGCTGAATTTCTTTGTATTCATTCTAATTTTGTGATATTGCTTTTAGATATGCGTGTTGGATGATGTTCCCATAATACATCATTCATGTTCCCAGTAATATATATATTATTATTTGATCGCTTCGAAACGACCATAAAATACGTATATATCACTGGGAACATCAGTGGGCATTTATCTACAAAATCGATAATTAAGCTTAATCTATCTCTGCTAATGGTCGATTGTTGTTAGAGCCCGATAAACAAGAACAATACTGACACGCCTCCATGTGCCACACCCGTCGCAATTTAAGTCAAATCGTTCCAAAGTCAAATCGCCCCAGTTTCAACAAAAAACGTCTTACTTCTGTCCAAACAGCCCGATCTTTTTTTAAATAATTGCCCCTTTCGTGCAAGTTTTTGACAGTATTAGGAACTGGAGTACTGAATAAAAGTGAAAAGATCTGATGGTGCCCGATTTTCATCATAAAAGGGTGATTCTAGAATTATTGGCAATATTAAGATAGACCGGAAAAAATAAAAATCAAACGAGATATGCAATAATATTATCACCATTGAACTTGACTTGCCTTGCAGTTTCCTGATTTAACTTCAGCTGCGAGTCATTCCTTCTGTTATGGATGGAAAAAACATTTTTCTATTGAAAGCCAACTGAGTGTGTCATTACGGTAACACGACTGAATATGCCAATAAACTTAACAACATAACTAATTTCATCTTTGAATCTTATTCAGCAACATTATTCTTAACCAACATTTAACAAAACATGTAGTTAAAGCAATGAATTAGATAAAATATGTCACCTAACAACAAAATAAATGATTGACATTGATATTATCCGAAACCTACTATTTTCCCAATTATATCCCAAGACGTTCAATCAGCAATGTATCTGTTAAATGTAATAAATCTAGAAATTTTACTAGCATCAATCCAATCTTTAATGTTTCATCAAAGAAAATATTGTGTTTAAAACGTTATGTAAGAAAAAGTGTCGAGTTGCGGTAGTGACAACGCGTTTTGGTGATGACGATGGTCGTTTCGGTAATGACAGTTTTATGAACAAACGGAGAAATCATCACATATCAAACAAAACATTCCGATTTAATTCAAACAAAGTTTAAACAAACTTGTATAATATCAAAATCACAAACAAATTTGTAAAAAGAAAGTTCCTATGTCAATAAACCGATCAATTTCTGAAGTCCATTTTATAAATCAGTATTCTTCTTTTTCTACCTCGATCCAAACTTGTGACTCAACCTGCATGTGCCTTGCCGTGACTGGCATTGGCGGAGTTTCAAGAAGTGTAATAATATTTTCTTTTACATACCAGAGAGTGTCCTCTATGGCGGGCCAGAAAAAATCTATTACGGCCCACCCTGTGCATAACTTTAACCTCTAACTCGTCTTCCTGGTCTACTGCCAGAATTATACCTGGAAACGCTTTGCCATCATACTTTACTACACAATATTGCGAAACTAAATTCTCATCGATTTCTTGGATCTTCAAAAGTTGTACCGATCTATGTTCTATTATAGGTGCAATGGGCACTGCATGGTCAGACTCAGGCTGAAAGCAAATTAAGATATTTGTAGTCATTAAATTAAACACCTAGCATATCTATGAGGATACAAATAAGTCAATATTGGCACATCATATATACAAATGTATACACAGATTAGAGAGAGAGAGAGAGAGAGAGAGAGAGAGAGATGTTACCTGCAAGCTTCCTACAGCGAAGGATGTTGTCTCTGGTGCATAGCAATCACAGAAAGCGGGTTTCATACAAAAGCAAGACAAAAGTCGATGTTTTAAGTCTCCTGGACTGGTTACAAGAATCTGGGAATATATAAAGAAATATAACATATCAAACAATTGAATGCATTACGCCACACTTAAGTTTCAAGGCGACAACTTTCGTTACTATTAACCAATATGACTATTTCGTGCATAACACATTGTATTGGCTAATGTTAATTTCAAAGAAAAATTAAAGCCTCCAAAATAAGTTGACATAATGGATTTGATCGTCTCAGTCAGGAATATTTCAATTATATCAAGACGTCCCTAGCTATAGGTGAAAGTGCTTGCGTTACGCGGATGGCAAATGTACTAAATAAAATATTTAAAATACAATATATTTTACCTGGTGTATCTGCATTGTTCGTGGGAGAGGCTTCAGTGACAATGGTAGCTCCTCTTCAATATCAGCCACATCCTGCTCGTGTATGACCCACATCTTAACCTTTGATCCAGCTTCTTGTAGATAACTTTTTATGTCTTCGGCACTGGTGATATTTCCCCCTCTCAGAACAAAACCATCTGCAGTGCGCTTGACAACCACTCCAATCGCATCTGCCGCGCCTATGATTGTAAGAACTGAATGAGTAACTTAAGCTTTTAACGTCCCATTTAAGAATATTTCACTTATATCGAATCATCGTCAGCTTTAAGCAAAGGTGCAGAAACGCAATTTTGCCTGTGCATTGAGATTGAGCTGATGGCAATATACATCGTGCCATGAACTGAATGAAGCGACTGTCTAATGATATTATCAACACGGGACAGAGCTAAATAATTTGGTCTTATTCACTTATATAGAGACATCACCAGCTATAGGTAATGCTTATTAAGAGAATGTGTCATATACTAGTAGTACCAGAGATAATAAACAGTGTGTGTGTGTGTTCAAGACCATTTTTCAGTTGCAACTGCTTTTCATTTACTATCAATAAAGATACAAATGTATTTGAATGATTTCAAATTGATAATAATTAGTTTACCTTTGCCATGACCGGCTTCCAAAAAGTTCCAAGTAGCCAATTGAAATCCATAATCAAATATTTTAGTTGAGAGCAGATAAAAAATTTGTTTGTTTCTATACTGCGTTGTTGGTCCATCCGTGATGAAGTGGACAGCTCTTGCATCTGTTTCTTCTTTGAGATGTTTAAGTATTGGGTCCATGTGTGCCCAAATAGCTGCAGGTGAGTGTTTCAAACAGTTGGAGACAGTGCAAAAGGACAAATTTCTCTCCTTTGTATATGCTACCCCTGTATGTAATGACACTTGTCTTTGTGATGAACCAAAATGCATACTCTGTACTTCTTGGCTGTATTTGCAGTTGTAGTTCTCGGAGAAATCAACATGTATTATGAGTTCATTTTCAAGTAAGTTCGCTTTTAATTCTCTAAGAGACTTGTACTGATGGCGTATATTGAAAACATGCTTAGACATTCTCTGTAGACCTGCATTAAGTTCATCACAAAGTACCTGTACTGATCCAGACTTAGTCTCCTTTGCTGTGATGGTGACTGTGGTGTTGACATTTTCTCCGTTTACTTTCTTTTGCTTTTCTAATCTTTTTGTCTTCCATTCGTGCCATGACACTTGTTTTCCCATATCTGTATTTTGTTCAAAACTAATCTGTTTCCCTTTGCATACGTTACATTCATTGTACATACATGCTTTGTTATCTGTTTTGCAAAAGACGCTTTGCAAGACCTGGTCTAAGTCTTTAGTTTTTAATACTCTTTCAATGTGACATTTCTCAAGTTTCATATCTATATTTTGACATAATCTGCATAAACAGGTTTCGCGATCTTTTGTTGTTGGTTAAATTACGTTAAATGGTTTGAATTTGCAGAAAAGGCTGTATGAAATTTTGCTATCCGTTTCCATTAAAAATTTTGAGTGGAGCGTTTTTAAATCATAAGAAAGAAGTCTGATCTGTCGTTTCTCCTTTTCTTGTCAAGGTAGATTTATTTCCTGCCTTTATCCTAGAGTTGTCATCTCTGTTCAGAAATTCAACAACAATCGTTTTAGATCTTGGTTCCTTTGCTTTCACATTTGATCTTCTATCTCTATAAGATATTCCAAGTTTTTTCTTTGCATATGCACAAAGTCGAAGACGTTTCAGAATTTTATGGGCACAAATTATGCTTGAAATGTTCCTTTTTTCATTGTCTGATTTTGTTGTTTTATAACGATATCTGAGTCGGTTGGCTATGCTCTGATATACAAGTAGGGCCTTTCTTGTTTCTACTCGTTTAATAATAACATCAACTTCTTTCTCTATAACGAATTGGTTTTGTTTTTTAATCGTTCAAATCTTTTTTTCTATTTGTTTACGAGACGTTTTTGATTAAATAAACAGATCTGAAGCTTGTCGAGTTTTCTGTAGGCCTTTGCTCTATCCCTTCTTATTCGTTTCTCATTGTTTCTGCTCTTGCATCAATTTGCTCATGATCAGGCGAATTTGGCGGCGTGCAGTTTAGTACATGGTTAAGTTGTTTGTCTCGTTCCCTTTTGTTTCTTTGATTTCTTGTCCATTGCCTTCTTTGGGCTCTATGTCCCATTTCTTTGATACTTTTCGTTTTTCCTTTCTCTTTTCACTGTGATCATATCACGTTCAAATAAATATTGGTAAAACGTTCGCACGCGAAAACAATAGCCAAGCATTCCTTTTCTATCTGTGCGTACTGTTGTTCCGCTTTCGATAGTGCACGCGATGCAAACATGACAGGCTGACCATTCTGGAGTAAAGTCGCGCCTAGGCCAACCTCACTAGCGTCACACTGAATAGTAACTTCTTCGGCAAGATTATAGTATTTCAATACCGGATGCTGCGTTACTAGTCGTTTTACAGTCTGAAAAGCTTGTTGCTGTTGCGTTTCCCACGACCAAACACTTTGAGTCTACGAAGCGGTTCGCAAACTTCCGAGAGATGGGGTAAGAATCGAGACAAATATGTGACAAAACCTACGAATCTTTGTACTGCTTTGACATTCTCCGGCTTTGGAATGTCAACAATAGCCTTTATTTTGTCTGGATCGGGACGGATATCCTGTGACGACAATACATGACCCATGTATTTCACTTCGGTTTGACGCAGTTTAAGCTTATCTTTATTAAACTTTAGTCCGACCTGCCTCGCTCTATCTAAATGAGACCATAATTTAATGTCATGATCACGACTTGCTTCCTCTGGATGTCCACATACCTAGAGGGCAATTATTGTATATTGTCGGCATTGGATAATGTGATCGTTTAATTGCGGTGTTTAGATCCCTCGGGTCTAAGCAAATACGTTATTTACCTAGTTTCTTAACAATAACCATACTACTTATCCATTCTGACGGTGTAGTTACTTTAGCTAAAATACCATGTTTTCTAAATTTTTTATCTTTGCACGTATTTCCGATTTCAGCGTTTCCGGTACGCGTCGCGGTTGATGTTGTACAGGTTTAACGTCATGATCAACAACAATGTGATATTCACCAGGAAGACAACCTAAACCCTTAAATACATCAATATATTCATCTAATATCTGTTTCTTATCTAACAAGTTTGTCTGTTGTGTTACACTGTTTACAGGATTTTTGGTTAACAAATGCATAAGATCACATGCTTTAGCTGATAACAAGGGAATTTGGTCAAGATCTACAACAAAGAATTCTAAATTATATTTTTGGTTTCTAACAAAACATGTAATAAGAGTCTTTCCTAGCGGAGTGACCTTTGTGCCATCATACATTTTTAATTTTATTTTACACTTTTGTAATTCAGGATTTCCATGTTGCACAAGTTGACAATAGTCCTTAAAACTAATAAGATTACATGTGGACCCGGTGTCTATTTGACATTTAACTTTGCGGCTTTTACCACCAACAGTCATTGTCACTTTAACAAACCATTGACTATTATCATCCCGTTTTTGTTCTGACACAGAATATACGGATTCTTTAGATAAATCTGAATCTTGATCTGAATCTGTCTCCCCTACGACATGTACACGTTTAGTCTTCTAACAACATACCGACTCAAAGTGGTTTTGCTTTTTACATTTGTGACACACTTGACCATATGCTGGGCACTTCTGTTTGTCTTTGACATGAGAACCTCCACAATATTTACACTTTCTCTTTGCATACGAGTTATTGTTCTTTGAATCTGATGTGTATGAATTGTGACGTTTATTCTTATAATTCTGTTTAAATTGTGGTTGTGATTGTCTATGTTTTGTATAGTTCACTGTGGCTTCAACAGCAGGTACTAGTTTCTTTAACTGTTCCTGAGCGATTTCACTAGCGCGACACATATCAATTGCTTTGATTAAATCCAGTGTATTTTCTCTCAACATGCGTGATCGTGCTTCATTGCCCTTTGTACCAAGTACGATTCTGTCACGTATGAGGTCATCATGCAAGTTGTCGAATTCACATGTGGCTGCAAGCTTTCTTAATCTAGCTACATACTGATCTATGCTCTAAGCTGGCATTTGATCTGCTGTATTGAACTGATATGGTTCAAACATAATGTTCGTTTTCGGCGAAAAGTGTGCTTGTAAAGCTGCAATAATAGGTGCTATTCTCTCACGATCTGCAGGATCGATGTCTAAATGCTGAAAGATTTGAAAGCAATCTTTACCGATAACGGAGAGCAATGTGGCTACTCGCACTTTCTCTTGTTTCTCTTGTAAGCCTGTTGCCACTTAGTAGTTTTCCCATTGGGCTTTAAAAAATTCCCAATTATGCTTTAAATCACCTTTTACTTCCATGATGGCTGGGGCGGGAATGCGATACGCCATGATCAGACGATGCTTGCGAACACGTGGTCCTGAAGATAAATTACTTAAAAGTTCATGCACATGGGCTTAAACCATGAAATAGTCTCTCAAACCTGTTCTGTTCCATAATGCATTGCTTTGCACTTGAATGTCACATGTGGGCATGCTGCAGTTCTCTTGCAATCACTAAATCTGACACCATGTTAGTGACAACTATAACCAGCGTGTTTTCCATGATATAATTTATTCATAACATGTGCACACTAAGTAGTGACGTATTACACAAACTACAATAATCTACAAATAGGTACAAGTATGAACATAATCCGGATATGGTAACAATGCGCATCCGCGATAAGCCCAAAATATATCTGCATAGGGTAAAACATTGACGCTATGGGGATTTAACATGTTGAAAAACCAGGCAAATGGCGGATTCTGTTGCGCATATGACGTAAAACGTCATCAAGGACATCACTTCCGATGCAAACATCGTCATTTTCGCATGTGTAAAATCCCCATACCGCCAACATTTTCCTTTCTACAGACATACTTTATGACAATCGCGGATGCACATACAGATTTGCTGTTACGACTAGGTACAAAAAATAAAGTTTGTCCAATCTTCAAACAAGTGACATATTAGGAGAAAGCAATTAAAATGCACATTAAAACATATGGAAATAGGCCCTTCAACTCATGTTTCAAGACCACTATGAAGGAAAATACGACCTAACAGAAGATACAAAAATGATTGTACCAGGGTTAAACACTTCATCAGGAAATTAGACCGATTTTGCACAGATATTTTGATATTTACCTAATATTCAATGTCGCTAATAACAATCAGCTTTGAAACTGTCGAAATTAGGCCAACATGTGCATTTACTCGATTGTCCAAAACGACCTGTCATAAGATGCAAAAATGAAAACGCTGGGGTTAGATGAGGGTCAGATTGTAACATATTTCAAAAATTACACTAAAATCATGGAAAAACATTTTTAAGCAATTTATATGCTAAAATAGTCGTTAAGGTTGTAAAAAATATTGAAGTGTCAAACTAAAAAACACGTTTAGCAACTTTGTTAATCATACAATCGTCAAGATCTAATGATTTGTTGTCTAGTTCTACACCAGAACCAAGTGATCAAGGGAATTGATAAAAGAAACAACAAGAGGTTTTAATTAACCCCGACAACCCTGAAATCGTGTCTTTTAAGTTACATATCATGAAAAATAAAAGGACTTTTTCACGGGCAAAAGAGTTTTTTTAACAGAATTTTACACTCTTAAGAAGCCACAGGCCAATACAGATTTTTATTTTCAAACAATTAGCCAAACTTAGTTACAAAAGTTGCAATATTGAAAGTAGTGGTTACAAAACATGACACTGAACATACAAACCTGACATTGATGATACAATAATGACACTGATATACCAACTTGATCAACAAGATACAAATCTTACAACAATGTTACATGTTTGATGTTTCTGTGTCCAGGATTGCCCTGGATATATTCGACGTCTCATAGTTCCATGTTCCTTTCACACAATTTTGATTTAACACGTGGCGGGTGTAGCTAGCTAAACAGGAGGTGCTTACTCTTCCGGAGCACCCGGCCTCACTTCCCTGGTGGAAGTTCACGTGTCTTACCGAACTTGTCAGTTCCAAAGTTTTTACTTTGCTTCTGGATTGTGATTCGGACATGGATTAGTATGTTTGTTTTTTATTACATCTTTGAAATAAAAGTTACACATGAAAAACCGGTTACAAGACTTGGCACTGATGATACAAAAATTACACGAATGATACATTAATGAAAAATAAGGTACAAAATGTACAATGAAAATAAGGGTTATGAAGCATAAAATTACTTGTAACGAACAGTAAATAAAAGTATTGAAAACACCCTACCAGTTACCAAGATTGATCGATCATAGCCCTAATCCAAACCTAGCCCTAATTAGTAAAACCTTAACATTACCACTTTATTTTAAAGTGACGTTTTATAGCAAACGATAAACAGTAGGCTCCAGGAAGAGGAAAGCGTGTCTGTTATGTTCAACACAAGTAGTAGATCTCTCACGCTACCTCGGAGATATGCACAATTTCGCTAAGACAGATTCTCTGGATGATGTTAGAAGGAACAGAAATAGAATATCAGGAAAAAGAAAAAGACGATGCAGGTGTCCAGATAAAGAATGCGGGGCGATAGGCACTTACTTGAGCCAACACTTAAAACACAGGCATCGATATTCACAGGACAAAAGCAGGTCGATAAGTAACAAAAGCAAGATATTGCTTATGGTTCAGTTACGACTACACCATAATTATACCCTGGCCCGTAATTTATGAGAATACTTAAGGTTCGGTTACGACTACACCATTAGTATAACCTGGTATTTAATTCATGAGTATACTTAAGGTTCGGGTATAGTTCGGTTACGAGTACATCAATAGTATATCCTGGCTCATAATTAATGAGTACATTTAAGGTTCGGTTATAAGTACACCAATGGTATACACTGTATAACAGTTCATAAGTACACTCAAGGTTCGGGCGTGGTTTTGAGTCGCATATAACGGTTAACTCTGTTCTAGGTCTTTATATTTTTTCAGGTGCTGCAATATCTAGAAGTTAGATAAAGTAACCATGGTAAGTGATGTACACATGGTCCCTAATACACCCATTATTGGAACTTGGTGCGGTTATCGGTGCACTGTAGCATTTATTCTAGTCTATTACAAGAGGCCCATGGGTCTTAACGCTCACCTGAGGCAGAGTACATATCTTATGCAGAGGTTTAATGGTCAATGACATTAATAAAAGAGAATATATATAAGTTTCTTTATGGTCAATGACATTAATAAAAGAGAATATATATAAGTTTCTTTATTAACCTTTTTGAGTGGTTAAATGTTGATATTGATCAATATTATTTGAATTAACATATTTGAAGCGCTCAATGATTCCAATAGATTTTGAAGTTTAAATGTCTAACAAAATTTCTGCATTTCACTTATGGTATCTATTCTACATGTTTGTTTTATAAATATTACAAACAATCTTTACTTACTTGACATAATGTATTTGTATTTTAGCTAACTAATATGCATGTTTCCTGTCCAGAGGACAAATAAACTTCTAAAAAATAAAGTGACTCATGTTTATTTAAAGACCAGACTTATTAAAGTCATTAAAAATTTTATGGGCGCCAACACTGTCTTATAAATAAATACGATGTGTCTGCATCCAAACTTATTGCAAATATTTTCCTCACCACATAATTTCTACGTGGTTTTTCTTCATTTCCATGCTTTACAGAATGGACGTTACATGGAAACATTCACTTTACCGGACCACCCCGTCTCACAAATCTATTGAGTTCGCTTGTGCAATCACTCAATTGAGCATTTTAGTTCATCTACATGCACTTCGATAACGGATTTGTACTTTTGTATTGGACTATTAATACTTAGAAGACAACCATTAAAGTGGAAAGTGATTGTTCTCTCCAATAGCAGTCAGTAGTAAGAAATTGAATTTTGGGTTCTTTTGATCAAGAACTTAAAACAGACGTCCCCTGTCACGGTAGGATTGTGCAATAAAGAACCCTCACGTCCATTATTCTACCAACTTAGTGCAAAAGTGACAATGATTTCACCCTATAAAAGTCCTTCAACCACAACACTGGCGTCAAAATTACCAATATCGTCCAGTGCCCGTCCATTGAAAGTCTGTAATTTTTCAATTGAAGGTTTTAATATATATGTTTCGTTTGTCTCTTTACCATTATATATTTGAAATTGTTTTGCAGTCTTTGTATACTGGCTTTATCCATGTACACTTTATTCAGCTGAAACTGTATTTTTTCCCTGCCGGATCTTCCTGCATCACTTCCAATTAACTGGGAGATGATGTGCGTAATTACTATCTGTTATGAATTTAACTTTACCTTACTCGGACTATTAAAAAATGTTAATCCATGTCCAAATCCCAATCAAGAAGCAAAGGAAATTCATTAAAACTGAAAAGTCAGGTGGGACACGTAAACTACTATCAGGGAAGTGAAACCGGGTGCTCCGGAAGGGCAAGCACCTGCACCCACAACGTGTGTATTATAAATTATACTTAGTACTTTTTGCATATTGTTTCCACTCTTTTGTTCGCGGGTTTCTCTTTTATCTAATTAGTTATTGGATAATAAAACTTAATAATTCTTGCAACATAATAACAAAGGAGAGACAAATGGATATGAAAAAACTGAGCATAAGAATGTCTTACTATAACCAAAAATCTTACTTTTGCGGTTTTATTGGACATGTTAATCTAGTCAGTCGTGGTAAAGTATTCAATTCGCCACTTGTCAACATATACTTCACCACTTACACATACGTGTAGAATTTTGAAACTGCCTGTATTGCTTTAAAAATGTGTTTTTAAAACATATTGTCTAAATTGAATTCTTATGTGATATTGTGAACATTCATTGAACACGTAAACCATAATCAACTTCATTGTTGTTATTCTTTTGGCATTTGTCTTTCTTACGGTCTACAGTGAATCAGAAAATTTTAACTTGCAGGAAATTTAGACAATTATAGTATATTTCTGACAATAATACGAAATTATTGGCTACAGAGTTTGAAATATCCTCGGGGCACCAGCCACCAGCAGAGATATCGGCTAGAGATTTGGTAATATCGGACTCCAAAAAGAAGTAAACGTCACCCTTTGCGAGTTTATCTTTTAAAATGTCATAAAAGTAATACACTCTGTTCCTTAAATAATCTCTGTCTTACAAGTACTTGTCCTCATTAAAAAGGTGCCAAAAGTTGACATTGTAACGTAACACCGGAAAATGATAAAAACAATTAAATCTTATAAGTCGTTGAGTCCGTATGGATTTCTATTCCAATTTAAGGACAATAGTACTGTTTCCATGGCGTCCGAACCGTATAATCTTATATCTAATCCCATCTTTTGTTTAAAAACAAAAATGAGTTCTATGTTATACGGCTTTTTGTGGACAGTAGTCCTATTTAAAATTGTCGCTTTTATTATATACATATTTGCATTTTTTTTATTAAATTCAGTAATTGCTACTATCATGATGTCACTGCACACCTTACAATATTGCAACATGCTAATCTTCCACACCTTCGGTTATTTCGACACACCTTGAAATCTTGCGAAATCCCAATTGTCCTTAAAATAGATTATTACTTCATTCCATACCACACCTTAGATTATTGCGACATACCATCATCCATAATATTGCTCAGATGAAGCTCAAATTTTGCATAAAGTAACTACGAATAATATTGTATCAAACTTTAAAACAGTTTGTTCATTAACCCTTAAAACTTTTACAAAATCTATGCTCTCAGGTGATATAGATTTTCACTGTATTTGCATCAGTTTAGGCCATAAAATCCACAATTTCGTTCAGATACTGTTCAAATTCTGTATAAAATAACAGTATATGGTACCGATTAAATACTTGAATACCAATTATTCAATAACTTTTAAGAATTTTTTCCAACAGGTCAGATCTTAAGTTATCCTATTGCGGTCTAATGCGATTCTATATTTTCACATTTTTGACATCAGTGTAGGCCATAAAATCCATAATATTGCTTAGATGAAGCTCAAATTTTGCATAAAGTAAGTCTGAATAATACTTGATAACAATTTAAAACAACTGATTTAATAACTTTTAAAAACTTTTTCAAAATGTCAGCTCTCAGGTTATCACTATTGTGGTCTCAATTGATATAGATTTTCACTGTTTTTACAGTGAAAATGAATCATAAAATCCACAATTTTGCTCAGATACAGTTCAAATTGTATATAAAGTAACAGTATATAGTAACTTACAATACTAGAATACAAATTAATCAATAACATTAAGAACTTTTTCAACAGGTCAGGTCTTTAGTTCTCCCAAATGCGAGTCTGTATTTTCACATCAATTTAGGCCCTAAAATCAAAATTATTGCTCCGATAAAGTTCAAATTGTGCACAAAGTAACTGTTTATAATATTTTATCAAACTGTAAACAGTTTATTCATTTACCCCTAAAACTTTCTCAAAATCTCAAATCTTCTGTTTTCTCAGGTGATACAGATTTTCACTGTTTTTACATCATCTAAGTCCATATAATCCACAATATTTCTCGGATAAAGTTCAAATTTTGGATACACAGTAACTGTATATAGTACTTTATAATACTGTAATACAAATTATTGATTAACTGTAATACAAATTATTGATTAACTGTAATGATTTTCTTCAAAATCTCGCATATCAGATTTCCCCTATCCCGGTCTAATGCCAATACTGAATTTTTAAAAAATTTGAGGCCATAACATCCAAACCATTGCTCTGATAAAGTTCAAATTTTGAATAAAGCAACTTAATACATGTATGATATATAACAATACCATAAGACAGTTTATGGAAGTATCCACAAGACATTTTCAAAATGTCGCATCTTAAATTTTTAAGATGTCAGATTATAGATTTTACATACACTAGTCAATTGTAGAATTTTCAAAATGACACTTAATTCTGGTTTTCCATATACCAGTCCTAAGGGATTTTGGATTTCACTTTTTGATATCATTTTCGTACATAAAAACTAAACAGAATTTTTAAAATGTCGGATTATAGATTTTACATGCACCTGTCAATACGTCGTTTTCGAGATCCAATGTCCGTTACCGATTCCGGATATTATTGTAGTATTTTTTCACGTGACTTCCAATAAAATCAGGGCATGGGTACTTCCGGTTTGTTGTCAATGACGCGACATTTTATTTACAGGTCAGCATGTCAAAGTTTAAACAATGATGCGCGACTCTCGATTGTAATGTCGATGCATGCAAGACAGAAGATAATTATCCCTTTATGGGAGCTGTTCTTTTTCTCTCTTTTTCCGCGAAAAAGGTAAATTAAAAGGCGTAGCAAGTGACTAAACTTCAGCTGCTGATCATTGGACTATGATTCCAAACCATGACACAGAGTATGTAGCCGTTTGTAGTTATTGTGCAGAAAATGTGGGAGTCCCGGCATTATTCCATGGGAAAATTGCGGAACTCAAGTGGCGTTATGGGTCAACGTATCCATCTTAAAAGAACACTAGATGCACTTTGAAAATGTATTCAATAAAAGTCCCATTACCACTGGCAGTGGCGGATTCAACGCCCCTACCCCTTTATGTCACTAATAATACATATTGTCATTTTGATGCAGCTCAGATTGCACCAGAATGCAGGATTTTTGCGCCATTTTTTCAAAAATTTTCGGGGGAGCATGCCCCCGGACCCCCCGGCCAAGAAGGTTCGAGCCTTGGGCTCTCACATTATACATCCCCCTTTCTAAAATTATAGATCCGCCTCTGACTGGCAAGCTTCTTGATTGGTAGTATTTTATTGGCTTTTCCAACCAACCATTTAATTAAAAAACAAAGTACATGTAGATTTATTTTGCTAACATGCAAATGATCCTTTATGATTGTAATTCATAAAAGTATTCTAAAATGATTGCACAAATGACAGAAGTTTGATTATATTTCACTTATATTGACATATTGTGATACCTACTCTTGATGCTTGTGCCTTTTTATAAGTTGCCAATAATCTGGTAATACTTCTTACTACCTGCTGGCATATTCATAAATGGATATGATGCATTTTTGAGTCTTTACTAATTACAGAAACCAAACAAGCTTGACTTTTATAACACAAATTTCAAATCATTTGGTTTATCTGAAATATGTAGCTTGATGGTTTCTGTTTTATATTTTAGGACCGATGTGTTGGTCAGTTTTAATAGAGATGTTCATCCAGCTGGTTGGGGAAAGGCTTTGGACAGATATCATAAATATCAAAAACCTGCATCAGTTAAATTTAGGGCTTAGCTACAATACTTGTGACAATGACAAGTCACAAATGCTTGGTGAATTTTCTTTTCCATGTTGATAATGGATTGAAATAATTCATCTTGCCATATATATGTAACAGGAGGGAAAAAACCACTTCCTCACTGAGTGCCCCGGCTGAGGATAGAACCCGGCCCTCCCGGGTGAAAAGCGAGCGTTCTACCACAAGGCTAAAAGATCCGGACCAGAAAGTCTGGCAGTAAATCGCTCCATTATATCTACTACATGTACATTCAACACAACAATACCACGACTAGCTCAGTCCCGCTACATATATATAGGTTTACACTGCAACAAGTAATTGATTATTAAAACTTTCATCTGGTGTCATTTGAGGCTGTGACTTCCACATGTAAAATGAAAGCTTAAGTTTTAGCTGAAATAAATTTACTTACAAAACTTCTAGAGATACATAAGATATTAAAGCTCATATACGAAAAATTGATTATAAAACTCCTCGACTTTAAACGAGCACCAGGTTGAATGGGAAAATGGGCATCCAGTGACGTGGTTTAAGTACTTTTTTGTAGGGCCCTACCACCTACATATTTCACAGTCAGTGCTTTGATACATCAAAGACTGACATCAGTCTGGTTTTGTCCCTGTATGAAGTGTGGAATGATAGATGATAACATTGAAAACAATGCATGTAATATCAAGCAATGTCAAATTGTCAATTTGACAAATCCATTTTAATGACTGATATAAAATGGCTAAAATCACTCTAACAGAAGAATCCCACATGAAAACTAAAATAAAAACTTGAAAACAGTCTGATAGTAGTTCTGAAGTTTGTAAAATTCAAGCCTTGGTAGCTTTATACTTTTTTACTTCTTCGGCTCTCTTTAATGAATGGAATCTAATTCTGTTTATATTAGTTTATGTTTTCAATTCCTATTGTCTGTATGAGAATCCATCTCACAGAGAGGGTTCAGATTGCTTTCTAGGTTTTTCCATTTACATGCTGTAACTGTACCAGTCAATGCCACTACTGTCTTGAAGTCCTTCACATAAATAGTGGAAAACAGTGCTTGTAACTAACATCATCTCTGAAATGAATTTTAAGAACATATTATTTAATTATGTATTGTTAAAACATTGTCTAACAACTTGTTATGTGTTATTTAAGGATAATCTTAGGTCTTATTCACATATATTACAAAATTTATACACTGAAGTTATTTTCATAGCAATTTATTTTCATGAATTGTTGGCAGAGACATATTTGTGAAAATATGACTGTGAAATGTCATAAACATTGAAAGTCTTTAATTTGTTGGATGTAATGAATAAAGATTTAAAATTAAAATTTGAAGTAAGATCATGAATTGAAGGGATAATCACCTTCCAGCCAATAAATACAGACTGAGTAACAGATAACATGATGGTAACAGACGGGTACCTCTAGAAACACTATTCAATTTATAAATGCAGTTGATGGGGGTGAGCTAGGGTAGGCTTTGAAAAAACGGGATTATTTTCAAATTTTGTTGATGTTATAACATAACTTGATCTTTTTTATCTGAAGAAAATATAAATAAAGAGGTAGAACTGAATTAAAATGCAAATGTAGTGCTGGTATAATGATATGTAATTTAAAAAATCAGTTAAGAGTTAAAAGGAGGGCGTCGGTAGCACACTGTCCCACAGAAATCATGAGTTTTGTGGGACAAGACTATTATTTTAAGGGCAATGGCACAAGGACCCTTTCAGGACACTGTATAAATGCAATTATTAAAGATTCAAAAGCTTTATACCAGCCATGTACCATAGCTATAAGTATAATTTATGCCTAAAACATGTCATATTTGTGAAAAATGTACCCAAGTTTTGCATGTGACAGCTGTCATGACAAGCATTTGTTGTGAAGAACCTCTTATAAGCCTTCATGAAAGGACATTTTAAATCACAATATTAAACCACTTCTATATTTTTCCCACTGGACTGGGGGGAGGCACTGTCAGTGTATATGTAAGCCAAGTGAGTGACACTCATGTCAATCACTGGGCTGTGACAACAACCAAGCATTGGCAATTTACCAGACACAAGGACATTATTGTAAAACTAAACAGTTTTAAAATAATGTGTTATGTCCATCTGGACAGTGTATTTTATGTCTTGTTAATAGGTAAATACTTACTACACACACATATAACCAGTCGAATAGATGGAATCTGTGTTGTATAGCATCATCCATGGCTCATCTAATTTCCCCAATGTTGAAACTTTCATAGTTTATTGTAGGCTAAGAGGGTGGCTCGTCTGTCATTAATATCATATAATTTTCACTTGTGTGATCACCTGGTATGCTCCATCAGATTTGAAGATTTCAGTCGATCAGGTGACAATTCACACTTGTTTCACAATATTAAACCACGATACCCCACCTTATTACAACTTGTGGACCGATAAATTGTTCGTAGACACATCAGGCAGCAAGAAGGTTATCTCTTCAGACCTTGCTGGGCTCAGTTTTCGCTTTCTTTATTGATTCATTATTCTTATTTAACGGAAAGTTCATATCATATGCTGCCTCCACAATACGTACGAAAACTCCTTTTCTGTCTGAGGTACTGGGTGCCCATGCCATTTCAGTATTTTTGCAGTTCATCATCTTTTAGCTGTCGGAATTTCTTAGTGTATCATACTTGACTGTAAACAGGAAGTGTATATGCCCTGAATTTTGATCATGTGACTAGGAAATCACGTGATATATCTGATGTTCCGGAACATCTCGAAAACGACGTATTGCAATGTACGATTTTCATACTATTTAGGCCATAAAATCTAAATTGATGCCCAGGTGCAGTGATCTCTATTAATATATTTATCTATGCAGTTATTTATTTCTCTATTATAATATGTCGTTTTTATAAATTCATTTATTTGTGTATTGAACTATCACTTTATTGATTGATTGATGCATTGTTTTATCATTATGTACGTGCATATAATAATGTGTTAAAATTAAATGTTATGTTCCACCTACAGAAATATGGAGGAGAGATGACTATTTCGATCAACTCATCTTCGGATGCAAAGATTTTGTGGCAGAGCAAGTTTCAACAATTAAGGTAGTTAAAGAAAAAATATAAAAACAGGATTGAAAGAACTAAATGATAAACTTAATACATTGAATCAGGACGACATACAAGCTGATGTCTTGTCACTGAGACAGACTACAGGAGGAATTAAAAAAAATGTCCAGGAACCATAGTCAAAATACATTCAGCTTGAAACAAACTTAAAGTCAACAACTAGTAATATGAAAGACAACCTCAGAAAGTTCAAAGATGAGTTGGTATCTTGGAAATCTGCAACTTCAAATACAATACTGTGAAGAAACAAGTAGACACGAAGATGTCAGAGTTGAAAAAAGTTAAAGAAAAACTTAAATTGTGTATATACAAATTTCAGATGTTTGAGGAAAACTGCGTTACTAAACAAAGTACTGCAGGCAGTACAGAAATCAAAGTTTACAACTGACAGGCAGGATAGTAACACTACTCAGCAGTTTAATAAGTCCGATTGTAAAACTTAGAATTGAAATTGTAACCAATTGCATTATCTTATATCATTAACCGTTTCAATAACTTGGAATTGGAAGCGTAGCCTAGCTATTCTTCATTTTTATAATTCATTGTTAAAGTGTAGCCAAGTTAATTACATTTCATGTTCACCGATTGTAAAACTGGGACTTGGAAGTATAGCCAAGTACATGACATTTTCTGATTATCTCATTGTAGATTTTTTCTCATCATAAAATAAATATTATAAACAGTATTGTTGACAAGTTTGATGTCTCTGTGTCCAGGATTGCCTTGGATATATTTGGCGTCTCGTAGTTCCATGTTCCTTTCACACAGTTTTGATTACACACGTGGCGGGTGTAGCTAGCTAAACAGGAGGTACTTACCCTTCCGGAGCACCCGACCTTACTTCCCTGGTGGAAGTTCACGTGTCTAACCCAACTTGTCAGTTCCAAAGTTTTTACTTTGCTTCTGGATTGTGATTCCGACATGGACCAATATGTTTGTTTTGGATTATTAATTACATTAAATTTTTTTTTATTTTTTATCATAAATTATGAAGTGGAGTCGTGGTGTTTAACGTCCAAGTCAAGAACATGTTACTTATATCGAGACGTCGCCAGCTATAGCCGAAGGTGCAGACATTTTGCCTGAGTGTTGCGCTAATGGCATAATACAACTGTTCGTTATCGTGCCACGGTGACACGGGACCTCGTTTATTTTAAGTTCCCACCAGAAAGAGTCGTGACTATTTCTCATTTCGTAATGCCGAGTGCTTGGCACAAGAACAGTCAATATCATTTTTAAGTTTTGGGTCAGACCTGGCCGGGGATCGAACCTCCCACTTACGGAGCGAGCACTCTACCAACTGAGCTACCGCAGTGGTTTTATCAATTATGGAGCTCTATTACTACTCTCCAGCATCCAGTTCAGTTTTTCACAAAGAAATGGTACACCCACTTTTGAATATACATAATAGATATTATTTCACTTATCGAAGTCGTCGATACACAGGTTAAAGACCAAAACGAAACTGAAAGTGTTCTGATAAATGAGGTGATCAGATTGTACCAAAGGACATATACTGGTACATCAAATCAAAAACAAACATACTTATCCATTTCCGAATCACAATCCAGAAGCAAAGTAAAAACTTTGGAACTGACAAGTTAGGTTAGACACGTGAACTTCCACCAGGGAAGTGAGGCCGGGTGCTCCGGAAGGGTAAGCACCTCCTGTTTAGCTAGCTACACCCGTCACGTGTGTAATCAAAATTGTGTGAAAGGAACATGGAACTATGAGACGTCAAATATATCCAAGGCAATCCTGGACACAGAGACATCAAACTTATCAACAATACTGTGATGACGGCCATAAAACTTTTTGAGGGCCTTGATAAGCCTAGGCTTGCAATATCCCTGAGTCAACAATTTATTTGCAAGCAGCCTACTTCGTTGTACAAAGTCCCCGTAGTGGGAACAAGCTCTACCATAGCGTATTAATTGGGAAACAAATACACCATAAGCAGGAGAAGCAGGTATATTGCTGCATAAAAAAGGAAAGTTGACAATAGAAAAATTGAAGTCATCACGTTTGTCATAAAGTTTCAAATGTAGCCTTTCTTGTGCGTCATAATTCAGGTATAAGTCTAAATATGAAGCAGAACTTGAGGAATCAGTCGTGTCTTTTATTTCAAGCTCACTAGGATAGATGACATTTACATAGTCTCCAAATTTAGGATTGTTAAGAGACAGAACGTCATCTATGTATCTGTATGTTGAGTTGAATGATTTGGCGACAGTTTTCTCTCCAGATTTAACAAGGTTCTGCATAAATTCTGCTTCGTAAGAATAAAGAAACAAATCAGCAAGCAATGGTGCACAGTTTGTACCCATTGGTATACCGATTGTTTGCTGAAATACTATATTACCAAACACAACAAATATGTTATCTATCAAAAACTCCAACATTTTGTTGATGGTATCTTCAGTATATTTTTGTTTGGAATCCGTATGATGCTTGACAAAATAACCAGAATCCCTGTTCAGCACCAGATATTTGTATCTTGGCTTACCGTTTTTGTAGAAGAAAGACAAGTGAATAATTTCTTTAAGACGTTCTTTCAATTTAGAATGAGGGATTGTGGTGTATAGTGTATCAAACTGTTACAGTTAACATAATTTATATATTTGACGTTCACGATTTCTTTAGCCACTTTAAGGGTAATTTTAAGGGTAAAGCTTACAATTCCGATATTCCCCCAGTACAGTATTTTCCCAATGCCAGTAGCTGTAAACAATTTCATGAGTTTGTTTGTAATGAACTTTTGGATAGGATAGCATCTGGTTCAATTAGAGTCTGGGGAAAAGTGGGTCAATGTACACCTCCTCGTGTAGTTATGCCTTTGACGGTAGAACCGAGCAAACCTAGGCTCTGTCATGATGACAGATTTATTAATCTTTGGACAAAGGATTTGCCTTTTCACCTGGAGACTCTGAAAGAGGCCCATAGAATGATTTCACATGGTGCATATATGATCACATGTGATGAAAAATCGGGTTTTGATCACATTCGGATATCTGAATCTTCACAGACTTATTTTGGCATTCAGTTTGGTGGTTATTTTTTATGTTATACTACATTACCTTTTGGTTGGAAAGGATCTGCTTTTGTGTACCAAACTGTAGGTATGGTTGTGACGTCATACCTCAGAAGTAAATCTATTTTAACTATGCAATATATTGATGATAGGTTGGGGGTTGCCTCCCTTAGTGATGAAGAAGACCCTGTAATGTCTGGTATGAAAGTAGCCTATGTGCTATTACAGGTTTTAACGAGATTAGGGTACACACTTTCACTTCACAAGTGTTCCCTGATACCCAAAACTCGTGTGAAGTATCTTGGTTTTTTGATTGATTCTGTACAGCAGGCATATCTTTTACCATCAGATAAAAGGTAAAAAAGATAAAAGGTAACACTTAGGGACTATATTTTGAATTTGGACGAGGTAGATTTAAAAACACTCCAAAGGTTTGCTGGAAAGTCTATTTCGATGAATTTGGCTATTCCCGGTTGTAAACTTTTCATCAGAGAGGTGAATATGGCAATATCATACTGTGTTAAAAATACCAAAAAGGTTCAAGTTTGTGGACGTTTAAGAGCTGAATTGGAATATTGGCAGTTTCTTGATTCTTGGAATGGGTGTTCAAAATGGCGGCCGGAACACCATAGACAAATTGAGTTGTATACTGATGCATCCTTATACAAGTATGGTGTTTCAGTTCAGGTACAGGGTGAGAAGTTGTGTATTGGAGATTTTGGAAGTCAGGTGATGTGAGGCCTATACATCTGAAAGAGGCCGAAGCGGTCTTGATGGCATTAAAGTCATTCTCTCCTATTTTAAATGATAGCCGGGTTGATATATTGACGGATAATGTAGCTGTCATGTCGGTATGGGAAAATCAAGGTGGAAGAGATGAGTTGTTAAATGATATTACCAAGGATATATTCCATTTTGTGTGTAACAATAATATTGATCTGCACCTGAAATATATTCCTTCAGCTTTGAATGAGGCCGATTTTCCATCTAGATCAGTTACATTTTCGGATGCTTCTTTGGCTGAACATATTTGGGAAAAAGTAGAATCGTGTTACGGCCCACACACTGTAGACGTAATGTCTCTTGATTCAAATGTAATGAGAGACTGTAATAGCGCACCTTTAAGGCATTTTACTCCCTGGCCTACTCCAAATTCTTCTGGGGTAAACGTATTCTCACAAGACCTAACTGTAGAGGTTAATCCATATGTTTTTCCTCCATTTGCTTTAATTTTTCCACTCTTGTGTTTTTTAGAAGAGCAGCTTATTCAATGTTGTACTTTGGTTGCACCAGACTTATTTCCGGTTCCATTATGGTGGCCAAAATTGAAGTTTTACTGTACATCTAGTGTTTGCATTGGACGTATATCTGAGAAAGGGGTTCTTATGATTCCTTCCAAAAAAGGGTTTATAAGTGATGACAGGGGTTTAAAATGGTCTTTGTCGGCTTATCGTCTTCAATTTAGGAAATGAATGATATCTTTCTTATTTTGCAGAATTGTGGTTTGTCTCTAGAGTTAATGAAGATTAATGAAAGATTGAATTTTCTAGATAATCGAATTACAGATTCAAAAACGTTTAAGAAAAAACACTCTCTTTATACCTCTTTTGTAAATTTTTTGAGAAAATTGCCTGGGGACATCACTTTATGGTCATGTTCCCCAAATGATGTTAGAAAATATTTAGTATGGAAAGATCAAAGTGGTAAAACTATTGTTCACACCCTGATGTGTCCATATTTAGGTTCTAATGATAAGGTTGAATGTGGGTGCCCAAAACGATTGTCATCGGGAACTGTCGAGAATATAATTCAACAGCTTTGTAAAATTTTCGAGGATACTGGTTTTGGTAGATCTTGGGATTTGGATACTAAGTCTGGCAATCCTGCCACAGCTCCTATTGTAAAACAGTACTTAAAATTAATACGAGAAGAACAGGCAAAATCCCACGTCCTCCCGAAGCAGGCTAAGCCGCTATTTCTAGGCAAATTGCGATCCATCTCGCAATTTATAAAAAGAGAGCTTGATAAACCTGATTTAACTTTAAGGGAGAGGTTTGTCTTATCCAGAGATCAGGCTTTATTTAAAATTCAATTTTTTAGTGGAGATAGGGCGGGGGACTTGGCACTTGTAGTTTTACAGGAAGTAAAATTGTTGAACGACGAATCGGGTTTTGCATTTAATCACACATTTGGAAAGACATTAAAAGGGGGTAATGGGAAGAAGAATGCATTTGTTGTTAAAAGGTGCGAAGACAAGATTATTTGCCCTGTTCTAGGTCTTCAAAATTATTTTATATTATCTAAGTCAATGGATGTTGATTTGTCCTGTGGTTACTTATTCCGTATTGTTTCTGAAAATGGGCGGGTTCTTGACAAGCTTAAGGCCGTTACGTACTCTGTTATATATGAGCGTCTCAAGATGTACTTATCAAATTTAGGTATATATGAAGGAGAGACACCTCATAGCCTTAGAGCAGGTTGTGCGATTTTTATGGCCTTGTCAGGATCAGCTAAAAATATAACTGATATGATGGAGCATATTGGCTGGTTTTCTGAGAAAAGTGCGGAATATTATAGCAGGCTTCCAATTTTACACAATTCTGGATGTGTAGCTTCTAATATGGCAAAAATGTCTAGCCAATTTGATATATTTGAAGCTCAATATAAAGACGTAGGAGATTTGTCAAGTTTAAAATGTGCATTTACTTCTAGTTAAATACAAAACGTTTTAATGAAAATTTCTTGTATGATGGATTAACACATGTAATAAAAATTGTAATGTAAATTGTGATTTGATTTTGGGGTTAATAAAGATATTAATTGGTTATTTGTTTCATTTATATATTTGGACATCATGTATGTGTACAATAGAACCAATATCATATTTTGGAATATGATATGGATCTTGGATTGGTATGTCTGTATTCTGGTCAAAAAGTGTAATAAAACAGATATTACTATGTTGGATGGTCATTTCATTATATAGGTATAAAAAAAGGCCTGTTATTATATTCTTTTATTGAGTATTGGGAGGAGGATTAACGGATTTAACACTCAGACAAGCATATTTCACTTATAACGGACGGTAGCCAGCTTTAAGAGAATATGTTTATCTAATGACGAAGCATTTTATTGAAACGTCTGCAGTATATCGCAGTATATCTTTTGCCCAATACTTATACATAACTGACTGCTTGAAGGTGCAATTCACTGAGGATGTGGTAACACCCTCAGTGCATTGTGGTCTCAACAGGAAGTGACGTTGTCATTCTGTCTTTTCTCGTGAACAAAGAAATGAGGTGGTTATGAAATAGCTCAAATCTGTTTGGTTTGGTTAACAATTGGGTAACGATATATATAAAATCGCACCCGCCCACCCTCCCTGGTTTTATTGCTTCTTCATGTGGATTGTTCTTCTTGCAGTATATCGCAGTATATCTTTTGCCCAATACTTATACATAACTGACTGCTTGAAGGTGCAATTCACCGAGGATGTGGTATAAATACAACCAGCCAATTGCAACCAATGGACCAGGGGATTATTATGAACTTTAAGACAAATTACCAGCGGCTAATCATTAACAAACAATTAGAATGTTATGAAAATAAAATTGAATTTTAATTAAACGTGTATAATGCCATAGTTTTTATTCACCGCGCTTGGAGAACTGTTGTTCAAAAAACCATTAAGAACTGTTTTGCGAAGGCAGGATTTATTCAGCGAAGTGGCTGGGGTGAAGAATTCATTACTTTTCGAAACGGTAATTCTAATTCTTAGTAAGTAGGCGGAGCTTATTTAACCATCCAGGTATGTATACAGTGAAACGGAGGTATATATGACGTTGTAATCTCGCACATTGTAGTGCCGTACTATATATAAATCTAAACTTAAATAGGGTTGACATTTAATTTTTCCATAATGAATTTGTCTCCAGCTAAAAAAGATTTTTTGTTTGAAACAGATGATGTCAAAGCATACCAGTTGTCTTCTGAAGACGAATATTCTGATGAAGCAGAAAGCGAATATTATACACTTTCTTTCACTTCCACGCAAACTTTAATTGCTGGACAGTACGACAAAGATGGAAGAGTTATTGGCATGTATGCTTACAAGGAACCTGGTTTGGCGAGTCTTTCTTTTATAATAAAATGTATTACTAATGTATATGTATAATACATAAATAATATTTAAAAATGCAAAGATATCATTTGATTAAAAAAACGTTCTTTTTAATATTTTTTTAGGCAGTTGAACGTAAAATAATCGAAGTCAAGAGGAACTAACAACAATATGTGATTCGGATACTGATGTTGAGAGTAACATAGAAGATTTTATTTGTGAGGACGATGTTTCATCAGCTACGTAAAATAAACGAACGAAGTCAAGAGGAACTAACAACAGTATGTGATTCGGATACTGATGTTGAGAGGACGATGTTTCATCACCTACAACTTTTTCATCGGAAAAAAAGGAAAATGAAATTGAACATCTTTCGTTTTTTCGTCACCAGAAAAAAGTAGTGATGGTTTTTGTTATAAATCTGTAAAGCAGTTGATTTTGTGCAATTATTGTGGAAAAGAAGGCGAATGTGGTGTTGGCGATCATAAACAGTGCTCTTTTGATAGTATCCCTTTGGTAGAAGGATGGCTTTCGAAACATAATTTCATGTAATAAATTGTAGTATATATAGACAAAACAAAACAAAGACATTAAAAATTGTATGTATATTAATTTTAAATATATAAAATTACATAAAGAATTTATAAAAAAAATGATTACAGTTTTTTGTTATCTTTTATCATTAAATTGTAATTTTTACATAGTTTACATGAACATTGATAATGTTTTGCTTTACATATTGTTTAAAGGTCACCGGTCACCAAATTTATCAATTTTGTATTTTGCATTCTAATGGATAGAATAGTCAATATTGATGTGTCTGACGGTTTCCCACGCCTTAAATTTACCTGTAATACACTAAAACCTTACCTGAACGAACTGCTAATACTCGGTAGTTTCCGACACCGCTCGTAACTTTCCGGCGACCTAATTGATGACGTACATGGTGTTAAGCTGCTGAGGAAAGACACATAACCTCTATATGTATCCAAATATTACATGTGGGTTTGTGTGGTGTTTTGAAGGTTTTTAAAGTTTGATTTCAAGTCAAAATGATATTTTTTGTGAAGTTTGAATATAATAAAATCACAATGACCGATGAACATGTTTTTTTCCACAAAATTCAGAACAAATTGAAGCCAGATTTACACAGCTGTTTATGCAGCTTTTTAATTGTTTTGAATGTATTCAAATTAAACACTTAAATTAAATTAAGTCAGGGAAATATGAGTGGTATAATCATTTAAGACAATTCAAATTATTATGAACGAATTCGGTCAAATATATAGATTTTAAACAATTTTAATTTTCAAAATTAATTTAATTCGGTTATTCAATCAGTTCACAAATTCACAAGTTGAAACAGAGACGTGTGCCTTGTTCAAATTAACAAATCTAATTTAACTTTAATTTATTCTATTTTCAGAATCCATCAAAAATGACAAATAACATTTACGGGGTATATCATAAAGATATACGCACGTGTCAATTAATGTTGCATATTGTAAGGTAAACTCTGTTAATTACAGGTGGTAGATGTCTACTTCTTAACAGGATGTTTCCCAATGTAGCATATTGATAATCTCTTAATTACTGGTATGTGATGGGGTGTAAATCACACTTTGAACGATATTAATTTATTGTGAATAAATGAAAGAAAGTTTCACTCGAGTTTTGAGTTCTTTGTTAGTCGAGCGTAATCCCACTGGTATCACATTTTCATGACGTTCTTTTCATCCCATTAAAATTAAGCGTAATAAAGTTATTATATGAATTTATTTTTTTATTTTATCATGGAAACATTAATGATGGTGATATGATGATTATTATTGCAAATAAGAAATAGGAAGCTATTGAATTGAAATAGTTTTCATATTTATGTAATACTGGGGTAAAATATTTTATTTAAGAGACAATAACACCTTTATTTTGATAATTTAGTTGTGCAAAAAACTACAGGTCTTCAACCCAGTTCTACCCGAAAACGTGTTTTTTATTCATTTCATAGGTAAATAATAATAATAAATCTTTGATTTTAATCTAAAAAGGAATTAAAAATTGGACAATTTCTAAAACAAATATGAATCAAAATTATTATTCCTTATGATAAATAGATAAAAAATATAAAATAAATAAATAAATAAATAAGTAAATAAATAAATAACGTAAATAATTAATTATTTAATTAATTAATCAGAGATATGTAAAGATAATTAAAATGATATTAAATATTAATAAAAATTAATGTGAACAATATTTTATAAAAAAAACGGAAATTGGTGTCTTTTATTATTGTTTTTGATAAATAGAAATAAATAAATAAATAAATAAATAAATAAATAAATTTCAAAAGAAATGTAAAATTATGTTTTGTAAAAATATAAGTAAATAGTATATCATACTTAGTGCAAACACAAATATAGTTTCTTTTTTCTTGATTTATTTCCTATTATTATGTTTATTTTTTATTTATTTTTTTCTGCTGAAGGAAACTGAAATACCCTACGCTAAAAACAATAAATATATATATTAAAACACTTAAAGTTATTTACGATTAATCTGGGTATTAAATGCAGTTCACTATACAAGCTTCATTTCCTAAATAGCTTGGATAACACCTTCTGCGTCACTTCCGGTTTTGTGCCCTTTTACTACCAAAGGGAGATAATACAGATTTTCAACAGTTTCAGGGCTTTAATTTACGCCGTAGAAAAGGACAGAAATGATTAAAAAATGTTGTTTGTGGCTAAATCGACTTTTTATGATGTACTCTTTCGGAAAATAGTACTAAAAAAAATTCGGTTTTTGGTGACCGGTGACCTTTAATATCTACTATTATTACACCTTTTCGCAACAGGGGTTGCCTCTTCAATCCTGTTAATAAGGGTAGATTTTTAGTTGTCAAAAAGTTAAGTAAAATGCCTGCAAATAAATTGTTGACTCGGGGATGTTGCAAGCCTAGGCTTATCAAGGCCCTCAAAAAGTTTTATGGCCGTCATCACAGTATTGTTGATAAGTTTGGGTCTCTGTGTCCAGGATTGCCTTGGATATATTTGACGTCTCATAGTTCCATGTTCCTTTCACACAATTTTGATTACGCACGTGTCGGGTGTAGCTAGCTAAACAGGAGGTGCTTACCCTTCCGGAGCACCCGGCCTCACTTCCCTGGTTGAAGTTCACGTGTCTAACCTAACTTGTCGGTTCCAAAGTTTTTACTTTGCTTCTGGATTGTGATTCGGAAATGGATTAGTATGTTTGTTTTTGATTTTCATCGTTTTTTGATTATATAACTCAAAATGAGTATAATTATATTTGATTACTGTGAAAACAAGAATAGAATTCCTGGGTCCCCCGCCGGTCACCCATAATTCCAACCAATGTTGATTTTCAAACTTTACCAAAGTATAAGTAGTATAAACATTTGGTATAAATTTCATGAAAATCTGTCAAAATTTGTAAGCATGAGAGCGCTTACAAGGTCAAGTTTTGGATAAAACAGTCATTATTGTGGTCAAAGTCCCATACCTCCAACAAAAAGTATCGACCAATGCTAATTTATAAACTTGACCAAGGTATTAGTGGTATAAACATTTGGTATAAATTTAATGAAAATCCGTCAAAATTTGTAGGCATGAGAGCGCTTACAAGGTCAAGTTTTGGATACAACAGAGTCGTTATTGTGGTCAAAGTACCATAACTCCAACAAAAAGCGGGACCAATCCTGATTTTTTAACTTGACCAAGGTATTAGTGGTATAAACATTTGGTATAAATTTAATGAAAATCTGTCAAAATTTGTAAGCACGAGAGCGCTTACAAAAAAGTGTGACGGACGGAAACACAGTCGACGCCCGGCATTTCTATGTACTCGCTCCGCGTTGCGGGGGACAATTAAAATATTAGTATTCATTTATGTTTTAATAGTGTTGCAACAGCAACATAGTTTTAAATAATGCGTAAAATGCTTCAAAAGAAGGAAGTATTTTAACAAAGTGATTAACTTTGGGACTTTGTCTCGCATTTATGCAAGTTACTGTGACCATATACTATTTTTTATTTAAACATCTTCACTATATGGAAATCTTTGATTGTTATTATGAATGAGTCCAGTCTCAAAGCACAGTGTGCATTTTAGTCCCGCTTTGACAAGGTAGGATGTTTAGATCACTATGCGATCCTTTTATCTGTCTGTTATAATCGTGAATGTTTTACCTGTTACCGCTACTCACCAGAAACCGTTACATGGATTTTAACTGAGTTCCACATGCAGTTTTTTAGCTCAACTGGCTATAGCCAGCTGAGCTTATGCCATGGTGAAGCGTGTGTCCGTGCGTCCGTGCGTCCGTGCGTGCGTCCGTGCGTAAACTTTAATCTTCTCCTCTGAAACCACTGGGCCAATTGAAACCAAATTTGGTGTGGAAAGTCCTTAGGTGGAGTAGATTAAAGTTTGTACAAATCAACTTCCTGCGGCATCCAAGATGGCCGCCATTGCTATAAATAGCAAAAACCTATAAATGGTTGTTACATGTTTATTTTAGAATCGATTTAGTTCAAATTTGAGATTTAGAAAGTAGATGTCTAGCCATTTAATATATGTAACGGATTTTTCAGTAACTTTTTCTGTTTGCTCATAATTAGCGGAATATGCAAATTAGATGCTAAATTTAGGCAATTCTTTGAAAATCTTCTTCTCTGAAACCACATACCCAAATGAAGCCAAATTTAATGTGGAAAGTCGCTAGGTGGAGTAGATTAAAGTTTGTACAAATCAACTTCCTGCATCATCCAAGATGGCCGCCATTGCTATAAATAGCAAAAACCTATAAATGGTCGTTACATGTTTATTTTAGAACCGATTTAGTTCAAATTTGAGATTTAGAAAGTATATGTCTAGCCATTTAATATATGTAACGGATTTTTCAGTAACTTTTTCTGTTTGCTCATAATTAGCGGAATATGCAAATTAGATGCTAAATTTAGGCAATTCTTTGAAAATCTTCTTCTCTGAAACCACATACCCAAATGAAGCCAAATTTAATGTGGAAAGTCCCTAGGTGGAGTAGATTAAAGTTTGTACAAATCAACTTCCTGCATCATCCAAGATGGCCGCCATTGCTATAAATAGCAAAAACCTATAAATGGTCGTTACATGTTTATTTTAGAACCGATTTAGTTCAAATTTGAGATTTAGAAAGTAGATGTCTAGCCATTTAATATATGTAACGGATTTTTCAGTAACTTTTTCTGTTTGCTCATAATTAGCGGAATATGCAAATTAGATGCTAAATTTAGGCAATTCTTTGAAACTCTTCTTCTCTGAAACCACATACCCAAATGAAGCCAAATTTAATGTGGAAAGTCCCTAGGTGGAGTAGATTAAAGTTTGTACAAATCAACTTTCTGTGTCATCCAAGATGGCCACCATTGGCATTACTATAAATAGCAAATACATATAAATGGTCATTAAATGTTTATGTTACATCCAAGATGGCCCCGATTCTATAATTAGAAACACATAAATAGCCAGTGTGGATTCATTTTTCAGCTGATGATAAATATAACAAGTAATTCCTAAAAATTTGTTTGAATAAAATGTTTTTGTAGTATTACCAGTAATATCTTTTTCTGATTGATGACTATTTTGTTTCTGTAGGCAAATTGATTTCATTAATATGCAACTTAGACATAGGCAGTGTTAAATAATGACTGATCATGCCAAATTTTGTTCACAAACAATTTCTTCAGCTGACTTATTTACAACTGGTTTAATTGCCATATGTCCTGTCATTGGAATAAAGCCTATATTTTGTAATTGTAAAAAAAATATGTTGCAAATTACAATAATAAATATCATGATTCAAGATTTATATCCCTTTATATTGATTACCCTTGTACATAATGGTTAATATGAGTTAATCCTAGTATTTAACATAATTACTTCTCATTACTATTAGGCTACTTACCCTTATAATTTGCTTTTATATAAAGATCCTGTCAATCCTGCTAACCAACCTTTTCTTTAGCCTGTACCACCCAAACAGGAAGTACAGTAGTAGTGTGAAGAAAAGGTAAGAAGTGGCCTCCATTTTGTTTAATCAAAGGGGAAAAAAGAATTATCAGCCTTTAATGCTATTAAAACTCAACATACTGCACTAAAAATAAATACATTCGGAAATAAATAGACATTCTACAGGATTATAAGCTGTTATTATTGTGAAATTTTTGTCATAGTAATAGTAATTGTGATTATAAGGTTGACCCCATTTTTGAAGTCATGAAATATTGCATCATTTTAAATAGGGTGAAATGGTTTCATGTCAACTATGTTATCAGTATTCAAAATTGTTTGTATTGGCATTAATCCTTTTAATACCTCTTTCTTGATAAGGAGTCTTTTCTGTTACATAATGGCATAATTGCATGCTAGATAATGTGTATTTGAACAAATCCAAAATGCACATTATGATTATCAAAAAGTCATGGAATAAATAGTACACAAAACTTCAATACCTAACAGTGATAACAGAACTACAAAATATACAAGACAGAATACAGTTTATTCAGTTACTATATTTCATCATTTTCAATGATGCAGTATGTCAAACACATCGAATCATAGAGACACATAAACCTACAAATACATAAAATAAACTTGCATAACTATATAGTCAGTACACAATCACTCTTTCAAGAAATATGACATGATACCTGACAACATTATAATTACAATGAAATCAATTTCAACACTCATCAGAACAAATTGTGTTGATAGCTCACATTTTGATTTAGTTGATATAATACCTTTGCAGGTTTTATGTGAATAAAAATATTTTACTTTGACAAACTCCTCTGCACTGTTTGAAATCCTAAATTATAATGCCTGTATTTCACCCATGGCAGGAATAGGTGAGCAAGTGCCCAGCATGCAATGTGAATGTCAAGGTCATGGTCAACTGTCACGATTACATGATAAAAACATAAACAAATGCACATGATTTACAAAAATACAAATACACAAACATCTTAATTTTACCTGGCTACAATAGTAATAAGCAGATATTAAGAGTGAAGCTTCACCTTGGATAAATTATCATGTATTTTAGTATTAGAAATGAGTTTATAGACCATATTTATGAAACCATTTCATGAAAAATAGGAAACATATAGACACAAGAGGTAATTTGAATTGGAGACATGTCTATACTAATTATAATGATAATAAAAGTTATATAACATTTAAGGGAATGTTTCGTTTTCCCATATAATTTTGGACTTCATTTTTCTGTCACCTGCAAGAATTCCAGGGAACGTATAGGAATCACTACAGCGTAGTCAGCTGCAGTGGTGGCGGTGCTAGTGTCGAAGTTTGGTTTTCCAGATAATTACTAATTAGATTTTGATTTTTACCCACAAATCTGGTTTTAAGTTCAATGCTTAATTAAATTTATGCATAATTGATGAGGATACTGCATTTTGATTGGTTGATCATTTCCAGAAGATAACTCGTGCTGTATTTATTGAATTTAAATGAAACTTGGTCGGAATTCAAGTTCAGTATTGTATTTTCTCAAACGATTTGACCTTATATATCAATAACTCAATATGTCACAATATTTCAAATAAGATTGTTCAATGTAACTCCCACTCCCATTCTTTATCAAGGTGCCAAGTAGTGAATAGTTGTGCCTCATTGAATACCGGAAAGCTTCTGATGGTAAATCCAAGGTGGCCACCAACAATGGCCATCTTGGAATTATTTGTTTTCCTATTTGTCTAAAACTACTGAAGGGATTTCAACTAAAGTAGGTATTCAAACTGCTGATGGTTTCCTGTTGTGACTCAATGTATTTTGGAGGAACTTTAGTGGCTTAGTCATTTAAAAAACAGGCTTACAGATTACAGTGCTTCTCACCGCCTAGGTTCAGATCCGACTAGAGCAGGCTCAAGTGCGAGAAAATTTTTCAAATCGCTTGCAGAAGGTTAGTGGTTTTCTCCAGGCACTCAGGTTTCCTTTTCTATCCAAGTGAAATAATCTTGAATGCCAACCTCGTATACCGACGTCGTTTCTTAGAACGGATTTCCCATCTATTTATTGCACCCGTTATAATGCCAAATTCGCATATCGCCATCCGCCACCCGTGTAATAGAACAGACCGGTATTTATGAATAATATTACCCCCAATAATATTGCCAAATGAGTGTAACGCTTGACTGACTACAGAAATATCCTACATTGTATTGATAACGCTGAATATTGTCAGTGCCTTTTTGAATATGCATACATCTAACGCTTGGTAGAACACCGACTAGTTATACAACTTGATGACTTAATCCATGCAATATCACATGATTAATATGAAAAAACGTGTTTTAGTTGTAAATAAAACTCGCTCACTGATTTTTTATTTCTTATTTTTTCTGTCATTGTTGAAATGGATACTCCAAACAGAAAACGTTTGATTCTTGACTCCAATCAAAAGTTGAAAATTTTTGAATTTTCTACAAAAAATCCATCTTCTTTATTCAATTTTCAATTTGTATGATATTGTGTATTTAGTCATTTCCGGCAGAAATAAAAAACATGTTTTCAACGATTATTTACTTTATTATCATTAAATAAGGTAATATTTTACAACAATATTTGTTTAAATTAGTACTAAAGAAATTCAGCAATGGAAATATTAAGGAGTAGCGACAGGAACACTGTTTTTTAACCTAATTTGCTGTTATGGTGTCGGCATGTACATACATGCAGACAATGTGACTTTGGGCTGGGGGATTTTGTTTTTGGTCCGAGTTCGATATAACGCTAAAATCTGTCTGAACCGAAGGTGGCATTATATCGAGGTTGTACTGTATCTTGAATATTTAAAATTTGTCATTATATAAAAGTATTTTTCAAATGTTTGTAGTAGAATGCCTAAGAACAAGGGTTGGAAGAAGACATTGGTGAAGAAGAAGTACCATGAAGAGAAGAAAAAGCTAGATCCAACTGTGGATCCAGTGCCTTCACTTGTAGTTGGGGGACTTGTCCCCACAGATCGCAGCAGCATCAGTGTTGCTGCATCTGTTACTTTTGATGTTGACTCCAGTCAGACATCTAGTGCAACTGCAAGAGTAGATTCAGGGAGAGACCTGACTACTTCGGGACATTATAGCCCATCTTTTGAATCTTCGGGACAGTATAGCCCAACTTTTGAATGTATGGGACAATATAGCCCAACTGATGAAACTGCATATGAAATTAGATATGATTTTACTCATGAATTTTCAAATGAATTGGCATTGAATATAATGAATGAACTCGCATATGAATTATGTAATGAACTTATATTAGAATTAAAAGCTAACAGCACAAAACCCAACCAAGGTTTAAGTGAATGTAATACACAATGTACAAAATTTTCATGTGTGATAAAAAACTTAAATAAGACAGATACAAGGGAAAGAAGTTTTGATAAAATAAAAAGAAACTGTGAAATGATTTTAAATTCTAACAAACGCATATTGGCACCCAAATCACATGTTCCAAAAGGAAACGGTAAATTCAGTCCTATTTCAGATGTTTTATTTACGTTTGGCACTTTTAATCAGGCTGATAAAAGATTTGATGATGAATCTAGAGGAAGACAGTGTGTGTGTAATTCTTTGGTTATGTTGGCATACAATGCATGTAAAAGTTATATAACTGAGACTGACTTGGATAATATTCTAGTTGATGGTGATAACTTATTTAAACATATTATTGGTGATCTGAAGAGAGCTAAAAAATTTATAAGTTATTATTTAAATTTTGATGAATTACCATCATCATTAGTTTTAGGTCAAGTGAAATTTCATATTCAAAAACTATCTGTTTTAAATGGTGTAATTTCACCTAACATCACTGAAGAAACTGTTGACAGTTTACACACATGTATAGAAAATTTGTTTTTAATGGGTGAATGTGGAATAATTCTTGTTAATTCTGTGTCTTCGGCAATATTTAGAAACAGAAAAAAGCAATTTCAATTTTTTGATTCTCATTCTCATGGAAGAAATGGATTATCTGAAGAAAATGGAAAGTCAGTACTAGCTACATTTAAGGAATTTGATTCATTGATGTCATTCTTATATTCTTTTTATTCCAGTTTAATGATTGGCTTTAATACAGAATTTAACATATTACCAGTGAAGTTATTACCTACTCCTATAGCAGTAGAGAGCTACCCAGCCTTATCAAGATATTTTGAACAGCAATCAATGTCTGCAAACATCACAGTTAATACTTCATCAAAATGTACAAAAGTAAACAGAAAACACTACATGAAACAATACATGAAAAAATACAGAGAAGATGATTTTCAAAAACAGAGAGATAAGAAAATGACACTGAAAGGGATGCATACAATTAGAAAAAATGCTGAACATATGTTAAAAAACAGGGTGATTAATCGTAATAATAAACAGAAGGCAAGACAAAACACTGAACAGAAATTGAGAGATAGGCAAATGACTCTTAAAAGTATGCAGAAATCAAGAGAAAATCCTACACAGAAATTAAGAGATAGGCAAATGACTCTTAAAAGTATGCAGAAATCAAGAGAAAATCCTACACAGAAATCGAAAGATAGGCAAATGACTCTTATAAGTAAGCAGAAATCAAGAGAAAATCCTACACAGAAATTAAGAGATAGGCAAATGACTCTTAAAAGTATGCAGAAATCAAGAGAGAATCCTACACAGAAATTGAGAGATAGGCAAATGACTCTTATAAGTAAGCAGAAATCAAGAGAAAATCCTACACAGAAATTAAGAGATAGGCAAATGACTCTTAAAAGTATGCAGAAATCAAGAGAAAATCCTACACAGAAATTGAGAGATAGGCAAATGACTCTTATAACTAAGCAGAAATCAAGAGAAAATCCTACACAGAAATTGAGAGATAGGCAAATGACTCTTAACAGTATGCAGAAATCAAGAGAAAATCCTACACAGAAATTGAGAGATAGGCAAATGACTCGTAAAAGTAAGCTGAAAGCAAGACAAAATCCTATGCGGGCTTTGAAAGAAAGGGCAATGAATGCTCAATATATGAAGAAAGTTAGGCAAAACCCTGATTTCACATTTATGGAATCTGCTAAAAAAGCAATTTCCAGTAAAGGACACACTATTGAAGACTCAATTATTGTATTTCATAAATCTTTGGAAAATGGATTTTCATATATTTGTACCTCATGCAATCAGATGTGGCCAAAGACATCAGTTGTTCAGTTCCTGCACACCAAATTGAATATGAACTCAGAAATAGTGAAGTTGTGCCGTACAAGATATAAATCTGTAAATAACACTGAATGGATTTGCAGAACATGCTTTAATGCTTTATCAAGTGACAAAATTCCCAAACTTTCAGTTGCAAATTTGTTTTATTTCCCAGAAAAACCCGAAGAGTTAAATTTGCACCAGCTTGAAGAAAGATTAATATCATTGCGTATTCCTTTCATGCAAATAAGAGAATTACCAAGAGGCAGACAGCTTTCAGTAAAAGGAAATGTAGTTAATTGTCCTGTTGACATACAACCTACAATCAATGCATTACCCAGACAACTTGATGACAATATTACAATTCCAGTAAAGTTAAAAAGAAAACAAATTTATAAAAAAGCACTGTATGTTGAGAATGTCAGACCAAATGTAATAATTAAAGCTTTAGCATGGTTGCTGAAAAATAGTGAGATATACAAAAACTCAGGCGTAAAGGTTAGTGAGGATTGGTTGGACAATACAAATTCTGATTTCCAAGAATTTTTTCATGTTGACAATTCATCTAAAGATCTGAATGAAGTAAGAAATAAAAAAATGCATCATGATCAAGACATTACTAACAAAGATGGAGGGAATGACTTGAACTTGCCACTCAATGAAAATAGAAATGAAGATATCCAATTAGAAGAAGATGATAAGTTCAGTGAGATTGATCCATTTGAAGTAGTGCAAGGAAATGCAGATACACTGTTGGATAATTTTCAGAATGTTTCTGATCAGGTCTACAGTTTTGCACCAGGTGAAGGTCAAATTCCTTTAAGTCTGTATCAAGATGAAGACGCAGAATATATGTCATTTCCCTCCATATATTGTGGTCAAAGAAGACCAAAAAATGAAGACAGACCCATTCCAGTACACTATAGTGAAATAGCAAAATGGGAATTGCGTTCCGTTGATAGAAGAGCTGCTACTAATGTTCCAAATCTTTTCTTCAAGCTAAAAAAATTGCAGTTGAAACAAATCTCCGACAAAGTCAACTTAGCAGTGAGACGTTTCAAAACAATGGGTAAAAGACTTACAGTTGGTCAAGTATTAGATCAGACTTCAATAAATCAGCTTGTTAACCTTGATGAAGGCTACTATATCTTTAGAACATTACGAAATTCACCTGCTTATTTATCAAAACGTAAAAAAGATTTGTTTGCTATGATACGACAACTTGGTCTTCCAACATGGTTTATCTCCTTGTCTGCTGCGGACACTAGGTGGAAAGATTTGTTGAAAATGTTAGCAAATTTACATGATGGAAAAGTATATACCAATGAAGACATAGAGAATATGTCATGGGAAGAAATAACAAGTTTGATTCAAGGTGATCCTGTATCATGTTCCAGACATTTCAATCACAGAGTTAACCAATTTTTCAAACTTGTGTTAAATAGTCCACATAATCCTATTGGTGATATCTCCGATTATTTTTGTCGAACAGAGTTCCAAAACAGGGGTTCCCCTCATGTTCACATCTTGGTGTGGATAAACAATGCACCAAAATATGCAGAAGATAGCAATGAAGTTATTACAGAATTTATAAATCGTTATGTTTCATGTACATCTGATGTCTTGGAACAATTCAAGCCTTATGTTCAACTGCAAACACATAAACACTCAAAAACGTGCAGAAAGAAAGGTAAACCAGTATGTAGATTTGGCTTTCCTCATCCACCAATGTCTCAAACACAAATATTAGAACCTTTAGATGAAGATCCTGATGACGAGTACAAGAACAAATACAAAGATATTCAGAAAACTGTTGATGAACTTCAAAATGCAGATACAATCACATTTGATGAATTTCTCAATGATGTTATACAAATGCGAGAGGAAGACTATATAAAATGCATTAGAAGCTCCCTTCACTCGCCCAAAGTTTTTCTTAAAAGAAATTTATCTGAAGTGAGGACTAATCCTTATATGAAAGTAGTTTTGCAATCTTGGAATGCGAATCATGACATTCAGTTTGTATTAGATCCTTATGCTTGTGCTATGTATATTGTATCTTATATTAGCAAGTCGGAAAGGGGAATGAGTACACTTTTAGAGCAGGCATGTAAAGAGGCAAGGCAAGGTAACAATGATATAAGAAAGCAGGTTAGACAAATAGGTAACAAGTTCTTAAATGCAGTTGAAACAAGTGCTCAAGAGGCAGCATATCTATGTTTGCAATTGCCATTGACACATGCAACTAGAGAAGTAATATTTATAAATACATCACCACCAACTGAGAGAACTTTTTTATTAAAATCTAAGAGTTCATTAGAAGAACTGCCGGAAAATTCCACAGATATTGAGGCAAACAATATTATTAAACGGTATTCTCAAAGACCCAAACAACTTGAAAAGTGGTGTTTAGCAGATTATGCATCCAAGTTAAATGTGATATACCCCAAGAAAGTGTCTGAGGAAGTGGAAGTTGATTGGGACAAAAATGATGATGCAAATAATGAAGATAGCGATTCTGACATTGAAAACAAAGACGAGATTGAACTTGATGAAATGATGTTTATGCACAAAATTAACATAACTTTACCAAATGGTACAATGTTCAAAGAAAGACGTACATCTAGAGTACTGAGATATGTTAAATATAGCCTTAAGATTGATGCTGAAAATTATTACAGAGAACGTTTACTGTTATTTTTATCATGGAGAAATGAAGAGATGGATTTGTTAAATGGTTATAGGTCTTATGAAGAACATTACAATGCAGCAAAACTTATCATTGATAATAAATTAAAAAGGTATGAATGTATTGGAAGTCAGTTGGATGAAGCGGAAATCCAAGCACAAAAAGACTTTAATGATGAACAGTTTGATTTGTTGGCACCTCAGACACAGCAAGTAGAATCTGAAGATCTGTCTGAAGAACACGCTGAATGTGAGAAATATATCGCCTTTAACCCAACCCGTCCAAATGATCAAACAAGCCATGATATTGGTATAGATCTTGGATTAGGTAGTCACAGTCAAGTTGTAGACATCATAAATAATCCTTCAAGATTATCAGATGAAGATTACTACAACATAATGCGATCATTAAATATGAAACAAAGAGAATATTTAAATCATATATTATATTGGGTGAAGACCAGAGATGAACCAGTTTACTCTTTCCTAAGTGGTGGTGCAGGGGTTGGAAAATCAGTATTAATAAGAGCTTTGTATCAAGCATTGATTCGCTTTTTATGTGCCCAACAAGGTGACAATCCTGATGACATAAGAGTGGTCTTGTGTGCACCTACTGGAAAAGCTGCTTTCAATATAAATGGTAGCACTATTCATTCAACCTTTAAGATTCCAGCTAGTCAAGGTTTCAACTATAAACCACTTGATAGTGACAGTCTTAATGCACTAAGAGTCAAGTACAAAGATTTATCTATTCTCATTATTGATGAAGTTTCAATGGTTGGATGTGGCATGTTAAATTATGTATCTGAAAGATTAAAACAGATAAAAGGCTCCAATAAAGCTTTTGGAAATATATCTGTAATATTGATTGGAGACTTATTCCAGTTAAAGCCAGTATTTGATGGTTGGATTTTCCAAAACTTATCAAAAGGATATGGACCGCTGGCAACAAATTTGTGGAAAGACCATTTTCAGATGTATGAACTAACACAAATTATGAGACAGAAAGATGATGCACAATTTGCAGAAATTTTAAATAGACTTAGAGAAGGAAATCACACAGACAATGACATTAGCATCATACAATCATGCATTGTAGACAATAACCAAGTTACTACAGATTCATCAATACCACATTTGTACTCAACAAGAGAAGGTGCCAAATCATGGAATTCTAGAGTATTTGAACTAACCTCATCGCAAAAAATGTCGATTCCATCTGTTGATGATGTTAAATCACATGATTCAGCAGCTGTAAAACAAAATATCTTGAAAACAATACCGCCTGATCCTGCAAAAACATCTGGATTGCTACAATGTTTGTCTGTGGCTGTTTCACTTAGGTATGATTTAACTGCAAATATTGACACGTCAGATGGTCTAACAAATGGTGCAAGTTGTACATTGAAAATGTTAGATTTCAGACTGCAAAATAGAAGGAGACCAAGTATTTTATGGGTTCAATTTGATGATTCATCTGTTGGGACTAGTTGGAGAAAGACATATAGTCATTTGTATACTAGAGAAACTATATGCATGTGGACACCCATATTTGATTTGAATAGATCTTTTATGTTGCGTGGTAAAACAATTTCAAGAATTCAGTTTCCACTTACTCCATCTGCGGCTAAAACAATACACAAAGCTCAAGGATCAACTCTTGACGAGGTATATATTGATTTAACAATGAGAAACTCTGTTCCACACATACATTATGTAGCACTTAGCAGAGCTAGAACAATGAGTGGACTTCATATCATTGAGTTAAATGAATCGAAAATATCAGTTGACAAGTTTGTTACAGAAGAAATGAAAATACTCAGAAAGAATCCAATGCCACTTTGTTACACACCAATTTATAAAATAAACACTAGATGTTTAAAGATTGCATTTAACAATGCCAGATCTTTGAACCTTCATTACCCAGACATAAAAAATGATCCGAATGTTACATCATGTGATATTATGTCATTCGCAGAAACAAAACTTTGTTTGCGTGACAGTAATGAACATTTTCACATTGATGGTTACACCATGTTCAGAAATGATGCTGCTACGAGATCGATTCATCGACCAGCGCGTGGTCTAGCAGCTTACATACAGAATAATCGCCAGCCTGTGGTTACAGTATACAATCATCAAAACTTCAGAGTAACAAACTGTGAGGCACTAAAACTTGATGTTTTGATTCACAACCTCTACTTCACAGTTATTACTATGTATATTGCACCTGTTTGCACTTTAGACGAGTTCAAAAGTTTTATCAATCTTCACATCCTACCAGTTACAAATGACCATGCAAATATAGTTATATTGGGTGATTTCAATTTTGATATATCTAATAATTGTAACACCGGCTTTATAGAATTTATGCAAACTACATTTAATGTTCAGCAAATTGTATCTGGGGTAACAACTGATTACCAATCGACACTTGATCTCATATTTACAAATAGGCAGTATGCACACAAAGGTATAGTTGAATGTTTTTGGTCAGATCACAAACTGGTCTATGTATCAATAGATTTATCTGCAGAAAATGATATATGATATAATCCTAACTCAGTTGAAATGTTTTATGTTGCAGTAAATGCAACATAAAAACAACTGGTTTTATGCATTAATGGGATACCACTGATGATGGAGAAGTAGATAAACATGTATTTACTTCTCCATTCCCTTGTTTATTTCACTATCAAACTGATGTATAGATTGTTTAATCTGATTACAAAGATGTTCATATTCTTGTGTACCTATTTACACTCTAAGTAACAAGTTATCAACACATATATTTTGTTTCTGGAAACAACATCAAATAATAGTGAAAATGAATGAATATGTATTGATCAGTACATTTTTGTTGCTTTCAGATCATGAACAATCTATACTTCACTTTGTAAATTATAAAGTTGTATATATTTTTAATTTGCTTATTATGATGTACTTGTCATTTGGAATTATGTATAATATTACTTTGAAGTGATAATGTTCAAAATATTAAATGTCTTTATTTTACATATATGCAAGACGAGCACTGAATATATCTTTGAGATTTTATATATGTGTATGCAGGAGTAATGTTACAATTAACATACATGTGTTTCCAAAAAACTTAAAAACTTGTTTACATACAATAAACTGTATTAACTTATATTTTTTTATCCTTGAAAGACAATGTCAGACTCATGCACAAAAGTTTAAACACAAAAGTGTTTTAATTGCTTTATCTAAGCCTTTCAAAAAGCCAACACACTGTAATAAGATTTCTAAAAAAATAATGGTATACTAGTATATAACACTGTATATATTGTTATTATAATGATATTGATCATACATGTCAATACATGTTTATCCCATACATTCTGCTGGCAAGTTGGTAAGTATGCTTTCAGAAGAGTAGGTGTAAAAACTGTAAATCTCTCTGAATACAATTGTAAAAAGGCAGAAAACGTGTGGAGATTAAATTTTGCAGAATACCAGCAAAATGAAATTTAAAAAAAATGCAGGCTCTGAAAACCCTATTGGTATATGACTTATATTATTTCTATTAATTGAAACAGACACATGAGCATTTGTATATCATGTTGGACAATGTTCAAATATGTAATAAACCATTTTATGTACACATTAACTTTGGTTATCATGTTGTAACATATATGTAATGAATTAGTTCTCATATGAAACATTGTAATGACATATCTCATCTCCTACAAATTGGCATTCTATGTGCTTGATACAAAACATTTCTACCTTTGAAAAATAATTGTAATTTAATTGTGCTGTAATGTTTGTTATAAATAAAAAGTATATTTCAATTAAAAATATAAACATTCTATATGTGTTATAGATGTTTTAATATGCAAATATCATATTCTGCAATATCGCAATCTGAATTTCGATGATGACATCTTCAGAACCCATTGTCAGAACATTTAACACCATTCAACTATTTACATGTATTTTTATTGAGTCCAGGAATTTTATATCCCAGTCAATAATATTTCACTTATGTCGCAATGTCGTCAGCTTATGCACTATGTCAATGGATGTGCCATGTCATCAATACCAAATTGTGAGTATATGTTATGTTAACATATATTTAATGTGACAAGAAAACGAAAAATGCAGCGACCAAACAAGGACTAACACTTGAACCTTACCGATACTCGCAGGGCGCTCTACCCACTGAGCTAACCTGCCACCTATCTCTCGGACCCACCACATTCCTTCCGTCCATTTTAGCTCTACTGTCATTTATTTCATTATTCTGTAATGTTTGTTACAAATAAATTGTATATTATAATAGAAACGTTTCATTTATTATGCCCCCCTTTGAAAAAGGGAGGGCATATTGCTTTGCTGCTGTCTGTCGGTCGGATGGTCGGTCGGTCGATCCATTCAGTTTCCGTTCATTATCTCTGCAACAGCTGCAGAGATTTAAATGAAATTTGGTATACAGCTTTATCATCATAATATCTAGGTCAAGTTCTGTTTGGGGTATGATCGGCCAATTTTTGACAGAGTTATAGCCCTTTGAAAAATTTTCAGTTTCCGTTCATTATCTTTTCAAAGATTGCATGTATTCAAATGAAGTTTGGTATACAGGTTTATTAGAAGAATATCTAGGTCAAGTTCTGTTTCAGGTGCGATTGGACAATTTTTGACAGAATTGTGCCCCTTTAAAAAAATGGCTAATTTTCAGTTTACCCGGGAAACTGCATGTTTTCAAGGATTTAAACCGAAATTTTGTATGGATGTAGATTTTTAATATTAAATATATATCTGAAAGTTTTGCTATGCTCAGTTTGTAAATAATAAAATTACATGCAAATTATAAATTTTTTTGTTAATATATACATGTACAAGAGAGGTAACTCTTTCTCTTAAGTTAGCATTATCACAATTTTCAAGTTTAAAATGTCATTTTCATTTCCATGCACACTGCCCACACTGTGTATTGCCCATAAAAAATGTGCACCCTGCAATGTAGGTTTCAGATGGGGGGGCATACGTGTTTCACAAACACCTCCCGTCTGTCTTGGCGTTATATTGTCATTTCCTGCAATATGACAATACCATTGTCCATGATGACAACTTCAAAACCCCATTACACTTATGCAATTGCATTTAACACAGTTCAATTACAAGCAATTCAAATATAGGTAGAAATCGTTAAACAATACTGCATTATATAAAACAGCAAATCGCATACAGATGAAAGTACAAGAAACAACATATACTAGCAAGCAAAATTCTTCTTGCAATTGCATAGAAATAATAATAAAAAAACAACTCATTCATTCATAATTTCTAGGTGAAAATTTGATAGATTGGATTTGTTTGAGTTGATCACATTTATTACCAATAATCTATGTTTTGATCAAATCTTTACGTGATTCATAGGGTATTTTTGAATACGTTACGTTTCTATGATAACGAACACAAGTGTCCGAGGAGTCCCGAGTCGATTAAAACGGCGGGAATCTACTGCGCATTTGATAAAGTGCAACCAGCAGTATGGAACGTAAAAGGAAACATGAACTAAATGATATGATGGGATTTTTGCATAACATATCACCCGTTAAGAGAAGTTCTAATAACAACTTGTACTTTAATGGTATGCTGCAGATAGCGGATGATATCAAAAGAGTTGTAAGCTTCGATGCAGATAAACATGACTCGTTTTCCAGGGCAGAAAAACTCCAATCGCCAGTGAAATTGACTGGAGTAACAGTCGTGCCATCTAGAGATGGTAAAGGGACCGACGTGCAGATTAATTCAAGAACAACATTAACTGTTTTAAACATTGATGATATACCGTTCAAGAGAAGAAAAATATCTAGTGAGCAGCCTTCAAATCACCTGAAAATACGAGACATTAAACACCCGTCTGGAATGGTATGTTGTGGAATTTTTCTGACATTCTATATCTAAATCTGTAGACCATATTAATGTAATACCCAGGTTTTCACCCACATCCCTTATTCTGCCTCCCGTTCCGATTTAGTTTTTCCCCAACTTTTTTTTTTATTAAATATTGTTATTAATTTTCTAGACCATAATTTACGGTAGCAAGTCAAATCGCTCTCGTCAGGTTCGCGCCCACATTCTTCACAAAATCGTCTACTTTTTTTTTTTTTTTACCAATATCGCCCCATGACAAAAAATCGTCCAACTACTGTCAAATCAACCCAGTATTTTGTACTGGGTCAGATTTTTCGGACTAAGTTACTTTCCCTTTGATGACGTCAATACCAATATTCTCACAAAAAATAAATTAAATATTTCAAAAAATAGTAGTTTGTAACTGAAAAACATATACTTGTGAACAACCAACAAAGCCAAAAACATTATACAACGTTAGTGTTGAGTACAAAACAGGCAAGATGTAAAGAATGTTACATATATTGTAATCACTGATTATAAATATACTTCCTTTGGTTTGGCAAAGTAATCCATGTCATTGAAACTTTTGATGTGCCTTCATTGTCATTTCATAATTTCACAAAACATTATATTGCTTTGGAATATTCAAATGTGGTTATTTATGATCAATTTTAGTAGTCCATCGTTGAAAAATACTAGTAAATAGCCATTATACTCCGGTCCGTCGAAATACCCAACGCCAATATATGTTGTATTAACTCCCCTTATGTGTTATCTATGATTATCTCCCTTGCGGATATTGTATGTGCCATGTGTTTTGCCTCGTTTAATATAGATATTGTTTCTGCAGTCGACTTGCGTTTAGTGATTATATCCTTACTGGCGCAATGCCACCCAAAGTCACCCAATGCTACCCAAAGCTACCCAAAGCCACCATAAATAATGCTTAAATTTATGTTATATATCATTAAATGGGTCCCTTATAATAAATTAGTGCTTAATTATTTAGTAACATTGCATGTTCAACCATCGGACTAACTTTTGACTCAATCAAGCTGTATGACAAGGGAGACAACCTGATGGGTTTTTTTTTTTTTTTTTTTTTTTTTTTTTTTTTTTGTACGACTGCAAACCTTCTACTCTGTAAGGAACACCCTAAATCCATTTGAAATAATTTTGATTTTACATTACATAGTGTAACTTATTCCATACTTGGAGCAAAAAAATCCATATTTGTAAACAAGGCAACACTAAAAAAAATTTTTTTACTCAAATATATTTCTGTAACAATTTAGGACTTAAAATGAAAATGTAATAATGAATTTAAGATTTAGTGAGAAAATAGATTTCCCGTTAAACTGGACCCCGGTCTCTAACATAATGTACATTGCAATTTGTACTCAAAATCGTAACATCAGTCAGCAGACGTTTTGGTGTTCCTTACAAGGCGGAAGGTTTACAGTTGGTCAAAACAAACGTCCGGTTGTCTCCCTTGTCATGCAGCTTACTTACTGGAATGGCTTAATTTTTAACATTTTGATATTTACCTGCTGTTGAACGGCAGATAATAATAATAATACATAAATGTTAAATAGTAAAATATGATGAAAATTGAACATGAAAAGGTATACGAGTTTAACGATAGAATTCTTCGATCTAACAGCTTCGGTACATTTGACTCGAAAATTGCGTTGAACGTGCATTAATTCGAAATAATTAAGCAATAATTTATTATAAGGGACCCATTTAACGATATATAACATAAATTTAAGCATTACTTATGATGGCTTTGGGTAGCATTGGGTATTTCGACGGACCCATTATACTCTACTGTAAAGTATGTATCAATTGCATTGGACCTAAAAGTTCCAACGTGCAAGAGGTTTTTTATTTGTTTTATGTGCATTTTTTACTTGGAAAAGATGTAATAGATATTGAACTCTTGTCTAATTTCCATTCTGGACTTCATGACACAAACTGGTGCATTTGAATTTTGAGGTTCTACAACTTTGTTATCCACAATTTTTAATGTAATTAAAAGTAATTTTTTTTTTGTATTGTATTGTAGATAACCATACATGTCAAAGTAGTTGGTGATTCACCTGAAACCATGGAAAACTTATTCAACCGTACAGTGGCCAAAAAAGAGTTCATAGTTGCGGATGAAAGTGGATCAATTTTTTTAAATGTGTGGGAAAATCAAATTAATTTGTTGAAAGTTAACAAATTTTACAAGATCACGTTTGTGGCTTCCCGGCTATATGACACACTACAGTTGACAACAACACCGCAGACAACAATTGAAGAAACAAAGGAAAAACTTGCAAATATTTCTACACAATTTTTTTCAGGAAGCGGCAATTCACTTAAAGGGGAAATAAAGCTTGTTTCATTAACTGTAAACAATAAGTGCTCTTCCTGCAAGAAAGTTGTTTCTGCAGGCATCAAATTTACTAGATGTGATGGATGTAATATGAAGCAGCTGACAGTTGATTTACTTAAATCATCAACACTTAAAATCAATTTGCTGGACAACAAAAATCAAATGCATAGACTAACTGCTTTCCAACAGACCATTCAAGCATTCCTTAAGGCAGAAAATCTTCAGGACCTCATTGATGACATTGAAAGTTTTGAGGAATATTTATTGGGCAAAAGAATATGTGTAACTGTTAACAATGACATCTGTTATGGTATCAAAATTGATAATGTTGCAGCATCAACTGCCACGGCCACTGCTCAACATCTTTGTTCAAGTGCCATTGAACCTGCACCATCCTCTTCTAAATAAGGCCTAAAAAAAATGTGTTGCCAGTAACCCAACCAACCACCATTTTTCATGCCTACCCAAAAGTTTTTTTGTCGGTATTTTGACAAGCGCCTTTAAAGTTAGCATCTTGTCCATTACGGCAAATGTAAAAAGATAATTCAAATTTTTTTTTTAAAAAATGTCAGCCTACCAACTAATTTTTCTAAGAGCGTTACCACAAACACATAAAAAAAATTTCTTTAGCCGAATTATAACCTCACTTAATGATTGCATCAAAGTCTAGTTTTGTGTTATTTGTCTAAAGCTGAAATGTCCATTTTCTCATTTGCCACGCTAATAACAGGTTAAGTATGGCCATTTTCTTATGATACATTAGATACTATTGTTCATCTTTAATGTTTAGAGACAGCTGTTCTCATAAATAACTTTTTAATATTTTATATTTTTGTAACTAAACTTTCCGTTTTTGTTTCAAAAATAAAAAGCGCACCAAACAATAATTTTTTTAAATTTTGTTACTTTTTATGTTATTCTCCTATATTGATAGAAGTTTACAATTTTCACTAAAAAACAAATGTATTGTGTTCCTTTGCCAGCCCCATATGTGTGTACTAATAGGTTGAACTAAGGTCATCAGTTAATATGCCAATCTCCTAGTTTAAGTCTATTATACAGGCGTGATTCAGGCCTTAATATCAATGCTATAGAGCATGGGGCCTATATATTACAGGAATTAATACAATGATTTAATTTTTGTATTTATTTTTACTAGTTATTTTTTTCAAACACACACATTGTTGTTTTTATGGCCAGGTTTTATTTTTCCTTTATAATGGGTTAAAGAGTTTATTTTGCAATTTTATCTGGTTAAGTTTTGGGTGAAAGATTTGATTTTTGTCATTTGTTTTACATTGAAACGTGATTAACATTTAGAATTTAGTGTATAAATATGTGTATATAGACAGACAACAGAACAGGTTTTAATTTTCACCTATATGGAGTCAAAGAAGTTGTTTCCTTTGTATTCTTATCTGGATAAGTTTTGGTTGAAAATTTTGATTTGAAGTCCAACTAACAAACATTTTGAATTTAGGTTATAGGCATGTATATAGACAAAACAGGAGACCACGTTTTGTGGTGTCACCTGACTAGACAACATGCAGGGATTACTTGCGGCCGTGTCCGCATCCAGAGCATTACTTTGACGTTGTATGTTCAAATGACTCCAAACTTGGTATGCATGTTTTTGGCAATGACTCGAAGTGCAGTGCACAAGAACAACAACTCTATCTTGGTTGTTTTGAATTATTTCCCTTTGATTTTTATAGATCATTTCTTGTTCAGAGCATAAATTTACTATGCATTGTCGGGCGACACAACTGCTTCCAAGAAACATGTCAAGTTTTGTACAAACGGCTCTTTTTCTTTACAAGTATGACTCTCAATAGTGCTAATTTACTTTATTTAGTGGTGGTCTTATTTCAGCTATTTTCGCAGTAGACAAATTGCACTAATTCGTGATTACAGTGAATATAATGGAGTACCTTTGGAATTATGAAGTACTTGTTCACAATTACTTACGATCTCAAAATAAATACATTTACAGAAATTGTTTCTTATTTATGACAAAACAATGGGAACCTATGTTGTCTTCTGACAACTTTTGTTTCATTTAATATGTTAAATTGGTTTAATTTTGTTTATTTTTCCATTTGATATGTTGAAATAGTTTTTTCCATTTTCTGAGTAGTTTTTTCCATTTTCTGAGTAAATTTGTTAAAAGTTTAGTTTTACCAATAGTCTTATTTGATTCATTTTAATACAAATAGCTAGTAGTTTAAGTTTACAACTTGTGATGTCAAAGGCACAGACATCGTGCATGCTGTATGCATAGAAAAAATGTCTCTATAACGATAAACATGTACTAGTCTTCCAAATCAAAACTACTGGGAAAACTTGTACAAAATTTAATATGCATGTTTGATACATGTTTAATGTTTGACAAAAATATGTAGTGGTACCTGTACCGATTCATGGAAATACATTTTTAATCCATAAAATTGTCTAAATTGTCCTTTTTAGGTTACATTTGTGCATCTTAGCAATAGAGGACAGTTGTTCAATTTTTTTTAGAATTAATCTTTATTTCTTCTTTTTTGAATTCAGCAACAACATTTGCTACCGAAAAATGTGATTTCCTATTTTCCATCATTGCCATATTTAAAGAAGCTGCTTTTCTTCAAACTCTAAATTTTTAACCATAAAATAAATGTGTAAACGTAATCATGTGTGTCACAAAACACCAAAGGAATTTAATTACATTGAAATTTATTTTAGTTACCATTACCTCCCTAGGATTTATTGATCTCTCAGGGCTCAAAATAGGGCGAAGTTGGGCGATATCTTCGTCCTGTTTCAAAAAACTTTGCCTGAAACTGCCTAAAAAGCGAAGTTCTAGTAGCCCTAAGTTTTGATAATTTTACTTAACCCTAGAGGGGCCTCTGACCATGACACACATTAATATGTATGTTCAGGTACCTCCCAATATACCCAGGTGTGTTAATCCGATAATTATAAATTCATCAACCTGTTGATTGAAGTAATTAAAGGTCATCATGATGAAAAGGCCTAATTAACTGCTACAAAAACAGCTCTGTCAATGTTTATGTATTAAGATGAAAACCAGAAGTCCTTGTTGTAAACATACAATACACATTGTTTTTTGATAAGAAACTTTAATAAAATAACGGACCATTTCAAAATGTTTCTCTTCCATAAATTAAAGTAGTTTACAGCTGAATGATGTTAAATCAGCCAAATCATCTCTAGACATTGGAGTAGGACAAACAAAAATCCCAATGGCTATTTATAGGAACCATCTGTTTACACAAGGGGAATAACTCTATTTTCAAAAGAATGGCCTAGTGCAATTTTAAATTTTTTAAATTTTTTTTAATTAATATTTTTTTCAAAAGATTTTCACCTTTTAATTTTAATATATATATATATATTTCAATTTTACATTGTAGTTGAATTATACCGGTATCCAAATTGCTGTTAAATAAATATGTTTCTTGCTTTAATTGACCATTTAGGAAAAGAGTCTTTGAATTACAAACAACATTTTTGTTGAAATCATATCAATACATGTATATAATTAACAAATAACAATAATTAAAAAAAGAAAAAAAAAACCAATAACAATAATACAAAAATAATGAAGAAATATATTTATATGGAATTCAAAATTATAATTACTCTCTTTGCACTCTTCCGGTAAGAGGATTGTGAAATTTAAAGTTGATTTTTTTTTAAATATGCCAAATTTTGCATGCAAAAAACTTCTCCCTATATTAAAAACTTCTCCCTAACCTTGGCTTAGGGAGAAGTCACTTCTCCCTGTTCAAAAATCTATTTTGAGCCCTGATTTCTAAATGTAAAACAAAACTAACCAGAGCAGCGATAAATTTTAAAGCTACTGCTTATAGAAACAATGTTTTACCCCAAACACTGCTCAGAGTAAGGCAGTGAAGAGTTAAGAAAGAAAGTATGGAAGACCTCATGGATGGCATTGAAACTTGCCCATTTTGGCATTTAATATGTTAAATAGGTTTAACTATGCCCATACTTCATTTGACATGTTATAGTGTTAGTTTTGCTCATTTTCTCATTTAATTTCTTAACAAGGTGTATTAAAAGGTGTATTTTTCTCAAATACACATAAAAAATTGTTTATTTTTTCATAATGCCAATAAATATTGCAGTTAATGTTTCAAGTACCTTTATTTTTATGTTGTATACATATCTTGTATCACAATAAAGTTAGTTTTCTAGTTGATTCCGAGTTCTTTATTTTTATATGTTTTATCGAACATTACATATTATGTTGCTAAACTTGTCATCTGTCTGTTTATTGACTGTCCCTTTCCTGAAATTCACCTTCATTTCCATCTAATTTGAATGTCATATTTACGCAAAACATGACAATATTTAAAGCTTTTGTTTTTTTTTTTTTTTGGAAAAGTTTTTTTAAATAATACTTCATAATAAATCTTGAATAATACCGGTACTGCAAAATAATTCTAAAAATTCAATAAACAGTATAGGTTCTATCTCAATTGATGTGAAGGAGGTGTTCTCTTGAGTTTATTTATCAAGACCCTTTACAATTACTAGAAACTTGGCAGTTGTGAAATGTGACATGGATCTTGGACTGGTATGTTTGTATTTAATTTGTATTTACATTTTGCTACATATAAGACATGAAATAGACTTTGTGTAATGTCAATTAGCTAGTAGCTAAATGCATATATAATTATAATTTAAACAAAATTTTTAAAAGTTTGATTTAGAATCTATGAATTTACACATGGTAATCAGGGGTTACATGAGATGACGCATGTGTGTCCACTCAGTCTTCAAAGCACAACAAATGACTGCACAAAACCATGGGTGGGCATGTAACCCCTAATTACCATGTGTAAATCCATGGAATCTAAATCAATTTTGTTTAATTAGCTCAACTAACTATAGCTTGTAAGCGTATAACATGGTGAAGTGTGTGTCCATCTGTAAACTTTAATCTCCTCCTCTGAAACCACTCTGCCAATTGGAACCCAATTTGGAATGGAAGGTCCCAAGGATGAATAAACCAGGCGACTCCACCTGACATACAAGATGGCCACTATTGCAAACCCTATAAATGGTCATTACACGTTTATCAACTATTCAGTTCAAATTTGATATTTAGAAAGTAGATGTCTAGCCATTTAATGTATGGAATGGGTTTTTCAGTAACTTTTTCTATTTACTTGTAATTAGCAGAATATGCTAAATTTAAACGATTATATGAAAAATCTTCTTCTCGGAAACTACAAAGACAGTTGAAACCAAATTTGGGTTGGGAAGTCCCTAGGTAGAGTAGATGAAAGTTTGAAAAAATCAACATCCTGCAACATCCAAGATGGTTTCCATTGCTATAAATAGCAAAAACCTGTAAATGGTCATTACACGTTTATTTATTAATCGATTTAGTTCAAATTTGAGATATAAATTGAAAATGTACAAGCCTAGTCATGTAATATGTAATTGTTTTGTTGACTAAATTTTCACAATATGACAGGCATCTTGTCTGCCAGTTGAGCAATACAGGCCCTATTGGGCCTCTTGTTTTCTCGCCTGGCGACTATAGTCTAAAATGCTGAAAATTTTGTTGTTGCAAAGAACTGCATGAACAATTTAATAGACTGAGTAATAAACTGGGACAATCATACTTTGTCATAGATGTTCTTACTTTTCAATGCGGGTAATAAGATCCTTTTAGAATCTTGTTTTTCAGTTACTTGAATATTCTTTTGTCACATGTGTCAATTAATTTTCACGTTTTCAAGAAGAAACCGGGGCTAATCATTAACAAAACTGTTAGAATGTATGAAAATAAAAAATTGAATTTTAATTAAACGTGTACAATGCCATAGTTTTTCTTCACCGCGTTTGGAGAACTGTTGTTCAAAAAACCATTAAGAAACTGTTTTGCGAAGGCAGGATTTATTCAGCGAAGTGTCTGGGGTGAAGAATTCATTACTTTTCGAAACGGTAATTCTAATTCTTAGTAAGTAGGCGGAGCTTATTAACCATCCAGGTATGTATACAGTGAAACGGAGGTATATATGACGTTGTAATCTCGCACATGTAGTGCCGTATTATATATAAATCTAAACTTAAATAGGGTTGACATTTAATTTTTCCATAATGAATTTGTCCAGCTAAAAAAGATTTTTTGTTTGAAACAGATGATGTCAAAGTATACCAGTTGTCTTCTGAAGACGAATATTCTGATGAAGCAGAAAGCGAATCTTTACACTTCTTCCACGCAAACTTTAATTGCTGGACAGTACGACAAAGATGGAAGAGTTATTGGCATGTATGCTTACAAGGAACCTGGTTCGGCGAGTTTTTCTTTTATAATAAAATAATATAAAATGTATTACTAATGTATATGTATAATACAGTGTATAAATAATATTTAAAAATGCAAAGATATCATTTGATTAAAAAAACGTTCTTTTAATATTTTAGGCAGTTGAACGTAAAATAATCGAACGAAGTCAAGAGGAACTAACAACAGTATGTGATTCGGATACTGATGTGAGAACATGGAAGATTTTATTTGTGAGGACGATGTTTTATCAGCTACGTAAAATAACCGAACGAAGTCAAGAGAAACTAACAACCGTATGTGATTCGGATACGAATGTTGAGAGAACATAGAAGATTTTTTTTGTGGGGACGATGTTTCATCACCTACAACTTTTTCATCGGAAAAAAGGAAAATGAAATTGAACATCTTTCGTTTTTTCGTCACCAGAAAAAAGTAGCGATGGTTTTTGTTTTAAATCTTAAGTAAAGCAGTGATTTTGTGCAATTATTGTGGAAAAGAAGGCGAATGTGGTGTTGGCGATCATAAACAGTGCTCTTTTGATAGTATCCCTTTGGTAGAAGGATGGCTTTCGAAACATAATTTCATGTAATAAATTGTAGTATATATAGACAAAACAAAACAAAGACATTAAAAATTGTATGTATATTAATTTTAAATATATAAAATTACATAAAGAATTTATAAAAAAATGATTACAGTTTTTTGTTATCTTTTATCATTAAATTGTAATTTTACATAGTTTACATGAACATTGATAATGTTTTGCTTTACATATTGTTTAATATCTACTATATTACACCTTTTCGCAACAGGGGTTGCCTCTTCAATCCTGTTAATAAGGGTTAGATTTTTAGTTGTCAAAAAGTAAGTAAAAATGCCTGCAAATAAATTGTTGACTCGGGGATGTTGCAAGCCTAGGCTTATCAAGGCCCTCAAAAAGGTTTATGGCCGTCATCACAGTATTGTTGATAAGTTTGGGTCTCTGTGTCCAGGATTGCCTTGGATATATTGACGTCTCATAGTTCCATGTTCCTTTCACACAATTTTGATTACGCACGTGTCGGGTGTAGCTAGCTAAACAGGGGGTGCTTACCCTTCCGGAGCACCCGGCCTCACTTCCCTGGTTGAAGTTCACGTGTCTAACCTAACTTGTCGGTTCCAAAGTTTTACTTTGCTTCTGGATTGTGATTCGGAAATGGATTAGTATGTTTGTTTTGATTTTCATCGTTTTTTTGATTATATAACTCAAAATGAGTATAATTATATTGATTACTGTGAAAACAGAATAGAATTCCTGGGTCCCCCGCCGGTCACCATAATTCCAACCAAGTGATTTTCAAACTGACCAAAGATAAGTAGTATAAACATTTGGTTAAATTTCATGAAATCTGTCAAAATTTGTAAGCATGAGAGCGCTTACAAGGTCAAGTTTTGGATAAAACAGTCATTATTGTGGTCAAAGTCCATACCTCCAACAAAAAGTATCGATCAATGCTAATTTATAAACTTGACCAAGGTATTAGTGGTATAAACATTGTATAAATTTAATGAAAATCCGTCAAAATTTGTAGGCATGAGAGCGCTTACAAGGTCAAGTTTTGGATACAACAGAGTCGTTAGTGGTCAAAGTACCATAACTCCAACAAAAAGCGGGGACCAATCTGATTTTTAACTTGACCAAGGTATTAGTGGTATAAACATTTGGTATAAATTTAATGAAAATCTGTCAAAATTTGTAAGCACAAGAGCGCTTACAAAAAAGTGTGACGGACGGAAACACAGTCGACGCCGGCATTTCTATGTACTCGTCCGCGTTGCGGCGGGGGACAATTAAAATATTAGTATTCATTATGTTTTAATAGTGTTGCAACAGCAACATAGTTTTAAATAATGCGTAAAATGCTTCAAAAGAAGGAAGTATTTTAACAAAGTGATTAACTTTGGGACTTTGTCTCGCATTTATGCAAGTTACTGTGACCATATACTATTTTTATTTAAACTCTTCACTATATGGAAATCTTTGATTGTTATTATGAATGAGTCCGTCTCAAAGCACAGTGTGCATTTTAGTCCGCTTTGACAAGGTAGATGTTTAGATCACTATGCGATCCTTTTATCTGTCTGTTATAATCGTGAATGTTTTACCTGTTACCGCTACTCACCAGAAACCGTTATGGATTTTAAACTGAGTTCCACATGCAGTTTTTTTCACGCCTGGCGACTATAGTCTAAAATGCTGAAAAATTTTGTTGTTGCAAAGAACTGCATGAACAATTTAATAGACTGAGTAATAAACTGGGACAATCATACTTTGTCATAGTATGTTCTTATTTTCAATGCGGGTAATAAGATCCTTAGAATCTTGTTTTCAGTTACTTGAATATTCTGTGTCACATGTGTCAATTAATTTTCACGTTTCAAGAAGAAACGGCGGCTAATCATTAACAAACTGTTAGAATGTTATGAAAATAAAATTGAATTTTAATTAAACGTGTACAATGCCATAGTTTTTTCACCGCGTTTGGAGAACTGTTGTTCAAAAAACCATTAAGAACTTTTGCGAAGGCAGGATTTATTCAGCGAAGTGTCTGGGGGAAGAATTCATTACTTTTCGAAACGGTAATTCTAATTCTTAGTAAGTAGGCGGAGTTATTAACCATCCAGGATAGATACAGTGAAACGGAGGATATATGGACGTTGTAATCTCGCACATTGTAGTGCCGTATTATATATAATCTAAACTTAATAGGGTTGGACATTTAATTTTTCATAATGAATTTGTCTCCAGCTAAAAAAGATTTTTTGTTTGAAAACAGATGATGTCAAAGTATAACAGTTGTCTTCTGAAGACGAATATTTGATGAAGCAGAAAGCGAATCTTTTACATGTCTTCCACGCAAACTTAATTGCTGGACAGTACGACAAAGATGAAGAGTTATTGGCATGTATGCTTACAAGGAACCTGGTTCGGCGAGTTTTTCTTTTAATAAAATAATATAAAATGTATTACTAATGTATATGTATAAAATACATGTGTATATAAATAATATTTAAAAATGCAAAGATATCATTTGATTAAAAAAACGTTCTTTTTAATATTTTTAGGCAGTTGAACGTAAATAATCGAACGAAGTCAAGAGGAACTAAAACAGTATGTGATTCGGATACTGATGTTGAGAGTAACATGGAAGATTTATTTGTGAGGACGATGTTTCATCAGCTACGTAAAATAACCGACGAAGTTCAGAGAAACTAACAACCGTATGTGATTCGGATACGAATGTTGAGAGTAACATAGAAGATTTTTTTGTGAGGACGATGTTCATCACCTACAACTTTTTCATCGGAAAAAAAGGAAAATGAAATTGAACATCTTTCGTTTTTCGTCACCAGAAAAAAGTAGTGATGGTTTTTTGTTTTAAATCTGTAAAGCAGTTGATTTTGTGCAATTATTGTGGAAAAGAAGGCGAATGTGGTGTTGGCGATCATAAAAGTGCTCTTTTGATAGTATCCCTTTGGTAGAAGGATGGCTTTCGAAACATAATTTCATGTAATAAATTGTAGTATATATAGACAAAACAAAACAAAGACATTAAAAATTGTATGTATATTAATTTTAAATATATAAAAAAATGATTACAGTTTTTTTTGTTATCTTTTATCATTAAATTGTAATTTTTACATAGTTTACATTTTATATTTTTTTTACTTGAACATTGATAATGTTTTGCTTAACATATTGTTTAATATCTACTATTATAAACCTTTTCGCAACAGGGGTTGCCTCTTCAATCTGTTAATAAAGGTAGATTTTTAGTTGTCAAAAGTTAAGTAAAATGCTTGCAAAAAATTGTTGACTCAGGGATATGCAAGCTAGGCTTATCAAGGCCCTCAAAAAGTTTTATGGCCGTCATCACAGTATTGTTGATAAGTTTGATGTCTCTGTGTCCAGGATTGCCTTGGATATTTTGACGTCTCATATTCCATGTTCCTTTCACACAATTTTGATTACCAACGTGGCGGGTGTAGCTAGCTAAACAGGAGGTGCTTACCTTCCGGAGCACCCGGCTCACTTCCCGGTTGAAGTTCACGTGTCTAACTTCCAAAGTTTTTACTTTGCTTCTGGATTGTGATTCGGAAATGGATTAGTATGTTGTTGATTTTATAACTCAAAAGAGTATAATTATTTGATTACTGTGAAAACAAGAATAGAATTCCTGGGTCCCCCGCGGTCACCCATAATTCCAACCAATGCTGATTTTCAAACTTGACCAAAGTATACGTAGTATAAACATTTGGTATAAATTTCATGTAAATCCGTCAACATTTGTAAGCATGAGCGCTACACGGTCAAGTTTTGGATAAAACAGTCATTATTGTGGTCAAGTCCCATACCTCTAACAAAAAGTATCGACAAATGCTGATTTTTCGAACTTGACCAAGGTATTAGTGGCATAAACATTTGTATAAATTTCATGAAAATCCGTCAAAATTTGTAGGCATGAGAGCGTTTACAAGGTCAAGTTTTGATAACAAACAGAGTCATTATTGTGGTCAAAGTCGCATAACTCCAACAAAAAGTTTCGACCAATGCTGATTTTCGAACTGACCAAGTTATTAGTGGTATAAACATTTGCTATAAATTTCATGAAAATCCGTCAAAATTTTGTAGGCATAAGAGCGCTTACAAGGTCAAGTTTTGGATAAAACAGTCATTATTGTGGTCAAAGTCGCATAACTCCAACAAAAACTTTCGAACAATGCTGATTTTCGAACTTGACTAGTTATTAGTGGTATAAACATTTGGTAAAATTTCATGAAAAATCCGTCAAAATTTGTAGGCATGAGTGTGCTTACAAGGTCAAGTTTGGGATAAAACGGAGTCATTATTGTGGTCAAAGTCCCATTACTCCAACAAAAGTATCGACAATGCTGATATTCGAACTTGACCAAGGTATTAGTGGTATAAACATTTGGTATAAATTTCATGAAAATCCGTCAAAATTTCTAGGCATGAGAGCGCTTACAAGGTCAAGTTTTGGATTAAAACAGTCATTATTTGTGGTCAAAGTCCCTACCTCCAAGAAAAGTATCGACCATGCTGATTTTCGAACTTGACCAAGGTATTAGTGGTATAACATTTGGTATAAATTTAATGAAAAATCTGTCAGCATGAGAGCGCTTACAAAAAGTGTGACGGACGGAAACACAGTCGACGCCCGGCATTTCTATGTCCCCGCTCGCGTTGCGGCGGGGGACAATTAAAATATTAATATTCATTTATGTTTTAATAGTGTTGCCACAGCAACATAGTTTTAAATAATGCGTAAAATGCTTCAAAAGAAGAAGTATTTTAACAAAGTGATTAACTTTGGGACTTGTCTCGCATTATGCAAGTTACTGTGACCATATACTATTTTTTATTTAAACATCTTCACTATATGGAAATCTTTGATTGTTATTATGAATGAGTCCAGTCTCAAAGAACAGTGTGCATTTTAGTCCCGCTTTGACAAGGTAGGATGTTTAGATCACTATGCGATCCTTTTATCTGTCTGTTATAATCGTGAATGTTTTACCTGTTACCGCTACTCACCAGAAAACCGTTACATGGATTTTAACTGAGTTCCACATGCAGTTTTTTTCTCGCCTGGCGACTATAGTCTAAAATGCTGAAAATTTTGTTGTTGCAAAGACTGCATGAACAATTTATAGACTGAGTAATAAACTGGGACAATCATATTGTCATAGTATGTTCTTACTTTTTCAATGCGGTAATAAGATCCTTTTAGAATCTTGTTTTCAGTTACTTGAATATTCTTTTGTCACATGTGTCAATTAATTCACGTTTTCAAGAAGAAACCGGCGGCTAATCATTAACAACTGTTAGAATGTTATGAAAATAAAATTGAATTTTAATTAAACGTGTACATGCCATAGTTTGTCTCACCGCGTTTGGAGAACTGTTGTTCAAAAAACATTAAGAACTGTTTTGCGAAGGCAGGATTTATTCAGCGAAGTGTCTGGGGTGAAGAATTCATTACTTTCGAAACGGTATTCTAATTTAGTAAGTAGGCGGAGCTATTTTAACCATCCAGGTATGTATACAGTGAAAACGGAAGGTATATATGACGTTGTAATCTCGCACATTGTAGTGCCGTATTATATATAAATCTAAACTTAAATAGGGTTGACATTAATTTTCCTAATGAATTTGTCTCCAGCTAAAAAAGATTTTTTGTTTGAACAGATGATGTCAAAGTATACCAGTTGTCTTCTGAAAGACGAATATTTGATGAAGCAGAAAGCGAATCTTTTACACTGTCTTCCACGCAAACTTTAATTGCTGGACAGTACGACAAAGATGGAAGAGTATTGGCATGTATGCTTACAAGGAACCTGGTTCGGCGAGTTTTTCTTTATAATAAAATAATATAAAATGTATTACTAATGTATATGTATAATACATGTGTAATAATAATATTTAAAAATGCAAAGATATCATTTGATTAAAAAAACGTTCTTTTTAATATTTTAGGCAGTTGAACGTAAAATAATCGAACGAAGTCAAGAGGAACTAACAACAATATGTGATTCGGATACGAATGTTGAGAGTAACATAGAAGATTTTTTTTGTGAGACGATGTTTCATCACCTACAACTTTTTCATCGGAAAAAAGGAATGAAATTGAACATCTTTCGTTTTTTCGTCACCAGAAAAAAGTAGTGATGGTTTTTGTTTTAAATCTGTAAAGCAGTTGATTTTGTGCAATTATTGTGGAAAGAAGGCGAATGTGGTGTGGCGATCATAAACAGTGCTCTTTTGATAGTATCCCTTTGGTAGAAGGATGGCTTTCGAAACATAATTTCATGTAATAAATTGTAGTATATATAGACAAAACAAAACAAAGACTTAAAAATTGTATGTATATTAATTTTAAATATATAAAATTACATAAGAATTTATAAAAAAAATGATTACAGTTTTTTGTTATCTTTTATCATTAAATTGTAATTTTACATAGTTTACATGAACATTGATAATGTTTTGCTTTACATATTGTTTAATATCTACTATTATTACACCTTTCGCAACAGGGGTTGCCTCTCAATCCTGTTAATAAGGGTAGATTTTTAGTTGTCAAAAAGTTAAGTAAATGCCTGCAAATAAATTGTTGACTCGGGGATGTTGCAAAGCCTAGGCTTACAAGGCCCTCAAAAAGTTTTATGGCCGTCACACAGTATTGTTGATAAGTTTGGGTTCTGTGTCCAGGATTGCCTTGGATATATTTGACGTCTCATAGTTCCATGTTCCTTTCACACAATTTGATTACGCACGTGTCGGTGGTAGCTAGCTAAACAGGGGGTGCTTACCCTTCCGGAGCACCCGGCCTCACTTCCCTGGTTTGAAGTTCACGTGTCAACCTAACTGTCGGTTCCAAAGTTTTTACTTTGCTTCTGGATTGTGATTCGGAAATGGATTAGTTTGTTGTTTTGATTTTCATCGTTTTTGATTATATAACTCAAAATGAGTATAATTATATTTGATTACTGTGAAAACAAGAATAGAATTCCTGGGTCCCCCGCCGGTCACCCATAATTCCAACCAATGTTGATTCAAACTTGACCAAAGTATAAGTAGTATAAACATTTGGTATAAATTTCATGAAAATCCTGTCAAATTTGTAAGCAGAGAGAGCGCTTACAAGGTCAAGTTTTGGATAAAACAGTCAATTGTGGTCAAAGTCCCATACTCCAACAAAAAGTATCGATCAATGCTAATTATAAACTTGACCAAGGTATAGTGGTATAAACATTTGGTATAAATTTAATGAAAATCCGTCAAAATTTGTAGGCATGAGAGCGCTTACAAGGTCAAGTTTTGGATACAACAGAGTCGTTATTGTGGTCAAAGTACCATAACTCCAACAAAAAGCGGGACCATCCTGATTTTTAACTTGACCAAGGTATTAGTGTATAAACATTTTGGTATAAATTTAATGAAATCTGTCAAAGTTGTAAGCACAAGAGCGCTTACAAAAAAGTGTGACGGAGGAAACAGTCGACGCCCGCATTTCTATGTACTCGCTCCGCGTTGCGGCGGGGACAATTAAAATATTAGTATTCATTTATGTTTAATAGTGTTGCAACAGCAACATAGTTAAATAATGCGTAAAATGCTTCAAAAGAAGGAAGTATTTAAGAAAGTGATTAACTTTGGGACTTTGTCTCGCATTTATGCAAGTTACTGTGACCTATACTATTTTTTATTTAAACATCTTCACTATATGGAAATCTTTGATTGTGTTATTAAATGAGTCAGTCTCAAAGCACCAGTGTGCATTTTAGTCCCGCTTTGACAGGTAGGATGTTTAGATCACTATGCGATCCTTTTATCTGTCTGTTATAATCGTGAATGTTTACTGTTACCGCTACTCACCAGAAACCGTTACATGGATTTTAACTGAGTCCACATGCAGTTTTTTCCCGCCTGGCGACTATAGTCTAAAATGCTGAAAATTTGTTGTTGCAAAGAACTGCATGAACAATTTAATAGACTGAGTAATAAAACTGGGACAATCATACTTTGTCATAGTATTTCTTACTTTTTCAATGCGGGTAATAAGATCCTTTTAGAATCTTGTTTTTCAGTTACTTGAATATTCTTTTGTCACATGGTCAATTAATTTTCACGTTTTCAAGAAGAAACCGGCGGCTAATCATTAACAAACTGTTAGAAGTTATGAAATAAAATTGAATTTTATTAAACGTGTACAATGCCATAGTTTTTCTTCACGCGTTTAGAGAACTGTTGTTTCAAAAAACCATTAAGAAACTGTTTTGCGAAGGCAGGATTATTCAGCGAAGTGTCTGGGGTGAAGAATTCATTACTTTCGAAACGGTAATTCTAATTCTTAGAAGTAGGCGGAGCTTATTTAACCATCCAGGTATGTATACAGTGAAACGGAGGTATATATGACGTTGTAATCTCCGCACATTGTAGTGCCGTATTATATATAATCTAAACTTAAAATAGGGTGACATTTAATTTTTTCCATAATGAATTGTCTCCAGCTAAAAAGATTTTTTGTTTGAACAGATGATGTCAAAGTATACCAGTTGTCTTCTGAAGACGAATATTCTGATGAAGCAGAAAGCGAATCTTTTACACTGTCTCCACGCAACTTTTAATTGCTGGACAGTACGACAAAGATGGAAGAGTTATTGGCAGTATGCTTACAAGGAACCTGGTTCGGCGAGTTTTTCTTTTATAATAAAATAATATAAAATGTATTACTAATGTATATGTATAATACATGTGTTATAAATAATATTAAAAATGCAAAGATATCATTTGATTAAAAAAACGTCTTTTTAATATTTTTAGGCAGTTGAACGTAAAATAATCGAACGAAGTCAAGAGGAACTAACAACAGTATGTGATTCGGATACTGATGTTGAGAGTAACATGGAATATTTTATTTGTGAGGACGATGTTTCATCAGCTACGTAAAATACCGAACGAAGTCAAGAGAAACTAACAACGTATGTGATTCGGATACGAATGTGAGAGTAACATAGAAGATTTTTTTTTGTGAGGACGATGTTTCATCACCTACAACTTTTTCATCGGAAAAAAGGAAAATGAAATTGAACATCTTTCGTTTTTTCGTCACCAGAAAAAAGTAGTGATGTTTTTGTTTTAAATCTGTAAAGCAGTTGATTTTGTGCAATTATTGTGAGAAAAGAAGGCGAATGTGGTGTTGGCGATCATAAACAGTGCTCTTTTGATAGTATCCCTTTGGTAGAAGGATGGCTTTCGAACATAATTTCATGTAATAAATTGTAAGTATATAGACAAAACAAAACAAAGACATTAAAAATTGTATGTATATTAATTTTAAATATAAAAAAAATGATTACAGTTTTTTTTTATCTTTTATCATTAAATTGTAATTTTTACATAGTTTACATTTTATATTTTTTACTTGAACATTGATATGTTTTGCTTAACATATTGTTGTAATATCTACTATTATAACACTTTTCGCAACAGGGTTGCCTCTTCAATCCTGTTAATTATAAAGGTAGATTTTTAGTTGTCAAAAAGTTAAGTAAAATGCTTGCAAATAAATTGTTGACTCAGGGATATTGCAAGCCTAGGCTTATCAAGGCCCTCAAAAAGTTTTATGGCCGTCATCACAGTATTGTTGATAAGTTTGATGTCTCTGTGTCCAGGATTGCCTTGGATATATTTGACGTCTCATAGTCCATGTTCCTTTACACAATTTTGATTACAACGTGGCGGGTGTAGCTAGCTAAACAGGAGGTGCTTACCCTTCCGGAGCACCCGGCCTCACTTCCTGTTGAAGTTCACGTGTCTAACTTCCAAAGTTTTTACTTGCTTCTGGATTGTGATCGGAAATGGATTAGTATGTTTGTTTGATTTTATAACTCAAAATGAGTATAATTATTTGATTACTGGTGAAAACAAGAATAGAATTCTGGGTCCCCCTCCGGTCACCCATAATTCCAACCAATGATGATTTCAAACTTGACCAAAGTATAAGTAGTATAAACATTTGGTATAAATTTCATGTAAATCCGTCAACATTTGTAAGCATGAGAGCGCTTACACGGTCAAGTTTTGGATAAAACAGTCATTATTGTGTCAAAGTCCATACTCTAACAAAAAGTATCGACAAATGCTGATTTTCGAACTTGACCAAGGTATTAGTGCATAAACATTTGGTATAAATTTCATGAAAATCCGTCAAAATTGTAGGCATGAGAGCGTTCAAGGTCAGTTTTGATAAACAGAGTCATTATTGTGTCAAGTCGCATAACTCCAACAAAAAGTTTCGACCAATGCTGATTTTCGAACTTGACCAAGTTATTAGTGGTATAAACATTTGCTATATAAATTTCATGAAAATCCGTCAAAATTTGTAGGCATAAGAGCGCTTACAAGGTCAAGTTTTGGATAAACAGTCATTTATTGTGGTCAAAGTCGCATACTCCAACAAAAACTTTCGACCAATGCTGATTTTCGAACTTGACCTAGTTATTAGTGGTATAAACATTTGGTATAAATTCATGAAAATCCTGTCAAAATTTGTAGGCATGAGTGTGCTTACAAGGTCAAGTTTGGGATAAAACGGAGTCATTATTGTGGTCAAAGTCCCATTACTCCAACAAAAGTATCGACCAATGCTGTATTCGAACTGACAAGGTATTAGTGGTATAAACATTTGGTATAAATTTCATGAAAATCCGTCAAAATTTCTAGGCATGAAGCGCTTACAGGTCAAGTTTTGGATAAAACAGTCATTATTGTGGTCAAAGTCCCATACCTCCAAGAAAAGTATCGACCAATGCTGTTTTCGAACTGACCAAGGTAGTATTAGTGGTATAAACATTTGGTATAAATTTAAATGAAAATTGTCAGCATGAGAGCGCTTACAAAAAAGTGTGACGGACGGAAACACAGTCAAACGCCCGGCATTTCTATGTCCCCGCTCCGCGTTGCGGCGGGGGACAATTAAAATATTAATATTCATTTATGTTTTAATAGTGTTGCAACAGCAACATAGTTTTAAATAATGCGTAAAATGCTTCAAAAGAAGGAAGTATTTTAACAAAGTGATTAACTTTGGGACTTTGTCTCGCATTTATGCAAGTTACTGTGACCATATACTATTTTTTATTTAAACATCTTCACTATATGGAAATCTTTGATTGTTATTATGAATGAGTCCAGTCTCAAAGCACAGTGTGCATTTTAGTCCCGCTTTGACAAGGTAGGATGTTTAGATCACTATGCGATCCTTTTATCTGTCTGTTATAATCGTGAATGTTTTACCTGTTACCGCTACTCACCAGAAACCGTTACATGGATTTTAACTGAGTTCCACATGCAGTTTTTTTTCTCGCCTGGCGACTATAGTCTAAAATGCTGAAAATTTTGTTGTTGCAAAGAACTGCATGAACAATTTAATAGACTGAGTAATAAACTGGGACAATCATACTTTGTCATAGTATGTTCTTACTTTTTCAATGCGGGTAATAAGATCCTTTTAGAATCTTGTTTTTCAGTTACTTGAATATTCTTTTGTCACATGTGTCAATTAATTTTCACGTTTTCAAGAAGAAACCGGCGGCTAATCATTAACAAACTGTTAGAATGTTATGAAAATAAAATTGAATTTTAATTAAACGTGTACAATGCCATAGTTTTTCTTCACCGCGTTTGGAGAACTGTTGTTCAAAAAACCATTAAGAACTGTTTTGCGAAGGCAGGATTTATTCAGCGAAGTGTCTGGGGTGAAGAATTCATTACTTTTCGAAACGGTATTCTAATTCTTAGTAAGTAGGCGGAGCTTATTTAACCATCCAGGTATGTATACAGTGAAACGGAGGTATATATGACGTTGTAATCTCGCACATTGTAGTGCCGTATTATATATAAATCTAAACTTAAATAGGGTTGACATTTAATTTTTCCATAATGAATTTGTCTCCAGCTAAAAAAGATTTTTTGTTTGAAACAGATGATGTCAAAGTATACCAGTTGTCTTCTGAAGACGAATATTCTGATGAAGCAGAAAGCGAATCTTTTACACTGTCTTCCACGCAAACTTTAATTGCTGGACAGTACGACAAAGATGGAAGAGTTATTGGCATGTATGCTTACAAGGAACCTGGTTCGGCGAGTTTTTCTTTTATAATAAAATAATATAAAATGTATTACTAATGTATATGTATAATACATGTGTATATAAATAATATTTAAAAATGCAAAGATATCATTTGATTAAAAAAACGTTCTTTTTAATATTTTTAGGCAGTTGAACGTAAAATAATCGAACGAAGTCAAGAGGAACTAACAACAATATGTGATTCGGATACGAATGTTGAGAGTAACATAGAAGATTTTTTTTGTGAGGACGATGTTTCATCACCTACAACTTTTTCATCGGAAAAAAAGGAAAATGAAATTGAACATCTTTCGTTTTTTCGTCACCAGAAAAAAGTAGTGATGGTTTTTGTTTTAAATCTGTAAAGCAGTTGATTTTGTGCAATTATTGTGGAAAAGAAGGCGAATGTGGTGTTGGCGATCATAAACAGTGCTCTTTTGATAGTATCCCTTTGGTAGAAGGATGGCTTTCGAAACATAATTTCATGTAATAAATTGTAGTATATATAGACAAAACAAAACAAAGACATTAAAAATTGTATGTATATTAATTTTAAATATATAAAATTACATAAAGAATTTATAAAAAAATGATTACAGTTTTTTGTTATCTTTTATCATTAAATTGTAATTTTTACATAGTTTACATGAACATTGATAATGTTTTGCTTTACATATTGTTTAATATCTACTATTATTACACCTTTTCGCAACAGGGGTTGCCTCTTCAATCCTGTTAATAAGGGTAGATTTTTAGTTGTCAAAAAGTTAAGTAAAATGCCTGCAAATAAATTGTTGACTCGGGGATGTTGCAAGCCTAGGCTTATCAAGGCCCTCAAAAAGTTTTATGGCCGTCATCACAGTATTGTTGATAAGTTTGGGTCTCTGTGTCCAGGATTGCCTTGGATATATTTGACGTCTCATAGTTCCATGTTCCTTTCACACAATTTTGATTACGCACGTGTCGGGTGTAGCTAGCTAAACAGGGGGTGCTTACCCTTCCGGAGCACCCGGCCTCACTTCCCTGGTTGAAGTTCACGTGTCTAACCTAACTTGTCGGTTCCAAAGTTTTTACTTTGCTTCTGGATTGTGATTCGGAAATGGATTAGTATGTTTGTTTTTGATTTTCATCGTTTTTTGATTATATAACTCAAAATGAGTATAATTATATTTGATTACTGTGAAAACAAGAATAGAATTCCTGGGTCCCCCGCCGGTCACCCATAATTCCAACCAATGTTGATTTTCAAACTTGACCAAAGTATAAGTAGTATAAACATTTGGTATAAATTTCATGAAAATCTGTCAAAATTTGTAAGCATGAGAGCGCTTACAAGGTCAAGTTTTGGATAAAACAGTCATTATTGTGGTCAAAGTCCCATACCTCCAACAAAAAGTATCGATCAATGCTAATTTATAAACTTGACCAAGGTATTAGTGGTATAAACATTTGGTATAAATTTAATGAAAATCCGTCAAAATTTGTAGGCATGAGAGCGCTTACAAGGTCAAGTTTTGGATACAACAGAGTCGTTATTGTGGTCAAAGTACCATAACTCCAACAAAAAGCGGGACCAATCCTGATTTTTTAACTTGACCAAGGTATTAGTGGTATAAACATTTGGTATAAATTTAATGAAAATCTGTCAAAATTTGTAAGCACAAGAGCGCTTACAAAAAAGTGTGACGGACGGAAACACAGTCGACGCCCGGCATTTCTATGTACTCGCTCCGCGTTGCGGCGGGGGACAATTAAAATATTAGTATTCATTTATGTTTTAATAGTGTTGCAACAGCAACATAGTTTTAAATAATGCGTAAAATGCTTCAAAAGAAGGAAGTATTTTAACAAAGTGATTAACTTTGGGACTTTGTCTCGCATTTATGCAAGTTACTGTGACCATATACTATTTTTTATTTAAACATCTTCACTATATGGAAATCTTTGATTGTTATTATGAATGAGTCCAGTCTCAAAGCACAGTGTGCATTTTAGTCCCGCTTTGACAAGGTAGGATGTTTAGATCACTATGCGATCCTTTTATCTGTCTGTTATAATCGTGAATGTTTTACCTGTTACCGCTACTCACCAGAAACCGTTACATGGATTTTAACTGAGTTCCACATGCAGTTTTTTTCCCGCCTGGCGACTATAGTCTAAAATGCTGAAAATTTTGTTGTTGCAAAGAACTGCATGAACAATTTAATAGACTGAGTAATAAACTGGGACAATCATACTTTGTCATAGTATGTTCTTACTTTTTCAATGCGGGTAATAAGATCCTTTTAGAATCTTGTTTTTCAGTTACTTGAATATTCTTTTGTCACATGTGTCAATTAATTTTCACGTTTTCAAGAAGAAACCGGCGGCTAATCATTAACAAACTGTTAGAATGTTATGAAAATAAAATTGAATTTTAATTAAACGTGTACAATGCCATAGTTTTTCTTCACCGCGTTTGGAGAACTGTTGTTCAAAAAACCATTAAGAACTGTTTTGCGAAGGCAGGATTTATTCAGCGAAGTGTCTGGGGTGAAGAATTCATTACTTTTCGAAACGGTAATTCTAATTCTTAGTAAGTAGGCGGAGCTTATTTAACCATCCAGGTATGTATACAGTGAAACGGAGGTATATATGACGTTGTAATCTCGCACATTGTAGTGCCGTATTATATATAAATCTAAACTTAAATAGGGTTGACATTTAATTTTTCCATAATGAATTTGTCTCCAGCTAAAAAAGATTTTTTGTTTGAAACAGATGATGTCAAAGTATACCAGTTGTCTTCTGAAGACGAATATTCTGATGAAGCAGAAAGCGAATCTTTTACACTGTCTTCCACGCAAACTTTAATTGCTGGACAGTACGACAAAGATGGAAGAGTTATTGGCATGTATGCTTACAAGGAACCTGGTTCGGCGAGTTTTTCTTTTATAATAAAATAATATAAAATGTATTACTAATGTATATGTATAATACATGTGTATATAAATAATATTTAAAAATGCAAAGATATCATTTGATTAAAAAAACGTTCTTTTTAATATTTTTAGGCAGTTGAACGTAAAATAATCGAACGAAGTCAAGAGGAACTAACAACAGTATGTGATTCGGATACTGATGTTGAGAGTAACATGGAAGATTTTATTTGTGAGGACGATGTTTCATCAGCTACGTAAAATAACCGAACGAAGTCAAGAGAAACTAACAACCGTATGTGATTCGGATACGAATGTTGAGAGTAACATAGAAGATTTTTTTTGTGAGGACGATGTTTCATCACCTACAACTTTTTCATCGGAAAAAAAGGAAAATGAAATTGAACATCTTTCGTTTTTTCGTCACCAGAAAAAAGTAGTGATGGTTTTTGTTTTAAATCTGTAAAGCAGTTGATTTTGTGCAATTATTGTGGAAAAGAAGGCGAATGTGGTGTTGGCGATCATAAACAGTGCTCTTTTGATAGTATCCCTTTGGTAGAAGGATGGCTTTCGAAACATAATTTCATGTAATAAATTGTAGTATATATAGACAAAACAAAACAAAGACATTAAAAATTGTATGTATATTAATTTTAAATATATAAAAAAATGATTACAGTTTTTTTTGTTATCTTTTATCATTAAATTGTAATTTTTACATAGTTTACATTTTATATTTTTTTACTTGAACATTGATAATGTTTTGCTTAACATATTGTTTAATATCTACTATTATAACACCTTTTCGCAACAGGGGTTGCCTCTTCAATCCTGTTAATAAAGGTAGATTTTTAGTTGTCAAAAAGTTAAGTAAAATGCTTGCAAATAAATTGTTGACTCAGGGATATTGCAAGCCTAGGCTTATCAAGGCCCTCAAAAAGTTTTATGGCCGTCATCACAGTATTGTTGATAAGTTTGATGTCTCTGTGTCCAGGATTGCCTTGGATATATTTGACGTCTCATAGTTCCATGTTCCTTTCACACAATTTTGATTACCAACGTGGCGGGTGTAGCTAGCTAAACAGGAGGTGCTTACCCTTCCGGAGCACCCGGCCTCACTTCCCTGGTTGAAGTTCACGTGTCTAACTTCCAAAGTTTTTACTTTGCTTCTGGATTGTGATTCGGAAATGGATTAGTATGTTTGTTTTGATTTTATAACTCAAAATGAGTATAATTATTTGATTACTGTGAAAACAAGAATAGAATTCCTGGGTCCCCCGCCGGTCACCCATAATTCCAACCAATGCTGATTTTCAAACTTGACCAAAGTATAAGTAGTATAAACATTTGGTATAAATTTCATGTAAATCCGTCAACATTTGTAAGCATGAGAGCGCTTACACGGTCAAGTTTTGGATAAAACAGTCATTATTGTGGTCAAAGTCCCATACCTCTAACAAAAAGTATCGACAAATGCTGATTTTCGAACTTGACCAAGGTATTAGTGGCATAAACATTTGGTATAAATTTCATGAAAATCCGTCAAAATTTGTAGGCATGAGAGCGTTTACAAGGTCAAGTTTTGATAAAACAGAGTCATTATTGTGGTCAAAGTCGCATAACTCCAACAAAAAGTTTCGACCAATGCTGATTTTCGAACTTGACCAAGTTATTAGTGGTATAAACATTTGCTATAAATTTCATGAAAATCCGTCAAAATTTGTAGGCATAAGAGCGCTTACAAGGTCAAGTTTTGGATAAAACAGTCATTATTGTGGTCAAAGTCGCATAACTCCAACAAAAACTTTCGACCAATGCTGATTTTCGAACTTGACCTAGTTATTAGTGGTATAAACATTTGGTATAAATTTCATGAAAATCCGTCAAAATTTGTAGGCATGAGTGTGCTTACAAGGTCAAGTTTGGGATAAAACGGAGTCATTATTGTGGTCAAAGTCCCATTACTCCAACAAAAAGTATCGACCAATGCTGATATTCGAACTTGACCAAGGTATTAGTGGTATAAACATTTGGTATAAATTTCATGAAAATCCGTCAAAATTTCTAGGCATGAGAGCGCTTACAAGGTCAAGTTTTGGATAAAACAGTCATTATTGTGGTCAAAGTCCCATACCTCCAAGAAAAAGTATCGACCAATGCTGATTTTCGAACTTGACCAAGGTATTAGTGGTATAAACATTTGGTATAAATTTAATGAAAATCTGTCAGCATGAGAGCGCTTACAAAAAAGTGTGACGGACGGAAACACAGTCGACGCCCGGCATTTCTATGTCCCCGCTCCGCGTTGCGGCGGGGGACAATTAAAATATTAATATTCATTTATGTTTTAATAGTGTTGCAACAGCAACATAGTTTTAAATAATGCGTAAAATGCTTCAAAAGAAGGAAGTATTTTAACAAAGTGATTAACTTTGGGACTTTGTCTCGCATTTATGCAAGTTACTGTGACCATATACTATTTTTTATTTAAACATCTTCACTATATGGAAATCTTTGATTGTTATTATGAATGAGTCCAGTCTCAAAGCACAGTGTGCATTTTAGTCCCGCTTTGACAAGGTAGGATGTTTAGATCACTATGCGATCCTTTTATCTGTCTGTTATAATCGTGAATGTTTTACCTGTTACCGCTACTCACCAGAAACCGTTACATGGATTTTAACTGAGTTCCACATGCAGTTTTTTTTCTCGCCTGGCGACTATAGTCTAAAATGCTGAAAATTTTGTTGTTGCAAAGAACTGCATGAACAATTTAATAGACTGAGTAATAAACTGGGACAATCATACTTTGTCATAGTATGTTCTTACTTTTTCAATGCGGGTAATAAGATCCTTTTAGAATCTTGTTTTTCAGTTACTTGAATATTCTTTTGTCACATGTGTCAATTAATTTTCACGTTTCAAGAAGAAACCGGCGGCTAATCATTAACAAACTGTTAGAATGTTATGAAATAAAATTGAATTTTAATTAAACGTGTACAATGCCATAGTTTTTTCTTCACCGCGTTTGGAGAACTGTTGTTCAAAAAACCATTAAGAACTGTTTTGCGAAGGCAGGATTTATTCAGCGAAGTGTCTGGGGTGAAGAATTCATTACTTTTCGAAACGGTATTCTAATTCTTAGTAAGTAGGCGGAGCTTATTTAACCATCCAGGTATGTATACAGTGAAACGGAGGTATATATGACGTTGTAATCTCGCACATTGTAGTGCCGTATTATATATAAATCTAAACTTAAATAGGGTTGACATTTAATTTTTCCATAATGAATTTGTCTCCAGCTAAAAAAGATTTTTGTTTGAAACAGATGATGTCAAAGTATACCAGTTGTCTTCTGAAGACGAATATTCTGATGAAGCAGAAAGCGAATCTTTTACACTGTCTTCCACGCAAACTTTAATTGCTGGACAGTACGACAAAGATGGAAGAGTTATTGGCATGTATGCTTACAAGGAACCTGGTTCGGCGAGTTTTTCTTTTATAATAATAATATAAAATGTATTACTAATGTATATGTATAATACATGTGTATATAAATAATATTTAAAAATGCAAAGATATCATTTGATTAAAAAAACGTTCTTTTTAATATTTTAGGCAGTTGAACGTAAAAATAATCGAACGAAGTCAAGAGGAACTAACAACAATATGTGATTCGGATACGAATGTTGAGAGTAACATAGAAGATTTTTTTTGTGAGGACGATGTTTCATCACCTACAACTTTTTCATCGGAAAAAGGAAAATGAAATTGAACATCTTTCGTTTTTCGTCACCAGAAAAAAGTAGTGATGGTTTTTGTTTTAAATCTGTAAAGCAGTTGATTTTGTGCAATTATTGTGGAAAAGAAGGCGAATGTGGTGTTGGCGATCATAAACAGTGCTCTTTTGATAGTATCCCTTTGGTAGAAGGATGGCTTTCGAAACATAATTTCATGTAATAAATTGTAGTATATATAGACAAAACAAAACAAAGACATTAAAAATTGTATGTATATTAATTTTAAATATATAAAATTACATAAAGAATTTATAAAAAATGATTACAGTTTTTTGTTATCTTTTATCATTAAATTGTAATTTTTTACATAGTTTTACATGAACATTGATAATGTTTTGCTTTACATATTGTTTAATATCTACTATTATTACACCTTTCGCAACAGGGGTTGCCTCTTCAATCCTGTTAATAAGGGTAGATTTTTAGTTGTCAAAAGTTAAGTAAAATGCCTGCAAAAATTGTTGACTCGGGATGTTGCAAGCCTAGGCTTATCAAGGCCCTCAAAAAGTTTTATGGCCGTCATCACAGTATTGTTGATAATTTGGTCTCTGTGTCCAGGATTGCCTTGGATATATTTGACGTCTCATAGTTTCCATGTTCCTTTCACACAATTTGATTACGCACGTGTCGGGTGTAGCTAGCTAAACAGGGGGTGCTTACCCTTCCGGACACCCGGCCTCACTTCCCTGGTTGAAGTTCACGTGTCTAACCTAACTTGTCGGTTCCAAAGTTTTTACTTTGCTTCTGGTTGTGATTCGGAAATGGATTAGTATGTTTGTTTTTGATTTTCATCGTTTTTTGATTATATAACTCAAAATGAGTAATTATATTTGATTACTGTGAAAACAAGAATAGAATTCCTGGGTCCCCCGCCGGTCACACCATAATTCCAATCCAACCAATGTTGATTTTCAAACTTGACCAAGTATAAGTAGTATAAACATTTGGTATAAATTTCATGAAAATCTGTCAAATTTGTAAGCATGAGAGGCGCTTACAAGTCAAGTTTTGGATAAAACAGTCATTATTGTGGTCAAAGTCCCATACCTCCAAAAAAAGTATCGATCAATGCTATTTATAAACTTGACCAAGGTATTAGTGGTATAAACATTTGGTATAAATTTATGAAAATCCGTCAAATTTGTAGGCATGAGAGCGCTTACAGGTCAAGTTTTGGATACAACAGAGTCGTTATTGTGGTCAAAGTACCATAACTCCAACAAAAAGCGGGACCAATCTGATTTTTTAACTTGACCAAGGTATTAGTGGTATAAACATTTGTATAATTTAATTAGAAAATCTGTCAAAATTTGTAAGCACAAGAGCGCTTACAAAAAAGTGTGACGGACGGAAACACAGTCGACGCCCGGCATTTCTATGTACTCGCTCCGCGTTGCGGCGGGGGACAATTAAATATTAGTATTCATTTATGTTTTAATATGTTGCAACAGCAACATAGTTTTAAATAATGCGTAAAATGCTTCAAAAGAAGGAAGTATTTTAACAAAGTGATTAACTTTGGGACTTTGTCTCGCATTTATGCAAGTTACTGTGACCATATACTATTTTTTATTTAAACATCTTCACTATATGGAAATCTTTGATTGTTATTATGAATGAGTCAGTCTCAAAGCACAGTGGCATTTTAGTCCCGCTTTGACAGGTAGATGTTTAGATCACTATGCGATCCTTTTATCTGTCTGTTATAATCGTGGAATGTTTTACCTGTTACCGCTACTCACCAGAAACCGTTACATGGATTTTAACTGAGTTCCACATGCAGTTTTTTTTCCCGCCTGGCGACTATAGTCTAAAATGCTGAAAATTTTGTTGTTGCAAAGACTGCATGAACAATTTAATAGACTGAGTAATAAACTGGGACAATCATACTTTGTCATAGTATGTTCTTACTTTTTCAATGCGGGTAATAAGATCCTTTTAGAATCTTGTTTTCAGTTACTTGAATATTCTTTTGTCACATGTGTCAATTAATTTTCACGTTTTCAAGAAGAAACCGGCGGCTAATCATTAACAAACTGTTAGAATGTTATGAAAATAAAATTGAATTTTAATTAAACGTGTACAATGCCATAGTTTTTTCTTCACCGCGTTTGGAGAACTGTTGTTTCAAAAAACCATTAAGAACTGTTTTGCGAAGGCAGATTTATTCAGCGAAGTTCTGGGGTGAAGAATTCATTACTTTCGAAACGGTAATTCTAATTCTTAGTAAGTCGGCGGAGCTTATTTAACCATCCAGGTATGTATACAGTGAACGGAGTATATATGACGTTGTAATCTCGCACATTGTAGTGCCGTATTATATATAAATCTAAACTTAAATAGGGTTGACATTTAATTTTTCCATATGAATTTGTCTCCAGCTAAAAAGATTTTTTGTTTGAAACAGATGATGTCAAAGTATACCAGTTGTCTTCTGAAGACGATATTCTGATGAAGCGAAAGCGAATCTTTTACACTGTCTTCCACGCAAACTTTTAATTGCTGGACAGTACGACAAGATGGAAGAGTTATTGGCATGTATGCTTACAAGGAACCTGGTTCGGCGAGTTTTTTCTTTTATAATAAAATAATAATAAAATGTATTACTAATGTATATGTATAATACATGTGTATATAAATAATATTTAAAAATGCAAAGATATCATTTGATTAAAAAAAAACGTTCTTTTTAATATTTTTAGGCAGTTGAACGTAAATAATCGAACGAAGTCAAGAGGAACTAACAACAGTATGTGATTCGGATACTGATGTTGAGAGTAACATGGAAGATTTTATTTGTGAGGACGATGTTTCATCAGCTACGTAAAATAACCGAACGAAGTCAAGAAAACTAACAACCGTAATGTGATTCGGATACGAATGTTGAGAGTAACATAGAAGATTTTTTTTTTGAGGACGATGTTTCATCACCTACAACTTTTTCATCGGAAAAAAAGGAAAATGAAATTGAACATCTTTCGTTTTTTTCGTCACCAGAAAAAAGTAGTGATGGTTTTTTTTAATCTGTAAAGCAGTTGATTTTGTGCAATTATTGTGAAAAGAAGGCGAATGTGGTGTTGGCGATCATAAAACAGTGCTCTTTTGATAGTATCCCTTTGGTAGAAGGATGGCTTTCGAAACATAATTTCATGTAATAAATTGTAGTATATATAGACAAAACAAAACAAAGACATTAAAAATTGTATGTATATTAATTTTAAATATATAAAAAATGATTACAGTTTTTTTTGTTATCTTTTTATCATTAAATTGTAATTTTTACATAGTTTACATTTTATTTTTTTTACTTGAACATTGATAATGTTTTGCTTAACATATTGTTTAATATCTACTATTATAACACCTTTTCGCAACAGGGTTGCCTCTTCAATCCTGTTAATAAAGGTAGATTTTTAGTTGTCAAAAAGTTAAGTAAATGCTTGCAAATAAATTGTTGACTCAGGGATATTGCAAGCCTGGCTTATCAAGGCCTCAAAAAGTTTTATGGCCGTCATCACAGTATTTTGATAAGTTTGATGTCCTCTGTGTCCAGGATTGCCTTGGATATATTTGACGTCTCATAGTTCCCTGTTCCTTTCACACAATTTTGATTACCAACGTGGCGGGTGTAGCTAGCTAAACAGGAGGTGCTTACCCTTCCGGAGCACCCGGCCTCACTTCCCTGGTTGAAGTTCACGTGTCTAACTTCCAAAGTTTTTACTTTGCTTCTGGATTGTGATTCGAATGGATTAGTATGTTTGTTTTTGATTTTAACTCAAAATGAGTATAATTATTTGATTACTGTGCAAAACAAAGAATAGAATTCCTGGTCCCCCGCCGGTCACCCATAATTCCAACCAATGCTGATTTTCAAACTTGACCAAAGTATAAGTAGTATAAACATTTGGTATAAATTTCATGTAAATCCGTCAACATTTGTAAGCATGAGAGCGCTTACACGGTCAAGTTTTTGGATAAAACAGTCAGTATTGTGGTCAAAGTCCCCATACCTCTAACAAAAAGTATCGACAATGCTGATTTTCGAACTTGACCAAGGTATTAGTGGCAAAAACATTTGGTATAAATTTCATGAAAATCCGTCAAATTTGTAGGCATGAGAGCGTTTACAAGGTCAAGTTTTGATAAAACAGAGTCATTATTGTGGTCAAGTCGCATAACTCCAACAAAAAGTTTCGACCAATGCTGATTTTTCGAACTTGACCAAGTTATTAGTGGTATAAACATTTGCTATAATTTCATGAAAATCCGTCAAAATTTGTAGGCATAAGAGCGCTTACAAGGTCAAGTTTGGATAAAACAGTCATTATTGTGGTCAAAGTCGCATAACTCCAACAAAAACTTTCGACCAATGCTGATTTTCGAACTTGACCTAGTTATAGTGGTATAACATTTGGTATAAATTCATGAAAACCGTCAAATTTGTAGCATGAGTGTGCTTACAAGGTCAAGTTTGGGATAAACGGAGTCATTATTGTGGTCAAAAGTCCCATTACTCCAACAAAAAGTATCGACCAATGCTGATATTCGAACTTGACCAAGGTATAGTGGTTATAAAACATTTGGTATAATTTCATGAAAATCCGTCAAAATTTCTAGGCATGAGAGCGCTTACACAAGGTCAAGTTTTGGATAAAACAGTCATTATTGTGGTCAAGTCCCATACCTCCAAGAAAGTATCGACCAATGCTGATTTTCGAACTTGACCAAGGTATTAGTGGTATAACACATTTGGTATAAATTTAATAAAATCTGTCAGCATGAGAGCGCTTACAAAAAAGTGTGACGGACGGAAACACAGTCGACGCCCGGCATTTCTATGTCCCCGCTCCGCGTTGCGGCGGGGCAATTAAAATATTAATATTCATTTATGTTTTAATAGTGTTGCAACAGCAACATAGTTTTAAATAATGCGTAAATGCTTCAAAAGAAGGAAGTATTTTAACAAAGTGATTAACTTTGGGACTTTGTCTCGCATTTATGCAAGTTACTGTGACCATATACTATTTTTTATTTAAACATCTTCACTATATGGAAATCTTTGATTGTTATTATGAATGAGTCCAGTCTCAAGCACAGTGTGCATTTTAGTCCCGCTTGACAAGGTAGGATGTTTAGATCACTATGCGATCCTTTTATCTGTCTGTTATAATCGTGAATGTTTTACCTGTTACCCCTACTCACCAGAAACCGTTACATGGATTTTAACTGAGTTCCACATGCATTTTTTTTTCTCGCCTGGCGACTATAGTCTAAAATGCTGAAAATTTTGTTTGTTGCAAAGAACTGCATGAACAATTTAATAGACTGAGTAATAAACTGGGACAATCATACTTTGTCATAGTATGTTCTTACTTTTTCAATGCGGGTAATAAGATCCTTTTAGAATCTTGTTTTTTTCAGTTACTTGAATATTCTTTTTGTCACATGTGTCAATTAATTTTCACGTTTTTCAAGAAGAAACCGGCGGCTAATCATTAACAAACTGTTAGAATGTTATGAAAATAAAATTGAATTTTAATTAAACGTGTACAATGCCATAGTTTTTCTTCACCGCGTTTGGAGAACTGTTGTTTCAAAAAACCATTAAGAACTGTTTTGCGAAGGCAGGATTTATTCAGCGAAGTGTCTGGGGTGAAGAATTCATTACTTTTCGAAACGGTATTCTAATTCTAGTAAGTAGGCGGAGCTTATTTAACCATCCAGGTATATACAGTGACAACGGAGGTATATATGACGTTGTAATCTCGCACATTGTAGTGCCGTATTATATATAAATCTAAACTTAAATAGGGTTGACATTTAATTTTTCCATAATGAATTTGTCTCCAGCTAAAAAAGATTTTTTGTTTGAAACAGATGATGTCAAAGTATACCAGTTGTCTTCTGAAGCGAATATTCTGATGAAGCAGAAGCGAATCTTTTACACTGTCTTCCACGCAAACTTTAATTGCTGGACAGTACGACAAAGATGGAAGATTATTGGCATGTATGCTTACAAGGAACCTGGTTCGGCGAGTTTTTCTTTTATAATAAAATAATAAAAATGTATTACTAATGTATATATAATACATGTGTATATAAATAATATTTAAAAATGCAAGATATCATTTGATTAAAAAAACGTTCTTTTTAATATTTTTAGGCAGTTGAACGTAAAATAATCGAACGAAGTCAAGAGGAACTAAAACAATATTGATTCGGATACGAATGTTGAGAGTAACATAGAAGATTTTTTTTGTGAGGACGATGTTTCATCACCTACAACTTTTTTCATCGGAAAAAAAGGAAAATGAAATTGAACATCTTTCGTTTTTTTTTTTTTTTCGTCACCAGAAAAAAGTAGTGATGGTTTTGTTTTAAATCTGTAAAGCAGTTGATTTTGTGCAATTATTGTGGAAAAGAAGGCGAATGTGGTGTTGGCGATCATAAACAGTGCTCTTTTGATAGTATCCCTTTGGTAGAAGGATGGCTTTCGAAACATAATTCATGTAATAAATTGTAGTATATATAGACAAAACAAAACAAGACATTAAAAATTGTATGTATATTAATTTTAAATACATAAAAAAATGATTACAGTTTTTTTTGTTATCTTTTATCATTAAATTGTAATTTTTACATAGTTTACATTTTATATTTTTTTACTTGAACATTGATAATGTTTTGCTTAACATATTGTTTAATATCTACTATTATAACACCTTTTCGCAACAGGGGTTGCCTCTTCAATCCTGTTAATAAAGGTAGATTTTTAGTTGTCAAAAGTTAAGTAAAATGCTTGCAAATAAATTGTTGACTCAGGGATATTGCAAGCCTAGGCTTATCAAGGCCCTCAAAAAGTTTTATGGCCGTCATCACAGTATTGTTGATAAGTTTGATGTCTCTGTGTCCAGGATTGCCTTGGATATATTTGACGTCCTCATAGTTCCATGTTCCTTTCACACAATTTTGATTACCAACGTGGCGGGTGTAGCTAGCTAACAGGAGGTGCTTACCCTTCCGAGCACCCGGCCTCACTTCCCTGGTTGAAGTTCACGTGTCTAACTTCCAAAGTTTTTACTTTGCTTCTGATTGTGATTCGGAAATGGATTAGTATGTTTGTTTTGATTTTATAACTCAAAATGAGTATAATTATTTGATTACTGTGAAAACAAGAATAGAATTCCTGGGTCCCCCGCCGGTCACCCATAATTCCAACCAATGCTGATTTTCAAACTTGACCAAAGTATAAGTAGTTATAAACATTTGGTATAAATTTCATGTAAATCCGTCAACATTTGTAAGCATGAGAGCGCTTACACGGTCAAGTTTTGGATAAAACAGTCATATTGTGGTCAAAGTCCCATACCTCTAACAAAAAGTATCGACAAATGCTGATTTTCGAACTTGACCAAGGTATTAGTGGCATAAACATTTGGTATAAATTTCATGAAAATCCGTCAAAATTTGTAGGCATGAGAGCGTTTACAAGGTCAAGTTTTGATAAAACAGAGTCATTATTGTGGTCAAAGTCGCATAACTCCAACAAAAAGTTTCGACCAATGCTGATTTTCGAACTTGACCAAGTTATTAGTGGTATAAACATTTGCTATAAATTTCATGAAATCCGTCAAATTTGTAGGCATAAGAGCGCTTACAAGGTCAAGTTTTGGATAAAACAGTCATTTTGTGGTCAAAGTCGCATAACTCCAACAAAAACTTTCGACCAATGCTGATTTTCGAACTTGACCTAGTTATTAGTGGTATAAACATTTGGTATAAATTTCATGAAAATCCGTCAAAATTTGTAGGCATGAGTGTGCTTACAAGGTCAAGTTTTGGATAAAACGGAGTCATTATTGTGGTCAAAGTCCCATTACTCCAACAAAAAGTATCGCGACCAATGCTGATATTCGAACTTGACCAAGGTATTAGTGGTATAAACATTTGGTATAAATTTCATGAAAATCCGTCAAAATTTCTAGGCATGAGAGCGCTTACAGGTCACGTTTTGGATAAAACAGTCATTATTGTGGTCAAAGTCCCATACCTCCAAGAAAAAGTATCGACCAATGCTGATTTTCGAACTTGACCAAGGTATTAGTGGTATAAACATTTGGTATAAATTAATGAAAATCTGTCAGCATGAGAGCGCTTACAAAAAAGTGTGACGGACGGAAACACAGTCGACGCCCGGCATTTCTATGTCCCCGCTCCGCGTTGCGGCGGGGGACAATTAAAATATTAATATTCATTTATGTTTTAATAGTGTTGCAACAGCAACATAGTTTTAAATAATGCGTAAAATGCTTCAAAAGAAGGAAGTATTTTAACAAAGTGATTAACTTTGGGACTTTGTCTCGCATTTATGCAAGTTACTGTGACCATATACTATTTTTTATTTAAACATCTTCACTATATGGAAATCTTTGATTGTTATTATGAATGAGTCCAGTCTCAAAGCACAGTGTGCATTTTAGTCCCGCTTTGACAAGGTAGGATGTTTTAGATCACTATGCGATCCTTTTATCTGTCTGTTATAATCGTGAATGTTTTACCTGTTACCGCTACTCACCAGAAACCGTTACATGGATTTTAACTGAGTTCCACATGCAGTTTTTTTTTCTCGCCTGGCGACTATAGTCTAAAATGCTGAAAATTTTGTTGTTGCAAAGAACTGCATGAACAATTTAATAGACTGAGTAATAAACTGGGACAATCATACTTTGTCATAGTATGTTCTTACTTTTTCAATGCGGGTAATAAGATCCTTTTAGAATCTTGTTTTTCAGTTACTTGAATATTCTTTTGTCACATGTGTCAATTAATTTTCACGTTTTCAAGAAGAAACCGGCGGCTAATCATTAACAAACTGTTAGAATGTTATGAAAATAAAATTGAATTTTAATTAAACGTGTACAATGCCATAGTTTTCTTCACCGCGTTTGGAGAACTGTTGTTCAAAAAACCATTAAGAACTGTTTTTGCGAAGGCAGGATTTATTCAGCGAAGTGTCTGGGGTGAAGAATTCATTACTTTTCGAAACGGTAATTCTAATTCTTAGTAAGTAGGCGGAGCTTATTTAACCATCCAGGTATGTATACAGTGAAACGGAGGTATATATGACGTTGTAATCTCGCACATTGTAGTGCCGTATTATATATAAATCTAAACTTAAATAGGGTTGACATTTAATTTTCCATAATGAATTTGTCTCCAGCTAAAAAAGATTTTTTGTTTGAAACAGATGATGTCAAAGTATACCAGTTGTCTTCTGAAGACGAATATTCTGATGAAGCAGAAAGCGAATCTTTTACACTGTCTTCCACGCAAACTTTAATTGCTGACAGTACGACAAAGATGGAAGAGTTATTGGCATGTATGCTTACAAGGAACCTGGTTCGGCGAGTTTTTCTTTTATAATAAAATAATATAAAAAGTATTACTAATGTATATGTATAATACATGTGTATATAAATAATATTTAAAAATGCAAAGATATCATTTGATTAAAAAAACGTTTTTTTAATATTTTTAGGCAGTTGAACGTAAAATAATCGAACGAAGTCAAGAGGAACTAACAACAATATGTGATTCGGATACGAATGTTGAGAGTAACATAGAAGATTTTTTTTTGTGAGGACGATGTTTCATCACCTACAACTTTTTCATCGGAAAAAAGGAAAATGAAATTGAACATCTTTCGTTTTTTTCGTCACCAGAAAAAAGTAGTGATGGTTTTTGTTTTTAAATCTGTAAAGCAGTTGATTTTGTGCAATTATTGTGGAAAAGAAGGCGAATGTGGTGTTGGCGATCATAAACAGTGCTCTTTTGATAGTATCCCTTTGTAGAAGGATGGCTTTCGAAACATAATTTCATGTAATAAATTGTAGTATATATAGACAAAACAAAACAAAGACATTAAAAATTGTATGTATATTAATTTTAAATACATAAAAAAATGATTACAGTTTTTTTTTGTTATCTTTTATCATTAAATTGTAATTTTTACATAGTTTACATTTTATATTTTTTTACTTGAACATTGATAATGTTTTGCTTAACATATTGTTTAATATCTACTATTATAACACCTTTTCGCAACAGGGGTTGCCTCTTCAATCCTGTTAATAAAGGTAGATTTTTAGTTGTCAAAAAGTTAAGTAAAATGCTTGCAAATAATTGTTGACTCAGGGATATTGCAAGCCTAGGCTTATCAAGGCCCTCAAAAAGTTTTATGGCCGTCATCACAGTATTGTTGATAAGTTTGATGTCTCTGTGTCCAGGATTGCTTGGATATTTTGACGTCTCATAGTTCCATGTTCCTTTCACACAATTTTGATTACCAACGTGGCGGGTGTAGCTAGCTAAACAGGAGTGCTTACCCTTCCGGAGCACCCGGCCTCACTTCCTGGTTGAAGTTCACGTGTCTAACTTCCAAGTTTTTACTTTGCTTCTGGATTGTGATTCGGAAATGGATTAGTATGTTTGTTTTGATTTTATAACTCAAAATGAGTATAATTATTTGATTACTGTGAAAACAAGAATAGAATTCCTGGGTCCCCGCCGGTCACCCATAATTCCAACCAATGCTGATTTTCAAACTGACCAAAGTATAAGTAGTATAAACATTTGATAAATTTCATGTAAATCCGTCAACATTTGTAAGCATGAGAGCGCTTACACGGTCAAGTTTTGGATAAAACAGTCATTATTGTGGTCAAAGTCCCATACCTCTAACAAAAAGTATCGACAAATGCTGATTTTCGAACTTGACCAAGGTATTAGTGGCATAAACATTTGGTATAAATTTCATGAAAATCCGTCAAAATTTGTAGGCATGAGAGCGTTTACAAGGTCAAGTTTTGATAAAACAGAGTCATTATTGTGGTCAAAGTCGCATAACTCCAACAAAAAGTTTCGACCAATGCTGATTTTCGAACTTGACCAAGTTATTAGTGTATAACATTTGCTATAAATTTCATGAAAATCCGTCAAAATTTGTAGGCATAAGAGCGCTTACAAGGTCAAGTTTTGGATAAAACAGTCATTATTGTGGTCAAAGTCGCATAACTCCAACAAAAACTTTCGACCAATGCTGATTTTCGAACTTGACCTAGTTATTAGTGGTATAAACATTTGGTATAAATTTCATGAAAATCCGTCAAAATTTGTAGGCATGAGTGTGCTTACAAGGTCAAGTTTGGGATAAAACGGAGTCATTATTGTGGTCAAAGTCCCATTACTCCAACAAAAAGTATCGACCAATGCTGATATTCGAACTTGACCAAGGTATTAGTGGTATAAACATTTGGTATAAATTTCATGAAAATCCGTCAAAATTTCTAGGCATGAGAGCGCTTACAAGTCAAGTTTTGGATAAAACAGTCATTATTGTGGTCAAAGTCCCATACCTCAAGAAAAAGTATCGACCAATGCTGATTTTCGAACTTGACCAAGGTATTAGTGGTATAAACATTTGGTATAAATTTAATGAAAATCTGTCAGCATGAGAGCGCTTACAAAAAAGTGTGACGGACGGAAACACAGTCGACGCCCGGCATTTCTATGTCCCCGCTCCGCGTTTGCGGCGGGGGACAATTAAAATATTAATATTCATTTATGTTTTAATAGTGTTGCACAGCAACATAGTTTTTGAATAATGCGTAAAATGCTTCAAAAGAAGGAAGTATTTTAACAAAGTGATTATTTTTGGGACTTTGTCTCGCATTTATGCAAGTTTACTGTGACCATATACTATTTTTATTTAAACATCTTCATTTTTTCAAGAATTTTACTATATGGAAATCTTTGATTGTTGTTATGAATGAGTGCAGTCTCAAAGCTCAGTGTGCATTTTAGTACCGCTTTGACAAGGTAGGATGTTTAGATCACTATGCGATCCTTTTATCTGTCTGTTATAATCGTGATTGTTTACTGTTACCCCTACTCACCAGAAACCGTACATGGATTTTAACTGAGTTTCACATGCAGTTTTTTTTCTCGCCTGGCGACTATAGTCTAAAATGCTGAAATTTTTGTTGTTCAAAAACTGCATGAACAATTTAATAGACTGTAATAAACTGGGACAATCATACTTTGTCATATTATGTTCTTACTTTTTCAATGCGGTAATAAGATCCTTTTAGAATCTTGTTTTTTAGTTACTTGAATATTCTTTTGTCACATGTTGTCAATTAATTTACACGTTTTCAAGAAGAAAACTGTTGATAGTGCAATAAAATTTTAGCTTCAAATTATGATGCATATACATGTAAATGATTTTAATTATACATGTATATATGAATTAATAGTTGGATAACTTTTAAACAAGAAGTACATGTTTAAAAGTGAAATATTTTACAGTTGTTTATGCAGAATACATGGTCATGATTGTTCTAATATAGTCATTAAATGATTTCTTCTTGCTACACCATCTGCAGCATTGTAATATACATTCTGGTATTGGTTAGGGTTTTAAATGTGAGCAGGGTTGAAATCAACAAACTCCTCAATACTGTCCTCATGAATGATGCACAGGTTATGCAACTTACACGCTGCCATTATAAATAGGCAAATGTGTTCTGGATTATGAAATGGTACTCTCGAATTCTTCGAAAACGTCCTTTCAAATGACCTATCCCACGTTCAACAGATTGTCGACATGATGACAATACCCTGTTAAATCTACTTTGTCTATCTGTCAGGTGCCCATTGTCTCTGAAAGGTGTAATGAGCCAACGTTAAATAATAATAGTGTGTAATCTGACCAGTGACTGCAGTTTGTTGAGAATATCCTGCCCATACTTAAAGAGAGGACCTGTTTTAAGCCAATAAGGGAATACAAGCAAGTATACTGAAAATATTACCGTCGTTTAATTTTCTTTTAATTTCCACATATTGTTAATAATCAAAAACAAACATACTTATCCATTTTCCGCATTTGCCTTAAATAGAGTTTGGATAGAATTCCATTGCCAAATTTTTGCTTTAACCCTCCACAGTTACATCCCCTTGTCACTGAGAAGGTAAGCAGTGGTACAGGATAGGCATGTAATCGATTAAAATTATTATATATTAATTTAGAAACGTTATGAAAAGGCAGCGCCATATTCTGTCACTCGCTCGGTAAGTGGGAGGTTGCTGGTTTGATCCCCCGCCGGGTCTGACCCAAGACTTTAAAATGGGAAGTGACGTGCTGTCCTTTCGACAAAGCACTATGCATTTAGAAAAGAAAGCCATGCATCTTTCGGACAAGACCTTAAAAACCGAGGCCCCTTTTCACGCCGGGTAGGCGTGGCACTATAAATCGCTGCATAATGCGATAAGCGCAAAGCACAGGTAAACATTTCTGCATTTTCACCTATTGCTCATGACGTCTCGATATAAGGGGAATATTCTTGACTGGGACATTAATCAATCAATTAATTCTCTGTCAAAATGTAAATGAATAAAATTAGTTCTTACCCTTTTTAATACGACATTGAATATTCGTGTAACGTGGGCCATGTCATTACCCCACTCTAGTCCTCATTTTTCTATCTTTAATCTTTCTACCTTTTCTTCTATCTTGGGTAATGGCTTTACTATATTTAATTAAACATCATTTTTAACACACGTCTGTTAGTTATTCTTATGCAAATTGACTTGTTAATATTTCGTGGGTAATTTGCATGGGCATACTTTGGTCGTAGACAGCATGGTCCAACTGGGTTAGGGTACGTGTCATGTCTTAGTTAGATGCATGTATTGCAAATTTAATATGGTTACATGCAAACGCTCCGACGACTGTGTCGTCATTAGTTATATGCCTATAAATAGGGAGATTCGAGACATGTGCTCTCTCTCTCTTTGTCGTCTGCCGTGCTGTGAAGTGGTTCCGTGGTGTCTAGTTCAGGTATTTAAATAATTGTATGGCTAGAATGTCCTTGTATTGATTCTGTACGCTGTTTGCCATTTTATTTATTTAGTTTAGTTTCCTTTTATTTTCAATTTCTCGCGTTCGGGAGGGGGTGGTTTCGCGGTAGTTTGCGGTTTTATTTGGGACAGTGCCGGCAGTGTACAGAATCGATATTTATATTTTTTTTGTCCATGATTTTTTTATGTAGGGCAGTTTAATAATTTTTTAGTATTAGGATTGTCACATGCATATTTTTCAGGCCAGTCATGCAGGGTTAACTTTGCTTGACATTTATTTTTAAATGTTCCGCCCTTTTATACACGTGATTTACACGTGTGTAATCCATTAATAATGTAAATACAGTACTCGTTTTCATAGTCCTAGACCATTACATGTTGTAATTGACTCGTGTTGTTGGGCTGAGCTATATGAGCTGTTAATTGAGCTTAGGTATTTCCATGATTATTTACCCTTCATATTTTCCATTGGGTTCCATTGTAACATTTCCTGAGCAAATAGTTATGCTGTCGAATGTTATGAATACTTCTGTTCAGCATTGTAATTGACTTGATGAACATATTTTCATATAAACTTTCAAGGCATTAGTTTTTGCTGATATTGCTTATTGTTGCTAGGTACTCAATGTAATTTGTGTTTGCTGGTGTTTTACATCACACCATTTAATTTCCATTGCAATGATTATTATCTTGCCCTTATATGTATTTATGTCCTTTAATAAATTATAATATTAAATTTCTGTCTTTTTGGTCTACTTACTGTTGGTATGGAAGCCGAACGCTGACAACCCTCCTTTAAATTTGATTTACTTATTTCATTTTATTTACGCGAACATACTGTTGTCTTGTACTGCTTCCACGCCGTTTACAGTGTTATTTTATAAATTATAGTCTTGCACCTTTATCACTTGTTTTAACTTCAGTCATGATTTTCCCTATTCACTTTTCGGTCAAGATTTTTCCCCTCATACAGTACACTTCTTAAGGGATTGACTTACGAGCCGTGCTCGATTCCTCTTGAGGTTTTGTGTTTAATACGCTTAACCTCAGAGGAAAAAACGCTACATTCGACATACTTTAATTAAGTTTGAGAGGACTGTTGGATATTCCAAAAAGATGAGCCGTTTCTCTCATGGACTCCTGATTCGATATATACCACAAGAACAAAAGTAACTGTTTATCCGTAGCCAACTGTTCCTTGCTCTGGGGAGTTTGTGAACATGTAGTCCTGTCAATTCTGAAATGATGCCGGAAATCGCCATCAGAAAAACGGGAAACAGCATATTCGACGAATTGTCGAATTCTAGGGACTTTATCGCTTGGAAAAACATGAAAAGCACACGCTATCGTGCTTAAAATATCTGATGAATTAAATATCGTGCAATATCATCTTCGTCGTCAAATAAAATCTTTATTGCCATGTCCTCCATATTGAAAAATTTGGATTACAGACGTTTCGTCCCATAGGACTTTTCGTCCCATGCCATTTCGTACCATATTCAGGACTTTTCGTCCCATATTTGTAAGATGTTTCGTACCATAGGACTTTTCGTCCCAAGACATTTCGTAACATTGTTATATTATCTAAAAGAGCTAAATAAGTATTATTTATTCATTTGTTTTATTATTATTATTATAATTTTGTGAATAAAATTTAATTATTTTTATATTAAGTCAAACACAGCTTGGAGATATTTATTTTATTTTATTTTTTTTTAAATATCATATTAAGTGATGTTGAATAAACTTTAAAGCCATAAACAGATAAACTGATCGGGAATACTGATTTTTTTCACGAAAAATGAAAACAAACCATTTTTCCACAAGCTTTTGTTGTTCGGTATGTTTGTTAAGCAGCGTGGGTTAAGATGCAAAATATTGGGATAGTCATTTCACAGGGAACGTTCTACAAACACAAAGAAGCGCGGGCATCAAAAGAGACATACTTCAAATAAATCTTATGAAAAGGGTATTGTATATGTAAATATAGCAATAATAGTTTATTTGCATAAAGTATTAAAAACTTATAGCAATATTACAAAAAATATATAAAGATAAAGATAGCGACAGAATACAATTAACCTCAAATACATATATTAGGTACAGTGTGTTATACTTAATTAAACTATTGAATATAATTTTGTCTTAATTTAAATGCAAATTTAATTTTAAAATAAGAGACTGAATTACAAATAATAAGATTATAAAGTTTATATATACTAGGCCAATGATTATAATATTTTGGTAAAAACTGTTTCCTTATTTCTTGATATAGTGGACATATGAGTATAGAATGATATTCGTCTTCTAAAAAGTTCATGTTGCAGCATCTACAAATTCTCTGCTCTCTCGTAATATTAGGTATCTACCCGATTCTATAGATAATTTTAAAGACCCACATCTAAGTTGTGCTATTAAAGAAGAATGGTTTATACACAATAAGTCTAAATACGATTCAAATTTAAAATTACGTTTAACATTTTGGTATAACAATAACTGTGATTTGGTACTAATAGCGGAATAATGCCAGTGTTGAATGTACTGGTCATGTAAACGTTGTATTATTAATTCCACACTAATCAAATTTGGGTTTTGACAATTCCAAAATTCTGGAAATCCGAGACTACATATAAGCAGAGACATATAAAACCCGAGATTGGCAACTTCACGAAATCCCGTAATAAATCTCGGCCATTTTTGATATGCAAATTAGCAACTTCACGAAATCCCGTAATAAATCGCGGCCATTTTTGATATGCAAATTAGCAACTTCACGAAATCCCGTAATAAATCGCGGCCATTTTTGATATGCAAATTAGCATCGAGGTCACAAGGAGATCCGCCAGGGCATGTGTATATAGTACATGCCGACATGTAAACTTTGAAGTAACCTCGCGTATGTAAATAAGTGGTAATTGACTTAGATATCATTACCTTGATTAAAAAAAACGCGAAGTTGCGTTTAATTAAAAGTATGATAATTTCACATTGATATTTTTCATTACTTCTGCATCTTGATTTTAAAACTTTAAAAGTGGCAAATATACCCCCAACCCGTCAAATTATGAACATTTCAATTTTTCTCTCATTTTTAAATTCAATAAAAACCAATTAATTTATTTCAAATTTGTATGCAACTCGTTTCTTACAATAGGTATAAGTATTGTAAACATGTTGCAATTAGAATTTTAGTGAAAAAATGAAAATTATCAAATCTTTTATCAAAGTGGCAAATATACCCCCAACCTGTCAAAGGATGAAAATTTCAATTTTTCTCTCATTTTTAAATTTAATAAAAACCAATTAATTTATTTCAAATTTGTATGGAACTTGTTTCATACAATGGGTATAAGTATTATAAACATGTTGCAATTAGAATTTTAGTAAAAAATTGAAAATTATCAAATCCTTTATCAAAGTGGCAACTGGTATACTCCCAACCCGTCAAAAGGTTTTATATGTCTCTGATATAAGATTTTTTTTCATTATACACCCAGTTCATTTTACCATTGTTAGTATCAAACAATAATACACTATAAATCTTAAAAATTATACTTTCATGGTTTTGTAAAATTTTTAAACTAATATTTAATAATACGTTCTTGTCGTTTAACGACCCAGTTCGCCAAGCATTGCATCAACAGGCGTTGATTTACTAACATTAAGAACATTTCTGCAAAATTTATTATGAATAATATCAACATTTTCAGATTTGTGGAAGCCTCAAATTTCTGATGCATAACAAAGTATTGAAACACACATAGAATCGAACAACTCACATAAATTATAATTTTTGTTTCACGGACATGCGAAAATTATTGAACACTTTAAATAAACTAAATAATGCATCGTCAAATTTCAATTAAAAATCGCACAATAACACCAAGATAAACGTTAAAACAAAAGTAACGGTACGAAAAACCAAGGACAAGCTACGAAATGTTATGGTTAATCTTAAAATTATGGAACGAAAAGTCCTGAAAATGTTACGAAATATCATGGGACGAAAAGTCCTATGGTACGAAACGTCTTACGAGTATGGTACAAAAAGTCCTGAATATGGTACGAAATGTCCTGAATATGGTACGAAACGTCTTGCACCCAAAAATTTACTCAGTAAAATTTTCCGTTCGATTTGAGTAGACTTTGACACATGCGCATAGACCTTCACAATCAGCACTAGATCAACCCGCGATGGACAAATCTAAGTAGGCCTAAGGTTCAACTAGTGTCGGTTAGAGTTAGCTAACGATAATTAGTAAAACGCGACAGCGCCCTTATACTTGAGTGTCATTTCGTACATTAGTAACAAATCCTTTCGGGCAGGTCGCAACGTTTCGTTCATCATTAAATTGTACTAGACACACCCTAATTGGTGGATTTTCGCTGCCACTAGTGTATTGCGTTTATGATGAAAGTCTGTGATTTATTAACAATTGAGTCTAAAATACACATGTACTGTAAATAATGTAAACGGTAGTTATAGTCACAGGGGCCAGTTGCATTATAAAATTTAAAAAATACCCTAAGTATATAAAAAGAGTAAAGGGGAACAACGAACCAGAGTACTCACTTGTAGGTGCTTCGACTAAATTCATCATATCTCGCAATGAAAATATCATCAGTGTATCTACACTCGATGTGATTAGGTTTATTAAACACTGGGATTAAACACTTTGTGTATGAACCTGGATGACACCAAATGCAGAAACCTAAGAGATGGGTGGGTGGGTGGGTTTTCGCAGAACATGTACACTCAAATACCTATAGGATACAAATAGCATTCGCAGCAAATGCTGTCAATCTCACACCCTCAGCTACGGGTAGAATGAAATATTGGATTCGCGAGATTCACCGAGAATATGAAAATATCCTCAGTGTATCTACACTCGATGTGATTAGGTTAATTAAGTACTGGGAGAAAACACTTTGTGTAACATAATCTCACCAATCCTGCTTAACAAATTATGCGTTTTATAACAAACCCAAAACTTAACCCCCCAAAACTCATTATTTGTTAACAATGAATCATAACAATTTAACAAGTACAGCTACTCATGTTGAACCAGCATATTCAAAATTTGGCAAAAATACCAACACTGACATTTTCCCGATTTAAAAGATTCGGGTTCGAATGTTATTTTGCTTATAGGGTAGCGAATATAATCCAGTAGAGTGAAGTAATAGGAGGTTTTCGTCTATATTGAGACGACCATTACAAATAAATTGGAGGAAACCAGAGCACTTTGAAAACAGCCACCGACCTTCGGCAAGCAAACCGATATTTCTTTCTTCACTAGAAACAATTTAGAGTGGAAATTGAATCCGACATCAACTCCTACACCTTCATTACATCAAAAACAATAAAAGAAAACAACAAATTGGTGAACATTTTAATAGAAACTCTCATTCAAGAGTGTTAAAAAGCTATTAATAATAAAACAAATTATGGCATTTTCCATAGCATTAAAACGCATTACATAAATCTGTACTATTTCCAAACATATTAAATGCATCTTTCAAAGTGTTCTGGTTTTCAGGACAGATATTTGCCAAAATGTTACTTACAGACCCATTACTAACCATTTTGTAGTATCGGCTATATCTCTCGAAAGAAGATGATGTTTCCCATCTTATATGGTTCATAATATCATGCTGTTGTACCCCGGAGAGCGCTAAGGTAATCGCACAAGCCCACGCAACCCATGTGGGGTCTCCCCTTCATCTATATTTAATGTTTTCAAATACAATCTTAATCGGTCACACATAGTACCAGAAGAAACAGGTTGAAAAGTTACCATTGTCTTGCTTTTGTCTAATGTCCTGAATAAAAAACCCGTTTCGAGGTCTATTCCCATAGATTTGGCACCCTCCATGTATTTTTCAATGCCCAAAAACTGGACAAATAATCTTATCAGACATTCTTTGCAAAATAAATTCATTTGTTTTCCCGGCCTTTAACGTTTTACCCATAGTATGAACAAACATTAAACCCTTACCTTGACCAATTACCTTAATCTCTTGAGTCAAGCATCTTCCCAAGTCACCAGCCCTGTCTCCCGAGGAAAACTGTACTTTGAAAAATGCTTGATCTCTCAGCATTACATACCTATTGAAAAGAGTCAACTTTTCTTTAACTAACTCAGAATCTATGTGTAAACTTATGGCTCTCAATTTATCCAGAAAAAGAGATTTTGCTTGTTTTTTACCTACATGCGCCATAGCTGCTTGTTCTAACTAAACTGCCTCAAAGTACTTATGGACCTTTAAGCTACAAGCAGGGTTACCCTGTCCACTATTCCAAGATTTACCTCTACCTAGATTCTCAAATACACTTTTAAGCTGTCCAATAATGGACTGAATAGTACCTGAAGCAAGGCGTGAAGGACATGAACAAAGACTGTTTTCCCAGCTTGCCTAAATACTTGCAAGATATCTCATGGATTTTAGTTTTACCACTATCATCTTTCTTAACCAAAAACTTTTTTATATCTAAAGGGGTTGTATCCAAAAGGCATTTTCCACCACAAGTCGTTTCTAAAAACTTACAAAATTCTAGCTCTAAAGCAGACTTTTTCTTTGAATAGGCTTTAGAGCTTAGAATATTATCCAATAATTTTAACCTCTTTTCAACTATATAGTCATTTGTCTGGTTAACTTTAATAGGTCCTAGCCTTTTAGCACCACAAAACTGACAGAAATTAAACTCAGCATCATTTGCATATCCACATGATCGACATAATTCAGCAGGTCTCCAGATTCTAGGAATACTAGTCCAAATAAAACAAAAAACAAAAATTTAGAACTAAAGTCTAGCCAGAATCAAGCTCCATTCCAAAGGTTTTTTACTCATATACCCATTTTATACCCATTTTTTGAAGGGCACAAAAATGCCCCACATTCACCTTTGTGTGCCAAAATATGCGATTTAACAATCACTGAGCAGAATAAAGGCCACCAAATCGGTCTCGGATATAAATCAGGAACAATAATTGTACAATTTCCGATACACGGTTCCTGTAAAAAATTTAACAATGGAAAGATTAAACAAAATGGCGGAAACACATATGCATTTTCCTTACCAGAAACATCTTGGGGAAAAAACATTAACGCCATCAGATCAACTGTATAAGGACCAAACATACACTGGACTATTTTCCATTTCTCATTAGCCAGTTTGACATCCTGCATCGAAATTCTCCTAGACTCTCTGTCCGCAGGATTGTCTTTTGTTAAAATATAAAACAAATGTAGATCAATATTAGCCTCTTAAAAATTACAAAGATTTCTTTCAAAATTTTATTGAGGGCAGGATCCCTAGCACCGTGATTATTCCAGGCACCAACAACAGCCATATTATCACAGTAAATATCTATTCTTCTATCCTTGATTTGGCCCTTTGCCGCACTTAAAACAGTTACAATGGCTTTAGCCTCCTTAACATGAATAGGTGAAAATTCGTCACATCAAAATCGCCATATTCTGTATCAGGATTCGAATTTTGTCCCACCATAAACGCGCCCCACTTAAATGATGATGCATCTGTAGCCAAGATTACTTGTAAATGTTTTTCATTTCTCCAGGTAGCAAAACCGCTCCAATTATCCAAAAATCTCCAATAGAGCAATTCTTCCTTCAAATCAGAATACAGAGGTATCGGCTTACTATTTTTAGAAGCCAGACTTATAGCTTTATTGACTTCTCTAGAATACAGCTTTGCTGCGGGCACAGCCAGCATTAACGAGATACACTTACCTGCAAATCGTTGAAGCGTTTTCAGAGATACTTCCTTACTTTTTAAAATGTTTTCCCGTAATGTGATAAAAGTTTGCTTTTTATCATCTGGGAGAACAAAGCACAACCTCTCTGAATTGCAAATCATACCAAGGAACTTTAAACGCCGTGTTGGAGTAAACAAACACTTAGATAAATTTAAAAAATATCCTATTCTTACTAGAATTTGACAAAGAATATATAAACCTCTATATGCTGCTTGTAATCCATTCTGGTGAGATAAACTTTATATTCACCAATAAGCCGATCATCAATGTAAATAAAGTAAACAAGGTACACCTAAAGCCCGACAGTAGCTAATGGAAACAAGGCCAGTCATGTGATAAATGTAAGCACTGGCTTTGAATCCAAAGGATATTGTATTAAATACCATAAACCAACCCGCAAATTCCAACCCAAAGAATGTCCTAGAGTTTTTATGCAACAGAATGTGATCATGTCCAGACTTATCATCTAACGATGGCATAAATGCGTTTCTCTCAATCAAACGGGGAATTTCTTTCAATGTATCTAGAGTAAAAAGATAATCCTTAACCCAAAGTTTTAAAAACCTGGCATCATGACACATTCTTGGTTTTGAACTTTCAATTGTAATGGGCATTACCAAATAAGGTCGACTGCACTCGCCTACCCTCCCTATAACTGACATAGAACCATTTTTAATTCTTTCTGTCAATGTGTCAGCAATAAATTGAGTAAACCCTTTACATGAATCAGAATTTGGAAAATACATGGAGGGCGGCATATCCGAGTCATAAGGACGACCTTTAAAGTTCCCCTTAAAATGTTTAAACATTCAAAAAACATCAACCCCATCTGTAAGCCATTCTAATACATTTTGGGGTGCTCCAATTTTTTCCCATTCTTTAACATATTTGTTTAAATTGCCTGCAAGAAACCTATCAGGATCTCTAAAAATCAAATGTCAAAATTAAATGAATGTCCAGCTGCCACTTCCTCGGCTGGAGTCACGTGGGTCGAGGACTGACATGTCTCTCCATAACGTGTTGCCCAACCCGCAGATCGATCCATTTTTACTAAAGGATCAAATTCCACTTCCAACTCCACTGTGGAATATTCGGTAAAAAATTCCATTTCTTTTTAATCCAGATGGACCCTGAAAAGGGTAAAATTAGACAACTGTATAAATATAAGATAAGAGACATGCTCAGTCCTCGGCCCACGTGGAAATCCACTAGGGAATCAGTGTCCCCGGGCAAAGGATGAGAATGAAAAATTATTTTTTAACCAATTTTGGACATTCTTACACAAAATGGCCAGTTTCCTGACAGTAAAAACAATTCGAAGTTTTAGGTTTTCTGTATCTACCAGCCTCCCTTAACGCTGACCTACGACCAAAGAACGGACCATGTCTTGGCACCGCTGAATACATCATAGGACCGGGACAAAAATTACCAAAACGATAATATGGATAAGGGCCATATCCATGCGGTGCATAAAATTGATTAACGTTACCATTAGAGGATTTGGTTTTTTTTCTCGGACTCATATTTTTTTGTTTTGACCATTCTGCAACAACCGAAGCCACCTTCTTATCCTCCGTGCTACCAAACAACTTAAGTACAAGATCACCAAAACCTTCACTATCCTCATATTTTTTACAAATGGCAAACGCTTTTGCATACATAATAGAATCTTTATGATTACTTTTTTGCGAAATTTCTACAAGAGTTTCTATAGCAGCCATCAACACATTAGGAGAAGTTAATTTTGAGCGACTGGCCAAAGATCTTACATTAGAAAGTGTCATCCACTTGTAAAGAATCCTTCCTATTTTTCAAAGCTTCAACATCTTCTTTTAACGACTTAATTTGATAAACTGTATCTTCCTCAGCTGATCGCTTCAAGCCGGCAATACCATTTTCTAAAACATGAACATAAACAAAATGTAAAAATCAGTAATGCATTTACAAATAACTTTCATCACAACCTTTTTAATAAAATCAATCTAATTATAGTGTTTCATCCTATAATTATCATCAATCAGATATTCATTAATATTACAAATAAACACTAATATTGATCGTTAATACTAATATTTCCCATTTATTCTAATTACTTTATAAAATGGTTCAAAGTACCTGAGACGGAAGAACTACCAGCAGAATTACTACCAGACGCCGATCTAGATGCGGGATGAGGATCCACCAAATTTTGACCCTTTGGAGCCCCTACAGTATTAGCGTGACCAATTGCATAATGTAATAATAGCCTCATGTTTTCCAGTGTCTCATCCTTTCCTGCTAAAACCAAAATATTCCTCACACTCTCCCCGGTTAGTTTTTCGAATTCCGCTGTAAGCTCTTAACATATAGTTTGACTAAATGAATGCTGGTAACGTCTCAATATCAATATTTTAACTTTTTATTAGGAATATTTAAAAAGCTAGAGCACAAAGGCAAGAAAAGATCATGTGCAATTTTGTTGAGTTGGGCTAGATCCATATCCAATCATTTGTACTGGTGTGCATCAAGCAGTGAGGGTGATGGAGATCTTGTACATGACAAATGGATTTCCATTTTGAACCATGTGGCAGATATATACGAAGGACACCAAGGGAAGTTCCAAGAATGTTTGCATTGACCATTGGAGGATAGAGACTGGATCAAGAAAGGTTCATAATTTTGACACATACATTATTAAGCATACTTGTAAAAGCATGGTTCTAAATGATGTCAAGGTTTTCCTTGGACACTCTAGTTTTCTCCACCATATCAGATGAATCTTGATCGTGATGTAAAATAACATTAATTTTATTTTGGTTATTCAGCTTGTATAATTACACACCCCGCTTCCACACACACACACACACACACACAAAAGAAGAGGGACCATTCTTAGTAATTCTGTTAATCATGTGTCTGTTAATAAATTGGTTTTACCACCTATGGTCCATAAAACTTGTTTCACTTTGTATAGAATTCACTGATTTTCACCATTGTTAGAGGGATATTGTTCTTTTTACCTAAAGCTAATAAAGTCCAAGTGAAATACATGTATTTTTAACTGAGAGTGAAACCACATTCAATCAATCGTGTCTTAAGCATTTAATTAAAAACACATTCATGATAAAAACAGAATATTTTACATTGGATTGTTGTTTCATTATAACATATAAAATCCAAAAATTAAATATTATTCAATAATCTATCTTTTCAATTTCAGAGTCAATCGCATTTTCAGAATTGCACAAAGTGGTGAAAGGAATTTGCTGTTGAAGGATATTAAAAAGTTGTCCCCAGCAGAGAAACTCAAGCTTGGAGTCATTTCATCGTGTGGTGTGTCATTTTGCTCCAAAGTTGGTCCATTTCTTTCATCCACAGATGGAAGCAAGGCAAGTTACAAAAAATAATATAAAATATGATATATAATATGCTTTAAATAAGCATATCATTGCAACATAAGCAGTATCTGGATACAAAAGTACATGCTGTCATTATGCTAAGATAATGGTTAAAAGAGGAAACCTATATTTTGTACTTGCCTGTTAAATCAGACAAACATAAATGCTTTAAAACATGAAATTGTTATGTATCTGCTTATCTGGTATTTTAAAATCAAAATGACTAATGGGGGCATTAATCTACACACAACTAACTCAAGATGATCATAGCTGCTAAAGAATTCAGCTTTGTATATATATATATAGCATCCAGTTCCAAAGAATTAATCTTGACAATGGTTTAAAGACAATCTTTTTTTTTTGTGTTAATTCAAGACTGTATATAGCTGCACTACATTTCAATGAGAATGGCAACAGACAACAGAGATCTACACAAGATGGCACTCCCATGTACTCGGTGTCATTTCCAAAAAGCAGAAAGGGAGAAGGAATTGCAAAAGAAATCAAAGTACAACAGACTTATGGTAAATGTTGTTTTTATTGTATTTGAACTAAACAGGCTAACTGGGTGTGTCAGCTAGACATGTTATACATACATTACATATACGCATACATTATATACATACAAACTACTTGAACTACAATTTGGAAAAACTAAACCCGAACTAAAATTTGAAAAAAAACCATTAGAAGCACATTTAGATAACATTGTATTCTATCGATATATGATACCTAAGTTTGTAACTTTGACATTGTACGATTTGAAATAAATGTTATCATTGTATACCATTCACAGTCCCACCAAGCACTTTTTTGTAAAACAATTCTTCTTTATTCATTCAGATTACATTGATGAACTAATGGAAGAGGTTGTTCTTCACCGTGAGGTACACAAAATTTATTCAAGAGCAAAGACATTTCTGCAGTTCGACAAGCAAAGACCAGCTCCACTCTCACACAGTACTCCACGCAGACCTAAACAGGAAATTATTTACAAACATGTGTCCAGATTCAACATTAACTGAAGTCCGGATACCGAAATCCACAATATCTTTGTGATGGGAATTGGGCACGTATTTTGTACACAACACAAGATGGCAGGACTTTTCTCTTCTTCTTTCCCAATATCATCTACACCCACCTCACAAAGCGTCTGTAGGCAATATACCTGTAGAGCCTACAAAATTGAAATGACAGAACAAATAATTTGCGATTTCCAAAATCAAGTGAAAACGACTGCTAGGCATGTTGAAATTTTGTTAATTCAACAAATAGGTTTATACAGGTGTAAAAAATGCATTTCATAAACTGTTTCTTTTGTTTGTTTTTTTTATATGACATCCAAGTCTGTCAAATTTTCTTGAAATATGGTATTGGAGACATTCGTTATTTCTATTTTTCTGTCTATATAAATATTTTTTTGTATAGACTGGTTTTTCTTTATGTCAACTGTTTTAATTATTGTATTTTTTGTGTCAAGTGGGTATAGGTAAACAACTTTGACTTGTTGGTTTGACCTTTCATTGGCAATATTCATATAGAAGGATCCATCCAAGAAATAGTTATTAGTAGGATTCACTATTTCTAGAATGTACTCAAGGTACATGATTAGTGTTCGCCGAATGTAAACAAAATAAACCCACGTGATTTCTAAACATAAATGCACTCGTCCACAATAATTATTCAAATTAAAGGTCAATGTTGTTTACCTATATATGTTTTTTGTATCAATTGTTTATGTACTTGTGTCAAATGTGTGTGTGTATTGTTTAAAAATGTTGTCAATATTACTTTTTGTCAAGTTCCACTATCTTTATTATTTCTAGTTTTCACTGAATTGTTGCTCGAAGTGCTTTATATGTAAACCATTTATGTAATATTCAATTGTGTACATGTATAATACAAAAACATTGAAACAGGTAGTAAAACACTTGTTCAATAAATTTCATTTATACAAAATATAAGATTTAATGAATTGATAACTGGCTTTTTCGTCTATATTTGAATTGTTGATGACAGATTAAATAGCAATACTTACTCATGTACTGGCTGTGCTGGCGGACCATTGTTCTCAATAAACTCATAGTATGAGGCATTCAGAACATGGCGACTTAGGCAGTTGTGGAAAACCCCTCATGCAAAGTTATGCAAGCCACATTTTCTTCCTCCAACAAGGGCTCCACGGTGCCACTGACTTGCAGCAAACACATTCTCTCAACGTTGGCATCCCAATGCAGTTGTTACAAGAACACCTGAAATGAAGAATTACAGGACATTGGATTATGCAGTCACATTTATAATACATTATTTCACTTATATTTAAGAAAAACATCTCAAGAATATGATCTTAAGTCCCTACTAAAGCTCTTTGTTATATTGACTGGATACATGTCATGCTATATCAAGGCAACACAGTATGACAGTATAATTCATAAACTGCCACTTGTATCAGAAAAGCAAAGCCTTATATGAAAGTACAGTTTAGTGTATGGCTTATGCTCTGTCAAGATTATTTCACTTAACAACATGTGCATCTGGAATTAAACTGCTTTGAATAAATTTCACAAAGAAGCATGGATTTCTTCATATTTTAACTGTACAACAAATACTTTACCATTCAGACAATACACGGTTCATTGCTAACCAAACACCTCAAAGCATGTGCATTTTCCCCTCATCAAGATTGCAAAGAACCGCTAGGGTATGTGACCGAGGCATGTTATAATAAAATGAAATACAATATCAAGATGGGCCTCGAGAGACTGTCGGTCAATAACAACCCCCAAAAACAGTTATTAAATAAAAGCAAATGGGATACGACTAGCAGAAATATCTGGGAATATCTAGTTCAGTAAAACATTGGACAGGTGTCAATACATTATTTGCATTAAATATAAAATATAGAATCCCATCTTTGCTGGTATAATGTTATAACTTTAATAACGGCCGTTGAACTCGATTATGAAAATCTGGATATGCATGGTGGCATGTGTCACTAACTCTGTTTTCGTAATTTAGCAATCCATTACACCGGGCATTTGAAAAATAAATCGACATAAAATATACGGTAGATAATACTGAAATATGCATACCTAAAAACCAGCATATGAAACCCGTGCATTTAAGTTGAACGGCCGCCGTACCAAAAGCATAATTGAAAAAAAGTATAATGGACCCGCTGAAGGCATTATATCGTTTTTCACAAGAAACTACAAAATATTACTATTATTTGCAAAATATATCGGTTAGGTTTCAAAAATTTTATTAAACGTACTATTCATCAACTCTCTGTGCCGGTATGGCTTCAGACGCGTCCAAGCTCACATCGCCATCATCTCCACTTGACTCGGACTCTGATGATTCCTCGTCAGTGTTTTCTTCTACTCTTTCTACTCTCAATGGCTCAAACATGTACGGACGTATGCTCAGCGTCAAATTGATTTCAGGTATTTCATCTGAGGAGGAATACTCATCTTCAAACGCACTGGCAGACTCCATGACTTCCGCAAAACAGCTTGATGTATGCGCAACTCGGTAACTGTTTAGACTGTACAGCGCACTTCCTTGGTTCTCTTGTGACGTCATCACAAGGGCAGATAACTCATACTAGCAATATCGCCAGGTACGATTTTTACCTGTCTATTATACTCAGACCCCGAGGTAAATAATTCAAATTTTTATGGAATTTATTTTTTAACATAAATACAATTCAAAAATAAGTCAAAATAGTGAATTTAATTTCTTTTCATTTGACCTTTAAGATTTTAATTTTTTTACATAAAAAACGCGGGAAAATGCTGTATTTTTCGCCGATGTAGCTAAGCCCGTCCACATTAAGTCGCTTCAAATTCGGGTTACGCCTTACGGCCGTTTTTTTCACGGACATTGTCCATGTCAACTACAAATGCTGTTGTGGATCAAAGAACTAAATCAAAAATAAGTAATTCCAAAGGTAACAGTTATCCCATATCACATCTTCACGCAATATTCTCCAATATTGCTCCAACACTGGCGGACTTTCCTCTACCGTGACTCCATCTTGAATTAATAACTAAAGCTGATTCCACAGTCGAGTCGTTGTTTATAAGCTGGTTTTTGATTGGTTAAAAATATTCCATTAAGCTACGATGTTATCAGTAAGATTATGAAAATACATCATTATTGTTATTAAAATGACATTAAAATGATAAAGATTTAAGAATATTTATGAAATAAATTGATAAAAAATCGTTTATAATTTTTGTTTTTTTCTTTAATGTAACGAAAAAACAGTTTGGTTACGAATGCCATTCGGAACTCCTCTAAAGCTTATTTAGCGGGAAATGTGAAAAGAACTTTGAGTCTTTGTACAGCGGGAAATTTGAAAACTGAAACTTTGAATCTGTTTGCATTTTGGAATCTGACACTTTTTATCCATTTATTCAACATAATGAGCGTTGTCACTTGGTTAGTATCTAAATGTAAAAAATTCTACACAAGTATTAGAAACACCACAAGCATCTTCCAATAATAAATCTTTCTTTTCCTTTTTATTGATTCATGACAAAACAGCACAGTATAAAAGCATGGAGAAAGCAACCAAAGCCAAACATTTAAAATCATTGGTTTAAAACTGGTAAAATCTATAGTTATCTGCATTCCACAAGCTGTCAGACCGCCCATCTTTTTATCAATTTTTTAAACCTTTATTATGCCTGGCCATGATGCATTAACCACGTCTGTCTGCGTCCCACGATTCATTTCCAATCTTAAACTTTTGAATTAAACAATGTATCAAAGATATAGAGGATGTGTTGTGTACCAAATTGGAAAGGTCAAGGTCATAGGACCATAATAACTTGAGTCCATTCATAAATTTGATCATAATTTTAAAAGCATTTAAAATAGCGTAATTGCACCTGTGTCAATGATAAGCATGGTTTAATGTCCAAGGTTATTACCGGTATCTTTAATCTAAGTGATGTGCTCCACCTAATAGTTGACTGGATATTAAATGTAATTGACCAGTCACTATACAGTTTATCCTTTTATTACATATAATACCAGTGTCAATTTGACTTCACTAGATGGTCATTTAGGAATACATTTCCCCATCAGCAGTACTTAATTATGAAACCTAATTTTTTCAAGGTGTCCCTTTTCAAGAATTAACACATATTTAACCAAATTTAGCTTTTTTTAAAATTAGTCCTTGAAGTGAAGAAAAAAATGTGACCAGGTAATTTTTGATAATACCTAAAACAAGAATTTAAAATAGGTGTTTGGAGATGGTATTTGATAGGAAATAGTGTTAACTTAATACATGTAATAATGTTATGTTGTGTACACGAATAATTCGTAAGTGGGAGGTCGTAGGTTCGAACCCAGATGTCTGACACAAGACTTGTTGACAGTAAGTAGTGACTTTGCTTTCACCAAGCACTGCATTACAAAATGAGAGTCTGTGTTCTATTGGATGTGAATTTTAAATACACGAGGTCCCTTGTAGGGATGGCACAATAAACAATTCTTCAGTAAAATGTCATCCGTGCAACACGCACACAATTTCTGTACTTTGGCATATAGTTGGCAAATTTGACAATTTAACACAAAACAAAGTGTTAAGGTTTCTGTTGTAGTAAAGCTTATTGTCATAAATAAGCCGGTTAACATTAAGAAAATGTTTATTCCATCACATATATTGAAAACGTTTAAATGACGAGACAATTCACAATTCTACAATAAAATAAAATAACAAGTTTACAAAACAGTACACCGCTTCCTATATATGCAACACATATAAAGGGAGACAATTTCAGAGAAAACACATTTATATTATTATTACCTTTATAAAATTATATCAATTGTCTTGCTGTAAATTTATTAAATATATACTCTGAATGACAAAATAATAACTATTCAAAACTATTCCAAAATATATATAATATATTTCCCTAATATCACAGTAAAAGAATTATTAAAAATATCCCAAGAACCCATATATTTTGTCACTAATAAACTTGCACACCCTGAATTTACCAATGTGGAAACATATGTTTACACCTAATGACAGTATATTAAAACTCTATGTCTGTGTGTGTGTGTGTGTGTGAAAGACTAATAAACTGGCAAAATATATGAAAGTCAGTAATACCTGATATATGGTATCAAAACCTAAGACATTGCTTGTACATATGTTCTGTATAACTTCTGTACAAAATAAAACAAAAATAACCTTTAGTGAGTTGTAGTCATGTTAACATTAAAAAAATATATATATGATCCTTTCCAATTGTTTTAGACTCATGTGTTTGCTTTTACATGTATTTATATATGTTATATTATAATATACTCTGAATGACAAAATAATAACTATTCAAAATGCAAGTGACCAAAATGAACCCAATGACAAATTTATAAATTGCAAAATGACTTTAACATGAAAACATTATATATGATATATTTATATAGATTAAAATATAATAAAATGCATATAAATAAATTCAAACTGACCTTCAAACCACCATGTTATAAATAATAAATTCTATCCTTTTACATATCCAACCATCTTGACAAAAAGTAAAAAATATATCAAACAAAGGCATTTTGCCACCAAAACCTAAGCCAATAGAAAGCTTAAATCAAATTACATGACCAGATGATTGGTCAAGAATAAAGTACAGGAAAAAGTTATTAGTGCAACAAGTTTAACACAATGAGACAAAACATAGACATATACAAAGACAAACAAAACATTTACACTAATGAAATAAAACGTCAGTTTCCACTCTACCACATTTCTATGAAACTGTTGTACATGATTGGGGTTCACCTCTACCTGGTGACGTCTTGATATAAGTAAAATAATCTCGAGTGGGAGAGTAAATCATAAATGAAACATGGGCATATGTGCCATATTGACACTTTACTTCCTCTTCCATGTAAAATAACAGACAAAGGCATAGAATACAATATAAATGTTTATTACGGTACATAATAATAAATAGATTGTGCAAAACAAGAAAAACACCAGTACATGGAAAACATTTTACTTAAAAATTAAAATTCAATAGATCCTACATGTAATAATATGTAAAATAGAAATTACATATTTCATGAGCAAGTCCGCCATCTAGCAATGCCAAATAGCCAATTGTAACTATATATATAATATACTGATTGTAGCAATATGGGCCTATAGCCCCCAAAACTATAGATAAAGAATATATATACAGTCAAATCTGTCTATAAAGACCACCATTCAAAAAAAACAATGACCTTAATGGTCTGGGGGGCTTATATAAAGGTTTAAATTTTATGAATAAAGAGAAATTGGGATAAAATTACCTGGACTTGTAAATGTAGGTGGTCCTTATACAGAGATGGCATTTAAGGCAGTTTCGACTGTATATGATATAACTTCTCCTTCAAAATCAGACTTTATTTATTTTTTCAAACTTTAGCTGAAAAGAACTACTTGCCTCAAAATATAGCTTTGGATTGATCCCTGGCCATTTCATAATCGAGGCATTAAAATTAATAGTAAAGTGTTGCCTGCCAGGTGCTAGAGAAATAACTGGTGTGCATTGGTAATCGGTGTGAATGGGATATTTATTTATTTGTTTGGTACATTCAAAAGCATATCATTAAGAATGAGCTTGTCACTTAATATGATATTTGGAATACAAGTACCACGTATAGCAAATTCACTCATTATCTTGACTATTCAAACTTCACTATTATAACATGTCACATGATTTTAGATCCCAAAATATAGGGCACACATCTTTCTAATAGAAATACCGAAAAATAGACATGATAAATGACAACAAACACATTCTAACCCATCTCCTCCACTCACTTCTTTTAAAAATAACTAAAAAACCTTTCATTAACAATGTTTATTATACATTGAGTCAAACGGCATAATTAAATCACTATGTGATTAGCATGACTAAGGCATAAAGAACTGATCTGAATTTACATACTTTGACCAGTCACTACTAAGATATATCTTTCATTAACACACTAAGTGAAAAAATAAAATCACCAATAATCTGAAGATAAAACAAGCTTCTTCAAGTATTGTTAAAAAAGCAGCACTTTGCACTCGTAATTACCGGTATACTACTGGCTCAGTTTGTTCTTGAGCACAAAAACTTTGGGTGTATGACAATTATCTTTCTAAACAGACTACTTAAAGTCAGTTGCGAGATTGACTTAATATTTACATGACTTAAATTGTCCCAATTTCTATAAAGTCCATTGTAATAAGGATGTAATTAAACATAGCAAAGCTCATTCCATCCATAAGAATAAAGACAAACTCAACTTTGTTGGGTGACTTAACTGTTGCATTAATCACACTTCTTATTTGAATCCCAGGAATAAAAAAATTGTAAATTATCATGCCCTGTAACCAGATTCACTACAAATAAAACATCATATAACAGGGTCAAGATTCTTACTACCTAATAGACTATAAATCTACATTTACACCTCACAAAAACAGTGTTTATTGCCCAATTGCAAAATAAGCTCCAGCAAGAGTTGGGCCTTACCACTACCAAACATTTTAACAAGAGAACCATTGTGTCTGATATGCATATGTTCACACATAATTATGAATACAGTATAACCTGTGTATAAGGGCCACCCAAGGGACTGAGCAAAAGTGGACTTAATAGACAGGTGGACTTTATACAGTTATAGTAATGGGTGAAAAATGTGTATTTTCTTGTTAAATTTGTTAAAATTATTTTTATTATAGTTTAAAAAAATCAGAATTAAAATGTTTATTATACATTGAGTCAAACGGCATAATTAAATCACTATGTGATTAGCATGACTAAGGCATAAAGAACTGATCTGAATTTACATACTTTGACCAGTCACTACTAAGATATATCTTTCATTAACACACTAAGTGAAAAAATAAAATCACCAATAATCTGAAGATAAAACAAGCTTCTTCAAGTATTGTTAAAAAAGCAGCACTTTGCACTCGTAATTACCGGTATACTACTGGCTCAGTTTGTTCATGAGCACAAAAACTTTGGGTGTATGACAATTATCTTTCCAAACGGACGACTTAAAGTCAGTTGCGAGATTGACTTAATATTTACATGACTTAAATTGTCCCAATTTCTATAAAGTCAATTGTAATAAGGATGTAATTAAACATAGCAAAGCTCATTCCATCCATAAGAATAAAGACAAACTCAACTTAACTGTTGCATTAATCACACTTCTTATTTGAATCCCAGGAATAAAAAAATGTAAATTATCATGCCCTGTAACCAGATTCACTACAAATAAAACATCATATAACAGGGTCAAGATTCTTACTACCTAATAGACTATAAATCTACATTTACACCTCACAAAAACAGTGTTTATTGCCCAATTGCAAAATTAGCTCCAGCAAGAGTTGGGCCTTACCACTACCAAACATTTTAACAAGAGAACCATTGTGTCTGATATGCATATGTTCACACATAATTATGAATACAGTATAACCTGTGTATAAGGGCCACCCAAGGGACTGAGAAAGTGACTTAATAGACAGGTGGACTTTATACAGGTATAGTAATGGGTGAAAAATGTGTAGTATTTTCTTGTTAAATTTGTTAAAATTATTTTATTATAGTTTAAAAAAATCAGAATTTTAAAAAAAATTATGTTATCTAAATGGAATGTAGATGGCGACAGTTTATCTATCAGTATACACTTGACTTATTGTCTTTGTTTTCTTAAGAAGCAAGGTGTGACTAAGTGATACAATAGGTATAGGAAACATAGTAATTACCAGTACCTGTAAATAACAAAGACTGGTTATACCTTCTGATCTAATGGCTTCAGCCACTGACATGAGAATATTATGACTTCATATATATTTTCCTCCTTAATTTTACTAATAATAACTAAGAGCTTATAATGCTCTTTAAAAAAAGTTGTAAAACTTTCAATGCACATGTATGTTAATACACTGACCAAAGATTTAAATTCATACATCAGGAATACATGAAAAGACTACAAAATTTTTGCTTGAATTTCAGAAATTATAAAATTCCAAAATTCCAAAAAGTGTATTGAAATAGTGGACTTTATACAGGTTGAGGATTCATTTGGGACTAAAAAGTGGACTATCTCACATAAGACAGGTGAACATTATATAGTTAAATCCATTGGGAATACTTTAAACCGGTTGCTATAGACAGGTGGATTTTATACAGAGGTGAACTTTATAGCAGGTTATACTGTGCATAATATGTACTGGCTTTTACAGCCTACAATTTATTCACAGTTATTGACAACTAAATTTCACTCCTGGTTTATTAAATTTCTTCCATTTCATGGCATTGGACAGTCCACTGCATTTCCTGTGATACCATATTGAGCAATAATCGCAGCATATCCAATCCTCTCCTTCTGTTTCTACCTGTCCACATTTACCACACTTTTCGTCATCTCCAGCATGTTCTTGTTCGATTGATTGTTCAACACTTTTACTTTGCCCTTGAATTGCTCCATTACTTTGACCTTGAATTGTTCGATGACTAGCTGCTGGTGGAATATAACTTGCACTTGTAGATGGCTGTTCATCAGAAGTGGTAGTATGTAATGTGTCTCTTGTAAATGTGCTGGTAGTGGCATCAGCTGTAAATATAGTTGGAATTGTCATAGCTTCTTGTGATTGAATTTTGACCGATAGTCTGTCTATTATGGAAGATTTATTGCCTTTTGTAGAACAAGCATAAGCTTTGGCCAATTCCTGAAGCTCTTTTGATTTGAATGTGTTCAAATGAAGTTCTTTCTTGTCTTTTATTACTGTCGCCTTCAACAGATAATAGGAAACTTGTTTTTTATCTGATGTGTCTTTTCTTATCGATTCTATTGTTAATTTATCAATACCAGATTCTCTCTCTCCTTTTCCAATCTGAATTTGTTTCCTATGTTCCATTTTCTTCTGAACATCAAGGCATGTAAGTATGTCTTTGACATGTTGCTTTGTCAAAACTGATAAAATTTTATCAAGTATTTCCTCATATAAAATCTCAACAGTAACAACACGTTGCAACAGGTGATCCATTGTCTGCTGTATTGCAATTGCATCATCTGAAGGAGTAGACTGATATGACAAATGCTCAAGTGGTTCTGGGAGGGGTACCGGGTACCCCCGAGGATTCCAGGGTATGTAGATACCTAGCATTTCTGAGATACCAAGATGGTTGACATTCTTGAAAGTACAAGATGGCTGACATTCCATAGATAGCAAGATGATTGATTCCATAGGTACCCCAATACATTCTTTAGATTTTAAAATGGCTGACATTCCATAGGTATCCCCAACACATTCCAGAGGTTTCAAGATGGTTGACATTTCATAAATAGTTGTTTGACATACCCTGACACTATTTAATTCGTGAGTTAGGTTAAATATTAAACTATTTCGTTTGAAACATTTTAAAAGCATTTACAATATTATCAAGACTAAAGATGGATCAACTTGATGAAGACCTTACAGATTTGAAAAATAAATTGAAATACATAATAGAGAAGCGTTATGGAAAAGAAACAGTGTTTGAGATTAAATTAGAAATCAAGGACATTGACAATGAAACAGAAACAATACATGTTGATTGGCATACTATTGTAAATAGATGGAATTCAGATTCGGATTAACATGTACATTCCTGAAATTACAAGATGGTGGACATTACATAGGTACCCCCTTAACATTCCTAAGAGGACAAAGATGCTGTACAATTCACACGTATTTCCTACACATGCCTGCACTTGTCATATTTTAAAACCATATAAACTAACATTTTCTCTTCGACTTCACCAGTTTTGTGTTGACTTGCACAGAAGCATGATTAATGACATAGACGAATTCATGAGCGAAATGAAACAAGTTATGGTAGACGAGGTTTCAGATGTAGACAACACCAGAAGATGTGTAAACCTATATAACTTTATATATAGTGTGGAGATTGAAAAGAACTTATTTCTCACAGCCATGGAGAATTGTTATGGCTGCCAAATTGACCGTGGCAGTCAAAAACAGCATGACTGTATCATGTTAGATCAGGAGACGCAGTTGGATCTATATTTTGAACAAATTCTAGACAGAGTAAATGAGTTTGATGTGATAGAGGACTGGAATATAGCAGTTATATGTACAAATATACCTGACTGTTTTATAGATAACTTTGTTCTTTTTCTACAAAATAATGATTGGCGGAGGAGCATTTACCCAAAACCCAAGAATGGAAAGATAAACAACATGAAGCAGTGAGAAGATTGATTCAACTAAAACGCGTTGTTGGCGATGGACATTAGATGTATTTCAAATTATGATCTCGGTGAATTTTAAGTGGAGAAACTTTTATACAAACTATGTAATGAGAAACTTTTGAAACATTTGTTTTATCTCAGTGAAATTTAAGTGAAAAACTATTTTATAAAATTATTTAAATGGAAAACTTTTGAAAAACTTGCCATTAGTAATTTAAAAGTGTAAACCTTCATTCGTTTAAATATGTCGAGTAAGAAAACTGGAAATAGTAAATAATATTTTAATGTTATGCTATGTAATTTATCTATGAACAAAATGTTTTGTGAATAGATTTGTGTATATAATATAGATTTAATTTCAAACTTATCGTTTTGTTATTGATTTGTCCTTCCAAAAAGTGTAAATTGCTATAAATTCAAAAAAGGATAACTGGTTACTTCGCAATATATTTCTTCTTAGACTTTAAAGCATTTTACACATAATGTGAACAGCGTTTTTGCAATATAGCCGAGATTATTTCACTTATATTGAAAATTAGATGGTATTTTTTCACAGTATATTAAGATTATTTCATTTTTTCAACGAAATAGGAGGATAAAAATATGAGAAAACCATTATCTTTATCTGACAGAATGGAACTGATATTCATACATGAAAAAATGAAAATGAATGGTAGCACTTGGATACAAACTATATCAAGAGTGAAAGAAGACATAACTGTATTAGCAATGAAAATTAAAACCGTTATAACTTATTACTGTATCCAAATACTACCTCATCTTTTCATTCATACACTTTACAGATAAAAGAAACAAGAAAACACAGAAAATTATTAATTTACTGAAAAATTACATTACAACACACCCAAGGCCGCTACTTATTCTGGACCCGATAAATTACATAAAGTTCTGAAAACACAAGGTGTTACAGATGTTGGTTACACAAACAAGATGATTACAGTCTACAGAGGTATTCGCGAAACAAGTTTAAAAAGGCAAGAGTCATTGTCTCTAACATTGATGAACAACACGACGCTGATTTGGCTGATTTTTCATCCTTGTCCAAATGGAATGATGGTGTGAAATACATTCTAGTTGTTATTGACATCTTTTCTCGCTTTCTGTGGGTAGAGCCTCTGAAAAACAAAACGGGACAAGATATAGTCAATGCATTAAAGAAGATATATGCTAAAGGACGTAAACCAAAGAAATTTCGATCTGATAAAGGTGGAAAGTTTACATAAAAAGTAACAAAAGACTATTTAAAATCACAAGATATTTACCTATTCACCACCCAAAGCTCAAAACACAAAGGCAAATTATGCAGAACGTGTGATAAAAACTCTCAAGAAAATGATTTATCGTTATTTCACCAAAAATAGAACACATCGTTATGTAGATGTATAACAATCTTTAGTTGACAGTTACAATGCAACGCCACATAGATCATTAGATAATATTGCACCTAAGGCTGTCAATAAAGGCAATTCCGCTGATTTATTTGCCTACATGTACCTTCAACCACGAAAGCTAACTAGTAAAAAAGCAAAACGTTTTCGATTTAAAAAGGGGGACTTGGTCAGAGTTTCATACACAAATTTTACATTCAAGTAGCAACCCCAGGTGAAAAATTTAAATACCCCTGTTGCTAGTAGTGGAATTGAAAGATCTCTTAAATTCCATTCTAAAACAGTTTAAGTTATGTTGATATCTCAACTAGGACCAAAGTTATGACATTTTGAATGTCGGGAATATGGTCAGTTTCTTGGAATTTTTTACTTATATAAAGTGAATCATCAACAACTCCGCGACGGAACCGTCGATTCTCAATTTTTATGTTTTTTCAATGCAATTTTTTTAATAATCAAGATATTTACATGAAATTTGGTAACTTTGTAGATTTTGACCTGCTGAATCCATTTCTGAACTTAAAACTTTGCTATCTCTTATGTGTGTATGAGTAATTTACATAAAAAATTTGAAAATTATGAATTTTTGTTTGTAATCTGATCGATACAATCATGAACCATGAATCAGCATATACTTCATATAAAATTCTTCGTTTCAGCAAAGTATTTACAGTTATGTTTGAAAGCCATAGGATACATGTGATACAGCAGTTACTCACTGTCCTTTAATTAGACAGTTTGTCCAGGTTTTGTTTACAAACTGCGAATATTGAAAATATTAAATAATTTAAACTATATTTTTTATGATTTATCTGCAGGTATGAATGATAGTCTTTTAAATGTTATTAATAAACTGATGTTTTTTTCTCTCTTTAGATATTTCAGATCTAGGACGATAGAAGCAAAAACTGTCGCAGATGAACAATAAAGAATATATTTCAATTTATTTGATTTTCAAAGAAATTGTTCAATAAAGAATAAAAACACAATCATAAATCATATGTTACACTTTATGTATCAATTTATGCTCATTTTCTGTTCAAATACATTGCAATTTTGAAAAATAATATTCATAATGATATGTTGATTTTATGACTCAAATCGTTCACTGTTCAAGAAATATATTACAAATATTGAGTTGACACAGTCAACATACACACACACACACACACACACACACACACACACACACACATTTCAAACTTGCTGAGTATTAGAAAATCACACACATTTTCATTGTCCTATATATTTAACACACAATCAAAATAATTTACATCCATACACATATCTAATCACCTTGGCATATCACTGAATTTAAAAATATACAGATTTAAACATTTCATATATATTGTCTATGTCTTTGTATTCACTGAAAAACCACTGTCATCCTGAGTTTACGCATTCGGGGATAAAACCTTTCTCGATGATAAATCTCACATTTACTTTTTAAACGTCCTCGCGTGTTGGCTACTGAAAATTTCCAGATTTTCGGCAAGGTAGTAGAAATTTTATTACTGTTGTGTTTGTTTTATTTTCCACTGAGGTAACGATACCTGGGTACCAGTTATCCTGGTATGCCACTGCAACAGTTATCCACTTGAATGGTTTCGGAGTTGTTGACCTGTCTGTTTGTAATCATTTTCTTCATTTATTTTGGTTTTCGGTTTCATCATTTCTTCATGTATTTCAAGCCTGACATTTCTCTCACTTTTCAAATGTTTCTTCCTCAATATTTTCCCACCTTTTCTTGCACTTTTCATTATTCCCGACAGTTGTTGACGGTCCATGTCACCTAACCATTTTATCAAACCAGTCCGATTGCAATTCAACAACTGAACAGATGAGTGGTGGTGCATTGAAGCACTTGGCCGTCTTCGTTGACTGCTGTCCAGGTCACCAAAATGGTGCTCACAGCCTAAATTGGTAAGATGAGCAAACTTTGTCCTCTCAAGGTTTTCCTTTGTCGCACAATTAAAATGTTTCCCACCTGGCAAAAAATCAACCAACTGTTTCTCTATGGTTTTGACCATGCTACCACTAGTGACTCCGATTGTATCGAAGAGCAAGTCTCGGTGCTCCTCATCTACCACAAATAAATCATCCTTTAACCGGTCACCAAATTGTACAACACCAAAATCAAATGGATCATTTGATGACAAGTGTCCATCAATGTTCAAGATAATGTGCGGGTCTGTCGAACATGATCGCAAAAAGTCGAGCAAATCATTGATGTAGGGATATAATTCCAAATAAGGTATCTTCCCTGAAGTGACCATGTTCCAGTAAGGACCTGTGATTTTCACAAAAAATATCTTTAAAACTTAGATCAAAATGTTGATGATTGGATCTTTGAGATCCGCAAGAACAGACTTAATTTTAAGATTTGGAGTAATGACAGTGTCTATAACAGTGATCAAATCTTTTCTGTGAAGGTGAACTTCTGCTGCTGTTTGAAATAAGGCATTGAACCGGTTATCTTTATAATTTTCAATTGTGGACTTAATACCGATTGCAGAGCAGTAAGCTTTCCATTTATCACGCACACCAAGATGATTTCCAGCTGATCCAAATGTGGCGGAGACTGTACGTACGACTCGTTCTACCACTGTTCCTGATTTTTTCCAAAACTTAAATGCTGCCATTGAATCCCGACCTAGTGCACCGTGAATTCCAACCAATTCCTTTTCCTGATCTTTAATATATTTTGTATCTCTATGAAAACCCAAAAGTACATGTGCCATGCAGTGAAAGTTATGGACGGCTGCAATCTCGGAGTTATTACCACACTGTTTTAAAACATCATCCCTTCAATAATTTAGAAACTCATCAGCAAGTTTCTGATTGCTGGCTCTGTCGCTCATAGAAAATGAAAGTTTTTCTAAGGATGTTGCAATGAAATTAAATTCTTGTTCATCTCTTTTGCTGGTACTGGATTTGTGATATTGCTGGTTTAATTCTGATAGTTCACTCACATGATCTTTTGCGATATTGTTTATATTTTTTAGCTCACCTGACCTAAGGTCATGTAAGCTTATGGCATAGTGTGCAGCGTGTGTACGTGCGTCGTTAACACCTATTTCCGACTTCTCTGAAACTACTGGACAGTTTTTAATGAAACTTTGTCAGAAGTATATATGGGCCGGTGCAATTCAGATTTGTTCGTGGCATTGCTATGGTTACCATAACTAGGTCAAGGTGACCTACTGAAGTTCTTTAAATAGTAGAATAGGTAATTTGTGGCTACAAAAAATCTAAATTTCCATATCACAAAGAAAGATCTGTGAAATAATATTCAATACTAAAATACCTTTTAAGAAAAAATGCTTATAGACTTTTGATAATTGTATACAATTCTGGGTATAGAGAAAAAATAAACGCTGTACAAAATACTTAGTCTGCAACTAAGTCACAAAACACCCAAATGTACCTCTTATTTATCCACATACCCCAAATGATGTCACATGTATATATATGGGTTACATAGAATCACACCTGTAAAAGGTGTTCAACAGGTGTGTTGATTATTTTAAGAGGGGTAAGCTCAAAACATAAAATTTGCATATGAGGCACTAAAGGTTATCTTCATAGTAAAACAGATCTGTAAGAGACCACATTTTCCTCTATATAGCAGAAAACATAAGACTTAATATTTTGGAATTATGTCAAATTTAGAAAGGAATTTTGATTGTAAACCACTTTTCATTATCTGATTTTTGCTAAGAATTCACAGAAACTTTTTATTGGCACAAATGATCTATTCTACTATATAAAGAACCACAGTAGGGGTGCAAAAATCTTTAAAAAAATCTTCTCCGAAAGTACTGATTGGAGAAAAAATCTGATGTGATATTTGGCTTCTCTAGGGTCTTAGGCCTATAGTTTGTTCATTTTGTGAAATTCGGATAAAAAATAGGTTACGCGTTTTTGCGTTTAATTTTGAAAAAATCGTAAAATAGCTTCAAATTGTTAAAACTTGACTATTTGACCAGATAATGACATGGGGTTTTCAGTTTTGACATCTTCTTGTTAGTATCTTCAAAATGAGGTCAAGTTCAATTGTGAAGATCATGACCTATTTTTTTTTTAACTCTGATTATAATTATAATCTCAAAAACTATAAACTTTTTGTATAGGCTTGTATATTAGAAAGTTGTAGGTATCGATACAACGATAATTTTGATGTATAGAAAAAGGTCATGGGTTCAAAGGTCAAGGTCACAGATGTGAAACAATACCGAAATGGTTAATTATGTCGAAAACTATAAACATTTTGCATAGGCATGTATATTAGAATGTTGTAGGTATTGATACAACGATCATTTTGATGTTTAGAAAAAGGTCATGGGTTCAAAGGTCAAGGTCACAGATGTGAAACAATACCGAAATGGTTAATTTTCTCGAAAACTATAAACTTTTTGTATAGGCTTGTATATAAGAATGTTGTAGGTATGGATACAACGATCAATTTGATATATAGAAAAAGGTCATAGGTTCATTTCGGATGTGAAACAATACCGAAATGGTTAATTATCTCGAAAACTATTAACTTTTTGTATAGGCATGTATATTAGAATGTTGTAGGTATTTATACAACGATCATTTTGATGTATAGAAAAAGGTCATGGGTTCAAAGGTCAAGGTCACAGATGCAAAACAATACCGAAATTGTTAATTATTTCGAAAACTATAAACTTTTTGTATAGGCATGTATATTAGAATGATGTAGGTATTGATACAACAATCATTTTGATGTATATAAAAAAAGGTTATTGGATTAAAGGTCAAGGTCACATATGCGAAACAATACCGAAATGGTTAATTATTTCGAAATCTATAAACTTTTTGCATAGGCTTGTATATTAGAATGTTGTAGGTATTGATACAACGATCATTTTGATGTATAGAAAAACGTCATGGGTTCAAAGGTCAAGGTCACAGATGCAAAACAATACCGAAATGGTTAATTATCTCGAAATCTATAAACTTTTTGTATAGGCTTGTATATTAGAATGTTGTAGGTATTGATACAACGATCATTTTGATGTATAGAAAAAGGTTATTGGTTTAAAGGTCAAGGTCACATATGCGAAACAATACCGAAATGTTTTATTATCTCGAAAACTATAAACGTTTTGTATAGGCATGTATATTAGAATGTTGTAGGTATCGATACAACAATCATTTTGATGTATAGAAAAAGGTCATCGGTTCAAAGGTCAAGGTCACAGATGTGAAACAATACTGAAATGGTTAATTATCTTGAAAACTATTAACTTTTTGTATAGGCATGTATAATGTTGTAGGTATTGATACAATGGTAATCATGATGTAAAGAAAAAAGTCATTGGGGTTTAGTATTTTATGATTTCTTTAAATCTATCAGCTAGCCATTAGTTATCAGGTGAGCGTATCAGGCCCATGGGCCTCTTCTTTTAATGTCGATATCAAGAACATGACAGTTGTAATAGTATAAAATTTTCTCTTGCAGTACATTTGAACTAGTACATGCTAAATGCTTGTAAATGTGGGTAGACAAATTTGTGATACATGTGTATACATTGTATAAAAGATTACATTTTAAATAATAAGGCAAAACAGTTACACAGACAATGTAATTCAATGTTCAATCATTTTTACTAGCTCAAACAAATGTTTCACAAAAAATATACAATCCAGAGTAGTGTTTTTTGTATAACTTATATATGATTGAATTTGACTCTAAATGAAAACCTGCCTAGTTTAACATAATGTATAGCTAATAATTATTCTATATTTTATAACAATTACTTCCATTGTGTACGATAGGTTCCAGGAATGTCCATTCTTACAGTGAGGATATTTACCAACTGAACATTTTTTTTCGAACTTAATATATGTCTATTTGATCAATACCTTTCAATATGTAATAATAATATTAAGTCTTAAAGCATGTAAAATGCATTGCTGGCTTTAATTACGATTTTTTTTCAAATCAAACCAAAACATGCCTTGTAGGTAAAATCATTTTATTTTTGTCGGCATAATTTCTGATATTGTATTGGTGTTGTTGCATACATTTAATTGTTGCCATATTAAAATTCCTCTAAATTTATATCACCAGGTAAGTACACTTTCCATTAGATGTCCCTGGCACAGCAGTAAATGCTTGTAAACCTCTTTTGTCCCTATATCGGTGTATTAATTCATATGTATAATTTGCTGGATATACTCCTGGATGAGAATAATTGATAATACCCAGACAGTACATAGTGTAAACAATTGCACACATCCTGTCTGATAATAAATGAACAGGAAAGTTTTAAAATACACCGAAAGATGGCACTAAAAATAATATACGTAAAATGTGTCAACACCCAAATTAAGTGATAAATGTAATTTTAGGAAATTCAATATGACAACGTTATTTGTTTTATAATAAACCAATATTGTTTCAGAAAATTGCAAACAGATCGTAGTTTGAACGGTGTGAAACTATGAGTCAGCATGATTATTTAAGTGGGTATACTAAATGGAACTTTTACATAAAGTCTTTATTGAGGATAATGATAGATTAAATTTAATTTTATTTCCTTATTGTACCATTTATGATGTTTTTACCTGAGTCATCAACAGGTTTTTCAATTGGAGCATATTTTTCTTTATATGAATTTTCAATAAATAAATATTTCCACATACAATTAATTGTTTTATTCTTTATCAATCTGTTAAATGAAGAGGAATGCCTTATCACCCATTTGAACATATTCTAAGTAGCATTCATGAAAATTAAAACATTTATACACCAGCTGTTATGATACACATATCTGCCAATAACAAACTTCCACAAAAAATACAAGGTCTTTACCTTAACTTCTAAATGTGTCTAAATCATTAATGTTTATGAAAACATATTGCAAACAAAATCAAACTTTATACAAATGGATATCGTTGCAAAGTTTGTTCAAATGTCATTATGATGAACCTTTTTCTGCATTAATGGTCACAATCACTGGTAAAACCTTTAAATTTTAATCATCAACCGAAAGACCTAGAAGCATGAAACTTCATATTTAGCATCTTCACTTGAAGGTTTACCAACTTTTAACGCACAAATTACCTTGACCTTTCTTCAATGTCACATTGGCTAATATATGATAAACCTTTTAAAGACTTCTTCTCATCAACCAAAATCTCTACAACTATGAAACTTCATATTTAGCATATATATACACTTGATTGGCTATGAAGCTCTTGCAAACAATGGCATTTTAACTTCATTCAAGGTTACATTAATTAGTATTTTTATGGTAAAAAACAACTTCATCCTGTAAAACAAAATGCCTTGAAGCATGAAACTTCATATGTACCATCTACATTAATCTCCGACTACAATAATGAAGATCAAATGAATTTCAAGCTATGAGAATAATTATGAGTATTAAAATATACAGGTAGCTACAGTCATTTTGACATTAAAGGAAAGTCAAATATCTCTGCAAACTTTGTAAATTTCATGAGTATATGCTATATATTAAGTTTCCTTTTATTTCATCAGTATAATTTTTATAAAGGTATTTTGACATATATCGTCATGGTACCCTCCTGAGTGAAATCCACCGCTATCTTTGTGTCAATAAAAATGATCAATGAAAAGTAACAACTACAAGAAATGTCCTTGGCATTTTGAACCACATGAACACATGGTAACACAACAATCGTAATAGAAAAACACAAACATTACACATATATTGAGACCAATGCCTGTAAAAAATCTCGGACACCAAACTCAACTATAACTGAGGCAAACGGGGCCCCGACGCATAATTTTTAAAGAATACTGATATAGCCAAATCAAATGATAGTATATATATTATCAATATATATACCGTCATTTGACTGGGTTATATCGGTATTCTTTAATAATTATGCCAATAAATAAACCATTGTAACAGGAGGGAGGAAACACCTGAAAAACAATTCCTCATGAGTCCCCAGGCTTAGGATCGAACCCGTCTCCTGGGTGGTAATTTATAAGCGAATGCATTTGTTATAGTATTACTATTAATATAGTCATAAGAGTTATCTCTCTTTGTATACATAGGAATTGTATTAGAGTTGTCTCCCATATATAGATATATAGAATAAATGTCGGATCACACACGTCGTGTTTGTGTTGTGTATCTCCAGAGATCCATCACCATCCATACTATTACATGGTGTCAGAACTTTTGAAATTGATCAAAGATGGATCTAACAGGCCTACCAATTCCGAAAATGGACTGGGAGTCGAGTAACCTTCCCGAAGCCTGGAAAAAATTCCAAAACCATGTGAGTCTACTTTTCGAAGGACCGCTTTTGGAAAAAGAAGAAGATATCAAAGTGAAATATCTACTACTATGGGTAGGAGACCGTGGCAGAGAGATTTTCAGCACATGGACAGACATGGAAGAAGCTGATAGAAAGAAACTTGAGCCACATTACACACGATTTAAAGCGTATGTACAACCGAAACTAAACCCTATCTTTGCCAGATTTAAATTTAGCAAAGAAATGCAAGGAACGAACTCTATTGAACAGTATATCACAAAACTTAAATCTATGGTAAAAGACTGTGCTTATACCAATCCAGAAGAAATGGTTCGCGACCAAATAGTATTTGGAACCGCATCTCAAAAGGTTCGCGAAAAGCTCATAAACGAGGGAGCAGGACTGACAGTGGAAAAGGCAATACAGATTGCTCAAACATGTGAATATTCTCAGGAACAACTGAAAATGATGAACTCTCAATCACAAGAGGTACACTCCATTAGAGGACGCCCTACACCGAGACAACCGTTCAAACAGAGACAGTCTATGAACACTGATAATAATGGTAAACATTCACAAAACAGAGGCAGAAGACAACGTTACCATGACAACCGCAAAACTGATCGCGCAACAAAAGAGGGTATCCACCGTAAAAATGACAGTACATCCACAGTTAAAGGTGAATGCAAACAGTGTGGAAAACCGAGCCATAAACCAGGAAGCAAATGTCCAGCATTAGGTCAACAATGTTCAAAATGTCTTCGTTATAATCACTTTGCTAAGAAATGTTATTCAAATGTACATGTACAAGAGATTAATGACTTAGATTCTATGTCAATTGTTGATGATACTTCTGTAAATGATGAATCTTCTGATGAATTTTTCATAGATTGTATTGGTACAAATAATGAAAATATTGTAGATCAAGCATTTTGTAACATGATAATTGAAAATAATCCTGTAAAACTTAAGTTAGATACTGGTTCTCAGGTAAATATATTACCTAAGAGTCTCTATGATGGCATAGTGAAGTGTGCTCCACTTACCCCTAGTGATGCTAGATTGTCAGCATATGGAGGTCAAAGGTTAACCACATTAGGTCAATGTGAGGTTGAATGCTCCTACAAGGATAAAAGGTCCAAGGTCACCTTTCATGTTTTAAATACTAACTCGTCACCTATATTAGGCATGAAAGATTGTATTAAATTTGATTTGATCAAGTTAGTTTACACTTGCGACTCTGTCTCACCTACAGACAGTATTCCTATGACTAAAGAACAAATATTGTCAGAATTTCCAGATACCTTTAATGGTATAGGACTATTCCCAGGGGAAGCTAACATCAGTATTGATCCCAATGTACCACCCGCCATACACCCTCCCCGCAGGATCCCTGTAGCCCTACAATCTAAACTCGAAGACGAGTTGAACAAGATGGAAGGTCAAGGTATAATTGCCAAGGTCACAAGACCCACGGACTGGGTCAACTCTCTTGTTGTAGTAGAGAAACCTGATTCAGGGAAACTAAGGGTATGTTTGGACCCAAGAGACCTTAATAGAGCAGTTCTTAGACCCCATCATCCAATGAAAACTTTGGAAGATGTACTTCCAGATCTCGCTGGAGCTAAATACTTTACAAAATTAGATGTAAGAACTGGCTACTGGAATATTAAACTTGACGAAAGGTCATCTTACCTTACTACCTTCAATACACACATGGGAAGGTACAGATTTTTAAGGCTTCCATTTGGCCTTAATTGTTCACAGGACTTGTTTCAGAGAAATATTGACAAGACATTTAATGACCTACCAGGTGTTATTGCCTTAGTAGATGATATTCTGGTGTTTGGTAAAAATGCCCAGGAACACAATGAAGCACTCCGTAAAGCTCTCAAAAGAACCAATGAGATTGGACTGAAATTAAACAAGGAGAAGCTCCAAGTTGGACTTACAAGTGTTAAGTACTTCGGACATGTTATTACTTCTGAAGGTATAAAACCTGACCCTGACAAAGTTGCTGCTGTACATGACATGACACCCCCAGCTAACAAGGCTGAATTAGAGACATTTCTAGGTATGATTACCTACTTATCCAAGTTTGCACCAAATCTGTCTGGACTGACTAAGCCTCTCAGACAGTTATTGGCTAAGGATGTTATGTTTGTTTGGGACAAACCTCAAACTGACTCGTTTAACAAGGTCAAAGCACTACTTACCTCTAGTCCTGGACCTGTGTTATCTTATTTTGACCCAAATAAACCCACTATTTTACAAGTTGATGCTTCTAAATATGGTCTAGGAGCCACCATCATGCAGGATGGTAAGCCAGTGGCATATGCGTCAAAATCTCTAGCCCCAAATGAGGTAGAATATGCCCAGATTGAGAAAGAGCTTTTTGCTATATTGTTTGGCTGCCGAAGATTTCACCAATATCTTTATGGCAGAAAAGTCTTAGTACAATCTGACCACAAACCCTTAACCCCAATATTCAAGAAACCCCTGCATACAGCACCACCACGCTTGCAGCGAATGCTTTTACAGTTACAGAATTATGACCTAGATGTCACTTATGTACCAGGTACCCAGATACCTGTAGCTGACACATTATCCAGAAAGTCATTGCCCAAGACTTATCCAAAATACTCTAAAGGTCTTGACGCTCATGTTCACCACATTGTTACCCAACTTCCTATCAGTGACCGCAAACTGGAGGAAATCCGCAAAGCAACAGAGTCTGATTCCACTCTACAGACACTTATCAAGGTCATTATCAATGGTTGGCCAGACACTAGAAACCATTGCCCCCCAACTATACTTGAATACTGGAACCACCGTGAAGAGCTCACATTACATGAAGGTCTTATTCTTAAAGGTCATAAGATCTTAATACCCCCTGCACTTCAAGAAAACATTCTTGAAACCCTGCACGTTGGTCACATGGGTATTGAAAAAACTCTTAAAAGAGCTCGCACATGCATTTTTTGGCCTGGTCTTACTGCTGATGTACAAGACCTAGTATCTAAATGTCCCCACTGTATGACCCACCGTAATTCTAACCCAAAGGAACCCCTTACCCCACACCCAATACCTGATTATCCATGGCAAGTAGTTGGCACAGATTTATTTCAATGGGACAACAAAGAATTTCTTGTTGTTATTGACTACTATAGCAAATTCTTTGAAGTTGTACAGCTAAATAGCACATCTAGTAAAGCTATCATTAACCATTTGAAAGCTATATTTGCCAGATTTGGTATACCAGAGAAGGTCATATCTGATAATGGTCCCCAGTACAGTTCTCATGAATTTGAAAATTTTACCATGACTTATGATTTTGTACACTCTACATCTAGCCCAAGGTACCCCCAATCCAATGGACTGGCAGAGCGAACAGTTCAAACTGTGAAACATATTTTTGAAAAGGCTAAATCTAGCAATAAGGACCCTTATCTGGGAATCCTTGAATACCGTAATACTCCTCTACAAAGCACTGGTCACTCCCCTTCTGAATTGCTTCAAGGAAGACTACTCAGATCAGTTCTCCCTACACTTACCAATCAGCTCAAACCCAAGGTCATGAACTCAACCTTAACAAACCAATCAATGAAACTTGACCAGCAAAGGCAAGCTAAATATTATAATGTTTCATCAAAAGCCCAAAATCCCCTTAATGTTGGTGAAAAAGTCAGATTCCAAAAGAATGACAGTAAATGGCAACCTGCTATAATCACTGGAAAAGATGATGATCATTCTTACACCTTAAGATCTCAGTACGGTGGCATATTTAGGCGAAACCGTCGTCACTTAATCAAATCAAATGAAAAGTTTGATATGTCACTTTCACCACCATACAAAATCTATGATGACAACCCCAACCCCTCCAAAACACTGACAAATAGCCCAAAGGTCAAATATGGTATTCTTCAAGATGACCCCAAGGTCAAGGACATGTCACATAGTGATCAAGTTCAACCACCCCCTGTAGTCAAGTATGAACCAATTCATTCTCAAGTTAATTCACAACCATACATTACTCGCAGTGGCAGAATTGTTAAGCCCAAGATCATTAATTCCATGTAATATATGTATTTTTTCATGTGTATCTACTTGTTATATGTTTAATTTGATTACATTTTGATATAATTGATGTTATTACTCATATAACATACATTTTTCATGTTTTTCTGTTTATTATGTACGATTCGATTATAAATTGTATTTGATATTATTATTCCATTAATGCTCAATATGACATGTATAATTCAAAGACACTTTAGAAGAAATCATGTCATCAAAATACTTTATTGACAATTTTAATTCATTTATTATAAATGTTTTGAAAAGATTAATGATAATCTTGAACATTATTTTAAGAGACTGAAAAGACATTTCATTGTACAATATTTTAATGTTTAATTGATTGCAATATATTTAATAGTGATCTAGATATTCGCAGTGATGTTTTGACATTCAATACACAACTGATATATCTGTTTAATTATTTACAATTTAATAATGTCAGAAATAATATATACAAACTCAATTTTCAATGTAAAGAAAGGAGATGTTATAGTATTACTATTAATATAGTCATAAGAGTTATCTCTCTTTGTATACATAGGAATTGTATTAGAGTTGTCTCCCATATATAGATATATAGAATAAATGTCGGATCACACACGTCGTGTTTGTGTTGTGTATCTCCAGAGATCCATCACCATCCATACTATTACAGCATTACCTCAAGGCTAAAAGATCTGGACCAGTGATAGACTGGTAGTAAATGACACTCTTATATATCTACTAATGCCAGGGCTCACTCTGTCAGTAGCCAATGGCTATTTTTACTGAAAATTGGCTACAGAATTTTATAGCTGGCTACTAAAATTATGTTGAAATTTATTAGTTTTAGGCTGTTTTTGACAAAATGAGGAAATAAAAGTGTAAATTTCTCAAAATTGGCTAAAAAAGATTTTGGTCCAGGGTGAGCCCTGCTAATGCCCGACTAACTCATTCCCACTTCACCATAAAAGTAGCACTAGTACAAAGCAGATCAATTACACACGCATAAAACTTGCACACTAAAGTGTAAATCACAAGAAAAACTTACAAAAGAGACTTAAGCTTGCGAAATAGAAGCAGAAGGGGAAAAAAGGCCTTATGTTGCATGTTTTTATGGCCGTGTTTTTATCCTGACTCTAAATAAACCTTTTTGTATTTGTATAACAAACAAGTAGAAGACGTAGAATAATATACAGATACAGTAAAAATAGAAAATTTGCATTAGGTACGAACTGACTTATATCCAGTGACGTGGTTTCTCCGATGACATTTGATATGGGACGACAGCAGTTACTTTTGATATTGTGCCGCCTGTAGAGGTCGATAATATCATTAAATGTTACCGCTGACTTCTCGCATTGTGGGATGGTTACATATCCACAAACTAGTTTAACCACACTGGTCGACCTCAGTTCACAGGGGGACGACGCATAATTTTTAAAAGATACTGATATAACCCAGTCAAATGATGGTGATGGGTTGGTTGTGTTCGTGCCTAACGTCGCATCAGCAATTTTTCTCCTATTCGCGACAAGAACTAGTTCATCAATCTCTAAGGATTAATCTAAGATGCATTTTTATTTACACTACTATTTTTCCTCCAATGTCTTCAAAAAATGTCACGTGACACTGTAATTGACTCTCTTATATGGTATGGCTAATTACTATGAGGTACTATGAGGTAGGTATTGTACTGCATTTTATGGCCTTTTTATAATAGTATGGTGTAAAATAATATAATTATTCATCATAAACAATTTACATTCAAGATTTTGTACAAATAGTCACTTTTTAAGCACCGCATGGTCATTTATGATTTGTTTACGACCGTTGCCTTTAGCGAGTACTATGACTATGAGGTTCCTGCTGTAACAGTAATAAAGAACTAGACGTGTTGCAGGGAAAAATATCAAACCATTAATGTTAGGAATTACCATTTCTACTTTTATAGTATCACTGATTGTGATTGGAAAAAATCATACTTTTTCGTCATTTTCCGATAACCCAATAAAATATACTTTGAAATGACCCCTTCTATAAGGAGAGCTTCAATTGAGCATGCACTGTAACCTCGGAGAGATGATCGTAAACAAATGGTAAAATAACCATGCGGTGCTTATAAAGTCACTATTTGTATGTTAAGTTTCCACAAAAGTGGAAGTGTATATTTCACTAATTTGTGGCCTCCAGTTTCGGTATGCACAGAATACACAAAGTGTTTTTCATAAAAATTTAAAATCCCCATGCCCTCAACAATTCAATATTGAACTGAAAAATGTAAATAAAACAATCCTAAAGTTAGTAACAAAGTCACTGCATTTCTAGAGAAAATTGAAAATACTAGTTATTGCAAACCAATTTTGTATACAACCCTTTAAAAACATGCTGTGGTATCATATGTGAATCAAAACTGTGTTTACTCTTACCTCAAAACCATGGTAACAGTGTAACAGTTTATTCCACCCCCCCCCAATGAAATTTTTCCCCGAATAAAATTTACCTGTGAAATTTAATCCATGGAAAATATTTTTAGTTATATTCTATCCATGAAAAAAATTTCACAGGTAAATTTTATCCTCTCCTGTGAAATTCACGGGGTTTTTGATAGGGATCGTACACCAAATTGATCTGCAAGGATTGTACATTTCAATATTCTCAGGAAATGCCATTATTTTACAACTGACTTTAGGATTATTGAATTTATATATATCTGTTCAAAATTGAATTGTTGAGGGCACGCGGATTTTAAATTTGTTGAAAAACGCTTTGTTTATTCTGGAGACCACAAATTCAGTGAAGTATATACTTCCACTTTAGTGGAACCTTAATTGTGTATAATGATTAATTATATTATTTTACACCAAAATATCATAAAAAAGTCCATAAAATGCAGTAAAATACCTACCTCATAGTACCTCATAGCCTAGAACGAATAATCTTACTGGAATGGCTTATTTTAAACATTTTGATCTTTACCTGTCATTCGGCAGATAAATAGTAAAATATAAATGTTAATTAGCAAAATATGATGAAAATTGAACATAAAAGGTATACGAGTTTAACGATAGAATTCTTCGATCTATAATTAGCCATACCCCTCTTATAGCATAAGTACAAAAATAAACTGACAAAATCTTGTTTTACAAGACATCATCCGGGTTCTTTCTTTTATACCTTACTATAGTATTTTGTAATGTGCAATTTGATTGGTTCGTTCGTGAATATTTTGTTGTATCAAAAGTATCATAAATCTTTTTAGCGTTTTAAGAAATGCTATTTAAATTCATAAATATGATAGTACTTAAAATCAAATTTATCTTTCCTCTGGATGGTCGATCACTGTCTTTTACTACTTGTTCAATCGGAACATCGCTCGGCCCTTTCCGTCATACCTCCAAAAAAAAAACCTCGGAGATAGTCGCATGTAAACTCAATGTATGACGGAAAAGGCCGAGTGATGGTCCGACTGCCCGTTTCGTCATTAATCACGTGTCAATTTGCCGCGCATTCTGTCCTAGCTGTCGCTGCAACTTGTTAAAATTGTAATAGAAAATTGTACCCGTTGAAAATGTCCAAACGGTCGTTAGAGGAAGACAATCCCAAAGAACAAGGATTCTTTCATGATGTTTCACCAATCAAAGTTAGCAGAAACAATAATTCTTACTTCAATGCCCGCTTTCAAGTGAAAAAGAACAAGTTTTTGAAACTTGTATGTTTTGACACACAGAAACGCACAACAATGATGGGTGCTTCCTCTGCCAAAACTCCTGTAAAGTTGGAAAATGTCCAGATTGTTCCAAGCAAACAAACAGCTGAGAATGAAATATTGGTTAATAGGAGATCGTCTATACAAGTAGTCAGAAGTTTAGATTTCAAGTGTCAAGCACCACATTCCGTCGAAACTAGAGAAGCCACCATAGATCAGATCCATGAAAGCTTTGGTGAATTTCAAAAGGTATAGCCCTATAACTTACCTTCTATGCTAACGCCCTCTTACAGTCTATTTTCACATAAATTACGAGACATTTAAACCGTAACAAATTATGCTTATGCCAGTGGGCTATTCCACTTTTTAACAAGACCCACCTTTTGCAGTATAGATCACAATCGGGTCTGAAAAAAATTCCATGTTTACTAAACTATAAAAAATTTCAGGAATTCCAGTAAAAATTTTCATGACATTGATAATGAAATTTTTTAGAAATTGGAAATTTTCATTTATTGACCCTGTACATGACAATAAATTATTGAATCATTTTTCTGGAATTCTGCAGTCCACAGTTAAATTTTATTGACCCTATACATGACAACAATAAATTATTGAATTATTTTTCTGGAATTCCGCTGTCCACAGTTAAATTTTCTGGAATTTCAGTAATCTATGGTCATCTTACCCGGGGGGGGGGGGGGGGTATGGATTGAAATTGGAATAGCAACAGTTCCCTCTCTAGATAGATCACAAAGCAGTGATTTTGTTACTTTTTGTAGAAAGTACATGTACCTTGTGCCTTTTTGAATTGGGAAAATATGAGTAAAATCACTACAAGTCGTGTGTATCCAAAAAAGATGTTTAATGACACTATTTCATATCTATTCTATATAAGTTTTCTTAGAAGTTAAAATACTGTTTTAAAAAGATAAAAAAATATTTATCAAAATGAAATGGCTGATTGAATGTTTAATATATTAATAATTGAGCATTGCCCCCCCCCCCCCCAAAAAAAATTCCTCTTTTTGTCTAAATTTTTTCCCTGTTATTTCAACCTTCTGACCTGAACTGAGCAAGGAATGTTACTGGGCCAATTGTAACCAAACTTTGTAGGAATCATTGAATGATTCATGTATGGCAGGTCCTTTACCAACACTGCTCATTTGGCTGAAACTTTTAAATATGTTCTCCAAAAAAACTGTAATGTAGATAATATTGTATAAAACGACTAGATATTACAATCAACTCCAATTAAATTTCATAAAAGAATAATTTTATATTTCTATTATTTGCATTAGATTATCAAAACACCAAACGATTTTCTTTTTTCGTCAATACAAACATTTCCTTTGAACTGAATAATAATAAATATGAAGGTTAGGACATTTTTCTTAATTGCATAGATTTCTAACTTATCATATTTCACCACAAAGTTTTAGCAATACTACAGTTATAAAATGCTAAAAACATAAATTTGGTTTTTCAGACATTTAAATACACAAAAGGGTTCTTTAAACCAATTAAAACCTTATCAAAATATTCAACTGATTTGTTAATAACATAGTTAAAAATTATATTTTAAATTTCTTTAAATTGCATATTTCTGTTGATTGCAGACAATGAAGGTATGTAATTAAGAAGAATCAACAATACTAAATAGTATTAACTTTATTTATCATATCCTATATATATGAAATAATGAATGATTTTAAATTCTATTCACAGATCCATGCCCTTGAGGTCAAAGTCATAGAACTTCATGACTCCAGTGTCATTGATGTAAGAGGAACGTTAATGAAAAAACAAGAAATTGAAATTGCAGACAAATCTGGAGTGATCAACATGACTATATGGAAAGACATGGTGGATCAATTTCATGCTGACCAAACGATTAGATTAACCGACTTAAGTGTCAGAATATATGCAGGAAATAAAACTTTAACCACCACAGCTTCAAGTAAATTTACTTGTATTGAAGACATTGGCTGTGTGAAAACCAATCCTACAGCACAACACAAAGATGCAACTATAGCTATTGGCAAAATTGAACAGATAGATATTCACTCAAATTACCAATGCCTATCCTGCAATAAGAAACTGCATGACATAAACACAGACACAAAGTACATCAGTTGTCAGCATTGCCAAATGAAGCAGCTATTTACAGCACTATCAAAGTCCTTCTATGCAAATTGCAACTTTAAGTCTGAAGGTCATGTCGTAAAGCTAACAATTTTTAGTTCGGTTCTGACGACATTTTTAACACACTGCAACAAAACCAATTTGCTTAATGATATGGACGAATTAGAAGAGTTTCTTCTGCAAATTGACGCCCTGCACATGCAGTACTCGAACAATAAAGTAGTAAAAACCATGCGCATCGTTTCTCAGACATTTCCACCACCAATGGTTGCTCAAACCAATCCAGCACCTATTGCTGAATCTAAAGACGAATAAATGATATACATTTATGTACTAATCATGTTAGGGAGCACATCAAAAGTTCAATGTTGGACAGAAACTGAATTCTCAATTTTTTTTCAGAGCACCTTCCTTCTTAATACTTTATAAGTAAAATGTTGATGAGTCAGACCACTGACAATTTGTGGTTTAAATAACCCACTATATGTTCATGTTAGCTAATAAACAAAATTAATTTGCAACTGTCAATTAATAATTCACTCTGTCACCTCTCTCTTTTCTAAATGAATTTGTTTTCAAAAATGGACACAATTTCTGAGTGCGATAAAAACATTGTCAGACAATTTTAACCCCACCCCCCTAACTTAAACTATAAAGTTTTCCATCCAACATCGACCTTTTGAAGTGCTCCCTTAATTAATACCTAATTTGGTGAACCCTAGCAGCATAATATTAATAATGTATAATTTGGAATGTATTACTTGGTACAAAATTCGTTAATATATTAAAATTAACAAAAATCCCACAACATCAACAATTATTCAGTACCAGACTAAATTACCATCAGCACAACTGAAATGCCTTAATTACTTATCCAATGAAACCAGTTTAGTGTTCAAAATAACTTTGAGCAACTTTACCAGTGAATCGAAATATCCGCTTGTGCTCCCAAAGTATTGCTTTTCCAAAAATTACTTCTGTACTTGCTTATGCTTAACTATTTTAAAAGTATTTTGACAAATCTCTTGGCATAATTTTGCCAAAGTTCATAATCTTGCAACATTTTAAGTTGCATATAGGCAACTCCATTAATATATAATATCATAAAAACTTCTAGTGAGATTGTTTTTGTTGTAAATACAACCAATAGGTTTTTTTTTTTTTTTTGTTTCAAATATTCTTTTCACTTCTTATTTTCGGGTTTGGCTACGAGCACAACATTTTGAACATGTCTTGTAAATCCAATTGGTTAGTAAATGCTGCTTACAGTCAAAAACAAAAAAGAACTTATAAAATGTTTAAGTTATAAATGTAACTTGTAGGATGACGGTTGTTGTTCCAAATAGAACATATAGGATGCTAATTTTTGTTATAAATAAAACTTGTATAGGTAAACAACTTTGACCTGTCCTCTTGACCTTTTGTAATAAAGTAGTCAGTTAACAAATACAGTATTTGTATACTGCTGATATTATTTGCACTTTTGTATATAGACTACAACTTCCTCATAAATTGACTGATTTTTGAAAACTGCAATTCAAATAGTAAATGAACACCTACAAGCATAAAGGTTACATAACTATTATTCATTTAAAGATCAAGCATACAAACAACACAAAGTTGTTTACATATAGTATGTTTTTTGTGTAAAATGTAAAAGTTATATACAAAGACCAAGTAATTATATACTGTTCAGTCAATTCTTCTTAATTGCATACATTCTTTCTCATTTTATTCAGTTAACAGAAATATGCAATTAAGAAAAATTGATATTTTGATAATTTATTGTAGTAATCGTCGCCCAAAATGTGTAGAAACAATCATGAATCATTGTTGGGGTATTTTCACTTGCAGAAGGTGGGTGTTTCTCCGGTTTTCCACCACCACCATTCACACTGACCACCCCAATATATTATAAGTGAAATAATCTTGACGGGGCGTTAAATACCATTATATTAATTTTGTTGTTTTGTTTTTAGATAAGGCTGTAACAAGTGCACAGTAGTTGTTCATGTTTTGCTTGTAATTGTTTTCAGATTTTTGTAGTTAACAAAATGACTTTTTTTGTAGTTAACAAAATGACTTTAAAGCCATAGTAAATTCATTTATCATTATCATAGTTAATTTAATTGACATTGGCTCAATTGTCTTCTTAAACACTTCATTGTAAGTAAGACACCATTTTTCTTTATAATGGCTACAACAGAATAACAGAAACAAATATGTTGATATGATTCCACAGCAGATTTGAGTTTTTATTCATCTAGGAATTCATTATAGTCCAAACCACTTTTCACACTTTTAGTAATCTTAAACTTTAAAAAGGTATATAATATTTATGGGACAAGTACATATATGATCATACTCGCTCAAAAAGATACAAAATTGCATTATTTTTCAACATTGACATCTTTGCATAGTATTTCAATTAATTTCTTTTGATCACAGTAATATATGATAATTATGAGTTTGTGGTTAATACAACAAATCATTGTTGAAATTAGCTCACTGACAGCCTGTTGAAACCTATTGGAAACATAATATTTTTACGTCAATGTTTCTGAAATGCTGCCCAAACACATGTTTAAGTCTGTGCATGTACATTTAGTGATTTTTGTAAACATTGCGACCTTATTAGAGGATAATGTAAATGCTAGATTTGTTAGTTCTATAATTTTTACCCAATTTCATTTTTCATGATAAGTCCATTGTCTTATTTGTAAAGTTTATAATATATTAAGTATTTTCCTCTGTTTATTTATTTAAATTGATAAGTATGTTTGTTTTTGATTATAAAAAGTTATTTTCAATACTTATTTAAAACTGTGTTGTATTATCTTTAAGAACTACCTAATTATGAACAATAAGTGAGTTGAGTCGAGACCTTTGTTAGGCTTCAAGAGCAGATGTTATATAAGCAGATTAAAGCTTCTAAGCTTTTTCGTTAGTGAGAAGAAATCATTTAAATGATTTTATCATTTATGGTGATTGTCACATTGAGCAAAAGTCAAGGTCAAACATTTTACAAACATTGTTAGGCTATAAGAGTAGAAGCTCTTTATGAAATTTCAAGCTTCAGAGCCTTTTCTTTAATGAGGCATCTTTTAAAGGATTTTAAATGATTTTATCATATATAATTTATGGTGATTGTGACCTTGATCTTGTCGAAAGTGACGAGAAACATAAAAATGACTATATATTGTCAATGGACTAAAGACTAATAACTATGTTCAAATAGTTGACCTTAATCTTTTATGAAAGTATCAAAAAGACTTGGTAAACCAAAAATAGCAAAATCTGCATTCATTGCTATGTTTCAAATATCACAGAAGTGCTATAGATTCAGGTGAGCGATACAGGCCCTTTTGGGCAACTTGTTGCTGTTTCATGAGACACAGTCCGAAAACCTAAACTCATCACCTCACCGTTGTCAAGGGTAACCGAAGTATCAAGAATTTTCTGCTTTCTACGAGATGTTCCATCTCTATTGACTCCCCATGTTTCAGTGTCTTAGCCAAATAGTGTCCTTCATCTACAATGGTCTGAACCGAAGTGCTATTTGGAAGATCTTTTTGTGCATTTCCTGGCCATACAAATGTTTACTTACTGACTGTAACACAGGGGACACTTTTTCTGTAGCTACTTCTAGACTGGTAAGCTCTATTACACAAATACGTAAACAGTCAGTATATGTTCCATCTGGTAGTTTTGTAACAATTTTTTCATTTGAAGCCTCCTGCAAGCTGTAAACATCAAACTGGAGTTGTTCTATTTCCTTATCTTTACATTTAAGTTGATCCTGTAATTCTTCAATTCTGCCAATGCTTTCGGATTCAATTTCAGTTTGATTTTTCAATTGTGACTTCAATGTTTTTAGTCGAATTTTGTAGTAGCTGGTTAGTTTCTTTGCTGCAGATTTCTTTCTAAATTCTAAATCGAATGTTTCCATCTTTTTATTAAGGTCGTTAACTGTGTCCTGTACAGCGACTTTTTCTGTATTTAGAGTGGATATTACCGTTTGATATTTGTCTAATTGTATCTGTCTTTCTTTTGCAGTTCTTTCATATTTCCGTTGTAAACTCTCAAGCTTGCGAATATTTTGTAAATTTTTCTTTGCAGTTTCATCTCTTATTAACATTACTTACTGAATAATGTCCTAATTTTGCATTAAAAGATGCTAGTTGTTGTGATTTTTGAAGGAAATCTTTTTCCAGTTTGTTTAGCTTGATAATTACTGAGAATATTTGTATTGCAGCAAATTTAAGTCCTTTGAATTTATCGACTCACTGTTAACACAATCAGTTTGAATTGCCTTTTCTTCTTTGGTATGAGCACTATTTGCACTTTCATTGTGAGGGCTGGCAGCTTGATTTTTTTCGCAGTCGTAACTTTCTATTTCAGGAAATGCGGAAGTGTTTCTTATTGGAGCTGACACAGGTGTAATAAAAATATCTGCATAAAACTGGTTTATATTTGTGTATCCTTCCAATTTTTTCTTGCTTACTAGCTTTGATTTTATTTCTACTGTTCTATCAATTTTTGACTGCAGTGTCTTTGGTTTCACAGTTTTAAAATTTGAATTAATTTTGCACAAAAATTCAACAAGCTGGGATATGGATTTACCATTCTTGTCAAAATAATTCTTGAGTTCTAAAATGACGCCATTTGAAATTGGAAAATTGTTGTTGACTGATAAATTTGCTTCTTTAATTTAATGGATGGACAAGTCAATTTTTTCAAAACCTGGTCCCGGGTACAATCCTGCAGCCATGATGATGGCGTAGATGCATGATACTTGTAGTTGTGAAATCATTCAACCTGGAAGAAACAAGAAGTTTTTATTTATTTCATGTTAAATGAAAATTACATGTAGATAATATTTTCATGGTCTATATTTGAAATAAATTAATTTAAATACATATATAGATTATAAAAAAAATGTAAATAATAAATAATTATGATTTAAATACTAATTTCAATATGTACTAATTTATGTACATGAAAAGGCTTTCTTTTTGAATGAATTGTTATAAATCTACAAATTTGAATAAAAATCATAACCCGCATGAATCAAGCACGCATAGTTCGATTAACCCATGAAACCAATGAAGAATATTCAAGGGACATAAATCGTATGAAATACAAACTTTCTAGAAATATTATATTGATGGCTCGATTTAATGAAATATTTCACAAACTTTATCTTTATTTGACAAAGTTTTCTTTAAATATTCATGACAATATGTATCATGCTTAAATTGTTGAATAAATCAATACGAAATAGATGTTTAAAAGCAGTATTTATTCCAAATTGTAAAATTTCAAAAACGCATTGAACGAGATTCCCGTAAACACTAGTATGTACATTTCACCAGAAATTTTACTAAACTAACGTTTTGTTCGGCATTTCAAAATTTGTTTTTAAAAATATATAGTATGAGCATAATAAAAATGTATTTACTATCGATATATCTTCAATAAAACGATCGTGTAAAATATTTTAAAACTGCTCATTTCGACGTGAAAGTAATGGCGATCGATGTTTTCAAGTGGAATTTTTTAAGAATTTATTTGAAACTACTCGTTAAAACTTGTCTAAACTTAAATTAACATATCACCACTTATAGATTTTAACATTTTTAGCTTATTTACGTACTTTCCTTGAGACATATCGACTAGAAATTCATATTTAAATGAAAAGAAATCGCGCAAACCAAAAAATCCAATATGGCGAGGATCCTGAAATCAAGGCAATTCTACAGACATACACAACAAATATGTTGTTGTCCCAGCTGATAAGGCTTCCAACAACATTATTCTCGTTTGTAAGAGATTCTACCTTGAATGTCGTATTAAAGAGTTAGGTTTAGATAGTATATCAAATAACCCTGCATATTCTAGAACTAATTTTACCAAAGATGAAGTTCTTTCCAACCATAGGGAAGTTCTCGAGTCTTTCGGTATCAATCTTAAAGAGGAAGATATTGATACATACAAGGAAAGATATATAGCAGGCTCATCTAAATGTACTACTAAATCATTATCGGTAACTCTAACACAAATTTTGACAATCGTCAAAGATGGTCTTCAGTCTTATTCAGAAAAAGTATATTCTACATCTGGAATCAACCAAATGTGGATTCTCAAAAATTCTAAAGAATTACTTGAACATCTTGCTTCTAATACTTTATCTCATGTAAAAAGTATAAAAACATTTGATTTTTCTACACTATACACACCACAATCCCTCATTCTAAATTGAAAGAACGTCTTAAAGAAATTATTCACTTGTCTTTCTTCTACAAAAAAAGTAAGCCAAGATACAAATATCTGGTGATGAACAGGGATTCTGGTTATTTTGTCAAGCATCATACGGATTCCAAACAAAAATATACTGAAGATACCATCAACAAAATGTTGGAGTTTTTGATAGATAACATATTTGTTGTGTTTGGTAATATAGTTTTTCAACAAACAATCGGTATACCAGTGGGTACAAACTGTGCACCATTGCTTGCTGATTTGTTTTTTATTTCTTTATTCTTTCGAAGCAGAATTTATGCAGAACCTTGTTAAATCTGGAGAGAAAACTGTCGCCAAATCATTCAACTCAACATACAGATACATAGATGACGTTCTGTCTCTTAACAATCCTAAATTTGGAGACTATGTAAATGTCATCTATCCTAGTGAGCTTGAAATAAAAGACACGACTGATTCCTCAAGTTCTGCTTAATATTTAGACTTATACCTTAATTATGACGCACAAGAAAGGCTACATTTGAAACTTTATGACAAACGTGATGACTTCAATTTTTCTATTGTCAACTTTCCTTTTTTATGCAGCAATATACCTGCTTCTCCTGCTTATGGTGTATTTGATTCCCAATTAATATGCTATGGTAGAGCTTGTTCCCACTACGGGGACTTTGTACAACGAAGTAGGCTGCTTGCAAATAAATTGTTGACTCAGGGATATTGCAAGCCTAGGCTTATCAAGGCCCTCAAAAAGTTTTATGGCCGTCATCACAGTATTGTTGATAAGTTTGATGTTTCTGTGTCCAGGATTGCCTTGGATATATTTGACGTCTCGTAGTTCCATGTTCCTTTCACACAATTTTGATTACCCACGTGGCGGGTGTAGCTAGCTAAACATGAGGTGCTTACCCTTCCGGAGCATCCAGCCTCACTTCCCTGGTGGAAGTTCACGTGTCTAACCTAAGTTGTCGGTTCCAAAGTTTTTACTTTGCTTCTGGATTGTGATTCGGAAATGGATTAGTATGTTTGTTTTTGATTATGTTGTTGAATGTTATTTGTTTTAATTTTTACACTCCTAGATTTAATTTTTACACTCCTAGATTTCAATTGTTTTGGCTTTTCTTATCAATTCAAGACATTTGAGTAATAAGAAAGAAAGCACAGGCTTGTTTGTTTGACTTGTTTAGATGTTGAAAATCACTTTTTTAAGTTATGGTGAATTTTTATAATATTTGCTTTCAAGTTTTTGTCCGATGAAATATTGTTCATCAAATATCGTGTGCAGTTTTTAATCAATTAATCAAGATTATAGCATTGTCTCCCTTTTTCAAATTAATGAAGTTGTTTGTCTCCCCTTTTTAAACACTCTTCCGTTTTATCCGATATTTTGGAACGCAATGTTTTCTGTCAGGAAATATCATCTAATGTAAGTTGTTGTAAATTACATAGTAAGATTTTCAGACTTGAATCTTTCGATTTTGATTGCTTTAAAGTGGCTGCACTTTATTGTATATTCCGATTTTCACTCTATTCGCTTCGGCTGGAAGCGCGCGCACCAAATCGGCATATACCGCATGTCCCGATTGAAACCTATCGGCGCAAATTTAACCAAGATGGCGGAAGCATTAAAGTTGTAAGTTTTTGCAAACTTCCACATTTTGAAATTTATGAAGTAATCGACGCCGTTATGCTTGAAAGTTTTACTTCATATTTTTTCATAAGCAAAGGTTCACAAATAAAATACATATCCTGTGCCCGAGTTGGAAGTAAATAGTAAATATGTAATGGTCGAAAGTTAGACAAGTCGTGCCTATGTAAAAATTATTAGTACCGGTAGATACGCCATGGAGAGAAAATACGCCAAGGGTATATATACTACTATTTAGTTAAGTTTCCGGGGTATTATAATTTAAAATTAATGATAATAATGCATATCATACCTGAGTGTTTGTGTTTTATAGTTTTACCATGCCGAATCGAAATAAATATTATCTTATATTTAATTAGATTCACACTAAAAGTCATTAAAGCTGACGGAACACAAGGCAAGGTGTAGGTGGACGAGAGTATTTAAAAGATGCTACAGGCAGTAGGTAGATATTCTGTGTTAATTCTTAAACAAATAAAAATGTTTGGGATGTCAGATATACAACAGAAAATAACAAGAACATGCACAACATTATTTTTTAGTACTGTTATATGTTTTATAGTTAGCATTACTAAAATTGTCATGATTATTTTGTATTGTTTATAAAATCAATAAATATTTTGTACCGGTTATCAGAGGTCCTTTGGGTAAGGTATTTATTTTATTTAATTTAAAAAATAATATGTACCTTTCGACTATATATATATCAAACTATCATACATCAGTATTATACCGTCATCAGTCCATTTTACTCTTTTAATGACCATGTCACGTTGTAAGTTACCCAGTGGTCAGTTATCGATAGCTCTTGGTAACGAGGTTTGTGAAATTTACCTGGAAGAGTTATTCCGCCTGATCATTATACAATATTTTTGCAGTCGCCATTGTCTTATTTTTTGTATGTTTGTATTTTATATTCCATATATGATATTAGACTCTTTTTGTAATTGGTGACCACAGAATAAAGACATAAAAATATATTTGAATCATCTTATGATTTCGGAAACAAATATATGACAATCTCCAAAGTTTACACTTAACAATAAAATGTTAAGAAAATTGGGACGAGTTGGTAAAAAATGTGGAACGAGTTGACAAGTCGATATGAATATAAGGCATTTCGTCCTAATTAAAAAAAATACACGCCTTTAACGACCACACCTTAAAAGCACTCATTTACACCTTTAAAGCACGAAGTACCAACTTTCTAAAATACAAAAAGACTGGCCAACTCGCCCCTCAATATCAGAAGCGATGATAAGGTGATTAGTAAACAGATACTTGGTCAATAACCACACTTCTCACCACCTAGGTTCAAATCCTGTTTAGCATTTTCTGTTGTGAAAATGTGTCAAGTTTGCTTGTCAAAGAGCAGTGAAGAGTGTCCGGGTTTTTGCTTTGTTTTGTTTTGTTTTTTTTTTTTGGGGGGGGGGTTACTCCACTTTCCTCAGTCACTATCTGTCCCCTCTTGACTGTGGTGTAAAACAAAAATACTCCACTCAACACACTCCAGAAATGACCACATAATAAGTGTAAGAATCTTGAATAGGGCCTAAAATCAGAAAATTCCATTATTCAAACAACCGACCTAGAATGGAAATAAGTGAAAGAATCTTAACTTGCACAAAGTTTTAGAGTGGATATAAAAATTACAAACTCAATGAATCCATAGACTTATATTTAACTCTTATTATATTAATATTTAAACCGCAATTATCAATCTTATTGGAAGTAGTCTTTTAGCTTTTCCGATGGACGAACAGTTCGGCCTGATCTGGTTCTCATAACCGGTGGTGTTACAGGAACAACTTTAGGTGATACTTGATTCGCACCAGCATTTGTATTATTTCGCGAAATGTTATTGTTAGTGTAAATATTCTCATGAAGTATATCCTCGTCGACACCATTGAGATGATTATCCACGTCCTCGCCAGCTGGCGGAATGTCAAACTTTTTTGAAATATGGACTGTTACGTGTTACGGATTCCTTTGGTTGAGAGGAAACTGTTACCATCGTCCCCTTTTGATTTGTAACTTTATATGGATTTGGATTGTATCTCGGAGAGAGTTTGTTTCCACGAAAATCATTCCTGATAAGCACAGAATCTCTAATGTAAATGTTTTGATCCTTACAGTTCAGATTCACATTAACATTTTTCCTCATGACATATTTTGAATACTCATCATTCTGACGAGCTGACTCACTAATTTTACCATCTACTACATGCTCCGGTACCAGTGGCAGTTAAGTCTGGGGTTCACCAGAAAATAACAAACGAAACGGTGAAAAACCTGTCGAAATGTGTGGTGTCGCTCTGTACTGACGTCGAAAGGAATTCATTTCTTGTTTCCAATTTTTATTCTTGATATAAGCGGCTTATTTATTGACTCCGCCTGGAAATTGGCTCTTGGCCATCTCGTTGTTTTGCGGTGAGTGAAACCGATGTGACCTGCAAAGTGTTTAAATGCAGCAGAATTGAACGGACTACCGTAATCGGTCTTGACTACGCTGGGTATACCGTAGCACGATATTTCTTGATCCAGTACTGGGATACTGGCATTTGCGGATACCGATTTTGTTATTTCAACCACGGGGTATCTCGAAAACTCATCTGTAACAACAAACAGGTAGTGACCGGAAGGTAAGGGACCGCAAGGTTTTGCCACTGACCTGAAGGCATTTCAGACATCTTAAAAGGTTCATATTGAGCTGGTTTGTCAGTAATAGCTTGGCATGCAACGCAACCTTTGATAGCATCTTGAACCTTGTCATTTAGACCGGGGAACCAAATTTCGGAGCGGATAAAAGTTTTCGTTCGTGTCACCCCCTGGTGACCCTCGTGGGCTAACTGAATAGCCTTGTTACGAAGTGCAACTGTTCTTCGGTCACGTAACAATATATAATCGGAATGTACCGTTAGTTCATCGCGTACGGATCTGAAAGCTTGTAACTCTAACATATCTATTTCTGGGTCATTTACAAAATGTATATGATTCAAGGCGAACCAACGGCCGGAATGAACAAATTCAATTGTTTTCTGTAGCGTTTTGTCCTGGTTAGACGCAATTTTAACATCATCAATAATCAATGCCTCTGGTAATGACTCAGTCGTAACAAAATTAGTATACTGTTCGGCTACCTTTTCTTCGCGAGATGTAGCACCGTCCGTAATGGGGTATCGCGACATGTAGTCTGCTGGATTTTCAGAACCCTTGCGATAACGCATGTCGAACTTGTAATGTTGGAGGCGTAAACCCCACCGTTCGATACGCAACGGAATTGACACTTTATTCTTACAAGTGGCTTGTGGTCTGGAACAACTACAAAGTGTTTCGCCCCACGAACATACATGTCGAAGTGTTCACAGCTCCAGACCACTCCCAAAGCCTCGCGTTCTGTCTGACTATATCTCGTTTCGGTAGCCGACAAGGACCGACAAGCGTATGCGACTACTTTGGATTCTTGTGTAAGTATGGCACCGAGGCCTGCAGGACTTGCATCCACATAGATTTCACTACATTTTGAGGGGTCATAATAAGACATCACAACATCACTATAGAGTTGAGTTTTAAGATTTTCAAAGGCTTGTTCTTAATCATGATCCCACTTCCAGCTTACGTTATCTCTTATAAAACGTCTAAGCGGTTCACTAATTGTGAAATATTCTTTAATAAATCTTGAACTGTATGATGTCATACCCAGGAAACTCCTTATTTCCTTAATATTTGTAGGACAAGGGCTGTCCTGGATTGCTTTGATCTGAACATCTTGTATGGAGAACAAGTCCTACCCATAACTAAAAAAAAACAAGACAACTCGAAATCAAAAACAACTTGTACCCAGTAAATTTACAACTGTTTTTTAGCTCACCTGGCCAAAGGCCAAGTGAGCTTATGGCATGGCGAGGCGTGCGTCAGTAAACTTTAATCTTCTCCTCCGAAACTACTGGGCCAACTGAAACCAAATTTGCCATGGAAGGTCCTTAATAGAGTCTAACTATAGTTTGTTCAAATCATGGCGATCGAATATCCAAGATGGCCGCTGTTACTAAAAATAGACAAAACCTAAAAAAATCTTCTCTTGAACCACTCATTGGAGGCAAAATCTGATGTGATATTTGGATTCTACATAGTCTTAACCTTTAAGTTTGTTCATTTCATGAAATTTGGTTTAAAAATCGGTTACGCGTTTTTGAGTTTAATTTTGCAAAAATCGTAAAATATTTTTAAATTGTTATAACTTGACTATACGACCAGATAATGACATGGGGTTTTCAGTTTTGACATATTCTTGTAATTATCTTCAAAATGGTGTCAAGGTCAATTATGAAGGTCATGACCTAATTTTTTACCTTTCTTATATTATTTATTATCTCGAAAACTATAAACTTTTTATATAAGCAAGTATATTAGAATATTGTTCGTATTGATGTAACGATCATTTTGATATATAGATTAAGGTCATTGGTTCAAAGGTCAAGGTCACAGATGCAAAAGAATACTGAAATGGTTCATTATCTTGAAAACTATGAACTTTTTGTATAAGCATGTATATGAGAAAGTTGTAGGTATTGATACAACGATTATTTTGATGTATAGAAAAGGGTCATGGGTCAAAAGGTCAAGGTCACAGTAGCAAAACAATACCAAAAAGGTTAATTATCTTGAAAACTATAAACTTTTTGTATAGGCATGTATATGGAAATATTGTTGGTATTGATGTAACGATCATTTTGATTTATAGATTAAGGTCATTGGTTCAAAGGTCAAGGTCACAGATGCAAAAGAATACTAAAATGGTTCATTATCTTGAAAACTATGAACTTTTTGTATAAGCATGTATATTAGAATGTTGTAGGTATTGATACAACGATCATTTTGATGTATAGAAAAAGGTCAAGGGTCCTAAGGTCAAGGTCACAGTAGCAAAACAATACCAAAATGGTTAATTATCTTGAAAACTATAACATTTTTGTATAGGTATGTATATTGGACTATTGTTGGTATTGATGTAACGATCATTTTGATATATAGATTAAGGTCATTGGTTCAAAGATCAAGGTCACAGATGCGAAAGAATACTGAAATGGTTCATTATCTTGAAAACTATGAACTTTTTGTATAGGCATGTATATTAGAATGTTGTAGGTATTGATACAATGATCATTTTGATGTATGGAAAAAGGTCAAGGGTCCAAAGGTCAAGGTCACAGTAGCAAAACAATACCAAAATGGTTAATTATCTTGAAAACTATAAACGTTTTGTATAGGCATGTATATTGGAATATTGTTGGTATTGATGTAACGATCATTTTGATATATAGATTAAGGTCATTGGTTCAAAGGTCAAGGTCACAGATGCGAAAGAATACTGAAATGGTTCATTATCTTGAAAACTATGAACTTTTTGTATAGGCATGTATATTAGAATGTTGTAGGTATTGATACAACGAGCATTTTGATGTATAGAAAAAGGTCAAGGGTCCCAAGGTCAAGGTCACAGTAGCAAAACAATACCAAAATGGTTAATTATCTTGAAAACTATAACATTTTTGTATAGGTATGTATATTGGACTATTGTTGGTATTGATGTAACGATCATTTTGATATATAGATTAAGGTCATTGGTTCAAAGGTCAAGGTCACAGATGCGAAAGAATACTGAAATGGTTCATTATCTTGAAAACTATGAACTTTTTGTATAGGCATGTATATTAGAATGTTGTAGGTATTGATACAATGATCATTTTGATGTATGGAAAAAGGTCAAGGGTCCATAGGTCAAGGTCACAGTAGCAAAACAATACCAAAATGGTTAATTATCTTGAAAACTATAAACGTTTTGTATAGGCATGTATATTGGAATATTGTTGATATTGATGTAACGATCATTTTGATATATAGATTAAGGTCATTGGTTCAAAGGTCAAGGTCACAGATGCGAAAGAATACTGAAATGGTTCATTATCTTGAAAACTATGAATTTTTTGTATAGGCATGTATATTAGAATGTTGTAGGTATTGATACAACGATCATTTTGATGTATAGAAAAAGGTCAAGGGTCCTAAGGTCAAGGTCACAGTAGCAAAACAATACCAAAATGGATAATTATCTCGAAAACTATAAACTTTTTGTATAGGCATGTATATTCGAATATTGTTGGTATTGATGTAACGATCATTTTGATATATAGATTAAGGTCATTGGTTCAAAGGTGAAGGTCACAGATGCGAAAGAATACTGAAATGGTTCATTATCTTGAAAAACTATGAACTTTTTGTATAGGCATGTATATTAGAATGTTGTAGGTATTGATACAACGATCATTAATATAGATTATGGTCATTGGTTTGAAAGTCAAGGTCACAGATGCGAGTTGCAAGTTTCATAAATGTCTAAATATCCACATCAGAGTTATTGCTCCTTAAATGTAGTATATATTGTGTTTTTTGTGCTGTTTACGGCCCAGGTGAGCGGTACAGGCCCTATTGGGCCTCTTGTTTTTTGTCCTGGGTTCAAGCTTTCCATAATTCCATTTGACAAGTACTGGAAGTATTAGCAGCAAGTACATATTCTTGAATATTAAATTATGGCTGTGTGAGTTTTAACATATCTATATAAATATAATTTAATCTTGACTTGGTTTAGAAAATGCATGGGTAGGAATTGACCTGAGAACAATTTGTATTGATGCCATTTCGGGGTTTGACACTTACTTGTCTAATGTTTTTCAGTAGTAGCCAACAGGGCTACTAGTTGTTTGAAATCTTTCGCCTGTTGGAAGTTTATATACATATATATATAATATATATATATATATATATTTGGTGTTTATTTGCCCAGACTTCGTTAGAAATGTATACCATATCTCATTCCTATTTGTCGATATAAATATTTTTTGGTTTACAGTTGATAAAAGAAAAGCTGAATACTTTCAAGTTTACAGGAGAGTTTTGAGAACAATAATGAGAAAGTGAAATACTACACTGGATTGCCAGATAATCTGACACTTATGATGTTCGAAATAGTAAATCAATTTATACCCAGTCCAATGAATGCTACTGAACTAAATTCATTTGAGAGACATACTTACACTAATGCGCCTGAAACTTAACCTACCATTACAGGATTTGGCATATCGGTTTGGGACATCAACATCAATAGTGTCGCAGACATTTTTAATAGTAATCCATGTCTCATACAAAAGACTTAAATAAAATATATACTGCCAACTGAAGAGGAATTGAGGACAACCATGCCCATAGACGCTAAAACTTATCGGCACGATCAAAAACATTTTCAGCCTATAAACACAACAACACTGTGAAGTTTTTAATTGAAATAACACCTCGGGGAACTGTTAAAGTTTTACTAAGGGTAGATCATAGTTGTCTCCAGTTGATGTTGAAACAACACGGAAAATTGCCAGTGTGAGGATCCACGTGTTATTGGACTTGTGCGGAACATATACACCATGCTACAAAATTAATTACCAATTGACTAATAAGTGATGATGGAGAGTTGTCAGTTGTTAACAAAATAGTGCATGTTCCTTGTGCTTTGACAAACGTGTGGTTCTGTTTTGCCATGTAAATGATTTTCTTGACAAACGTGTGATTCTGTTGTGCCATTCAACTGCTTTACTTCTTAAAAGTGCTATTCTGTTGTGCCATTCAACTGCTTTACTTCATAAAAGTGCTATTCTGTTGTGCCATTCAATTGTTTATTCTAATCAAATTAAATCAATAAATTTATACATGCCACATTGTGTTATTTTTAAAAAATATTATCAATAAGAGTTTGTGTTTCACATGCAATTCTAACCAAAATGTAGGTCGTTCACGGTCTTACAGCAATGTGTATGCTTTGTTGACAAGTTTGATGTCTCTGTGTCCAGGATTGCCCTGGATATTTTTGACGTCTCATAGTTCCATGTTCCTTTCACACAATTTTGATTACACACGTGGCGGGAGATGCTTACCCTTCCGGAGCACCCGGCCTCACTTCCCTGGTGGAAGTTCACGTGTATAACCTAACTAGTCAGTTCCAAAGTTTTTACTTTGCTTCTGGATTGTGATTCGGATATTGATTAGTATGTTTGTTTTTGATTATAATAATAGGGTGGTCACAACAAATAAAGGGCAAATGTATGCATATGATAATGCACCATTCCAACTTGTTCACATGTATTTTTTAGATTCAACTGTGAAAAAAACACCAGTTTGCTATCAGATGGTGAACGACAAAACTTTGACCTGTCTGCCTGACCTTTCATTTTAATATTTACTATAATACTATGGGCGCCTGACCTTTCATTTTAATATTTACTATAATACTATGGGCAAGTACATTTATGCATAATTAACTTTGCATACGGACACTTTCCATGTATCTGATGGAATATTATATATACATTTTACACGGTGTGACCTCAAGACTGTTTTCACTTATCATATAGAGGCAGTCGGTTCAGAAATGGTAGAGGAAACCAAAATGCCCTAAGATAACCACAGACCTTTGGCAAACATGCTGACACATTATCACACCCAACAACATTGTCCACATCTGCATTATATGACTTATGGCAAATACAAATGATTTCACAATCCTGGCTTTTTGCATTGAGGTCCACAGGATTTAGAACATTTTTCAAACAATGTTAACGTGATACTAGATTCAGGCAGAATACTATTAATTATTCCTTGGATTTCTTTACAATCTCATTTGAAAGTACTATTGTTTTCAACTCTAAGTCTTTAGGTGACCACACTACAAAATCGCAGTAATTTCTCTCGTTTAACAGAAGGTGTTTGTTTGTACTTGATAACTGGATTTGCGATTCTCATACAATTGCCCTTCTTCCAAAAAAATAACATTAGATTCAGCAATGAATGAGTCTTTGGCACTGAATGGACATTTAATTTCAACAACACCATCACTACAACACTGACATGTAACAAAGGCATCTAGACTAGCTCCTATGTTGGGGGTACTTTTCGCTTATAATCGAACCACTGTCCTTAACAACAACACCTCCATTATATCTACATACTTCTCATGCTGGTATCCCCATTGAGTAGGTATAGTAGATTATTTTTCTGTCCACATATATTGTTCACAGTAGAGATTGCTGGAGTCATAATGTTCGTTGAGCATACTGCTTTTATATTTGAAGCTGTAATGCGTCAAGTCCTTAATGAATGCCATTCCTTGCATTTACTTTGTTGACGTGTCAACTTCTGTATTTTTGCACTGCTCTGCGGTTACGGACATGGATTCAAATATCCCTTTACATTCTTTAATTAGATCGTCTGTACTCATATTAGTGTCATCTATCTTCCTTTAAGCTAACAAATGTTGGTGGTTAAAATCCATCTCTCAAAACACTTGGAATGAAATGGTATCGAAAGTTTTTCCTAACACTTAAAATGGCTGTATTTTTGTTCACAGAGAATAACCTTCTATTAAAATCACTAATTTCTTTTCTATGCATTAGTTGAACGGAAGTATATACCACTTATCTCTGCATACTTCTCTTTGTCTACATTCTATGGCAACAACCAGTACGCTTTTTCTTGTGTCACAGTTTTTGACGAGTCGAATCTTGCAGCATGTTCAGTAAAAAGTAGAGCACCAACATGGCTACAGGTTTCACCAAGACGAGCCATACAATCACAATGTCCACATTCAACCATACCATTGACATTGGCAATGACCCAAGGTTTCAGTGCTACATCATTTTACCTCTGTGAATGTCGAACCTGAAAATATAAATATATGGCTTTTAATGTTTTTTTATACATATTTCGCTTAACATTGGTTCACCAATTAACGAGAACAAGTACTACCCATAACAAATAACAAGACAACTCGAAACCAAAAGCAACTTGTACCCAGTAAATTTACAACTAGTTTTTTTTGGTCCTGGGTTCAAGCTTTCCATAATTCTATTTGACAAGTACTGGAAGTATTAGCAGCAAGTGCATATTCTTGAATAATAAGTTATGGTTCTGGAAGTTTTGAGTGGCACTGTAACTTCACTTGTTGATATTATTTAATTTTGACTTGGTTTAGAAAATGCGTGGGTAGGAATTGACCTGAGAACAATTTGTATTGATGCCATTTCGGGGTTTGACACTATTTTTTTCAACAGTAGCCCACATGAAATCTTTGGCCTGTTGGAAGTTTATATATAAATTTTTGGTGTTTATTTGCCCAGACGGAGCACATGTCACCTTATTTCAGTGTGTGTTACTATTATATTTATGATTTCTTCTAAATTCATGAATGTATCTCAATGTTTAAGACCATTTATATTTGCATATTTTCATAAATGAATGTGAACCAGTGACATGTCCGTAAAGAATGCATAATATTCTACACTACTCGCCCTGCCTTTCATTAAAACATTGCTGTTTACAGTCATACTCGATACATTAGCGACCCATCCATTGCAAAACTGGTTGTACGAATCTAAGGAATTAAATGCTTTCAACTGATCCATAGTGTAGGCACTTTTGCTGTTGACAAGATAATTGATAATATCAAAGTATGTCACGGAGGGCAGGTATTTGACATCGTCGGTCAACTTCGATTTTTCCACTTCATACGGATCAATCCCTCCAGCTAATTTTTTGGTCATATTTAGGACCAGTAACACTATCAAGTCCACGATAACGTTGACGTATAGGTGTTTTACTCATTTCAAATTTTCACTAATAACAAACAGGAGAACACGCTAATACATGACTCAGGATGCTTTGCCTATTAAAATGGCAGACTTCCGATTTCTTTGCTCAAGTACAAACTTTGTGGTAACTATGTATAAGCAATGTCTTGAGTTGATAATCCTTGACGTATTAAATGGGCACTGATAGGTGATATCTTGTATTTTGATGTATCGATGTTGTCTTTGTTTGATTTGTTCCAGTACCGCAAAGGTTCCACTGCTGGACTCGTAAATTTCCATAGCTACAAAAAGTGCATCCATGTCAAACAAGTGTAGAACTTGTATTTTTTTGTTATCACCTCTATCATCATCTACACCAAATTAACTGGCTTGTTTATGATTTTTTCAGGTTCTGTTCAGGGATATCCTTTTCTTTCTTCTTCTTCAAATTTTTGTCATTAGAGATTTAAAAAAAGTCAATTTAAGATTTTTAAAATCATTCTCAAGTACATGTATTTCATTGGCTATTTCAAATACATTTTTTTGGAGGCACTTGTATCTGTTTCGCAGTGTACTGATATTTGATGGTGAGCTAGGCCTATAACTCATATAGTTGAGCTTCATCGCTATATATATCAAATTAAAACTGGTATAATATTTAACACACTGTGACATAAAACAAATCAATGAAATCAAAATACATAAATAAAACAAAATAGAAAATTTCTGTAAATTGAATTTAAATTATTAACAATGCGTAAACATGATAACAGACCTGTATAATTCGATGAAAAATAGGTGAAGAATCTTTTTTTCCAAGTGGAAATCTTTATCTCAAACATAGGATTGAAGAAAAAAGTTTCATAATTTTGGTCCAAGCACTACTGATGAGGAATTGTATTCCGAAACGGCCGTCTAGTACTGTAAAATTAAACTGGTATAAATAAGAAGCAGGTATATTGCTGTATAGAAAAAATGGTTTGTTTAAACTGGGTTTATTTCTTTAAACAATGTCTTTATTGCTTTACCCGTTCTATCATGTAGTACTTTGGTGAGGCAGGCATCTGGCATTGATCCGATTGCTAAATATTGTATTTATTTTTCTTGTGCTTTATGGTAAAAGCTACAATATAGAAACGAAAGGACCAAAAAGATGTAAACCGCGCGATTGAGATATGAAATTTTATTAGTAATTACTTTAGAAATTATGAAAAGGTTTGAATGACTCATTGTTTATACTGAATTATATCTTGTGTTACAAGTATTTGTCGCGTCATGTGACCGTGTGATGGGCTGATAAACACTTGACCAAATTGTCCTTGAAAAGTGTAATGTACATCATTAATTGTAAATGAATACCATGGCAAAACTGAAGTACCTGTGGATTGCGATTCGGACATGGATTTGTATGTTTGTTTTTGATACATAAAATATTTTGGTAGTTGATATTTCAACCTATACTGTGGTGCTGAATGTCCACAAAGTTCAAACTAAAAAGTGTATAAATGCGTGCAATCTTAATGTCCGTGTACAGGAGATAACCGTAAATGCGATTCGGGGTATAAAGTAAATGTACGAATAGAAAATTCGGATTAGATTAAGCAAAAAATCTGGATAACATTACAGTCCCATTCAAACAGCCGATGAGATGCACTGCTGCCAATCGCATGTTTTGCAAAAAAAAAAAAAAAACGGGAGAATGCTTACCGCCTGTATTATTTATATAAGCAACTGCCGTCGCATTATCAATTTGTACTTTCATATGCTTATATTAAAATGTAGATTTAAGACATTTCAAAGCGCAATACATCGCCCGCAATTCCATAAACGCCCCATAATGATACTTGACACCTTTCTCAATGCAATGAAACGCAATACTTTCTATAGTATTTGCGAACCCCAACTGTATAACAAGCACCTTGTAAATCTGCAGATGCTATAAAACAACCTGGTGTCATAAGCCTTGCAGCAGTAAACAAACTAAAATGTTTTCAGTTTAAAATCAAGCTTTGCGATCCGTCAGTTTTAGGTAGTGAAATACAGTAGAAATAAATTCGATAGTATAACAAATTGGCACTCGTTCTATAACATCTTTATGCATTATTTTTTGTATTTCAGTGTCCAATTTCACTCACCTCTTATTTCTTTATTTAGCCATTTTGTAGTTGTAGTTCATTGCCTTATTTCGAGAGAAATCTCTTACCTGGTAGCTGTTTTATTCCCCCGTATTTCCCGCCCTTCAGGTCGGATGGAGGATTGGACTAGACCTGATACTGAGGGTTGTACATACACACTGTGTATTTATCACTTTTCTATTTATTATTATGGCAGCCAGCTTGGATGCTACAGGAAGTGACTTGTGCATACATTAATCAGTGTCACCTAGCGACCATCTAAACTGGATTAAGTCCAAATTGGTCCAGTAATTTCAGAAAAAATTAAAGTTTACACACGCACACTTTACCATGCATAAGCTCAGGTGATTATCAATATTTTTACCTATCTGTTCCAATTCCATAGGGTGGAGACATTGTTCTCTAGGTTTAGAACTTTATTCTCAAGCTGGAGGCAATTGTTTTCCAAGCAAGATATTTTCCCTTCCACAAGATGGCAATTTTGACATGAATTTCCTGAAGAAAATAAATTGTACATGATTGTTGATGTAAAATTCTTTCGATTTTAGATTGCAGTATTTAAAGACAATATGAAAAAGATGACTAGTCTGAACAATAGCAATATTAAAGTTCAACAAGTTACTCTTGCATAGATGCAAAATCAACAAACTAGTTTTATACATGTCATTAGCTCCCCTATATGTTTACTTTGTAAGTAGAAGGAAGGGTTTGGTATTTTAATTTCGCGATACATTATGATACACAGATGCTGTGGTGTGATACATATCAGACATCATGTACATTACTCAATTAAACAGGGTTCGTACAGACAATTAAACAGGGTTCGTACAGACATTTTGACTCCAAATTTAAGGACTTTTTAGGGTCTTTTCATGGTCTTATTTGCAAATTTAAGGCATAATTAGAGGGACAATTTTATATTTCATATAATAATCTCTAAGTATTACCTGTCCTAAAAAATGATACGTTACATATGAAATATTACATATGAAATATCTGATGTCCAGCCAAATAGATACATATGGACAGCTAGTAAAAAAGCACAAAGGTCAAAATCTAGTCCATTTCAGTATTCGTACATATCTGTAACCTTGACCTTTAAACCCATGTTTAAGCAAAGATTTTTAAATATGTTCAATTCCCCCCTTATGAGGCCCAAAGGGGACATAACTCTTTCATTTTTGCAACTTTGAACGGCCTTAGCCCAAGCATCATTACTGCCAAATATCATCAAATTTGGCTCAGTAATTTTGAAGAAGACTAAAATGTAAAGTTTACACATATCGGAGATAGATTGCAATAGCCCAGATGAGCTAAAAATTCGATAAATATTTTAATAGCTGATATATATAAATACCACTTACATCAAGACTCCTTTTTCGTTTTGTCTTTTTGGCATCTCTACAATCTCCTTGTTGGTTACCTTGTTTCGTCCAAAAAGAAAAAAAAGTTTATAACGACATTGATATTACTACTGCAAGGCATTTTATCACGCGATAAAAGTTTAATTGATTACAAATTAATTCAGAGATGAGATGAAATATAATGGTCACATAACTTGGCTATCTGCGATATGAGTGACGACTTGATGATATACTGTTTTCATTCACATGTACCTTACCTTCTTGGCTGTAACTTCAGTTGTAGTGTCCACATTGTCACCCTCATCTGGCTGATTAGATGGCTCATGGAACCCCAGGAAGTATGTCGAGGCATATTGTTCTACGAGTTTTAAAAACTCAGCGCTATCTATTATCCTCAGAAATTCTTTCTTTACTTCATCACCTTAATATATATAAAAATATGCATATATAGTAATGAATCGTAAATTTTTAATGGATTGTTATGATAACGTTACTCAAATTTAGGAAAGATTTTCCCTCCTTAACTGGCCTTTTTTTGATTGTCACGGTTAATACCACAAACAATTCTGAATTGCAAAGACTACTGCAAAATCTCACTTACATCCGCATTGATTATTTTCAAAGCCAATCAGGCCCAATGACATTTAAATATGATTTATAGAGTAGGCATAAGACATTATAGGGTTTTAAATCTGTTTAAGATTACATAACTTATACCCTGATGTCACCAGCTAAGACATTAATTAGCATATTAAGTAACATTGGAACATAGCCCTTACCAAAAAAAAAAAAGCAAAATTAAAAATTGTTAATGTGGTACTTTAATTTACACATTAAATAGAACCGATAAATTATTGTCATTATTATAATTCATATTTCCGAGTTTGTGCAGTGCAAGAAATGTTTAGATTATGTTTAATCTATTTATTTTTATAACACTGTCATCGTGGAATTGTCAATGCAATGCGAATCTCGCAACAATCATGTTTTGCCCTATTAAAACACGACAGTTGTATTAACTTATCTGAATTCTGATCGTAAACATATGTATCCAATTGTCAACAGTTACCAACTAAAACTTCGACATGAACAGATTTTAGACCGACAAACAGGACAAATGAATGAAACATGACATACCGCCATTCCCAATTTTAGCGATGACGCATCTGTGCAGCCCGGAAAATCCATGGCATGGTGCTTTAACAAGATCACCCTCTTTCAATTCATACGGATTAACCGGCTTGGTTGGATCCGACTCTAGCATTATTTTGTTAAGTGACACCACCGAACCATTTAAAGTGTTGTCATCAATCCATATACAGATGGCAAACATTTTAACACTAAATTAATCTTGTAAAATTTTGAAAATCGAAATGAAGATTGTTGCTGCTGCTGTTGGCGCTCAAATGTTCAAATCAGAACGAGACCAGAAGTCCCGCAGGTTTGTTGAATTTCATTGATTATTTTAAATTATTTTTATTATGTACGATTATTTTTCTTTAATTTTTAGCTCACCTGAGCCAAAGGCTCAGATGAGCTATTGCAATCTATCACCGTGCGTCGTCCGTCGTGCGTCGTGCGTAAACTTTACATTTTAATCTTCTCCTCCAAAACTACTGGGCCATATTTGATGAAACTTGGTGATTACAGCCTTTCAAAATTGTGTTCGGGGTTTAGCCACGCCCAACAAGATGGCCGCTTTTACTAAAGATAGCAAAAAGACAAAAAAATCTTCTTCTCTGAAACCAAAAGGTGCAGGCAAATTTTGATTGGATATTTGGATTCAGCATACCTGGGAACATTAAAATTGTGTTTTTCATGAAAATTAGACGAAAAATAGGTTACGCGTTTTTTACGTAAAATTACGTAATTTTTAAAATGAGACATTTATTGTTATAACTTCATAACGGCTGATGATAATTGTATGGAGTTTTCACTGTTGATCTCGTGAAATTTTCTTCCAATTGATGTCGAAGGTCAAGGTCATGTCTTAGTTTTTGACCTTTGATAAAAAATGTTATTTTTTTAACATTTCTTGTGATAATAGTGTAGGATTTTCAGTTATTTGTAGGTATTGACATGACGATCATTTTGATACATAGATCAGGGTCATGGGTTTAAAGGTCAAGGTCACAGATGTCCAAGAATACCAAAATAGTTAATTATCTGCAAAACTATGAATTTTTTGTATAGGCATGTATATCAGAATATTGTAGGTAATGGCACAATGGTCATTTTGATATATGAATAAAGGTCATGGGTTCAAAGGTCAAGGTCACAGATGTAAACAAGTACTTAAATGGTTAATTATCTCAAAAACTATAAACTTTTTGTATAGGCATGTATATTGGAATATTGTAGGTATTGGCCTAACGATCATTTTGATATATGAATGAAGGTCATAGGTTCAAAGGTCAAGGTCATAGCTGCAAACGAATATTTAAATGGTTAATTATCTCAAAAACTATAAACTTTTTGTATAGGCATGTATATTTGAATATTGTAGGTATTGGCCTAACGATCATATTGATATATGAATGAAGGTTATAGGTTCAAAGGTCAAGGTCAAAGACACGAACGAATACTTATATGGTTTAATTATCTCAAAAACTATAAACTTTTTCAATAGGCATGTATATTGGAATATTGTAGGTATTGGCCTAATGATCATTTTGATATATGAAAGAAGGTCATATGTTCAAAGGTCAAGGTCATAGAATTGAACGAATACTTAAAAGGTTAATTATCTCAAAAACTATAAAATTTTTGTATAGGCATGTATATTGGAATATTGTAGGTATTAGCCTAACGATCATTTTGATATATGAATGAAGGTCATAGGTTCAAAGGTCAAGGTCATAGCTGCAAACGAATATTTAAATGGTTAATTATCTCAAAAACTATAAACTTTTTGTATAGGCATGTATATTGGAATATTGTAGGCATTTGCACAACGATCATTTTGATATATGAATGAAGTTCATAGGTTCAAAGGTCAAGGTCATAGATGCAAACTAATACTTAAATGGTTAATTATCTCAGAAACTATAAACTTTTTGTATAGGCATGTATATTGGAATATTGTAGGTATTGGCCTAACGATCATTTTGATATATGAATGAAGGTCATAGGTTCAAAGGTCAAGGTCATAGCTGCAAACGAATATTTAAATGGTTAATTATCTCAAAAACTATAAACTTTTTGTATAGGCATGTATATTTGAATATTGTAGGCATTTGCACAACGATCATTTTGATATATGAATGAAGTTCATAGGTTCAAAGGTCAAGGTCAAAGATGCAAACTAATACTTAAATAGTTAATTATCTCAGAAACTATAAACTTTTTGTATAGGCATGTATATTAGAATGTTGTAGGTATTGGCCTATTGATCATTTTGATATATGAATGAAGGTCATAGGTTTAAAGGTCAAGGTCATAGATGCAAAGGAATACTTAAATAGTTAATTATCTCAAAAACTATAAACTTTTTGTATAGGCATGTATATTGGAATATTGTCGGCATTTGCACAACAATCATTTTGACATATGAATGAAGGTCATAGGTTCAAAGGTCAAGGTCATAGATGCAAACGAATACTTAAATGGTTAATTATCTCAAAAACTATAAACTCTTTGTATAGGCATGTATATTGGAATATTGTAGGTATTGGCCTAATGCACATTTTAATATACAGATGTTTTAGCTGTTTATAAATAATATATTGTAGCTAGACTTTAAATATGTTATATATAGCATACTTATATAATAATTATTATAATTAATTTGCAAAAATACTTGCATATTATTGGCCCTTACTGCTGAAAATTTTGATATTCTCTTTTATTAATGTCATTGGCCATTGAACCTCTGCATAAGATATGTACTCTTCCTCAGGTGAGCGTTAAGGCCCATGGACCTCTTGTTTATATGATATTTATTAAATAGAAATTTTATAATTCTTGAGTTTTTTCCAATTTCCTGTACACGTGACTAGGTTATTACGCAATCCAATTCGCGTGGCGTCCTCGCATGGTTTGGTGGTTTGGTTACAGACAAATATATAGATTGTTTTTTTGTTTACTTTTTATGAGTGGTTAAATTTTATCAAGTAGTTTGTAGTAATTTTCTGCATATTTGGTGAATTTCTGTATTTGATTTGGGCATTTGTCTTGGCGTAAACTGAATATATTGCAACTGTGCTAGAGTATATTTACCAAAACAACAATGGCGGCAGATATTTCTGTCAAAATGGACAAGAAAACAAACGAATTTAAGACAGCAATTTAAGGTTGGTAAAAGCGATTTTTAAATATAATAAGTATTTAGCAAATTTGAAAATTCCCCATTCTGTACTTATAAAATACTTTATGACGTTAACAGTCAGACCGGAAATTCTATACTGCACATTGCATTTCTTTGATCTCCTGCCAGTTACCGGAACACCGATTTAACAAACCATAAACTGGATTAAAATCGCTTGAATTTAAATGAAATTATTTTGATTAAAATAATTTGGTGGCTGCAATGAATAACCATATAAGTTGAAATAGTTATATAAAAGTTAAAAACTGCAATTACAGTCTATTTAGAGACAGTAAGACTACTAATATTTGGGATAAGAATTTCTGCAAAAATCGGCATCTATGTCTAAATCAAAAACAAAAATGGTTGGTAGGAGAACAGAAGTTTTATTGTTTATAATATATAATATAATAACTGACAGAAGATAACACTGGTTCAACATCAACAAATCAACAAACTCTTGAAGACCAATTAATGTTAGTGTCAACTGTTGACCAGGCTTCAGATCCAAAGGAAATGGACACGAGTGATGATTTAGGAGAACAACCTATGGACTTGGTAGATACATCTTCATTTGAAGATGAAGATGTTGAGGATGCAAATGGAACAGTAAAGAAGCACGGGAACCTAGTGAAGCCAGCTCTGATCCACCTATATATGTTATTCCATCAAGAGATAGTTTATATATTTGTCCAGTGTCAAGATCAGAGTATCAACTTGCTCTTGGCGCTTTTATTTCAAAGTATAATATGTCTGTAACCATGGCAGAGGATCTCATGAAAATTTCCCAGCTGTTGATACCAGAAACAAATCTTTGTGAGACATTACAAGCGCAGCTTCAGCGGTCATGTGGATTTAATTCTGAGTACCTACAATACCATCTGTATTGTAGTTTGTGCAAAAAACTTTTTGATATAGCTCCGGAGGACCAATTTTGCAAAACACCTGGATGTAATGGCTCCAAAATAAACAGCTCTTATTTTGTGACAGGAAACTTGAACATGCAGTTCACTGAAATTTTGGAACGTGATGGTATGTGGGAATGTATTGAGGAAATGAAAGAGACACAGTCAGTTTCCATTGTTGGAATTACAAGTGGAGAAAGTTATAAAAAACTAAAGCAACCAGGTGGATTTTAAATGGAACTCCAAATATTACTTTGTCCATGTTTATTAATGGGATTTCACTTTATTCAAGTTCATCTATCTCTTTGTGGCTAGTTTATTTTCTGATCAATGAAATACCACCTCAAAATGTTGCTTTGGGGAGTATGGCAAGGTTATGGAAAGCCAAATATGAATATGTTCATGCGTCCTCTAGTGATTGATCTTTATGATCTGTATAAAAATGGTATTGCTGTTTCAGTGGTTTCTAATAGTCAACATAAAAAATTAACAGTGAAAGCACAAACGATGGATTTACGGGCAAGGGCTTATGTTACTAATATGACACAACATAATGGTCAATGTGGGTGTTTATATTGCCTGGAACCTGGTCAGATTGTTCCAAGTGGAAAGGCACACTGTCGTGCATATCTCTCTAGGGAGCAAAGTCCGTGTAAACGAACCAATGAAATGGCAAGGGAAAGTGCTGTTAAGGCGTGTCAGACAGGAACAAGAACGGATGGCTTTCTTGGAGAAAGTGTTCTGTGGTACCTGCCATATTTTTCTATGGTCGATAATATTGTTATCGACTACATGCATGGAATACTTTTAGGAATTACAAAGAAATTACTGGATTACTGGTTCAATTCGAAATTCTCTGACCAATCTTTGTTTTATTGGATCAGCCATTTCCGACATTGACAAGGCAATGAGACAAATTCGACCACTCTACATAATTCACCGTAAACCAAGAGTATTGTCCAACACCTATCAGCACTGGAAGGCATCAGAGTTAAGAAACTGGCTGTTATTCTATTCAATTCCATGTCTGCAAGACTGTCTTTCTAGTGTATACTTGACACATTACAGCTGCCTTGTTCAAGCTACTTACCTTCTACTCACAACAGGCTTATCTTTAAATGACCTGAAACGTGCAGAGCTGCTGCTTGAGAAATTTGTTAAAAATATAAAAGTGCTCTATGGAGAAAATGTGATGAGTCTTAATGTCCATAATCTTACCCATCATGTAGATTTTGTGCGGCAATGGGGCCCACTGTGGGCATGGTCTTGCTTATCTTTCGAATCCTTTAATGGCGAAATTAAAAAATCTGTTCATGGAACTGAAAATGTGTGCCGACAAATATTTTGGGCTCTTCAAGCACAAAAAGGAGTGGAATCAAGATCACACCTTGCCAAATCAGAAAAAGTACAAAAATTTTTGAGGAGATTACTTGATTCTCAAGGTGAAACATTAAGCAATGATGCAGTGGCTTACAAATGCTCTGTAATCAAAAGTTCAAATGTTTAAGTGGTACTTCCAGAAGATGTTGGCACTGCTCTCCAACCATATGTAAATACAGATAGAGCAGAAGATTTTACCAATGTATCAAAAATTGCGAAGAATGGGTTTCAAATGTTTTCTCTGTTATGTACAAAAGTTAGGAGGCAGAATTCTTATACCATTAAACTTGATCATGTGTTTGAAGATACTGATGGCAGCAAAGGTGACATCATTGAAGTTGCAAATTATGTGATGGAGAATCAGTCTAAAAAAGTATTTGCCATTGGCCAGTTAATGACATCAGCTGTATCTATTCTTCCAAGACGTGTTTCACATTTGCAAAAGATTGATGCAGGGTAAGTGAACAGTAATGTAAAAAATTGATTTATTAGTGTTCACAATGCATCTGGTTAAAATGTTTACAAAATTACTTGAACCACACTAAAGGGCACCGTCATCTTATGTCTGGTGCTTTTTCTATCAATTCAAAATGCCCAATAACTTGTTTAAAATGGTACATATTGCCTCTTTTCATCAAGATCTTCTGGTTAAGTTCACAGTACCAAATGCAAAATAACGTAATGGACAATTTTGGTACTTTTACTAAATATCTGTTAATGGAACAGTGTTTTTCTTTTTTTCATCTTCATATGAAGTAACTTCTGGACAATGGGGAATCTGTTTAAGTGACTGACTATGTATACATGTATTATAGTGTTAAGGTGACTGACTACGGTATATATACATGTATTATAGTGTTAAGGTGACTGACTACGGTATATATACATGTATTATAGTGTTAAGGTGACTGACTACGGTATATATACATGTATTATAGTGTTAAGGTGACTGACTACGGTATATATACATGTATTATAGTGTTAAGGTGACTGACTACGGTATATATACATGTATTATAGTGTTAAGGTGACTGACTACGGTATATATACATGTATTATAGTGTTAAGGTGACTGACTACGGTATATATACGTGTATTATAGTGTTAAGGTGACTGACTATATATACATGTATTATAGTGTTAAGGTGACTGACTATATATACATGTATTATAGTGTTAAGAAAGATTTTTTCCCTTTATTTATGTTGCATATAAATATTATGATTATTAAAATATACACAGAGGGAGGGATAATACTAGTAAATTGGATATTTACTGTTGCATACATTTTTGTTGAAGTAGCAGTTGGTTAAATTATATTTTATCATGAATATTTAATTCCTTTATTTTCAGAAAAAAGAATATAGTAGTGCCTACTGAATTTTTTCGAGAACCAATGATGGTGATAAAAGGAACATCAAATAACATTTATGCTGCATTATTGCCAAATCATAATGAGAGAGATTAAAGTTTGAAGCAGCCTTGTTGGATATTCAAACATGTGCCACTGGGTCATTGAGCAAATTTGCTGATAAAGCTGCTGTTTATTTTCTGTTACCAACAGCATGTTCCATGTGTTATGTTCTCTTAACACACCATTTTTAGTTTAGTATTTAGGTTCTGTCTTACTCCTGTTACTGTCAATAATCATTTTATGACTGTTTATGTACATAATAATGGGAAGAATCTGTTTGTGCATGCCTCATTTTTCACATACAGTTGAATCTCATTATCTCGAACTCCACAGGGAAATGAAAGTAGTTCGACTTATCCGAAGTGAAGTTGTGGGGGCTGTCAAAAGGGAGGGGGTGTTTTTTCACTTCCATGTTAACATATCCTTCACATTACCATTTGATGTGTGATTTTCTTTAAGATCTGCTAGTTTTAGAAGTTTTTCTTTTTTTGTCAACAAAAAAATCCTTTGATACTCTGAAATTGATAGGACTTTAGGAGTTTAGTTTGAGGTGACTCACAAATTTAAGTTCAAGTTAAAGAGCACTTAACTTTCATTGAATTTTCATTCAGGGGACCTAAAAATAATAATCAGAGTTATTTTTGTCAAGGAAAGAGTTACTCTTTGACTTGTCCTGAAATTAAAGATATCCGAGTTTGAGATAACAAGATTCAACTGTAGTTGAATTTTAAATTTCTTACTTAAGTGATCATTTTAAACAGTGGATGTATTGGTGTTGCTTTTAAAAGCTGTTTATTCAATTATTATTTTTTCTAGAACACTAATTGAACCAGTGTTTGACTTCGAGAGGAAGATATGTGTCCGACCACTTCATGGCACATGTATAATAAGAAATATTGTGTCTTTTATTATAATAACAGTCGAAAGGCCAGCTTCCAATATGGCTGATTTTTAATCACTTTAGTCACGTGATTTTCAGTTCAAATTTTGGTACGCAATCGGAAATGGTAGTAGGTCTCGAAAATTTAAGTATACTTTTAAATGGGATCGTTATTACTTAAAATCATCAAATATTTTGAACAATAAATATTTTTTCCTTCAATTTATGTAAAAAAGAACCAATTATATACAGAAAATTACGAGTAATACGTCTTGAAAGTGGAGGTTGTGTCACAGATGTCGGCCGACGATCTCGCTTCAGACACATTTTTTGAAAATATTAGGGCGAGTGATGGGTTCTAATAATTATTTTCTAAAAATTTATTCATTTCTGAACACATTCATATGAAAGACATGTCCGAAATCGGTGTGGGATGCGATTCTGTCAGTTGAGAAAACGGCAGGTGTGGCTCCTTTTGCGGGGTTTGGTTCACATCTGTCGGCCGACATTCGTGCTTCAGACACAAATTATTAAATATTAGGACAAGTGATGGGTTCTAATAATTCAATTCTGGAAATATATTCATTTCTGAACATATTCATATGAAAGACATGTCCGAAATCGATGCGGGATGCGATTCTGTCAGTTAAGAAATCAGCAGGTGTTGCTTCTGTTTTGTTTTTCGTATGATGATTATCTCCCTTGTTTACAATGTCTCTCGCATGTATGCGAATAAAAATAAAGTGATTTTACTGTCTTATTGATTGATATTTGTTTTAATGTAGGGAAATGAAAAAAAAATAAAAATAAAAAATAAATAAAATCTAAAAAATTGGCTTCATTTAACATTTTAATCTTAATCAAATAAAATTATTTTCCATGGGAAATATTTCTTCAAATTTGATACACAAGAGAAAGTTATATAATTTTCTTTTCAGTGGTGTCATATGCTGATTTTAAATTTTTATTAAAATAATGAATTTAAAATCAGCATATGACAACTAGTTGCTATGTGCTGATTTTGAATGCAGTATTTAAATAAAAATTCAACAGCAGCACCATGACAGTGGAACAGGAAGAAATACTGTTTCCACACCCCAAGTTAATAACTAGAAATTAAAATCTCTTTCTATAAGATGGTCAGGTCAGTTTTACCGGGTGTAACAGTTAATTCTTTAGTATCTGTGGTTCATTTTTTCACAGATCAAGTGCTGCTGGTAGACTTTTGCAGCTAAAGTACTAATGCACAGATGCAATATTAATCTAATTCTGACTGTCTCCAAAATGACATGGATCAACTTCATGTATCTACCTTCAGTCCAGAGGATGCTTCATGTCTTTTGGGTAAGGAGTAGAGTAAAAACTATCAAACATATTTAGAGATGGGGAGAAAACTGTAGAGCCCAAAGAAAACCAACGACATTCCACAACAAACTGACTAACTTTCTCACATAAAAACTGTCCTGAATGAGATTCAAACCTATACAGTAAGAGGACATGCCCCTACCAATATTTCAAATGTTATGTTGGACAGGTGCCAGTGTAATGCACAAAAATAATATGCATTTATTATGTCAATTAGCATTTATTTTTCCTTAAAGTAATGATAATTTTAAAATGCAAGCAAAACATCTTTATTGACATTGTACTGTGTGTTGACCATGTAATGTTATCTGCAATAAAAAAACAAACAATAGTCATTGTTTATTCTGTAGTATCTGTCTTGTTTTTAGCATAGCAATAGCATTAATAATATTTAATCTACAAATAAAAATGTTATCTATGAATAATCTGAAAATACAATGTTGGCAAATTTGTAAATAAAATTTGAAATATGCATTTCACCTGTCAATAAATATAAAAAAAGTTATCTGTAAATAAAATGAACTAAAAATTAACTTGTAGGAATGCATAATCTGAAAATAAACTGTATAGGTATTGGTAATCTGAAAATCAACTGAAATGAATATACATGTATGATGTCTATGTTTCCATTTCCTGGTAGCCAAAATTGCCATTGGCTACTAATTTCTGAGGAATTCTTTCAAAAAGTAACCTATTTTAGCAAATTTGTGGAGAGATACTTTAAAAAAGACTATATTGTCACAAATTTTGGAAATTTGGCTACTAATTATTTCAAGTTTATGGAAACCTAGTGATGTATCATAAAATCATATGAAAATAAACTACACATATTCTGCAATCTTGAAAATAAAAAAGAAATTAATTAAAACAGAATAATTTAATGTAGTACCAGTAAAACATCATTCACCACACAAGAATGATACTGTGGGACTGTCAGAACTAGCCATGATGTGTGCAGCAATGATCCATGATTTAAAGTTTGGCTCAAATTAAAATACGGTAAAAGATATTTACATAGATTCTTGCACAATAAAAGTGAATGGGTTATATTGTGATAAATTTCATAAAAAGCTCAAATACATGTACATGTATCAACTTTAAAAATATGAAATGTTTGAACAGTAAATCTAATACATGTAGTACAAGAATCTTTGTGATCCATTTCTGAATTTTCTGTGTTATCAAGTATGTTTTCTGCTGGTACATCCATACTTGCTGTGGTTACTGTGGAGAGAAAACATTCAAAATTAGCATCAATGTTTTAAAAACCTATTTATAGGTATTTGTAGCTGTGGAATCATCAGCAACAGTAGCAGTAGTGATAGCTGAAGGATCTAGAATTGCATTAATTACAACATTTTTGCAATTTGTGCATTTGCAACCTGTACCTCAATATCTGCCAACACCGTCACCAGTTTCTGAATAACTAAACTGAACTTTGGCATTTAAAATTCATCTTCAACCCTTGAAGTGGCAAAACTTTTCAAATTACTAAAAAAAATAAAAAAAAATAAAGTAATTTACAGTCTGAAAAGTGTAATTGAAAACATGTTATGTAATTTTCCATATCATGACTTCTCCTCTTCTGCAAACTTTCTGAAATTTAACAAACTATAATTATGCTCTTTGTCAGCCTGCCTACCTGTAAATATGTGATACAACTGCCAACTTCTGATCTGAAACATTAAAATCACAGTTTTAAAATTTGCATGCACTGCAGCAGTTAAATCAACACCAGATAATTGTTGTTCAGATGGTTTTCTAGCAAACTGTCCCTCTTGTGACTCTAAATGTAATGAAAGTGTAAAACAAATCCAATATCAGCTGATTTCTGAGTCACATAGTGACTACATGGGGCCAGCTGGGCGATCTGGATGTTTGATTTTCGTGGGATTTTTTCTACAAAATTGAACTAAAATTAAACAAAATGTTTAAAGATTATATTAAAAACACACCAACAAATATCTAGAGTAAAAATAAACAAATTAGAAGATGTCTAGACGCAATAAATAGCAAGTTTTGTTTTCCAAATCATCGGCACGCAGGGTCAACTTGACAATCTTCCTGTGCAATAACCGGTGCGAGTGATGGTTTCTATCCGGTATCAAAATGACCGGTGTTCTATATGCTACCGATTACGACTATAATTTTTAACCCAATCGGTGTGGGATGCGATTCTGTCAATTCAATTTACCGGGCATAAACTCCGAATGCACCGCCCACTTGATTTTGACCTTTCACGATACCGCAGTTTATGTCTATGATTCCAGCATTTTAATTAGTTATAAGGAGTGTTTAATTGTTGTGATCGTCTAGAAAAATCACTTTGCTATCAAACGGATACAAAATATATATAGTTTAAGTTAAAAACACCATTTAATTAATGATTTATTGCGTCAACCCTAAAATGCAAATTCTTCGAGGTGACGACAAAGCGCCATCTGCCGACCAAATTTGAATTACCCCCCTTGAACGACCCTGAAGATTAAATCGCGGGTTTAACGGAAAAAATCGAAGCTGGCCTTTCAACTGATAAATTAATAGTGTCAAGCTATTGAGCTGTCAATTCTGCATATTTTACTTTTTACCACAGTAAAATCCATAGCTTAATAATGGAGTTATTGATTTTTATATTTTTTCCATGTTTTGGACTTAGAATATTAGAATATTTATCTGTTAAAATAATTCCACATTAACAGCCAGGGTCCACACAGCTGCAAAATTTTCTAAGTCCAAATTTCCACGGTCAAAATTGCATTTTCCACAGAATTTCGTGGAATTCTGTTTGAATTAAGACAGAATTTTCCGCGGAATGTGTGGAAAAATTCTAAACTATACTTATTTTCACAAAGTTCCGTGGAAAACTGTGGAAACCCATGGACAGTTTGGATGCTCTACAGCCGGGTATTGGCGTCGTTTCTTGTCCTTCCTCTTTCTCCTGTTGGCTTCTACCTTTTCCTTTGTTTTGTTTCCTTAATTGTTCTCAATTTTTTGTCGATTTTATCGCCAAAGAAGAATTCAGTGACCTAGGCACAAGATGGTATAGATCCTTTATATTCATCTCCTTAATTTTGTTTTAAGATTTTCGTCCTTCCAAACTTTATAACGTGATTCTATTGGGTCATCACGTCTTTCTTTTTATATTTCTCTCTTTGCTAATGTGTCAATATATAATATGAGAGGATAAGGCTTTCAAATAATTAGTTTGCATTGTCTGAAATTTTATATGTCTATATTATTGGCAAAAATTACATCCCGCAGACCTTCATTGATACTTGGACTAGTAAACAAATTATCCATGTTTTTCCGGCTTTAAAAATTTATCTTAGAGCTCTTTCCTTTGTTCTTCATCAATAATATCACCTGCAAAATGTTTAAATATGTTTAGCAATTCAGTATTGACTGCAAGCGATGTTTTGTCTTTTTTAACTAGCCGTAATTGATTGTATAGTTAATGCACTAAATGATGTCAGCTACATTCTCGATACTGTACACGTGTTAGTTCTCTCTTTGATTATTTCTTATCCTTTTAGATAATTTATTTCAGCAAACAAACGCTTAAATATTGAAGTGCTTACCCTTGCGGAGCACCTGTTCCCACTTTTCTGGGGGAAGTTCACGTGTCTGACCCGACTTGTAAGTTCCAGTGTCTGACCCGACTTGTCAGTTCCAAAGTTTTTACTTTGCTTTTGGATTGTGATTCGAACATGGATAGGTATGTTTGTTTTTTAATATGACATTTAAAAAAATTGTATTCATTGTTTCAGTCCTGGAAGTTCGTCAATTCTTGTTGAATTCTTGAAACTGGCAAAGTAAAATTAGCTTACTTTTCTTCTATGCACGTTAACAGGTTTCAATATATCGCATATAAATTGATTATATAATTAAAGCCATGATTATCACATCTCTCCGTGTGACATTTAATCTGATGCTAAACACTTCTGATTCCTTTTTATCTTTATATAAAATACCATCAAGACAGTGAACAATACTTTTCATATCTTGAGATAAAGCTCTGATATGCTTTTAAGTAGTAATAAAGCCACTTTGTAGTCGCAGCTTTTATAAAAGATGGTCCCTTCTTGTAATAAACTCTTGGATGTGTTTAAAGACTTTGAATTTTTGTTGTGAGTTACCAAACACTTTCTAGAGGGCGATTAGAATAGCACAAACATCCTAAAATAGACTACTGTTAAATACGTTTAACTTAACAAAGTGCTAGTCTATGATCCCTGCAGTTGATATAAATTACTGAGGGGAGACATGTCGCATCCTAATAACAAACATATTTAGCAACTTTATTAATTTAGGAATTATTCTAAAATGCATCTGGCAAAGAATCAGTGTCAAGTGTGTGTGTCATAGACTTTTGTAGCAATGGCAAACTGATAGCCTTTAATTCCAATTTAGAGTAAACTAGGTGGATGATACATTTCAGTGGCAGTTTAGCAGTAGTTGCCAATTTTGACAATGTAGTTGTTGTCAAATGTATATGGGAGAACAAAAAATTGTTTTGAGACGCCTAAAAGTCTGAAGATTGTTTAATTCCTCGCATTTCTTGAAGGATATAGCACATATGTCTTGAAGCCGCCGACTTGAGTATTATTTTCCTTTAACAACGACCAGAAGCAGTAAAAGAACTCAGAAAATTGGCTCATTGACACGGTGATTAAAAATATGTGTAAGCGCATTTAATTTGGTAGTTTCGATTCAAATAAGAAAGGACTGATTGATTCAATTGTTTTTAAACTCCCACTCAAGAATTTTTAGCTCACCTGGCCAAAGGCCACGTGAGCTTATGGCATGGCGAGGCGTGCGTGCGTGCGTCAGTAAACTTTAATCTTCTCCTCTGAAACTACTGGGCCAACTGAAACCAAATTTGCCATGGAAGGTCCTTGACAAAGTCTAACTATAGTTTGTTCAAATCATGACGATCGAATACCCAAGATGGCCGCTGTTACTAAAAATAGACAAAACCTTAAAAAATCTTCTTCTCTTGAACCACTCATTGGAGGCAAAAACTGATGTGATATTTGGATTCTACACAGTCTTAACCTTAAAGTTTGTTCATTTCATGAAATTTGGTTTAAAAATAGGTTACGCGTTTTTGCGTTTAAATTTGCAAAAATCGTAAAATATTTTTAAATTGTTATAACTTGACTATATGACCAGATAATGACATGGGGTTTTCAGTTTTGACATATTCTTGTAATTATCTTTAAAATGGTGTCAAGGTCAATTATGAATGTCATGACCTAATTTTTTACCTTTCTAATATTATTTATTATCTCGAAAACTATAAACTTTTTATATAGGCATGTATATTAGAATATTGTTGGTATTGATGTAATGATTATTTTGATATATAAATTCAGGTCATTGGTGCAAAGGTCAAGGTCACAGATGCGAAAGAAAACTGAAATGGTTCATTATCTAACTATTAACTTTTTGTATAGGCATGTATATTAGAATGTTGTAGGTATTGATACAACGATCATTTTGATGTATAGAAAAAGGTCATGGGTCCAAAGGTCAAGGTCACAGTAGCAAAACAATACCAAAATCATTAAATATCTTGAAAACTATAAACTTTTTGTATAGGCATGTATATTGGAATGTTGTTGGTTTTGATGTAACGATCATTTTAATATATAGATTAAGGTCATTGGTTTAAAGATCAAGGTCACAGATGCGTAAGAATACTGAAATGGTTCATTATCTTGTAAACTATGAACTTTTTGTATAAGCATGTATATTAGAATGTTGTAGATATTATATACAACGATCATTTTGATGTATAGAAAAAGGTCATGGGTCCAAAGGTCAAGGTCACAGTAGCAAAACAATACCAAAATCGTTAATTATCTTGAAAACTATAAACTTTTTGTATAGACATGTATATTGGAATGTTGTTGGTTTTGATGTAACGATGATTTAGGTCATAGGTTTAAAGGTCAAGGTCACAGATGCGTAAGAATACTGAAATGGTTCAATATCTTTAAAACTATAAGCTTTTTGTATAGGCATGTATATTAGAATGTTGTAGGTATTGATACAACGATCATTTTGATGTATAGAAAACGGTCATGGGTCCAAAGGTCAAGGTCACAGTAGCAAATCAATACCAAAAATGTTAATTATCTTGAAAATTATAAACTTTTTGTATAGGCATGTATATTGGAATGTTGTTGGTATTGATGTAACGATCATTTTGATATATAAATTAAGGTCATGGGTTCAAAGCTCAAGGTCACAGATGCCTAAGAATACTGAAATGGTTCATTATCTTGAAAACTATTAACTTTTTGTATAGGCATGTATATTAGAATGTTGTAGATATTGATACAACGATCATTTTGATGTATAGAAAAAGGTCATGGGTCCAAAGGTCAAGGTCACAGTAGCAAAACAATACCAAAATTGTTAATTATCTTGAAAATTATAAACTTTTTGTATATACATGTATATTGAAATGTTGTTGGTTTTGATGTAACAATCATAGATTTAAGTCATTGGTTTAAAGGTCAAAGTCACAGATGCGAAAGAATACTGAAATGGTTCATTATCTTGAAAACTATTAACTTTTTGTATAGGCATGTATATTAGAATGTTGTAGGTATTGATACAACGATCATTTTGATGTATAGAAAAAGGTCATGGGCCCAAAGGTCAAGGTTACAGTAGTAAAACAATACCAAAATCGTTAATTATCTCGAAAACTATAAACTTTTTATATAGGCATGTATATTGGAATGTTGTTGGTTTTGATGTAACAATCATTTTGATATATAGATTTAGGTCATTGGTTTAAAGGTCAAAGTCACAGATGCGAAAGAATAATGAAATGGTTCATTATCTCGAAAACTATAAACTTTTTATATAGACATTTATATTAGAATATTGTAGGTATTAATACAACAATCTTTTTGATGTATAGAGAAAGGTCATGGGTCCAAAGGTCAAGGTCACGGTTGCAAAACAATACCAAAAAGATTCATTATCTCGGAAAACTATGAACTTTTTGTATAGGCATGTATATTAGAATATTGTTGATATTGATGCAATCAACATTTTGATATATAGATTATGGTCATTGGTTCGAATGTCAAGGTCACAGATGCGAGTAGCAAGTTTCATAAATATCTAAATATCCACATCAGAGTTATTGCTCCTTAAATGTAGTATTTATTGTGTTTTTGTGCTGTTAACGGCCCAGGTGAGCGGTACAGGCCCTATTGGGCCTCTTGTTCAATTGTGTCGAGACGTCCCAATCGGTGAGGTGGCAGATTTTTTTTTACCTATGATGTGTGCTCAGGGCAATGTGCAGGAAGGGTTCAAAAACGTGTCACGCCTGTTCCGATACGCGACATCTGTAAAGGTTTCTTCTATAGGGTCATGTGACTTTTATTTCTTAAAGTTTTTGGCGAAAGAAAAGTCATTATTTTCAAGCCTTGATCAGACCCCAGCCAGGGTTCGAACCCACGACATCCCACATACGGGGCGTGCACTCTACAAATTGAGCTACCGTAGTGATTGAAATAAAGAGAAATCTTGTTATAATGTGTTTTATTAAATTCTGCTAGCAATTGAAGTCTTAATTTTGTTGTTTCTTGTACCAATGCCCTCATCTCGATAACTATTTAGCATTGTCAAATTATGAAAGGTGGTCAATAGTCCTTGTTGATCGAAGATAACTCTTGACCCTTCCCATGACACTGGGCAATGTTTCAGCACTAGCCATGGGCACCGTCTTGGTGGTAAGAATAACCAAGCATGTAAAAATATCTGGATACAAACATTTTTTTGCCTATCCAGCAATTGAAGTCAAGTTGGCAGAAGGTCGGTCATCTTATAAGGACCACCGTGTCATCTCTCGAGATACCTCACGACAGAAGCTATCTCTATCCTCAGTGAAGTCTGTACAGTAGGCATTCAAGATGTTTCGATACTTTAAGTTTGGTGAGTCTGTCAAAAAGTGAATATACTCAACGTGTGGAAGCAATTGCTTAACATGTGCTCCGAACGCTCTAATGATTGCATAGACCATACTGACTCTCGTTAACTGAATTACTATCTTTTTGTAATACATTGCTGTATGATGAAGCATTTCTATTGAAGCATTCGAGTAGGTTGCCTGGATTCTTTTATTACAACAGTAATTCAAAATCCGGATTCCAACATACTTCTGCTTGATTTTTCGAATGTATTCTGTTGAAGTTAAGTTGGAAGGTCGGTCATCTTCTAGGACCGAGGTGTCTTCAATATAGAAATATTACAACGGAAGCTATATCTGTCCTCAGTGAAGTCTGTATAGTAGTAGACATTACAGATGATGCTCTCCTATTGTTTCGTTAACTGATCAAGCATTGCGGGAATCGGGTACTGTGTTAAGGAACGATCATGCATTGTGGGAATCGGGTACTGCGACAAGAAATGATAATGCATCGTCGCAATCAGGTATTGTGCCAAAAACGATTATACCCTTGAAGTAGTCCATCCTTAAACTCATCCATTAGTTCATCCAACAAAGGATAAAATATAGCCCACTTCCAATGCTCGATAGTTTCAGCTGTGATATTCTCTCGATGTCTGGCAATATATACCAAAAACAAACATACCAATCCATGTCCAAATCACAATCCCAAAGTAATGAAAAAACTTTGAAATTCAAATTAAACTAAGCACGCGAAAGGTCGGATGATCTTTTACACTTGCTAGGTGCGAAATCAATATATTCAGTGTATAGGCAAACAACATTGACCAGTCCGTTTGATCTTTTAATTTATATATTTATCATGAACAGATTTATTTTTGTAGATCTATTGGATATTTCGTCTACATAATGAGTGACATTAAACACAAACACTGTTCATATATGGACTGTCAATCCTAATACTACTAATGGGTGGATTCTCCTATATGAATATTCTTAATGAATTATCAAGTGGACAGGTCAATGTTGTTTGACTATAATTTTGGATACAGAGACATCATTAGTGGCGTAGCTAGAGAACAATGAATGTACATGCTTAAGGTGCGAGTCTCCGAAGTGCTAGGCAGTTCTAGGCACAACCCCTATCTTTCTGAAAAATTAGCTAGCCAGTATCACAGCTAGGTATTAATCCACCATGACAAAGTAAACACTTCAACTCATATTTAAATCCTTTTTACATAATGACCATCTAAGATAATACTGTTATACTTGAATTATAGCCTCTGGTCATTTAAATTACACAAAAACAACCTTGCTTGAACATACTTATATTTTAGTCACTCTATATTGGATTTTACATCAAACATGAAACTAAAGGTACATATTCTGCTATTTAATCCGATTTGAAATGTCAAAAGTCACGTTGTTTTACACACTGAATTATAAATAATAATTAATTTGTTTTTTTCACAAATAAATCATAAATGTTAATCCAATCACATTTTTACTAATTGTATTTTTTTAAAACCGTGTCCTTAAACTTCCAATGCTTGATTTCTTCATCCACTTTCTCTTTCCTGAAATAAACAGATTAAAAATTCTGGTGATAATAAGGTTACTAGTTAAGAATGTGTAGTGTGGATCTTGATAATTTGTGTTTTGAAGAAAATATGAAATTGCTTTGTTTGCCGCCATCTTATTTTTACATTTAAACATCTAACATCTTTTAACTTAAAACGATGTCCATTAATGTTATTTTTTAATTCATAAAAGCCACAAAACATAAAAAACTATGATGAGAGAAAGAGATTTGGAATGATAAAGTGAGGTTTTACATCCCAGTCAAGAATATTTCACTTATATTGAGATATCACTAGCTATAGATGGGGGCAATGTGAACGAAGGGTCGTTGTATATGTGCAAGCACACTTTAAAGGTTTCCTCTGAAGGACCCCATGACTTTCATTTCTAAATGTGTTTGGCAAAAAAACACTAAATTTCTAAAGTTTTGGTCAGACCCAGGGTGGGGTAAGAACCCACAACCTTCCATATATGAAGGGAGCACTCTACCAACTGAGCTACGAGAGAGAGGGAGAGAGAGAGAGAGAGATGTTTATTACAGTGACAAATTTAATGTACAAATTGTAAATGTGTCTTAATTTGTTGACCTTGACTTTGGACTTTTGGATGTTTGTATCTTGTTAATAAGCACATTAGCCCCAAGATCAAACTCAAGCTCACCATCATTTGTCCTCTTAAAGCAGTCTTGCTGTATGAAATCTGGAAGGTCGCTATTATGCTTCCCTGCTGTTATGTAGAATTGTATTAAACAATTTATGTTTTTTGCTAAGTGACGGAGAGCAGATGCCGGTGGCAGCCAACTCTGTGGGTTTCTTGGTTTTCCACCACCTGATTTTGACGGGACTCTGACAGTTATTTGACGTACTCTATCAAACTCTTAACTTTTCAGCGTCTAATCGTTTTGGACAATATAAGAACTTCATAAATTTCGTAAATAAAGCATCATTAACATATCACAGTTGTTATTTTTAAATTTCAATCTTCAAATTAAATAGATGTTATCGAAAATACTGCGTTGATAGACATGAAGAGATCCTGTGTGCTAATATCTTGAAAAAATATAATTTTGATTGGAAGAATTCAACAAAGTATCATAAAGGGTGTACAGTTTTGTAACTGTTTTACTTTATAAACCCCTCTGTACTGATTGAACATGCAGATTTCCTCAAACGCTCTGAGTTAATGAATGTTTTGAGAAGAATAGTGGAACATCAGCCATTCCTGTGCATAATCGACATTGCCCCAGTGTAATGATTTTGACAGTTTTTGGTCAAAACACTTTGCATTGCTCCTCTGATATTTCTCCACAACTGTCACTCTTTTGATTTGAAACCCAGTTGTGATATATCTCGCAGTTCATTTTTCTGTTTGTTATGGCATCTAAGATGAATTCGCTGAACACTTCCATTGGTGTTTGCAAATGTGCTTAAAACACCCGGTATGCATAGTATGACCTGATTACATGTAGCCCCGTGCTTGTCTTGAATGAAGCGAGTGATTTAAGTAACGATATCAGAGACCTGTATACCTCTTGTTTTTAACTCACAATATACATGTATAGACAGTTCATAACTGCAAGCATCTGTATGGACAGTTCATGACTGCAAGCATCTGTACATCCAACACATGCAACATGCTTTACGGTATCCTTCAATCCTTAAACATGGTTAAGAAATTGTCTTTCCGTGACATCTGGAATATAAATTTTCGCATTAATTTGTACTTTGAACCATTCATCTGCTGCTTGTTTTCTTTTTGTTCGATGTCTTACAGTTGTTTTAGAAGTTTCTTCCAAATCTTAGGAAATTTGTTTACAAATTTTGTATTTTTCAAAAACTTCCCATCGCTTCATCACCAAATGTTCATATGAATCTGCCAAATTATCTCCATATGAATTTAAAAAATGGTGTTAAAAAGGCAGATTTTTTGCCACTCTTCAGGTTTAAAATCATTTTTGTAATGAAGATGAATTGTTGGTATTTTGTTCTCATCAACATCAAGTGTCGTCAAAAGGTTTACATCCAAGGCATTATAAACATCTTTCATAGATAAACTAGCACTTTCATCAAACACATTAAGTCGCTGCTCTATTTGCTTGATGATTCTCCTACAGATACTTAGCTGGTCACAATGATTAAAAATATAGCGCAATATTGAGGTTAAACTTTCCCATCAGTTATTTTTATCCCATCTTTATGTCCTTTTATTTCAACTTCAATATTTCGTTTTCTTAATCCCCTTATTTTATCAATTTTTGAATGATGCTGTCTCAAAAACTTAAAAACGTCTTCAATGCATATCCATATTCCTTCTCAATTTTCGTTAGTTGAAAAAAAGTAAATTTTTAGAATGGGTATTTTAATTGACATATCGTCAAATTTCCTATAATTGAAAAAAGAAATCAAGTTATTTCCAAGTTTAAAAGTGTGTCTTTATTAAGACCAAAGTATGGAAAAATATCAAAAGTGCAAGATGTAGCTTGGTGGTATATAACTGTCAGACCTTCAAACAGCTGGTATTGCTGGTCCTGGCAGGGATTAACAATATTTGCACTTACAAAGTGATTTATTTCCAGAATTTACTTGTTATTATGTAAAAAAGTGCAAAGTTATTTTTCACTAATGTTCTGTCAGTATTTGTTAAGATGGGATAATAAATAAAAACACACTAACTTTATGTACAGCAGTTGAATTAAAACAATCGAATTCTCTAGTGTATAGACATGTAAAATGAAACACTCTGCATTTACTGGTAGAAGAAATTGATAATCTTTTGTTTAAAAATAATTTTACAAAGTGCACTTACCATTATTTATAGATATGTCTTCTGATGTATCTAATATTTTAAATTCTTCTGTTTTCTATTAAATTAACATCTTAAAATTTGTGCAACTAATACAGGCATATAATTTTAAAAAAAACCATATCTTTATCAGAATTTTTACTTTTCATAAATCACAACCATTTAGTATTTGTATCTAAAGATCAAATAAACCACTGTGGTAGGTCAGTTGGTAGAGTGCTTGCTCCGTAAGTGGGTTCGATTCCCGGCCGGGTCTGACCCAAGATTTGTGGGTAGTGACTGTTCTTTTGCCAAGCACCCGGTATTACGAAATGAAAGTCACAGTTCTTTAGGATGGGAACTTAAAATAAACGAGGTCTCGTGTCACGGTGGGCTTGGCACGCTAAAGAACCCTGCCGTATAATGCCATCAGCGCAACGCACAGGCAAAATTTCTGCACCTTCGCCTATAGCTTGCGACGTCTGGATATAAGTGAAATATTCTTGATTTGGACGTTAAACACTATTACTCACTCATTACAAATCAAATGAAAATTACACAAGTAATCTGTAAAAATCAAATAGAAAGTGTTACAGCCTGTGTTAGTTTAATGGAATTACCTCATAAATCAACCCCAAGGCTAATATCACTTCAACTGACCACTACTGTTACTTCAAAGAAACATTTAACTGGTATTTTTACAGTAGAACTCCGATATATCGAATACCACGGATAACTCGAAGTCATTATATTTATGTTTAGGGACCCCCATTGTCAATACCCTTAAAGTTTTTTCGAAGCTTGTTTGTCCACGTCAGAAGTGAAAATGGGCATTTATTTCAATGCCAATAAATGAATCATAAAACATACAACTAATGAAACAAAATGACAATCAAATTAACAAGAATAATAAAAAGTTATAGTTAAAAGTTATAGTAAAAATTATGTCGTATGTTAAAAGTGACAAATCTAGGGAAAACAACAGCCTTTAAAACACCCAGACGAAATGAAAACTGAAAGTTGACGAAAAACATGTAAATGTAAAGTACAAAACATTATGGTACTGATGTAAAGGTAACAAAAATTTAATTTTTAAGTTTAAAACTTGACATGACAAAATTAGAAGAATGGAGAGTTTTCCCCCTCAGGCTAGTTTAACCGGGTTACCCCCAAACCTAGTATACTAGCACCTGGCCGATATATTTGAAATTAGTTAAAGTTTTATCACCAAAAAAGTAAATCTTGTGATAAGGATAGGAAAGTAAAATATAGCATGACATTTTACAAACAAAAAGGCAGCATTGAAATGAACTTATAAGAATTAATCTGCTACTTGAACATGTTTGATAAAAAGAACTCGTATATCAACATGAGACGAACTATATGATGAACATGGGTTATGTACAGGTACAATTTTCAGCAAATTACTCAATACATTTTCATTAACAGTCTACACTTGTCTAAACAACCATAATGAATTACAAGGTTTAAAAGGCCTAACTGATAAAGGACTTGGAATAGAAGTGAGCTGCCTCAGGCTAGTCAAACCTTGGTCCGCATGTTCAAATGTATTAGTGTCTCCTATCATTACAAACCCTTTGATTTCTAGTCGGAGTCCTCATAAGAAATGATTTTTAACACATCATCTTTCTGATCAGTTTTAACTTGCTTACATAAGCACGTAATGCAAGTTTTTGAATCTCACTTGCGTAGTCAGCAACACGTTGGTTTTGTCCTTGTTGGCATGTAAATAATTTATCATAATATAGGGACTCGATAATTTGTGAGTTCATTGTCACATGTGTCACTGTTGGTTCCTCCTGATGTTTGCTTTTTCCGCCTCTTGGCATGTTTAAAAATTTATAAAAAACCACTGTCAATTAAAATAATCTATTTAAGTACTTATATCCTTTAATGTCACTTTATCCATTAATGTCATTATATCCCACCGCTGCCACCAAAATTGTCACCGAGCTATTACTTAAAGTTATGTAATAATTATGAAGTCATGAAATTGTATTTACAGTTTACACAGCATATTAATAATGTCCAAAATATACATTCAATTTAAACACATCCATACACCAAGAAAACCACATCCTAACCTCGTATGTCATCAACTTCACACACACACACACACACACACACACACAACACACACACACACACACACCAGAATTAATTATTAAAGAGGCGGTACCAAATTAAAGTTCAATCTTATGACCAGTATCCCAAACAGTTAAATTCTATAAGAGTAGATTGTCCATCTGATATAATTAAATTAAAGTGTCTCTAGGTAATACATTAGTTAGTATAAGTAGTCATTACCAAAGCAATAAATTAATGATTAAGATCGGACTGTTTATCTAACTTAATAGATAATAAATTTGAAAACTTATGGACATAACAAAGAGAAAGTTTAAGGCCAATACTATTGCTACACTTGAATATATTGATGAATTAATGTATTTAAATTTTACCATTTCACACACAACAGACCAATGATCTCTTTTGCCACAAAATTTACAATTTGTTCCAATTGCTGGACATGTACGGGTATGACCTTTCACACCTGAAGCACTTTCTCTTTTCCCTTGACTGCAGTTGTGAAGATTGTGAACCTGTCCCAGATTTTGCGTTTCCATTGTTACGGCGACCTCTGTGTGACCTTCCTTTACCACGTGACTGAATTTTTTAAACTGACCGTCTAAATAAAGTTCCCAATCCCTTGTTAGCAATGTATAATTCCAAATTTTCTCTTTGACTCTCGAAATCCACTGTTACATCCACTTTCCAAATAGGGTGTATTTTCTCACCAGAATATGTCCGCAGAGTTATTTTATAAGGTCTGAGCTTGACATTTCCAAACAATTGTTTGTATTCATGTTTGGACGTAACAGATAACGCTGAACCGTGTCCAGTTCCATTTGTCTCGTTTTCCCGTTTATAATGGGTTCAACCATTATCGGTTTAAATTAAATATTTGACTCTACTACCTTTACTTTCAGTTCCTCCAATCCAATACTTTCCTCCACATCATCGTCTAAATAATCATCTAAATACCTAACTCCCCTTTGTGGATTTCCGTTTCCGTTTCTATGTGGATTTCTGTTTCTCTGCTTTGCTCTACAAGCTTTCTAAATGTGTCCTTTTTTCGGACACTTAACACATGTTTTTGAACTTACAGTCATGCGGATTATGTCCAACCCCTGTGCACCTATATAACATGGTGGCCGTGGTCTATAATCTCGCCTTGGTCGTCGAAATTCTCTTCCAACCTTATTCACTTCGTCAAAACTCTTTTTCATATCAGATTGACCAGAATGTATTTCTGCTGTATCTTTTGCAGCAGTTTCCATTGCTAATGCTTTCTCTTTAGCTGTATTTAGTGTAAGTGCTCTGTCTGCCAATAATTTGTTCTGAATTGCTTCATTCGTTAATCCGGCGACAAATCTATCTCGAATTACTTCTTGTAGACTTTCTCCAAAGTCACAAAATTCAGAGAGTTTTCTTAGACTAGCAACATAGTCTTTTATGCTTTTACCTTCTCCTTGGTCTCGTTTTTGTAATCTCACTCTTTCAGTAATGACAACTGGCTTAGGTGCCAACTGATCATCTAAAATATGGACAATGACATTGTATGTCAAAGTGGATGGTCGATTGGGTTACGTTAAATTCCGCAACAAGTCATATGTTTTTGGACCTAGCAGAGTTAATAATGCTAGCACTTTCTTTTCATTCTTAATGTCATTAATTTTGAAAAATTAGTCTAATATCTCTTTGTATGAGTTCCAGTTCCCGATTTCGTCAAATGTTTCTATTTGTCAAATGTGTCCAGGCATGATGACAATAACAAATTTCTCGGAGACTTTATAAGCACTTATAAACGGAGAAATTGTCGGTATTAAAAAATATAATTAAATGTTCATCCTCGTCGCCAATTTTGTTGTGTATTTAAGAGAATAACACAATACAATTAAGTGTTTCCACTTTTATCTAGAACTAAAAAATCAACAAAACATATATGTATAGAGTAAAAGTGATATATGATCAGAGAGAGGTCACAGACCCTTAAGTTAATGATTTCATGGTTGCTGCAAGCGAAATATCTTAATTAGATGAGCAAGTCTCTGTTCTTACTTACCCCAGATTTACCTAAAGTGTTACTTAATATACTAACAGTTGAATTGCCAATGAATAGAAATTGACAACATAGTTGCTTCTTCCTTAGGTAGTGTTGTTATAAGTTAATCCTCTTATTTATGAATTTATTGGACAGATGAATTGTTAGTCAGAGAGTCAATTGACCAGTTGAATTATCAGTTAAATTATAAACTAGTTTGCTTAATTATTTTTGAAACTACATCTCGAATTGTGATTTTGATTTTCCACTGATGCTGCATACTGGTCTGCAAATACACATGCACTGAATTAATAAGGTAAGGGGGTGGGGGGGGGAGAATGTGTATTTGTGTTTTTTCTTATTGGGAATGATTAGTAGAATCATTTGAATATTCAGGTCCTGCAATCATCCCCACTCCTGGGGCCTATTAAAACTCTGTTAAAAATTTGGTTAAAAATTTTGATGTTTATATATTTGGCAAGGAACATGGAAATATTATCATAAAACAACAGAAAGTACTTTATCCACATTATAAGCTGTTGGACACCATTTTTTACTTTATTTAAAGTGGTGGATCTGGTCATTTTCAGATACAACTTTATTTTGAGTTTCTAATCTGGGGTCAGTTGTTTGAAGCATGATTAATTTAATCATATTTGCAAATATATTGTGACATCAATGTTGAAATGTTGAAAATGAACAAAAATTCCACCAAATCAATAATTAAACTAATCAAGCTTTGAACAACTGGGTCCTGCTGTATTTTATCTCTCGGGTCAACTCAAATCATGTGCTCAGCAGTAGCAGGGGAAGGTCATGCTTATTACTTTGTTACCGTAAAAACTGAATGAGACTGGTTTGGCAGTACGTGATATTTATGTGTGCTAACACAACAAAACTGTTAAAACAGAGCATGCATGAACAATTGAATATGATTTATATTCTACATTTTGTAAATCAAAAGTCACACATTCTTGTCTGGGACTTGCAATTTATTTTGGTCACATTATTTAGTGGTTCAATTTATGAATACATATACATGTATAGCAAATCACTAATGACAAATATTTGATGACAATACATATGTGGGGTGATGAAATTATTTGTGCATTAAAGTGTAATCTAAACAGTGAAAAATCTCTATCGTGTTTATAAAAAAAGCTCTCCATAAAATGAATTTTGCTGATTTTTCAACAATAAAAGAACTACCTGTAATAACTAATAATAATAAGTAACTAATAAGTACATTTTGTACTGTACACCTAAATAGAATTCTTAAATGTTTTCCCCATCAATCTTGACCGACAATTTTAGTTTGCTTCATGTTCTCTTTACTTATTACATCACAATGTTTATTTATCACATTACAAGTGTGATACTAAAAAATTGGAAGTTGCCTAACATGAAAAATTTGCAAATTTTAATAATAAAAATATAATTCAACAATAAAAAGTCAATGAACACCAGGGTGCACAAGTCGAGTTGCAAGTTCATATTCTACATGATGTGCGATTCACATACCAAATATCAATATCTGTGAGTGTTTTGAAAAAAAGAAAAAATTCTGGAAAACTGCTATTTTTAAGCAGCCGGCATTATGAAAAACTTTTGTAAATCTAAACTAGTACTGAAGATGTAATATGTGCAAGTTAGTATTTTTCTGTGAAATAAAACATCTTCTTTCAGTGCATGTGTATTTGCAGACCAGTATGCAGCATCAGTGGAAAATCAAAATCACAAATCTGAGATGTAGTTTCAAAAATAATTTAGCAAACAAGTTTATAATTTAACTGATAATTCAACTGGTCAATTGATTCTCTGACTAACAATTCATCTGTCCATTAAATTCATGAATAAGAGGATTAACTTATAACAACACTACCTAAGGAAGAAGCAACTATGTTGTCAATTTCTATTCATTGGCAATTCAATTGCTTGTATATTAAGTAACACTTTGGGTAAATCTGGGGTAAAACTGTCAAATCAATTATAAACGTTATCTCAACTTACTTATGCCATGTGTTAACTATATAACAGGTTCTTCACTTCCAGCATGTTTATTTGGCAGATAAGTGGACTTGAGCAATGTTGAATTAAATGTTTGGCTCGAGGACAATCATTCAGTCTAGCTGGGATTCGAACCCATTACTCTGTAATCACGAGTGCATGACCGAACCATCTGTCGGGATAACACAGATAATTTCACTTAAATTAAGACATCATCAGTTCGAGTTGCAATGTGAAGTGAAGATAATGCACACCTTTCATAGGCGTAGGAGGGTTTTTAATAGGGGGGGGGGGGGGGCAAACCGAAGCTATGTCTATGTCGTGCCTAGGTACGACCTCGTGCCTATGAGAGGGGTGCTAAACCCCTCGCGCATAACTAAGTCCTGTCTAGACGGATTTCAATGTATTTTGCAGCGTTTTGATAGATTAAAATACTGTGATATCAAGGCAAGATTATATAAAATAACCGTATGACACAAGTTCCATAATCAACCCTCTCATTGGAGATGGATATGGGGGTACCCCGGAAAATTTTGCAGCGTTCTGAGTGAGATTTACATTTACCTTTGATGTACATCATTAAGTTGGCCATGGGGTTTTTGTCTTGTTCTTCGAATATCATCATGGTCTTATTTTATTTTATTTTTTTGAGTCTGTTCAATCCAGTTTTTTCAAATACAATTTGTATGTACAAAGTCTTGTATTTTCCAATTAAAATTATTTTACTGACCAGTGTTTGAACTCCACAATTATCTGGAACATCACACATCACATTACTCCGACTCAGTAAATTCTCCGAAATATATCCGTCTGTCTAAATTCCGTGAAGCAAACTCTACTGCCAAAGATTTTACATCAATCCTATCAGTAAGGTTTTGTGACAATGAAGAAGCATTGTGTTATTTAAACGGCATTGTGTCATTGTAGACCTAATGTAGGTTTTAAGCCTCCTTAAGGAGAATGGTCGTTCAGCAGTTGAAGTTTAACTGGTACTGTCAAATACAACTTTATGAGCTCAGCAATAGCGGACAGGAATTTCTTGAGAGAGCTATTGACTGATGTGACCCCCCATATGGTAATATAAGAATCCATTTATGTATTTCTGACCCCTCGTCTCTGGAAGCTCGTACCTAGCATTGATATAATTCTTGACCCCACCTTTCAAAAAATCCTGGATCCGCCCATGCCATTGGAGATGCTGTGAGCCATTTCTAAGGGTGAATTTCAAGACGCCCTTTTACAAGTATAATGATGAAATTGATAATTGATTGGTTACCAGATGGACATTTCCTGTTAAAGCTCTTGTTTTTTTCTCATTTTTAGCACTTACACTATAAACATAAACTATGATACAAAATATATTGCGGGGGCCTGCCTCCCCCCTTCTCCGACATGGGGGTGGGGGCTGCTCCTACGCCTATGCCTTTGATGATGATGTGATGATGTATGGTTTATTAGTTGGAATGATTTTTACACTCCAGTGAAGATTTCCCCCACACACTTCCTGTCATGACATGGTTGTTTATTGAAGATACCATTTGGTGAAATAGTGTTATATACCAACACTTTAGTGAAGATACCCCAACACACCTGTCATGGTTGTTCTGTGAATATAGCATTAGGTGACATACAGAAGAACTTCGATGGCTCGAAGTCCATCAGTGGACTTTGGCCAAGTATTTGAGCCATCGGGGGTTCGAGCGACTGAACATCAAGAGGCAATCTTCATTAGATTTAGGTTTCAGGCTCCCGTTTTAATCAACAGTTCGCTCTATTACTTTCGGCGAAATCTGTATCATGGCTTCAGCTTGTTTTTTGTTTACAATGACTGACCACATGTCATTCTGATTAAATTGTATTCGAGCGCAAGAAGTTGAATTTTCACCAAATTTACACCTTCAAGAAATATATATTGTTGGAGCGAGCGGGGGTATTCGAGCTATCGTAGTTCGAGCGATTGAGGTTTATTTACATGTGATTTAATAGGGATTTGGACGGGATCGGCAGAAGACCAAGTTATCTGGGGTATTCGCGGCATAGACGTTCGAGCGATCGAAGTTCTACTGTACATGTTTTTGTAATCCTATATATACCAATCAGTATTATTTCACTTATTACGAAATGTGAGCTCTGAAATGGTGGAGAAAACCAGATAACCTGGACAAAACTACTATCCTTTGGCAAGCAAACCATTACATAGGGAAAGTTTTAGGTTTTGATCCAGACACCTGACTGTGATTTCTTAATGGTGAATATTTGGTAAAGAATGGAGTGGAGTTGATTAATGATGTTTTACATCCCAGTCAAAATTCTTTCACTTATATGGCAGCATACAGTTCAGGAATGGTAGAGAAAACCAGAGTGTCTAGAGAAAACCACCAAAGGACAGACGAACTGTGACAAACTTACTCTTGCAAAGATTTGTCCTGAGTGGGATTCAAACCTAGGCAGTGAGAGGTGCCGTGGTCTGTAAATACACTTTAGACCTGTTTTGGATAACAACATTGTTGACTGCATCATCCACTACAAGCATGTTTATTTGTGACATTGTGAACAAGTGTGCAAAACTCTAAAGGAGTAGACTGAAATAAGTGAATGACACAAAACTTTATTCATATTTATTTAATTTTCTGCAAAAATGCTGTCACAAACTGTAAATTAACAAAAAAATTTACAATTTTGCATTTGATTGTATTATAAACATCAACATGTTCATATGTAGTTTCAAAGACTTTGTCATTTGTCATTGTACATGTACTAGACCTCAAACCTAACCATATACAGTGTTCAGGATATTTCAGACCCAGTAACTGAATACTTTGTCATTTGTCATTGTACATGTACTAGACCTCAAACCTAACCATATACAGTGTTCAGGATATTTCAGACCCAGTAACTGAATACTTTGTCATTTGTCATTGTACATGTACTAGACCTCAAACCTAACCATATACAGTGTTCAGGATATTTCAGACCCAGTAACTGAATACTTTGTCATTTGTCATTGTACATGTACTAGACCTCAAACCTAACCATATACAGTGTTCAGGATATTTCAGACCCAGCCATGTTCAAAAACATTTGTCTAAAACATCAATATTTATGCATTTTTTTTGTCATTATGTTGTAGTCAAGACGGTCAGTTTTGGTTGTTGTATTACGTTGCATCAGCATTCATTTAGCTATTTATGACATCATTGTTATGTTAAATATAGCTGGGCAAGGTCCATTTGGCAAAAAAGGGGGTTAACAGCCTCATGACTTCCTCTAGAATGAACATACAACACAATGTATAATACCATAAAAACAGAATCATCAATATCATCGGCGAGTCAAGTGGTTCACAGTGTCCCAATGTTTTTTATTTCTTGTTATTTTGAATTCTAAAAATCAAGTGATACTGGAAACCCACTTTTAATCACATACAGTATACTTCACATGTTTTGCAAGGGCAAAATAATCATGAATGTCAAGAACTTGTTTCTGAAAAATGGTATTAATTATACCATACATTCAGTTATATTCCATATCACTGAAGTCAATACTTGCAAATAAATGTGGATTTACAGTATTTTGTATTCCAAAAAATCAAACTCCTGGATAACTTGAAATCACCGATAAAGATTGTTAACTTAGAGAACAGTTTTTACCATCACATGTGTTTTTACATGTACATATCTCATGTATCTTCCAAGAACCAGTTGTTTAAAGCTTTATTAGTTAAATCCACTGTTCAGTCAGTTTTCGTTTATGGTAGTATATCAAATTGATTCTTTGGTTGTTAAAAAGATCAAAAGTGAAAAGAATTTCATCAAACCATAAGTCATTTTGCCCTCAAAAAAAAAAAAAAAAAAAAAAAAAAAAAAAAAAAAGCCCTGAAAAAGTTTAATGAACAAGATAACAACATTGTTGACAAGTATGATGTCTCTGTATCAAAAATTACCATGGATATATTTTGATGTCCCATAACTCCGTGTTCTTTTCATTCTCAATTTTCATAACACATATGACAGTGTAGCTAGCTAAACAGGAGTTGTTTACCCTTTTGAAGCACACAGTCTCACTTTCCTTGTGGAAGTTCAGATGTTTAACTTAATTTGACAGTTTTCAAAGTTTTTACTTTGTTTTTGGAATAATGCTTTGAATATGGACTGCTATGTTTGTGTTTAATTTGGTTAAGAAAATAATGACTTAATAGCAATAGATTGACAGTTTATTTATGTTATAAAATTGTGTTAATCACTGATTAAACTAATAAAGTGTTCAACAAATATATCCAGATGGTGTGGTTAGAAGAATTTAATCATCCTCATCTGCTAAACCTCCAAATACTTCTGTTGGCACGGATTGTTGCTGGATCTCTACTTCTGAAATTTAAAATATATTTTTTTAATATTAACATAAATAAACTAGCAAAAACACTGACGAATGTTTACAAAGACCACTTATAACCTGTCTTCAAATTCCATATTCAAATGTGAGAAAGTTTGTCAGTGTACTTTCAAAAAGTTGGTGGTTTTCTCTAAGCACCACAAGGTAGACCTCAATCTGCGACAGAAAATCCACATTTTAAGGTCAGAACTCTTCAAATGCAAAATAGTTATCCCCTAACTTAATAAGTGCGTCTGAGACCAAGACCAAACTACAATAGCAAACTACCTACACATCCCTTTTTGCAGATAGATTTTACATTATCACAATCTCAATGACAAATAGCAGCACACTTACTTTACAAATGTAGATATCATTTTACCCATAAATTGACTCTACTTAATGAGTTGAGTAATGTTGTTTAACGTCCCAGTCAAAAATTTTTCACTTATATCAAAACGATGCCAGCTATAAGCGAAGGTGCAAAAATTTTGCCAGTAGGTTGCACTGATGGCATTATACAGCAAGGTTCTATATGGTGCCATGCCTTTCGTGACACTTAACCTGGTTCATGTTAAGTTTCCATCTGAAAGAACTGTGACTTTCATTTCGTAATGCCGATTGCTTGGCAAAAGAAAAGTAACTACCCACTTTCAAGTCTTAGGTCAGACCCAGTCGGGTTTCGAACCCACGACCTACCACTTTTGGAGCAAGCACTCCACCAACTGAGCTACCGCAGTGGTGACTCTACTTAATATCTCCAATGAAGACTTTATTTTTTAATTACAGGCACCTAGTATCTGTCCAACCTTATAACAATAATAGACTTATTTCTTTTTTCAGGTTGATCAATTGGTTGATTGACTGATTGATTGAATGGGGTTTTACGTCCCAGTCAAGAATATTTCACTTATATCAAGATGTCATCAGCTATGATTTCTTATCTTTGCAATGTGTTCAGGGCAACATGCAGGGAGGGTTATTAAGTGTTTCACACCTACTATGACATAGGACATCAGTTTATAAAGTCTCTTCCAAAAGGTTCTGTAACTTATCATTTCTAAATACAGAGTGCTTGACAAAAGAACAATCACTAACGAAAGAATAGTATCTACCTATTTTCAAGTTAGATCTGGCCAGAGTGAGCATGCTACTAACTGAGCTACCCTTGTGGTTTTTGTTAGGTGATAAATCCTAGTATTCAACTGTACTGAAATTAGTACTGGTATATTATTCCAAAAATAGCGAATTTTAATTTCCCTTGGACATACAAACAGGTAAGTAAACTAGTTTTCAAACCTTCTATCTTTTCATCTTCATCACTAGAGAACTCATCAATGTTGATTTCATCAGGGTTTGTTGTCTTAGTTATCTCCCCTAGTTCTTCATCTGTGTTGTTACTTCTATAAATAGAAAATCATGTGACTTTTAGTTCACATCCCACCATGAAAAGATAGATATAACAATAAAATATATGTAACGAGAATTCTCTAACTTGTAAAGCTATGGTTTTGTGTGTGTGAATGGGTCTTGTGTGTGCGAGTGTTGTTTTTTTTATTTTTTTTATGAATGGTTCTTGTATTGAGTAGCCATAGTTTTCATGTGGGAATGGTTCTCATGTTGTAATGATTTCTGAGTGGATATGAGTCATAACAGCTCTTGGTTCTTACATGGTCAAGTTTTAAACTTTAAGTATGGATCTTTTGGATTTTCATGGTTTTAGTGTAGCTTAATTGTTATCTAGGAATGGTTCTTGTGTTGCCAGTTGTTGTGTGGTTCATTTGTAGCCATAAGTGTTGGGTGGGAATGGTTCTTCTGTGTAGTCATTTAGTGTGGTGAAATGGTTCATGTGTAGCCATAGTTGTTGAGGGGGAATGGTTCTTCTGTGTAGCCATAGTTGTTGTGTGGGAATGGTTCATATGTAGTCATAGGTAGTTGTTGTGTGGGAATGGTTCTTCTGTATAGCAAAAGTTCTAATGTAGGTAATTGGCTTTTATTTAGCATTTCCCATAAAGTACATTTTAAGAGGCAAGCATACTGCAAAATATTAAAACCAAGTTTAACATACCTGGACATCTACTCAATCAAACAAGAGCTTCCATGACAAGCCAACACATCTATCTCATAAAACATTTTATAGATTTGTCCATCTTGACACATAAAAAATTAACAAATCTAGCATCAATTAGTGAATAAGAAAACAAATATAATGAACCATTGTTAATCTCAATATTTGTTCTATGAATTGTTTACCTGACAAACAGAATGCCTTTGTCTGGTTTGGGTTGATCACGCAAGGATTCCTCCGCAAGCTGTCTAGCTCGTTCTTCAAGCTTCCTCATGTCATCAACAGGTGGCGGTGGCACTTGTTCTGAAAGTAATCAATAAACAAAAGGTTGTTAAGCAATCATTGTGGAGAGACAGAGAGCGTGTGTGCAAGACCATTCATACTGATATGGACAGTTGAATTTTTTTTAAAAGCCTACAAAAACCTGAGGATTTGCACAAAAAACTTTTTCAAGCTCAAGCAAAAACTTGAATCTGACTGATGATGAACAGAGATAAATAAGGGGACACTTCAGTAGGCAATGAATATTTGAAGTCTGATTTTACATGGACAAACAGACTTTTGTCTTGACTGCAGCTTAGTATTCAGTTTTTGTGATCGGACAGACATGGTGATTTTGCCCTCAGCTTTGTACCTGTATACTCTTTATACTAGTAGTGTTGTGAAAAGCTTCAAGACATGTATAATTATATTTATATTTTGCTAAAAATATGACTAATGACTCGAAGGCTAGGGGTGTCAAGTTCAATGCTAAAGAAGAGAACTGAAGATTTTATAGAGACTGACTATATGTACATCTCCAATCCATTCTGAGATAGTTAGCTTAGCTTATCAGTTTATAATATTAGCTGTTGTTCTGTTTTTGTAAAACATTTTTAGAACCTTCTTTCTTAATTATTTGAAACAAATGTAATAAGAAAATCCATCACTTTGACTAATTCTGCTATTAGAGCAAACTTTACCAAGGTCAAGAGTCTAAATTGCTGAAATGACAGACAAGTCTTAACCGCTGAACCTTTGAGTCTACATACAGACATGTTTGAAATTAGTGCAGTGATTTTGTTTGCCTGAAATTACTGCCAAATAAAGGTAGTTTCCTCTTGGGTGAACATGACCAAATTTTCCCAATTTGACCATTAAAACTCCCAAAACAACAGTGACATAATACCAAATTAAATCTAGTTGTCCTTACCCACAAAATGTTAATATACATGAGAATCCTAAGCTATTGCAAGCATGTCATTATGCATTTTGCTGTATTTCAGAACTTCAAATTTTCCCAATTTTAAAAGGCAGATGGTAGTGTTTACAAAAATAACAAAATCCCTGTAGTGTTTTCCCAAGATGTAGACCAAATAAACACTAACTTGTCTTCTCTTTACATGAATGTACTGATCCATAAGAAATATTTAAAATAAAGGTCAAGTGGGCAGGTAAATGTTGTTTGTCTATGTAAATTTGTTTTTGTTTTTACCTTGTTTATCTCCCTTGTTACCGGCAACTGCTAACATCTGCGAGGACATAAAATTGACCTGTAAAAAAACAAACATTTAGCAGACTGTAATCATGTCATGTGGCCAGTATGTAGTAACGAGATACTGAAACACTAAAAAATTAAACACCATGGAGTATAATAATCATTGCTTATGTGACATCATTCATTTCCTGCTTATGCATATATGGATGATGCCATTGATTGGCTGTTCCAGAGATTGGAAATGCATGTCATATAAGATAATGTTTTAATTTTATTTCAGGATTAAACAAGAACTGTCTCTTGAGAGCCAAATGCCCCCCCCTCCTTACATTCAATGTTTTCCCATGACTTTGACCTTTACCATGTGACCTTGGTTCAAGGTCATGATACACACTTTGGACCATGAAAATTATTCATGTGAAGTTTTATTACAGTCCTCCAAAGCAGGTATGAGATATGGCCTGGACACAAATTTACACAGACGGACAGATAGACCATGGTGATTCCTATAAATATCCTAAATATCATTTTCAAATAAATGTGAAATGTAAATATGGCTAGCAAGCGTTATTCAGTTTGCTTTTTAAGGCCAAGTAAGTTTTAGCACCATAAACACTATTTCTAGACAGTTGAGTGGTTAACTTACCTGTGTATTATATTTAGCCTGTACACTTCTCTTTATCCTCAACATTTCTCTAACAGTATCCTCATTACCATGTTTTATTTCAAACTCTTTCCAAACCTGCCAAAACTCTGGAGCCACCTGTAAAACATAAAACAGAATAAACTAGAGCTGTCTCTTGAGACACAATGCCCCCTCCATCCCCAAATTTGACTATTGGAGCCAAGTCTAAGATTTAATCTCATGACCTTTGACCTACATGATAAAATATGCACATTTGTGACAAGTTTGATCAAAATCAATCAATAGATATAATAGAATAAATTAAAGCAGTCTTTTCCCAAACATTGCATTATTATTAAAGGTCTATATGCTTCATATTTCAACCAGTAAAAGAACCCATATAAAAACCAGTGTTTAAGATCCCCTTCAAATTTCAACCAAAGAGGAACCTCTATATAAGACCACCTATTAAGGCCCCTTTGATTCAAATTTAAACAAAAAAGAACCTTTATATAAAGACCACATGTCAATAAATTAACTTTGGTTTCCTTTAGTGGTGTTTATATACAGGTTTTACTGTATATACAGATGTATACTTACCCTTGGATCACATATCTGAGAACAGTGTCCATATATAGCTCTAGCTCTGTCAATCTCTCCAAGCTTTCTCTCCAGATCAGCAAATCTAACACACATTTCCCTGAAGAAAAATTTATCAATAATATATAATACAGTTAAATCTCTTTATAATGCCACAGGAAAACCTTGTTATATTGCCTCTCCATAACTTTGACATATCGCTTATGGCCACAATATTTTAGAGTCCCAAAACTTGTTTCTTCTATGTAATTCTTGATTTACCACCAAACCTCTTTGTAATGCCAACATTTGGCTGAACAAATGGTGCTACAAATCCAAGTTGTATTTTATATAACATAACTTGACTTACCAAACCAAATATTAAAATACATCAAAAGCAAAACTAAAGACTTTTGTTTATGGCTTACTGCAATGATTGGTTGGTTGGTTGAATGTTGTTTAACGTCGCATCAACAATTTTTCAGCTATTCATGACGAGAACTACTTTTTTAAATCTCTATGGATAAATCTATGAACAATTTTGTGTATGCATGTGAAGTGCGAGTGTGTTTTATGGTCTGCCTTGTATTAGCGTGCACTCAGGGTGACTTTGACTTGCTAGCTCACAGAGACAGTCCTTGTAGACAAGCGTACCACTCCCCCAGTCACATTATACTGATACCAGGTGAACCAGTAAAGGCCAACAACAAGAAAAATCCACTTTACCGCATGTGGTTTGAGCGGGGTTCGAATTCACAGCAGACAGAATCCCTGGATTTGTAGACTAACGTCTTATCCATTAGGCCACTGCGGCCTCTACTTACTGCAATAAGGAGAGTGGAGTAATGGTGATTAACACCCTAGTCAAGATTGTTTCCATTATTCTGAGGTGGATGGTGGGGAGAAACTGGAATATGAGGTGACATCCTTTCTTACAATGGGATCAATCTAAGTGGCACTGGAACCTAGTTTAATATACTGAGAGAGAGAGAGAGAGAGAGAGAGAGAGAGAGAGAGAGAGAGAGAGAGAGAGAGAGAGAGAGAGACCCTAACATCCAGCATAGTTATATTGATACAAGTTAAGTCCAGTGTTAAATAACTCAATCCTACACCAAAAGAGGCAAGATACTTTTTCTAACTGAACATTGTAAGAGAACCATAAAGCATACAGAACTTACAGTGATTTAAGTATGTTTAATATAGTTACAAAAAACCTTACCACTATCATGAGACATTTAAAATTTAAACAGAAATATGTCCAATAAGATGGCAAAACAACCCCTGAATTTATACCTAGCTTGTTCATCTGGTAACACTTCTATTGCTTTCTCATAAATAGGTCGTGTATACGTCACTCCATATATCTCTGCCGCTCTCTTTATATAAATATTAAACATCTGCAAAATATAAACCAGAGGCTCAGGATGAGCCTGTATCGCTCACCTGACTAAAATGCTTTTAAAGCAAATTTGTATATATGCTTTTCCAATAGGGTCAAACTGTAAAGTTTGATTCAATTTGCTTCACTAGCTTCAGAGGAGATAGCATATTTATGCTTTTCCCATTAGGGTCCAATATTAAACTATCTTCTGCGCTGGCGGCCATGTTTTTTGGCTGAACAGAAAAATTTTGGCAATCTAAGTAAAGGACATTCTTTACATCATTTCTGTAAAGTTTGGTTAAATTCGCTTCAGTCATTTCTGAGGAGATAGCCAAAAATTCGTTTTTCCCATAGGGTCCAATGTTAAACTATCTTCTGCGCTGGCGGCCATGTTTTTAGGCGGATCAGAAAAATTTTGGAAATCTTTGTGAAGGACCTCCAATACATCATTTCTATAAAGTTTGGTTAAGTTTCCTTCAGTAGTTTCAGAGGAGATAGCCAAAATGTGTTTTTCCCATAGGGTCCCATGTTAAACTATGTTCCCCGCTGGCAGCCATGTTTTTAGGCGGATCAGAAAAATTTCGGCAATCTTTGCAAAAGACCTTCCATACATCATTCCTGTAAAGTTAAATTGAATTTGCTTCAGTCGTTTCAGAGGAGATAGCCAAAATGTGCATTTTCCCATAGGGCCCAATGTTAAACTTTGTTTGGCCCTGGCGGCCATTTTTTTTGGCGGATCAGAAAAATTTGGGCAATCTTAGTAAATGACCTTACAAACATTATTCCTGTAAAGTTTGGTTCAAATTAGCTCAGCGGTTTCAAAGAAGATAGCAAATATATGCTTTTCCATAGGGTCCAATGTTAAACTATCTTCTGCGCTGGCGGCCATGTTTTTTGACGGATCAGAAAAATTTTGGCAATCCAAATAAAGGACCTTCCTTACACCATTCCTGTAAAGTTTGGTTAAATTTGCTTCAGCCATTTCTGAGGAAATCGTTAAAAATGCATTTTTCCCATAGGGTCCAATGTTAAACTATCTTCTGTGCTGGCAGCCATGTTTTTTGGCGGATCAAAAAACTTTCGGCAATCTAAGTAAAGGACCTTCCATACATCATTCCTGTAAAGTTTGGTTAAAATTGCTCCAGTGGTGTCAGAGGAGATAGTCAAAATGTGAAAAGTTTACGGACGGACGACAGACGACGGACGACGACGACGGACGACGGACGACGGACCGACGGACGCAAAGTGATGGCAAAAGCTCACATGGCCTTTGGCCAGGTGAGCTAAAAATAAATAAATTGTCTAACTTGACAATAAATAATACCCTGTCGCACAATGTGGAATAATAAATTTACTGTCTACTCATGTATTTTATTTTATCACATTTCATACCCATTTTAATGAGTAATGTCAAGTCAAAAATATTTCACCTACTGTCAATCTTGTCTATAAAGGCCATCCAAGGGAACCAGTAAAAGTGGCCTTTATGGGCATGTCACCCTTATATACAGTTCCGAATAACATGAAAAAAGAGAAAATAGGATAAAATTACACTGGCTTCTTAAAGCAAGTAAGCAGGCTGTCCTAATATAGAGGTGGTCCTTCAGGCAAGATTGACTGCATTTGAGATTTTTACTGTTAAGGGCACTCGGCACAGTGTACGGGGGAAGAGTGTCCTTTAGTGTTACACAACTACTACCTTGATACAGGCATTAGTTATCAAGGTTCATGCAAAAAAAAAAAATCCATTCAGATTATTCTGAAAACATCCCTTAAGGTTTCACAGAAATATGGGTCACTCTTATCTACTTCAATGAAATCACTGAAATAAAATTTCTTGAACATTTTGGCTATTTTTAACTAATTTATTATTTATTGCAAAGATCTTACTACACAGAGTTTAAGAGTAGCAGGGGCCAAGCAAACAATATCTCCTAAAAATAAGTCTGGGCCCTTAAAGTTTAACTATTTATTACTACTACATGACGACTTCATTTCTGAAGTGAGCTGAGCCCCTAACTCAAAATAGTTCAGCATCATCCCTGACTGCGACAAAAGAATTTTCAGTGTTTATACAGGTATGCTATTTAACATTTTCTACAGCAATACTTACCTCATTTTGTTCTTCTGGTAAAACGCCTTTAGTGGCTCTATCATAAACTGCCATGGCGTGTCTCGCAAGACCATGTTCTTCTTCTAATTTGGCATATAACAAGAAAATGGCTGAAAAAGAAAACACAAAAGTCTGAAACTGTTCATCAGTTTATGTAAAATGATTGAGTTATTGTTCAAAGTTACATCAGCAATATTTCAGCTATTCACCACTATGTTTACATACAACAGGATTGATTGAACTATTGAATGGGGTTTTATGTCCCAGTCAAGAATGTTTTATTTATATTGAGATGTAACCAGCTATAGTTGAGGTAGCAGAAATTTTTACTTTTGTAGAGCACTCAGTGCAATATGCAGGGAGGGTTATTTTTCATTTCATGCCTACTGTGACACAGAGCATCAGTTTTTAAAGTCTCTTCCATGGGACTCAATGACTTTTATTTATAAATGCTGAGTGCTTGGCAAAAAACAGTCACTACCTATTTTCAAATCTTTGTACATGACTCAATAGAGATACAAGTCAATAAACCAATTACAATCAGTGCCCAGTTGTTTGAAGCTTTGATTAGTTCAATCAATTTATTAGTCAAAATTTGTTTTTTGCATTATATCAAATATTTTGTGAATTTTTTGTTTAAAACACGAAAATTGAATAGAATTTCATCAAATTGAAACAAAATGTCTTAAAACTTTTGATTCAATAATGATATATGTTAAGTTTTATTGGTGTTTTAAATTCCACTAATCACTGATTTAATTAATCAAGCTTCGAACAACTGGGTCCAGACTTTTATTACTTAAATAGCCGACCTTTATTTAATACTGGAATCTATTAAATGAAATCCAACATGAGCATCTATTGTTTCAGTGCAGAACTGGGTACTACACTTGGACACTACATAGTATCATGATTCATGTTCTAGGTCAAAAGGTCAAGGATCATAATTATCTTCAGAATCATTCAACCAAAAATGTTTATAATGATCTAAGTTTTACCTTTGGCGAACTTTGCTGGACAATTTTCTAAACATTGTTCAAATAAATCTCTAGCTCTTTCTAATTTATTTCCACCCTGAAATAGAAAATGTAATTCCTGTCCAATATATAACCATGATAAACCCTTTTATCATATATTTTGTAGTAAATATGTAGTTTCTGCATGCTAAGATACGGCTAAAATGACATCATCCATAACACTGACTGCACACGCCAAGTCAGAAAAGCTGTATCACCAGTCTGATATCAATATCAGACCGGCTGCACAGAACGAATAAATCTAATCACTATATCAGCTAGAAAATCCTCCAATGGCATCCTTACACCTTATAAAGGTTCGCCTAAGGGGGAATATTATGTGAATGGAATTATTTGAAGAAATGCATTATAGTCCAATTGCCAAAAAGTTTTATTTGGAGTGATATTCTGGACAAATGGCTGTGTTTGTCTTAAATGGTAAAACTTTAAGTTTATGATAAACAGAATAAAACATGGTGAAATCAGACCTTGACCAATATCACACCTCAGGCTAAAGCTCTCGGTCTGATATGGGTGGTCTCTGTCAGATATGGCATATGATATGGATTTCACCATGTATTATTCTATATGTATCAAGTTATGTTTAACCCTGCTGAGAAACAAAGATGCTAGAGTGCTGACAGAAATACCAGAACATTTGTATTTCATTAAAATATACAAAGGGCAATAACTGTCAATTTGAATTTGCCAGAGATATTACCAAAATAAACACTTGTGTCAGATTTCATGAAATTCTGATGAGAAATAAAGTTGTTAGACAAAGAATGTGTAACATAACAATTAAATTCATCCTGGGCCTCATCTTACAAGAACTCAAACTGTTTCTCCTGTTTAACATCTGACCTTAAAGGCTTTAACCTATACACTTAAGCTTGGTATGTGACACATCAAGGTGGAAAGTTTGATCAAAATCCATCCATCAATGTAGAAGTTATGGAACAGACATGATATTAATACAGGATGGACAAAGGGACAGATGTACAAACAAAAATAAAGGACAGACAGACGTGGTGATTTTATATACCCCCTACTATCAGTCTTTGTATTTATGACAGTGAATTACCCTTAATTTTCATAAAGATTAAAAAAATTTAAATAAAATTTAATATATTTCACTTTCTCGAGCTTAGTCATAATGAAATATTGCTATACACAGCCGTAATTATTTTCTAATAATAATAATAATTTTAGTCTAGGGATACACAAGAGTGACTGCTTGCTTTAAACATAAAATACACTGGCCTGACCATATCTTTCACTCTCTCTCCATATACACAAGTATACTACATACTATATGTACTTACTTACACAGCGCTCAATAAACTTTGACAAATATGTATTCCAAATATCATGTACATGTACATTCAGCCACTTAAAATAAGGCTATTCATTTCTCAAAAGCCTGATTATTCTCCCTCTCTCTCACTCATTCTCTCTCTTTCACTCATTCTCTCTTTTTCTCTTTGTATAAGTTAAATACCGGTACTTACATAGTGCTCAATAAACTTTGACAAATATGTATTCCAAATATTATGTACATTAAGCCACTTAAATAAAGCTATTCCTTTGTGACTAGCCTGATCATTCTCCCTCTCTCTCTCTCTCTCTTTCTCTCATACATAACTTAAATACTTACATAGCGCTCGATAAACTTTGACAAATATGTATTCCAGATGTCATATACATTCGGCCACTTAAATAAGGCGATTCCTTTCTCATAAGCCTGAAATATTAAATATTGAATATTTAATTATGATCAAAATATAATAAAAGGCACTAACATCATCATAATTGTGTGTATGTGTGCACATGTGTAATATGTGCATAAATATACAGTGATTTTACTCTTTAACTACTGAATAAAGGCATTTGACTCTGGGGAAAAATTAGTAAAATTTCCCAATTTGACCACCAAAATAACAGTGATATACTAGGAAATTAAATATAGTTGCCCTTGCCCAAAAAATGTAAGATATTGTCACAATATAACATCTTTGCAATTAGAATCCTAGTTACTAAGCTATAGCAAGCTTGTCTATGCAGTTTGTTGTATTTCTGAACTTCAAATTTTTCAAATTTAAATGGCAGAAGGTAGTTTTCTTTTTTTAAAAATGTAACAAAATCATTGGTATATGTGCTGTGTGTGTTAGCCCTTTCATTATTTTTTAAATAGAGAACACATTTTCTAAAGCAGGTAGCAAGTATGGAATAATGTGTATTGCAAAATACATGTATATTCACAGAATGTAAACTTAGTATAAGTATGTGACAAACTCAAGTACCAGACAACTTCTATCACCTTGCTGACTTAACTGAAACCACTGGTGTGTGTGCATGTTTGTGTGTGAAATGAAGTCAACGTAACATCCTCTTCAAACGCTTCCTCATATGTGTGTGTATGCTTGTCTGTGTGTGTCTTGTCTAAACTTTATAAATGCAAATGTGTGTTTTGTGCACGTGTGTACATGTGCATATGTACATGTGTGCATATTCTGTGTGTTTTGTATTAACTCACCTTAAATGCTTCTTCAAAATAATTATTTTCCTCTAAAAATAGACCAAAGTTCATAATAATCTGTGGTGTGGCGATCCTTAAGTCAATGATTCTGTCATAAACAGCTTTACATGTCTATAAATAAAACAAATTCAAAAGTTTACAGATTACACATAGTGTTCAATATGTCAGGACCAGGAAAAATGACTACTGGTTAGTTGGTTGAATATTGTTTTTTGCCGTGTCAGCAATTTTTCTGCTATTCGTGAAAAGATAGTTTGTTTCTTGTTAATGTACATACCAGTTCATTTAGTGAATACTGTAAAGGGGATTATTTTCGCGAGGTAAAAATTTCGCGATTTCTGAAATCTCGCTTTTCATGTGGGTGTAATTTTCGCGTAACCAATATAACTGGATGTATATACTATATATGTGATATGGTAACCTGTATGGTAGATATTTTCCTGGTAATTTCTTTGGCGTGAAATAAGTGGAAATTTTACCCACACAAAAATTTCCCCTTTACAGTATACACAAGTATTCCTGATCTGGTCTGTACTTGTGGTGACTTAAGAAGTTCTAATACACTAGCCTGCATTTTTGCAGACAAATAATGCAGACCACTTAGTCAATTATATTGGTACCAAGCCAACTTTGAAAAAAGACTTTTGAGAAGCAGAAACCCTTGTTCACGTGTAGTCACCTGCAGTGAAGGGAATAGCTGTGAGGTGCCTTGGGTTTCTAAGTCTAATGCCTTAATCACCACTTTATTGGCTGTACTGGTATTGGATCAATTTTCTTTGGTACTTCATGTCCCTGCTCTGCTCTGTCAGACTAAGCAGGGTTGGAAATTAAGCGTGCAATTGTTCTAATTTTAGTCGTTAGTAAACTGGTAAATCTGAATTAATTACCGCTTAATTATACAATGTAACAGGTAGATCTACTTAGGCCAGGTGTCACATGGTATATGAAGTTAATTGTTATTGATATACTAATCACAGGTAATTAACGCCTACCTTTGATTTGGTTGTTAAATCGCGTCTCTAGATCTGTCACAGTCTATTGCTTTGGTAATCCCTAATTACTCATCCTTTAACCGCCGATTAACAATCAAATGATCAATTTTTACCCGTTGTTAATGTTCAAAGGACACACTACATTTTTTGACATTTCAGTAAAACCACAAATTTATGTCCCAACGAAATGTTATTTTTTACCGATTCCACAAAAATTGGGCCCCACAAAAATAAAACCATTCACAGCAATCACCACATATTCTGAGTAACAGAATCATTCAAAACAAAAATTTAAATAACAAACAAGAGGCCCATGGGCCTTAACGCTCACCTGAAGAAGAGTACATATCTTATGCAGAGGTTCAATGGTCAATGACATTAATAAAAGAGAATATCAAAATTTTCAGCAGTAAGGGCCAATAATATGCAAGTATTTTTGCAAATTAATTATAATAATTATTATATAAGTATGCTATATATAACATATTTAAAGTCTAGCTACAATATTATATTATAAACAGCTAAAACATCTGTATATTAAAATGTGCATTAGGCCAATACCTACAGTATTCTAATATACATGCCTATACAAAGAGTTTATAGTTTTTGAGATAATTAACCATTTAAGTATTCGTTTGCATCTATGACCTTGACCTTTAAACCTATGACCTTCATTCATATATCAAAATGATTGTTGTGCAAATGCCTACAATATTCTAATATACATGCCTATACAAAAAGTTTATAGTTTTTGAGATAATTAACCATTTAAATATTCGTTCGCAGATATGACCTTGACCTTTGAACCTATGACCTTCATTCATATATCAAAATGATCGTTAGACCAATACCTACAATATTCCAATATACATGCCTATACAAAAAGTTTATATTTTTAAATAATTAACCATTTAAGTATTCGTTCAATTCTATGACCTTGACCTTTGAACCTATGACCTTCATTCATATATCAAAATGATCATTAGGCCAATACCTACAATATTCCAATATACATGGCTATACAAAAAGTTTATAGTTTTTGAGATAATTAACCATTTAAGTATTCGTTCGCGTCTATGACCTTGACCTTTGAACCTATGACCTTTATCTATATATCAAAATTATCGTTAGGCCAATACCTACAATATTCCAATATACATGCCTATACAAAATGTTTATAGTTTTTGAGATAATTAACTATTTTGGTATTCTTGGACATCTGTGACCTTGACCTTTGAACCCATAACCCTGATCTATGTATCAAAATGATCGTCATGTTAATACCTACAAATAACTGAAAATCCTACGCCATTTTCACGAGAAATGTTAAAAAAATAGCATTTTTTATTAAAGGTCAAAAACTGGGACATGACCTTGACCGTCGACCTTGACATCAATTGGAAGAAAATTGAAAGACAAGATCAACAGTGAAAACTCCATACAATTATCTTCAGCCGTTATGAAGTTATAACAATAAATGTCTCATTTTAAAAATTACATAATTTTACGCAAAAAACGCGTAACCTATTTTTCGTCTAATTTTCATGAAAAACACAATTTTAATGTTCCCAGGTATGCTGAATCCAAATATCCAATCAAAATTTGCCTGCACCTTTTGCTTTCAGAGAAGAAGATTTTTTTGTCTTTTTGCTATTTTTAGTAACAGTGGCCATCTTGTTGGGTGTGGCCAAACCCCGAACACAATTTTAAAAGGCTGCTACCCAGGCATGATAATCACTAAGTTTCATCAAATATGGCCCAGTAGTTTTGGAGGAGAAGATTAAAATGTAAAGTTTACACACGACGGACGACGCATGACGGACGACGGACGACGGACGACGGACGGTGATAGATTGCAATAGCTCATCTGAGCCTTTGGCTCAGGTGAGCTAAAAATTGTGGAAAAAACTTCACAGGTTCCAGATGATTTAACACCCGAGATTTAGACCTGTGCAGTTTTTAGCACCCACTGAAGAAAGTTAGTTGTGAACTCTGCATAGTTCATAAATATTTTGTGGTTTTTAATGCATCATTTGCAACAATTCACCTTATTAACTGACTGAATAGAGGTAATTGATGTATCACCGACCACGCCAACAATGTTACAACACTGGCTGCCATCATGGTACCAAACAGCGTCAAGGCAACTAATGACGTAGTAGTGTCAGTAACATCATTAAACAGCACAATTCAGACCAAGTTTTCATTCTTTTTGCATCTAATTCAACCTGCCGGGCCTTTGTCGGAACATTGTTGGCGTGGCCAGCGATTCTTCAATTCACTTTATATTATAAACTGACTTACTTTAAATGTTCCAAAACTTTCTTCCAGATCAGCATATAACGACCAAACTTTAAGACTTTTGTGAACTCTGTCCTGTACTGTCTCATTCTAAACAAATAAAAACAAAATTGTTATTAAACTGTATTAAACATGTAACTTAGAGTTGTCATTTCCGCTAAAAGGACATATATGTCCCTGTGACAGGCTGCCAGTAGAAGACACTTATGTCTGTGTGTAGAGGACACAGGTTGATATGACAGCAATAGGGTCAATACAGTAAAACCTTGTTACAATGCCCCTCCAAAACTCTTGATTATTGCCACTAATTTTTGAAGTCCAAAAGACTACTGTAGATTACTTATTTTTCGCGAGTAGAAAATTTCGCGGCAAGTCCATCTTGGCCTTATTCGCGAATATTTGAATTCGCGTTTGGAATCTGACTGAATACAAAAATTCGCGATTGTTTGCAGCATAAGTGTAAATAACAAAATAAAGACGGACATGACACATGTTTAAAAAGAGTTCTTTCTCTGTTAAAATGTTCCGCCGTTTGATCGGAGCACCAATTAGTAGGTAAATCTCTTTAACCAATCAATAAAGAATTATAACAAATGCATATAGTTGTTTGGTTTTCTTTGCTTACTAAGGTGAGTAGTATTCACTACTTGAGTGAGTATTGAGTAGTATTTACTGGTCTTATTAATGTACTGGATTTAAAATGAACACTCCACGCTAAGTGGCTCCTTCAATCGTTGGAAGAGCTGAAGGGAAAAAGTCAACTTATCAAGCACGCTTGGGACATGGCCGATATTACTGTTAAATTCATGACTCACAGTTGTTAGTTTTGCCAAGATGTACTAGTATTTATACAGTTTGTGACAGTTCTTTGTCTATGTTCAAATTTTATTTGGATTAATTTGTATTTTGTATGAAATTACATAAATTAAACAACGAATTCTTTAAAGTTCTTTTTCAAAAGTTACGCATAAAGCATATAGGTATTGCTCTTAAAACAAGAGGATATACGTTCAGTATACTACAGGTAAAATTCGACATATCGGAGAGAGAGAGTTTAAATACAAGTACAGTAATGTACTACGTAAAGACACAGTTCACTTACCCCATACACACCTGTATAATTGGAGGATTAAGATGGCTTCTAAGGTGGTCTTGTTTATATTCAAAACTTTAGTTTATTGATCGATTTCATAAAAAGTATTTAATTAAACATGATAAAATTCATAAATAATGTTGATATATGTACAATAATAATTTAACAAAATTTCAAGGTTGTACGTTAAACACAGAATTGTGTGGCGTAAGTTGTATCCCATCAATTTCCCTGTATCGTGTCATTTAGTAACGGTATGACCGTATCAGAAATGTCAACATAGAAATATCTGCGTGCTGGAAATATTCGCGTGATATTTGAATTCACGAATGAGGTGATTCACGAATTTACGCGAAAATAAATCTCTCGCGAAATAAAAGTAATCTACAGTATTTTTCCCATGTTTTCCTGTGTAAGCCCCTTTTGGTTTACCACCATTTAAAATGCAATAATTAAAACAATTTTAACAATCTCAACACAACTTCATTTGGTGAATTTGAGCATGGTTTGTGTGTACTTGTGGCCAGTTTAAGAGGACTAGTACACATGCCTGTAGTGTTTATAACATCAATAATTCTACTAAATAAATGGTGGTGATAAACTGAGAATCTATCTGCTCATAAATACCTTTTTATCCAACATTAATGGTAAGAATTTGTAAAATGAATATTGGGGAAACGAAAATCGTTCAAGTCCCACTCAGGACAGATCCGTTTAGAAGGTCGACAATTTTTCCACCAGACACTCCAGTTTTCTCCCCCATCACTGAAATGACTGTCCCGGTAGAAGTAAAAGCAAACTGACAAAACGTTCTCACACTAGGATTTATCCCAAGTTAGATTCCATCCTAGGCCTATTTGGAGGTGCTCTGTACTTGCACCCACTTTAGACATCACAGACACCAGGATAATATTACGCCTTTAACAAATGCTTGATGTCATAATGACATGTATACATGAATGTATGTAAATTGCTTTAATTTATAAAACCTACTTCATCATGGTAAGATACTTTATGTGGTGGGGGTGTGGTCACTTTCTGCATCAACTTTAATGTCCCTTCATAATTTCTGAAAATATTATCAACAGTCCAATAAATATGTAAAACAGCTTTGCAATGGAGGTATAAAAAATTAAAACGATTTGTAAGAAAAATTTTGTAAATCACCTGAACAATTAACCCATTAAAAAATAAGTGAATGCTGTATGTATAATTGGAATTTGACCTAAACACACAGGGTTCTTACGAAAGTTTGTCAGTTTGCTTGCAAAGGGATTTTTCTCCGAGCACTGTGGTTTCCTCCACTACCTTTGACTGATCACCTCAATAAGTGTGAAAGAATCTTGACTGGATCATAAAACACTATAATTCCACTCCAGTCTATTTGTGAAGGTGTACTGAAAATAGTAAGGCTTTTCATAAAGTCTCATAGTTCAAAACCATTATACATTATATGTCCTTTTACACAACACAAAACAATCATCAACATGTGTACTTACTCATGCCGTATTTCCATTTCACACCACTCACACCACAATGAAGCAAGATCATCAACATGTTTGTATGGTACTTTAACAGCTTTGTCAAATATCACTCTGGCCTACAAAATAAACATTTAAATACATTCAAAGATAGATAGATAGAGAGAAAGAGAGAGAGATAGATGCTCCAGTCACTTGGTAACAATTACTATCTTGACCAACGTCTTAGTAGAGATACCACCAACAATGTGGGGAAAAATTGCTCTAGAAATCATACTTTAAATAGAGTATATTGTTAGATTGATTGATTGCTTTTATCATGATGTCACCAGTAATAGGTTAAGCAGCAGAAATTTTTTACCTTTGCAGTGCGCTCAGGTCAATGTACATGGAGGGTACTTTAACATGCCATGCCTGTCATGACACGGGACATCTGTTTTTAAGGTCTCTTACAAAGAACAGTCACTACCTATTTTCAAGTCTTGGTCAGACCCCAGCTAGGATTTGAACCCATGACTTCCCACATATGGAGTGAGCACTCTAACATAGTTGTTTTTAACTAGAGTAGAGTTAGGTTATGTGGTGACATTTGACTTTGTGATTTTTTAACTCAACATTTCTGATTCTTAGACAGAAAGTTAAAGAAATAAAAAGACTCTATTCTATATTGAGAGAGAGAGAGAGAGAGAGAGAGAGAGAGAGAGAGAGAGAGAAAGGACTGCTACTTACATCTTCCACCTGTCCAGCATTTTCATAAAATTTAGCAAACTCTACCCACAATGTATGAGGTTTACCAGAGGCTAGTTTAGGATCGACAGTCTGTACAGCTTCTGTGAATGTGTTTATAATCTAGAAAAGATAACACCAAAATTAAGTCAGAACAGGGTGTAAAAGTCTACAAATGAAATCTTGGTACATGTATTAGTACTTTGATAAGAAAACACTCCAAGCAATTTGATAGCACTGAAGATTTGAGTAATGGCGTTTTTCATTCCATTTGAGCTTCTTTCACTTATATCACTGATCAAGACAGTCAGTTTTGTGAGGATGGGGGAAACTTTAGTGCCTGATAAAAACCATCAATTTTTGGCACTTCTGATCAAGAGAAAATGAAACCTAAACTGTGAGACATTGTGATTCTTTAGCCAGTCCTTAAGACCACTCATCAACTAAAGGCCCCTTAATGCTTATGAAGAAGCATCTATTACAACAAAGTATCTGACATCTGAAATTTCCAATCAGGTGCATACATTCAAAATATAAATAACCAATGACACATGTACTCCACCTAAAGATTGTTCGAGAATGTTGAGAAAGGTGGAAGACAAATTGTTGCCAGAAGCAATGGGAACAACACTCTTTGTCCCCAACTCTGTTTGAGGGATATAAAATTGTATAATGGAACATTTGTGAGTTACATTTTAAGTATTTTATGTGGTATTACCTCCCTTGGTTTGCCTTCAAATAACTTTACTCTTTTATGCCATTCATGAACATTGTGTGGATTTTGACGTAACAAAACACTAAAAATAAAAAAAAAATATTAGATTATATACAAGTCACTACCTTCATCTTAAATCAATACAATGCACATAAAACATCAAGTTTTAACCAAGATTCTACATATTTAAGATTTTTCTACCATTAGGTTATGGAGAGGACGAGAATGTCACAAATTTAATGAAGTGCCTTTGCGCTTTGTATTTTCTGTCACTTCATGAAATGAGGATAAGTACCAGCCTGATAAGCCTATGTCTACAGGAGGAACAAACACAAAAAAGGTCTGCAAGCACGACTATCAAAAGGAAGGTCAACAAAGTCAACCTTTTGCTAGGGGGATTCGGAGACATGCTCCCGTTTTTTTTATGAATTTTAGAATTAAATTGTGGATTTTGAGACAAAAGAAAACAACAGATCAACACCCTACGACTTGTTGTTGAAACAGGTACATTTTAGGGCAAAAAGATATCAGAAAAGGAAGTTTCCGAAAAAAATAAAAGATTGATCAGAATCATACATACATATGAAATCTTGGGCTTATCGTCTCTGGTTTGTATGAATTGTAATCTTATCATCTCTACTTTAAATGGAATGCCAAAGTGAGCTCAGACAGTGGTGAATTGACCTGATTTCTATGTATCAATTTCTATGAACCAAAATTAAGCTACAGTAGAACTTCAATGGCTTGAAGGCCAAATATGGTTGAGACTTCAGATTGGTACAACACTGTACAGTATTATCCCATAATGTTATAGTGAATGGTATACTTAATTGTTTATATAGTATTTTATGCCATGTTGTATAAATTGTTATATTATAGATGGATAAGAAACTGGTTTATATAAGATTTTTACTCTTGTTCCAGGATCCCACTGAATTGTAAAAACTGTATCAAAATGTAATTCAATAATTATGATTTTCTAATAAAAAAAATTCATCCCACCAACTTTTACACCTTTTTCATTCACGGCAAAAACACTATCTATTTCTCAATTTTTCATGTTGTGGTGTCAGGTAGATTAGTGATAGGTTTCCCCAATGGGTGTTTGGTGCAATGTGTTACGAAATGATCTGCCTTGTACTACTGCTGCGTGCAATCTGGACAGCTTACTGGGATGTCAGTCGCAGAACAACATAAACCATATTCCACCTAGCCCATTATACTGACAAGGATAAGTCAATCATTTGTCTAGCCCATTAATGGCAAGCACCAGGCGAGGAAGCAAAAATATATATTATATGCTAAGCAGGGTCATATAAAACGAAACTTCCAATAGTCAAACATTTACAACTTTTTATCTTATTAGGTTTAATATGTGTGTAACAAAGACTAAAATCTTCTTGATGACAATTTAACATTTCGCAACTTGTATTCTGAAGTGCATGCACATGCTTATTTGCATATAGGCAGCTACACCAGTGCTCCAAGCAGGTTTTGAAAACTGGTAGCCACATGGCTAATAATTCAAAAATTTCAGTAGCCATTTCAAGATTTCTGTCGCCAGGTAAAATTCTTGGTGGCCAAACCTTTTAAATATTCTTTCTAATCACACCGCCCATCACTACTACCGATTGAATGGTTTAGTGAGATCCTCGGATTGGTCCCACCATGTGAGGCAACTTTCAAGGCGGAGCGATGAGAAGACGATCAAACTTGATCATTTAGTGGATGTAAAAGTCGTAACAAAACCCAAATCAAAAAGTGATTTTTGCCGTTTGGCTGCCATTATGCAAAATTAGATCCTGATCAGTTATGCGCTTTAAACTATAAAGTCACCTGCTTTGATTCAAGCGCTTTTAAGATAGTATTGATGGTGAGACTATTTGTCAGGTTGGGTGACGGGTCATGAACAAAATTTCCGGATTTCACGATTTTTAGTAGCCAAACTAAAAAAAATTAGTTGACATAATGGCGATCATCTGACAATTTGTAGTCGCAAAATTCTATTTTTGGTCGCAAATTTCGAGTATTTACTAGGCTACTTGGAGCACTGTGCACCCCTGCTTCATGTTAAATTAGCGCACTACTCATGCTCCCCACCACTTCCCAGAAGAAAAAACTCCATTAATTAAATCATTTACCTGTTTAATAAAAGGGGCCTTCTATCCATCAAGCTCTCAAGTCTCGCTAGTCTTAATTCTAGGTCAAGGTCATCTGCAAAAAGAGCATAAAATACATGTGACATAATTCTTAAGTCAAGGTCATCTGCCAGTTGAACATACAATAACCACAAATAATTTTTTATTACTGATAATTTTCATTAATGATTACTATTACTTTTTTCTGAAATCATCAGAGATCAGTATCAGTAAGAGATTGGACTGTATCAGTAAGAGAAGATTGGACTGTATCAGTAAGAGATTGGACTGTATCAGTAAGAGAAGATTGGACTGTATCAGTAAGAGATTGGAATGTATCAGTAAGAGGTTGTACTGTATCAGGAAGAGACTGGACTATATCAGTAAAAAATTGGACTGTATCAGTCAAAGATTGAACTATCAGTCAGAAATTAGACTGTATCAGTAAGAGATTGTACTGTATCAGTAAGAGATTGGACTATATCAGTAAGAAGTTGGACTGAATCACTCAGACTCAGAAATTGGACTATCAGTCAGAAATTGGACTGTATCAGTAAGAGATTGGACTTTATCTAACACTAGACTAGTTTTTCTATCTGATTTAATGAAATACAAGTTTTATCGAACATGCATGATACAGAATCTTGTATCACCACACATAAAGTACATTATATATATATTAATTACAATATTAACCTTCTTCTGATGGGCCTACTTCTTCCATTGTTTCCATTTTTGCTGCAATCAAATTTTTCTCAAACTGAGCGAAGGCATCAAAGACTTGTGTAAAGTCACGTACTGTAATGACAGTCTGTATACCTTCTTCATATATATCTCTTGCCTGCCATGTGAAAATGAAACATTTAAATAAACATAAAGGCTGATCTACCACCACACCCCACTTATAGAATGAATATCTTACAAACCACAGTCGGTTAACTGGAGGCTATCTTAATGGTAACAAATACTATGGTTGTGGTGGCAGAGCCATCTAAAGTGTCTGCTTACAGATCATAGCCCCTCTCACTGCCTGTGTTCATATCCCACTCTGGATAGGTCCTAGTTTGAGACAGTTTGTCAGTTCCCTTGCGATGGTTGGTGTTTTTCTCTGGGTACTCCAGTTTCCTCCACTATCCTAGAAATGCCTGCCTAGATATTATCAAATAATTCAATTTTCATTTGTTTCAAGCATTTTGATTGGTCAGATTTTTTGTGTTATTTTTCCATGACAGAATTGGCTCCTCTCCAACTTTCATTGCCGGAACTACTTTTCTGACCTACATCCCAATGTTTACATTGTTGACACATTACACGTACACATAAGTTGTAAAAGTATCACATACACTTATTTGTTGTTTTTTAAAAAAATTATAAATTGAATTATAAGAAATGAAGTTAAATTTTCTTTTTGTTATGGAAGTATGAAAGAATTGGACATTGCACACGTAACATAATTCGCTACGCGAATCATTCACGCCAATTCTTTCATACTTCCATAACAAAAAGAAAATTTAACTTCATTTCTATAATGAATTTAACTTGCAGGGATTTATCAGGGTCTTTTGGGAAAAGGCCCTAAACTAAAAATTGGGAAAAACTATCAACTTTTTGCTCATTTTTGATGCCATTAATGATTAAATCTAATGCTTTTAGTGTATTGAGTTGAAAAGCAGCCACATTTATGGCAAGACTTCAGCTATGTATCTGGTACGATTTTCTAATTGGGAATTTTTCAGCCCATTTTGGGAAAAAAAACAATGTTTTTCAATTGGGAATGGGGCCGAATTTCGGCCCTAAATAGGCCCTTGATAAATCCCTGACTTGGCACACAATGCCATTTTTCCACTTCATTCTGTAAGTGGAAAGTCATGGTCTTGATCCCTTAACACAAATTAACAGGGTTTTCAAAATTATGTTTTGTGATGAAAGGCCCAGGACCATTTGCCTTTATTTTTAGTAGGTCTGACAAAGTTTTGAAAGTCTAATATCAACACTGAAAGGTCTGTGTGTAATGAAGTTTTCATATAGAAAAAGTAGGATTATTCTGATAAAAAATGCCAGGTCCGCTGACTTTCACAGTTTAAATATCAAAGGTCCCATATATAAAATCAATAGGTCCTTGACATGGAACCCAGTGAATTTTGAACCCCTGCTTAAGAAAATATGCAATACAACCTACCCTTTCAAAATGACCACCCCTGATGTAATAATCTGCGAGAGAATTCCATAATACTCCTATCTGATCTGTGTACCGTTTTAATCCTTGTCTAATGATTGGCTCAATCTTCAGTGATGTCACTTTGTCTGGATTTTTGGCGATTAGTTCACATAACTCATTCCAGAGCTATAAATAAAATAGAAAGATAGACAAATAAATAAATAAATAAAAATAGTTTTAGTGATAAATACATATTATTTATATCTCATGTATGTATGTATGAGATTTGTATCAGAAGAGGGTCTTGTTCCCATGACACGGAAATTTCAAGACTTTACAATGTATAGTACCAAAAGAGAAATATATTTGAAATCTTAACATTAAACTTATGTCAATGAAGCTTGAAATCTGGGTCAGTGACCTATATTTAATTCAGCTGAATATATACTTGATATGTTAACATCAAAATTAACCCAAATGAAGAACAAAATATTAGTCATAGTAACCTATATATTTAATTCAGCTGCATGGAACATTCATCCCTGTATGTACAAATGAAGGCTAATGCCTCTACAGTGTAAAGCACAAAAATGCAACATATTTATCACTATAATTTAAACATTATTTGTAACCAAACAAACGGACAGACAGACAGACAAACAGATGGATGGAGGGAGGGATGAATGGATAAAAAAACCAAGTCTATAGCCTTGCCAATGTAGTTTAGCCAAGAGATAATAATTAAAGATTACAATAAGCACAAAATAATTCTACCCTACAAATCACTGTCTATGTTAACTGACCCCTACAGTATGATCAAAATTGTTTTGCTGTTCTAGAATATTAAACTGAAGATCAATCGATTGATTGATTTGGGTTTTGTGTCCCCGTCAAGAATATTTCACTTATATTTAGATGTCACCAGCTATAAGTAAAGTGGCAGAAATTTTGACCTTTACAATGCGCTCAGGGCAATGTGCTGAGAGGGTTCTTTAATGTGCCACTCCTGCCATGACATGGTATTTTAGGTCTCTTTCAAAAGACCCAAACTTGCTTTTCTAAATGCTGAGTGCTTGGCAAAAGAACAGTCACTGCCTAATTTTAAGTCTTGGTCAGACCCTGGCAGGGGTTTGAACCCACCACCTCCCACATACGGAGCGAGCACTCTACCAACTGATCTACTATTGTGGTTCAAACTGAAGATACAAACCGAATGTTTTGATTTTCCTTCTTTAGACACAAATCCATCATCATTAATAATATCAGCTAGTTTAACAGCAGCTTCATCTAACCAGTCAATGGACTTAAGATATTCTATGTACTCTTCAGCATTCTCTTTCTGGAGCTTAAAATATATAAAAACATAAATAAATAAATAACAGAACTGGTTTAACATTAGAAATTAAATAAGCTGTCAGCAGATAAGTATAGATCACTTGTTTATATATATATATATAGTCCATGAAACAAGAGATGTCAGAATCGTTCGGGTCATTCTGGGTACAAGAGTTACATGTACAAGTGGTTTGAAGCAAATTGGTACACAGAGTGCATTGTAAGATTTTTATTATAAGATGTCAAAATCTGTAAAGCAGAGAATCTTTTTTTTCATTTTTCCCAAAATGTGGATTTTGTTGATTGGTTTTCCTAATTTGATTCAAAGGTCCCTTTCCCAAAGTGGCTAGAAAAATCCCTGGCATACCTTCAAGTGGCGTCTGTAAACTCTAACAGCCGTCTCAGGTAAATGGTAAAGTCTGGCAAACTTCAGATACAGCGGCCATATTCTGTAATGTTGTGTTATGGGTAACGCACGTAAAGCTCGATCAAACGTCCGCCGTGTTGAAGTTATTTTACACTGGTCCATTAAAAACTGACAATAATCTAACCATATCCTTGGCATCTTAATAAAAAAAACAAAATACATATCAATATATTATACAGAGTACTAGATAAGAAAATTAGTATATCCTAACTCTGATTAAAATCAATGAAAGTGATTAGCTAAAATAAATCACATGACCAACCCAGTATCATTCCATATATAGCCACATATGCAAAGATACTGGGTCTAAGTGGCTCATACTGAATTGGTTAAAGTTGAGTCCCGTCGCTAACGTAAACGATAACCAAAATGGCACTTGCAAATAAACATTGAGTGGAACATTCTGCTGAAGATACTGGTTTATTAAAATGCATAAAAGTATAATCTGAAATATTGCTAGGTCAATGGTAGGGTAAAAAAGTTACTTAGTTCTGTAAGTATCTGGTACAGAATGATACAGGGTCAGTAGAAAACATACCAGGCGAGGCTGAATTTATTTTAATATCAAAGTAAGAAGTCAAGATAAAAGTCCAGGGCTGCCACACCCTGTATTAGTACTGGGTCAGATGCCCATGGAATTAGTCAAACTGTGTCATCTTGGACAAATCTAACATGGAAATTAGAAGAATCCGTTAAGTTCATTAACAATTTTCATGTATGATAGATTTGGATATGAAACTAAAATATCAAAAGATACATCATTAAATGGCTTATTAAATATACTGGTTTTTTTGTCCAGACAAATTTACTATGAATTTGATTTACTTAGCAATATATATCATATGTTTTATGGGGTAACAGGGATCAAAGTTGAACCTAAGATAGGCACCATGGGAACTCAAACTGAATTTGAGACCAAATTTTTTGTTAGTTGCCACTTTGACAATATCAAATAAAACTTTTAGTGCACTTAATATTTTAAGGTTTTTTAATGACTGAATAAGTAAATGATATGTACATCAACTTAAATACTTTTCAAACATCCAAAATTAAGACTGCTTATGAAAATGTCATGAATCATATACAAGGTACAGCTTATTAACTGTTTTGTTGTTATATTTTCTTAATTCTTTTATTTTTGGCAAGTAATCAGAGCACATGCCTGACATGGTCTGAGATAGTTTTCTAAGATACTGAATTTTAATTGCTTTATATAAAGAGATAATACATGACTTACTTTATGCATGAAGACCAGGGCCCGTTCATGGGCACTGTTAGCATCTTCATATGCCGGATCTGTGATACATCTCCCTCGAACCTGTCTCCGACGCAGTTTCAAATATGTGTACCATAACTTGTAACTGTAATGATACAAAAACAAAGCTTGACATTAATTGTTATCTGTATGTACAAGTGAAAATATAAAACATGGCTCGAAATTACTGTATGTAGCTGTCTGTCTGTACAAAACTAAGGTTGTACATTTCTGGTAATCGCTGTCTGTCTGTACAAGACAAGTGAAGATACAAAACAGATCCCAACATTAATTGTACATTATGTAGTTTCTTCTCCACCCACCCCTTCTTTCTCTTTCTTAATAACACCCTTTCTCTCTTTTGCTATGACATCCCATTCTAATGTTACTTCAAGATAAAGTATTGTGATAATTATTGTAATAAAAAAACAACTTAATGATAAATTAAAATTATCGTCGCTGAGATCGGATAGACTGACAAACTAATCCATTGCAAAATATTTCAAATCGCACCAACTTAAAATCTATTCAGGAATATCAAACAATCAAAGTAAAATGTCTAAAGAACAGGAAAACTATGAATACATATAGACTATCATCAATATACATACAGACCCCTGTCACAATAACGCATTCATAATATAACTGTTTTTGACACACATATGATTTAGTACCTTCCAGGTAGCTCTTTTAAAGCTCTTTCATAAATCAGATTTATTGTATTCTTGGAAGCTTCTTTTTTGTGTTCTAAATAACGCAGCCAACATTTGACAGAGAATGGGTTACGTAAAATGTCTTCTTCATATGGCAAATCATCTTCTTCCTAAAAAATCAAAGTACATGTGTGTATATATATAGGTAAAATATTAAAATCAGATTAAATGAAAATTTTAAATCCCATTCTAGAATATTTCTCATGTATCAAGATGTCACTGGCTATAGGTAAAGTGGCAGAAGTTCTGACCTTTGCAGAACATTTATGACAATATGCAAGGAGGTTCTTTATGATGCCATGACATGAAGCATCAGCTTTTAAGGTTGCTTTGATAAGATCACTTTCATTTCTAAATGCAGAGTTTGCAAAAAAAAAAAAAAAAAAAAAAACCCAGTCAGTAGCATTTTTTTATTCCTTAGTCAGACCCCAGATAGAGTTTGAGCCCACAACCTCCCACATACGGAGCGAGTATCAAAATCAGAATTCTACGTCATAATTTACACTCAAGACAGTGTCCAATGAGACCACATAAAGCTCTTTGTTTGCGGTACTATGAAGTTTGCCTGTCGTGGACAGTGCCTACAATGACACTTATTGAAATAACCCAGAACCACTACCAATCTGGTAAGAACATGCCAAAATTATGCAGTAGTTCTAGGGACCCCTTTATCATATGGTTCTACTTTCAGTTTTAAAATAAATTTGATTTCAATGATGTTTCTTATCATTTTAAGGTCTTTGTAAAATTTCTGTAAATTATTTGACATCAAAGAACACCGTGTACACACTTACAAAGAATATATCTCTCTGGACTTCTAGCACCGGCATGTTTACAACTTCATTGAGTGACTGACTTGACTTCAATGTTCAATGGGCGCAGACATATTTAATCGTAGCGTCTACGTCGGCATAGTTCAAGGGTAAGCGGATTAAAAGAAATTTTTCAAAACAAAAAAAACCAGTTTTATTTTATATTTATTTTAATGATCTATTTCAATTTTTTCAAAAATACATTTTAATTCGTCTAAAATTACATGAACATAACTATCATAATTTGACAAAATATTATTTTAAAACCTGTTTACCCTACGACATTTCATAATAGACTAGTCCAATTTTAAGTGTTCGCAAATGGTCTCGTTTTACGAGATTTGAAAACCGCTCAGAGAAAACAGAGAAAGTTGATGTTGATAATTTTTGTACATTCAGAATTCGAATTGTTTAACATAAATTATTGATATTGGATCTGTTGAGCGACACAGTTAAAGGTAAGGTATTTAAATGACATTTTACACGTTTATTGACATTTACGAGATGATTTAGCAACACGATTTTATTCTGTCTTGTTTTATCGATTGATTGATTGAATCATTGATAAAGTATTGTGCTAAATTTTGATGGTGAAGAGAGATTTGTCACATTCTGTATTTCAAACTCGGTTATAATTGACCTTGTATTTTAATAATTTTATCATTGAAGATAGGGTGAAACCAATATTTTTTTCTGATTTTCTTGAATGCACTTTCTATTTCCTTTAAATGAGGTGGGCTGGGTTTGGGTTGACAAGGGCACCTGCATGCATATTATTTAATTTCTTTGAATATTATCAGTTTATTTAGTAGCACGATCTTAAAAAAATTATGGATTTCAGACCTTAAAATCAAATAAATTTGCTGAGTCTGATGCTCAACAGGTTGTTTCCTATGAACTTGGTTTGTGTGTGTTAACGCAGTCTTGACAATTTGCTGAATTGTCAAATTATCAGCGAGTGAAATAAGTTTTTGGACAAATTTACATCCCCGTCCAAAAATGTAACACATAATCAGTATTCTAATTAACATTTGTGCAGAGTGATTTAGAAATTGTTAATGACATATAGTCCTGTATGTAATATTTAGAGAAAGCATCGACTGATGTGATTTCAAATCAATTGGAAATAATTGTTCCACTCAAATGATAGGAGATATTATGTGGAGCGCTGATGAACCTTAGTGTAGAAATCATCACTTGTCAAATGCATTCTGGAAAATAAGTAGCGTGTATAATAGGAGGAATGAAATACCTGAAATAAAACACTTTTTCACTGTCTGAGAATCGAATCCAGACCTCCTTGGTGAAAAGAGACTGTTCTACCATAAGGCTAAAAGATCCCTAATAGAAAGTCTGGCAGTAAATCACTGTTATATCTATTCTATACATCTACTATATACCGCACCATGACTAGCTCAACCCCGTTACATTTCTCCCCCATTATGTTAAAATTGTTCACCTTGGACATTTCACACCACTTAGTTTGTTATTTTGTTTGGTGCCAATTTTCATGAGGAAGGAACACCTGGAAAATTCCACTTCCTCACCAAATACCCGGTAGTGAGCATTCTACCACTGGGCTTAAGTATCCAGACTGGTAAAAAGTCTGGCAGTAAGTCACTGTTATAGCTATGGTACTATTATATACAGCACCATGACTAGCTCAGCTCTGCTACACTTGTAATGCCTACATTACTCTACCGGTAGGCATTTGGTCTGGTTACCAAGTGACTTTCATTTTAAATGCTGATTCAGTGACTACCCTCATGAAAAAAGTCAGAATTTTATCTAAATGTCAACCTTACATTTAAGGGAGAATTCAGAATTCATAGACAGATTTTGGAATATAGATAAAAGTGTTCAGGAGTATTCAGACTTATTTTTGGTGTAAGAAAAATTTGGATTGAGATATTAAAAAAAGTTAACATGCATCCAAGGGGGTTAAGATATTAACACTATTGTATAGGGCTGAACCTACACTACAGTGACACAAGTCATCAACTTTAACAGTCTAATATGGTCTGCCATGTGGGTGATGTGGCTTTGATTTTTATATGTCGATTTGGGTGATAATGCACTAACATTTGTTGTGTAGGCATGGGTTTTAGGATCAAAATTCTAATGTGGTCACAGTTTTTAATGATCCAGAACTTATATAGTAACATTTGAAAAATTCTTGGTTGGTGGAGATGCAAAATTGTCTGGCATGAATATATATATATGTATCTGAAATTAAAATACAAAGCAAGTGACAATTATATTATAGATTTGACAGTATTGGGTGTCTTGGTTTAATCCAGTATATGACGCTTTTAAATCCAAAGATAGTTACCATAACTACATCAGCTTAAATATTATATGAAACAGTGAGGGCACCTTATATAAACCACGGTTGATAAGTCAAGACAGACACCTGCTTTTGTAGACCATGGTTAACAGGTCATGTGAGAACACCTGCTCTTGTACTTTGTAGACTATGGCCAGTATGGGTAACAGGTTATGTGAGGATAACTGCTTATAAACTAGTAGACGATGGTTATCAAGTTAACAGGTTATGTGAGGACACCTGCTCATATAGACCATGTTAAGAGTTTATGTGAGGACACTTGGTCATATAGACCATGGTTAACAGGTAAAGTGTGGACACCTGCTTATAAAGACCATGGTTAACAGGTTATATGGGAACACCTGTTCATATAGACCATAGTTAAAAGGTTATGTGAGGACACCTGCTTATATACTAGTAGACCATGTTAACAGGTTATATGAGGGTGCCTGCTTATATAGACCATGGTTAATAGGGTATGTGAGGATACCTGCTTATATAGACCATGGTAAATAGGGTATGTGAGGATACCTGCTTATATAGACCATGGTTAATAGGGTATGTGAGGATACCTGCTTATATAGACCATGGTTAATAGGGTATGTAAGGATACCTGCTTATATAGACCATGGTTAATAGGGTATGTGAGGATACCTGCTTATATAGACCATGGTAAATAGGGTATGTGAGGATACCTGCTTATATAGACCATGGTTAATAGGGTATGTGAGGATACCTGCTTATATAGACCATGGTTAATAGGGTATGTGAGGATACCTGCTTATATAGACCATGGTTAATAGGGTATGTGAGGATACCTGCTTATATAGACCATGGTTAATAGGGTATGTGAGGATACCTGCTTATATAGACCATGGTTAAAGGTCATGTTAGGACTCCTGCTTATATAGACCATTGTTAACAGGTTATGTGAGGACACTTCGTCATATAGACCATGGTTAACTGGTAAAGTGTGGACACCTGCTTATAGAGACCATGGTTAACAGGTTATATGGGAACACCTGTTCATATAGACCATAGTTAATAGGTTATGTGAAGACACCTGCTTATAAAGACCCTGGTTAAGATTTCATGTAAGGACTTCTGCTTATATAGACTACGGTTAACAGGATATAAGAAGATACCTGCTTATAAAGACCATTGTAAACAGGTTATGTGGGGACACCTGCTTGTATAGACTATGGGTAACAGGTTATGTGGGGACACCTGCTTATAGAAACCATAGTTAACAGGTCATGTGGGGACATCTGCTTATAGTAACCATGGTTAACAGGTCATGTGAGGACACCTGCTCGTATAGACATAGTTAATGGGTTATGAGAGGACATCTGCTTATATAGACCATGGTTAACAGAATATGTGAGGACACCTGCTCATAAAGACCATGGTTTACAGGTTATGTGGAGACACCTGCTTATAGAGACCATAGTTTACAGGTCATGTGAGGACACCTGCTCATAAAGACCATTGTTAACAGGTTATGTGGGGACACCTGCTTATAGAAACTATAGTTATCAGGTCATGTGAGGACACCTGCTTATATAGACCATGGTTAACAGGTTATGTGGGGACAGACCATGGTTAACAGGTTATGTGGGGACATCTGCTTATAGTAACCATGGTTAACAGGTCATGTGAGGACACCTGCTCATATAGGTTCTGTTATTCAATTAATAAACTTGATGATAAAAAATAGGACATGTATTCTAGTGACCTTAAGATTTGGTGATCTTATAACATTAGGGGTGTCATGATATGCTCATAGCGTACCACAATATTGCAATATAAGACGAGTGTATTGCAATATGTACCACAATATATTGTCTGTTTTTATATTTTGTTATGAATAAACTTTTTATTGACCATTAATTTGTACTGTTGCTCCACCATGTGTTTACTTGACAACATCACATGGAGGCTTATGTATATATGATTTACCATGTCTTACAAACACCCGTGTAACAGACACTTTCCTTTTGCCTAAAATAGGTAAACATGAGTAAATTCGGTTTTGTACTTTTATGTTATAAAAAACGATGAGAAAATATGGATAAAACAACTGATTTTCAAAAGCTGTGAAAATATTGTTAAATACTGGTACTGGTAGGGAGCAATTGTAAATTGTGATACAATACAATTTTTATTAAAATATTGTGACACCCCTACCCTAATATACATGTATTCTCACAAAGTCCATGTACCATTGACCATAATTAAAATTATTGATGCTGTACTCCAGTAATAGACTTTACATGCATGTATTACAGACCTTTTGAAGGTCTAACACTGAACTAATGAATTAATGCCAAATCAGCAGCTGATCTCAGGTACTCATTGGCTTTATCTAGATAGGATTTCCACAAAAGCTATCTTGTCTCTTGAAACCTTTTAGATGTTTAGCTATCGGTTGCTTGGTCACTCGGAAGGCTAGCTCTGACTCCATTTTGATGTTTAACGTTTGATGTAGGTCTGTACAGGTATTGACAAAAGACATCAGTAGGCAAATGACCAATTGACCATACCAGTATGTATATATACTGGTGTGTGTGTGTGTTTTGTGTGTGTGTGTGTGTGTGTGGATACAATTAATTTCATTGGAATGGCTTTGTAAAGCTAACCAATCCTCACTTACATAACAGTATTGGTCACTTTGTGGTCACTTAGCAATTTATTTCATATTTATAATTACTATGCATATCACATTACATGTCTGTCCACTGATATTAGCTACCTACACACCATTCATGTGGCCAGTAATTGGACTTCTGTGTTATTGGTTACATTCAAGTGGTCATTAAGATGTCATTCTAGTGCAAATTACCATGGAAACAGTATAAAATAGATTGTTTTTGGGAAAGAGAACTTGAATAAAAATGGCAATAAAAACTGTATTTTGGAAAAATCACCACAACATAGGAATTAATCTACTGGTACTTAACCAGCTAATAAAAATAAAATTTTCAGTATTTTTTTTCTTTTTTTAGGAAAAGTTTGTATTTAGTATTTTTAGACATTTTACTGTTTTTAATTTATTCTCCTGAATAGCTTTGAAGATACATGTTCTTTGATCTGAAATTCCAATTATTTGTGGAGAAATGAAAGGTCGATTATCTGCATATTTTCATTGATAACTTTTTTAAGTATACATTAAATTCTACTTAATTAACTTGCAATTTCATATACATGTATGTTCTTTATTCTAAGTTCTTTGAAGATCCACAATATTCAAATATTAATTATAATTCTGTTGTTTTTATGAAATTGAAGATTAAAAATTTTACTACTGTCATGTCTAATGATAACACTCTCTCTTTCAATTTTCCCTCCCCCCTTTCATTTTTGTTATCCTACCATTTCCCATCCCTTTCCCTTTTCATAATTTCACACAATTTTCCCTGTCCCCTTCCTTCATCATAATCTATCATAACCCCCCCCAGCCTCTTCTTCATGATCCCACACAATTTTCCCTGTCCCCTTCCTTCATCATAATCTTACATAACCCTCCCCCCAGCCTTCTTCATGATCCCACACAATTTTCCCTGTCCCCTTCCTTAATCATAATCTTACATACCCCCCCCCCCCCTTGCCCTAGCCTCTTCCTCATGATCCCACCCAATTTTCCCTGTCCCCTTTCCAATTTGTAATCCCACATAGTTTTCCCTTGTCACATTTAATTCCACAGTTCTACTCTGTCCCCTTTCTGTGTAATCCCTTGACAATTTTCCCTGTCCCTTTCCCTCATGGTAATGCCACATAAATTTCCCCTAGCCCCTTCTTCAGCACAATTTTCCTAGAGCCCTAAGCAATTTGTAATACCAAACAGTTTTTTCCCTTTTTCTTTGCACCATTGTATTTCCACAGTTTTTAGCTCACCTGAGCCGAAAGGCTCAGATGAGCTATTGCTATCTATCACCGTCCGTCGTGCGTAAACTTTACATTTTAATCTTCTCCTCCAAAACTACTGAGCCAAATTTGATGAAAGTTGGTGATTATGCCTGGGTCACAGGCTTTCAAAATTGTGTTCGGGGTTTGACCACGCCCAACAATATGGCTGCCGTTACTATAAATAGCCAAAAGACAAAACAATCTTCTTCTCTGAAACCAAAAGGTGCAGGCAAATTTTGATTGGATATTTGGATTCAGGATACCTAGATACACTAAAATTGTGTTTTTCATGAAAATTGGACGAAAAATAGGTTACGCGTTTTTTGCGTAAAATTATGTAATTTTTAAAATGAGACATTTATTGTTATAACTTGCGATTTTCTTCCGATTGATGTCAAGGTCAAAGATCAAGGTCATGTCCCAGTTTTTGACCTTTGATAAAAAATGCTATTTTTTAAACATTTCTGGTGATAATGATGTAGGATTTTTGGTTAATTGTAGGTATTGACATGATGATCATTTTGATATATCGATTAAGGTCATGGGTTCAAAGGTCAAGGTCACAGATGTACAAGTTTACCAAAATAGTTCATTATCTGCAAAACTATGAACTTTTTGTATAGACATGTATATCAGAATATTGTAGGTAATGGCCCAATGGTCATTTTGATATATGAATAAAGGTCATGAGTTCAAAGGTCAAGGTCACAGATGTAAACAAGTACTGAAATGATTCATTATCTCAAAAACTATCGACTTTTTGTATAGGCATGTATATTGGAATATTGTAGGTATTGGCCTAACGATCATTTTGATATATGAATGAAGGTCATAAGTTCAAAGGTCAAGGTCATAGCTATGAACAAATATTTAAATTGTTAATTATCTCAAAAACTATAAACTTTTTGTATAAGCATGTATCTTGGAATATTGTAGGCATTTGCAAAACGATCATTTTGATATATGAATGAAGGTCATAGGTTCAAAGGTCAAGGACATAGATGCAAATGAATACGTAAATGGTTAATTATCTCAAAAACTATAAACGTTTTGTATAGGCATGTATATTGAAATATTGTTGGTATTGGCCTAACGATCATTTTGATATATGAATGAAGGTCATAGGTTCAAAGGTGAAGGTCATAGACACGAACAAATATTTAAATGGTTAATTATCTCAAAAACTATAAACTTTTTGTATAGGCATGTATATTGGAATATTGTAGGTATTGGCTTATCGATCATTTTGATATATGAATGAAGGTCATAGGTTCAAAGGTCAAGGTCATAGCTGCGAACGAATATTTAAATTGTTAATTATCTAAAAAACTATAACCTTTTTGTATAGGCATGTATATTGGAATATTGTAGGCATTTGCACAACTATCATTTTGATATATGAATGAATGTCATAGGTTTAAAGGTCAAGGTCATAGATGCAAACAAATACTTCAATGGTTAATTATCTCAAAAACTATCAACTTTTTGTATAGGCATGTATATTGGAATATTGTAGGTATTGGCCTAACGATCATTTTGATATATGAATGAAGGTCATAGGTTCAAAGGTGAAGGTCATAGACACGAACAAATACTTAAATGGTTAATTATCTCAAAAACTATAAACTTTTTGTATAGGCATGTATATTGGAATATTGTAGGAATTTGCACAACAATCATTTTGATATATGAATGAAGGTCATAGGTTCAAAGGTCAAGGTCATAGATGCTAACGAATACTTAAATGGTTAATTATCTCAAAAACTATAAACTCTTTGTATAGGCATGTATATTGGAATATTGTAGGTATTGGTCTAATGCACATTTTAATATACAGATGTTTTGGCTGTTTATAAATAATTAATTGTAGCTAGACTTTAGATATGTTATATATAGCATACTTATATAATAATTATTATAATTAATTTGCAAAAATACTTTCATATTATTGGCCCTTACTGCTGAAAATTTTGATATACTCTTTTATTAATGTCATTGACCATTGAACCTCTGCGTAAGATATGTACTCTGCCTCAGGTGAGCATTAAGGCCCATGGGCCTCTTGTCTTCTGTTCCCTTGCCACATAATAATCCCTCAGTTTCCCTGTTCCCTTGCCTCCCCCATATTCACAGTTTCCCCCCGTTCCCTTGGTGCAGTGTAATCCCAGTTTTTCTGTTCCTTCCCACATGGTAATCTCATACAGTTTTTCCCTGTTCTCTTGCCTCACAGTATTTCCCTGTTTCCCTATCCCATTATATTCAGTCTTCCCCTGTTCCCATTGCTGCAGTGTAATCCCATACAGTTTTACTATTCCCTTGCCACATGGTAATCCCACACAGTTTTTCCTGTTCCCTTGCCTCACAGTATTTCCCTGTTTCCCTATCTTATTATATTCAGTCTTCCCCTGTTCCCATTGCTGCAGTGTAATCCCACACAGTTTTCCTGTTCCCTTGCCACATGGTAATCCCACACAGTTTTCCTATTCCCTTGCCACATGGTAATCCCACACAGTTTTCCTATTCCCTTGCCACATGGTAATCCCACACAGTTTTCCTATTCCCTTGCCACATGGTAATCCCACAGTTTTCATATTCCCTTGCCACATGGTAATCCCACACAGTTTTCCTATTCCCTTGCCATATGGTAATCCCACACAGTTTTCCTGTTCCCTTGCCACATGGTAATCCCACACAGTTTTCCTGTTCCCTTGCCACATGGTAATCCCACACAGTTTTCCTATTCCCTTGCCACATGGTAATCCCACACAGTTTTCCTGTTCCCTTGCAACATGGTAATCCCACACAGTTTTCCTGTTCCCTTGCAACATGGTAATCCCACACAGTTTTCCTGTTCCCTTGCCACATGGTACTCCCACACAGTTTTCCTGTTCCCTTGCCACATGGTAATCCCACTGTGGCACACAGTTTTCCTGTTCCCTTGCCACACGGTAATCCATCACAGTATTTCCCTGTTTCCTTATCCCATCATATTTGGTTTTCCCCTGTTCCCTTTCTACATTGTAATTTCACACAGTTTTCCTGTTTCCTTGTGGTATCACAATCCCACAGTATTCCCCTGTCCCCTAATTTAGACAGAGACCATACATGTACCAGTATACTATTATTATAAGCCATATGTGTCATGAGTCGATAATCAGAAATGGCTAGTATATGTATTATATCTGATTGTGGTCAGCATACATACATATAGTATACAACTACAAAGATTTGTTCAGAATTTATGAGTGTTTCTTCATTATTATAATGTTTAGCCATCTTGACAATTTTAACATTTTGTCTCTATATATAATAACAAGAGCAGTACTGATGTATTCCTTACACATGACAACAGTGTTTTATATTTTGTCAATAAAAACGTGTCGGCTATAGAACTGAACTAATCAGATTGTTGTGTGTCTTAATCTGATCACCAGGGAAAATACTCAATACCAAATTCATCCAAATTGACAATCAATTAATGTGCCTGATTTTACGACTGTCTCTGTTAGGAATTCGTGTGAAAGAATTTATATTTTTGATTCTCTAGTTTAGGAATCTTGGCTTGTCTTGTAACATCATGTGATTTTTTTCTGAATCCGACATCTTTTGGTTCATTTTTAAATGTGAAATTTTTTATATTTTTGATTTTCTAGTTTAGGATTCTGAATTTATTCTGAATCCGAGATCTTTTGTTTCATTTTTAAATGTGAAATTTTTTATATTTTTGATTTTCTAGTTTAGGATTCTTGGCTTGTCTCGTTATTTTTTTTTCTGAATTTTACAGTCAAACCTTTCTATAAATGCCACCTGAGGGGACCAGTAAAAAGGGATCTCATGGACGGCGGCCCTCATATAGAGTCAAATAACATGAATAAAGAGCAATTGTAATAAAATTTTAATAGCCCTTACATAGCGGTTGCCTTAAGGCAGGTTCGACTGTATTGAGGTTCATCTTTTAGTGTGGGTGAATTGAATTTATATTTTGATTTCTCTTCCATTTTAGGATTTTGGGGTTTGTCTTGTGTGAAGGAATTTTATTTTGATAATTTTGATTTTTAATTTCAGGATTTTTAAGTCGTCCTTACATTTTTGATGTCTTGATAAATCTCACTTGGAGAACAGACAGCCTTTATCACCTCTCTACAATGGTACAAGTCCAGTGATGTATCATATACACTATTCTTGATGTAAGCGGAGAAAATACATTGGACAGGCTGGCTCAAACTGAAGTGAGTACTCAAATAGTTACACATTAACACATGCATGCACATATAGATAAAATTAATGCGTTAAGCAATCTGTTAATTTTAGCTCACCTAATTATAGGTCACGTGAGCATATGGCGTAGTGCAGCATGTTTATGTGTGTGTTTGTGTCGTTACCAGCTTTTTTCCACTTCTCTGAAACTACCCAACATATTTCAATGAATCTTGGTCAGAAGTATTTATGGGCAATTCAGATTTATTCGTGGCATTGCCATTGCAACTATAACTACCGGTAGGTTAATGTGACCTAGGGGTGCAAAAATCTTAAAAATCTTCTAAGAAATGAAAGTCACAGGGATTTTTGAAGAGACCTTGATAACTGAGTACCATCTCACAACAGGCATGGCACATTAAAGAATCCACCTTGAACATTGTCCTGAGCACACTGCAAAGATAAAAATCTGCAAATTCATCAGTAGCTGGTGATGTCTCAATATAAGTGAAATATTGTTGACTAGAATGTTGAACCCCATTCAATCATATAAAATCCATGAACAAAGGGTACTGTAATGTATATAATGCAATAGTTTAATGTGCATGATCCAATCACAGACATTGAGAAGTCAGATACATCATAATATGTGTTCACTGCCAAGACAGATTAGGATGTGGATTTATAAACTGAATATTGATAACTGCTTATAATGATTAATTTGTGTAAAAGGTGAAACAATGAGCAGGTATAGGCAAACAACATTGACCTGTCCGCTTGACCTTTCATTAAGAATATTCATATAGCAGAATCCACACAATATATGGATAGTGATAGGATTCACAGTTAATAAATGAACAGTGTTTATGTTTATGTTTAGTGTTTCTTATTATGTAGACAAAATAAAGACCTGCATTCTCTATATATTTAAATACAATAGTCCAAAATAGAAAATTTAAATTAAAGGTCAAGCCGACAGGTCAGTGATATCTGCCAATATTGATTTGTATATATAATGTTTATTTTATAATGCAGCATTGTTTACACAGAAAATCTATGAATAAATTGTCTTCACTGACTTAATGATGGCAGCAAGGGTTTACTAGGTTTATGATTTAGTAACAGCCATATTTCAAAATTGTGGAAATATACTGTATTTCTCAGTATATACGCCCCCCAGTAGATACGTTGCACCCCCACCTGAGGCCATCAAGCCCAGTATTTTCTTAAGGACGTTTACATAGGTCGCAGCCAAAAATTTGCCAAAATTGTGGAAATATAGTCCATTTTCAGGCCTCAAATAAAGCACTGAGTCTGTCTGAGTTGAATCAGCCCAGTGACGAGTGTAATTTTATTCATACTGGACCCAGTGCCAATTAGACTACCGGTAGATTTGTCAGACTTCATACTTGATTCTAATTCAACTGTGATGGTAATGCTTTATTAAGATAATGCCTGAAATATCTATAGACACCAGAATGCACTAGAGGAGTTGTAACTTCATATTCTATGTATATGATGTATGGATTCACATAAAATTTTAGTTAAATATATGCAAGAATTTATTTGGGTTGGCTGGATCAAAACTAACATTTGATTTGTAACTCAAGATGGTAGACTCACATAAAGAAATTTCATGGCCCATAATTTCTTAAAAAATCACTGAACCAGAACAAAACTCAAATTCAATTTGTAACTCATGATAATAGACTCACATACCAAATATTAGTTCAATATTTTCAAGCGTTTAGAAAAAAAGTACGTAAAACTGCTATTTTAATGAAATTTTCTAGTCCAAGACCCGTAATTTCTTTAAAAAAAAAAACACTGAACAGGAACGAAACTCAAACTTAATCTGTAATTCATGATGGTAGACTCGCATACCAAATATTAGTTCAATATCTGCAGGCATTTAGAAAAACAGTCCAGAAAACTGCTATTTCTATGTCCATGGCCTATAATTTCATAATAAAATCACTGCATGGGAACGAAACTCAAACTTAATCTGTTTGTTATTCATGATGGTAGACTCACATATCGAATATTAGTTCAATATCTGCAAGCATTCAGAAAAAAAAGCCAGGGAAACTATTCTGCTTTTTATCTGCTTGCCCGCCCACCTGCATCACCAAAATATTAGTTAAGTTGTAACAACTCAACTTATAAAATTGCATATCTTTTTCTAATGCCTAATTACAACTGTATGGTGCTGAGTGCACAAAACCTGATTTATGTGGGACCTGCCAAAATAAAGGCCAAAGGTCTTAGACCTTCCATTACTGAACATAATTTTGTTCTTTTGTTTTGATTTCACAATGGAATTATACATTATTATAGATTTGTTCTATTACTACATACTAATGTAACATTAAGTGATTTTAATAAGCTAGTGATAAGTATAAGATCCCAACGCTCCACTTTGGTTAGGTGGTGTTGTAGTTGTCATCAAATGGATCCCGTAGAATGCTGGTGTTAAGTATTAAGAGACAGTATGCAGTAAGGTTATAAACACCAACATAAAATAGACAACTGCTTTATTCCATGTTTTTGGTGGTCTGGTCAAGCTTTTTGCTAAAAGCAAAGCAGTTGTTTATTATTACCTTACTACATTAGGTGATGTTAGTAATTATGTCGCATAAAAGGGATGGTGTTGGAAAACAAAATATGAGCTGAACACGATAGTTTATTAATAAATTTAACAATAAAAGCTGATTATTGGTGTTTTAATGAAGACAGAAAACAATAACGATTATGATACACCTGGGTTCTGGTTTCTACCTGTATCATAACATACCTACACATATCTGGTTTTTTATCTCATGACGATGACGCTGATGATGTGACGTGATTAAAAGGGTGAAAAATCTATATTATGTGCACGCTTTATTATTATATGATGTAGATTAATATACATAGACGTGTATAGGTAAACAACATTGACCTGTCCGTTTGACCTTTGATTTATATTCATTATGGTTGAGTAAATTTTATAAATAGGGATCATACGTGTATATTCCGTAAATATCTGGTGTGAACACTAATCATTGGCAATGTGTACATATATAACCTGTGTTACCCATGTATTGGGTGGACTCGCCTATATGAATATTCCTAATGAAAGGTCAAGCAGACAGGTTAATGTTGTTTGCCTATATATATATATATATATATATATATATGAAAATATAGACAAACAACATCAACCTGTCTGCTTGACCTTTGATTTAAGTAATTATTATGGACCTATATAGGGAACACAGGCGTCTATTTCGTTTCACATGACAAGTAACATACCTTGTTTATTACTGAGAATCCTACCACTACTGATGTATTGGGTGGATCATTGTATATTTATATTCATAATTTAAGGTCAGACAGACAGGTCAATGTTGTGTGCCTATACCTGGGTATGTATATATATGTATGGTTATAATGCAGGATTGAGAGTTTATCATCAGGTAGATTATTATATATAATTCTATATAGAAGGGAATGTGCCTAAATGAAAATCACAATATTTCTCAGGGTAAGTCAAACTACATGTTTATTTAAAAAAGGAGAGAGATGTTGGGTTGACTAACAGTGTTTTATGTCCCAATCAACTGCTTTCACTTATATTGAGGCAGTCAGCTCTGGAATAGTGAAGAAACTGGAGTTCTCTGTGGGCTTTACATTCAAAATATGTGTGGAAAATTTCCAAAACTGGCATTAATGCGAAAAACAAATAAAATTCACCGTCTGTTAGAGGTTGTACAATTATAATAATGTACCAGTAAAACCTGTTCAGTGAGATTGTCATTTGTTACCATGATACAAGTATCAAATATAATATACTGGTAGAGAAAATATACCAAAATAGAATCCGATTTCACATTAAGTCACACCCAAAATCAATGTTTCTTAAATATTTGAATTTAACTGCATATTATAGAAAGTGCGTTTTTTTCATGACTTTAGGCTACCAAAGCTAAGTTGTATGTATATAATTCTAACACCAATAAAACTAGAAAAGGTTTGTTACTCCAATACAACAATCTGTATACTTGTGAGTTTAAAATTTGTGACAAATTCACATGGAAGTTCCTACAATACATTACCATTTTGAAACACAATCAAGGTAACAGTAATAGGATTTCCTGATAACTAGAGATTTTACATAGTGGACTACGCTTTCTTAACAGTTACACCGTTAAGTCATATTAAACATTTGGATGGTATGTTGTCAATTGCTTCTCTTAAAATCTAAAATGGCATCCAAGTGTGTATTCAAGAAAATAAACAATCCGAAGGCATATTAAACTAGCCATGGATTTTATTATAGAAATAACAGTTCAGTATGTAGTCAACATGTATAGTTATTCTGCAATACAATGTTTGGTGTATCGTTACATCTCAGCTATCATCTTTACCTCACTTGAACTTAATTTAAGAAATAGTACGGAGCGGAATTAATTAAAACTGAAAAGTGAAACAACAACAAACCTTTGAAAGTGAGGCAATGGAGAACAGGGGTAAAAAATTATGTTTTGTAATGGAAGGTCCAGGACCTTTTGCCTTTATTTTTGGCAGGAAGGTCCAGGAGTCCAGTGTTTGTACTGAGCATTGCCAATGTCGCCATTTGTGCGTTTTATTTAACTGGCGATAAAAATTGACACTTTTTTTTGGTGACAGGGTTTCAAAGTCCACCGGCAACTGGGTCACCAGTAATTAACAGGTGATAACACATTGAAGCCAGTGACGGATTGGAAAGTGTCACTGAATAAACACAATAATTAACGACTGGTATTAATTAGTATGAGCTGATTAAAATTCATTATCCATAGGTGGGAATGTAAGACCGTCGAAAAGTGTCACATCTGCAATGATATGAAGCATCAATTTGTAAGGTGTCTTCCAAAGGACCCAGTGACTTTCATTTCTTGGACACTGAGACCTTTTCTGAAAAAATTAAAGTTTAGAACACATGGGAACTAATTTCAGAACCATTTCAGTAAATTTAGTTCTTGTGTCCGATGGTGATACCTGATGTCATCTTTCCGGATTTTATCATGCTATGATAGTGATTTTATCATGCTATGATAGTGATTTTGTCATGCTATGATAGTGATTTTATCATGCTATGATAGTGATTTTATCATGCTATGATAGTGATTTTGTCATGCTATGATAGTGATTTTGTCATGCTATGATAGTGATTTTATCATGCTATGATAGTGATTTTATCATGCTATGATAGTGATTTTGTCATGCTATGATAGTGATTTTATCATGCTATGATAGTGATTTTATCATGCTATGATAGTGATTTTATCATGCTATGATAGTGATTTTGTCATGCTATGATAGTGATTTTATCATGCTATGATAGTGATTTTATCATGCTATGATAGTGATTTTGTCATGCTATGATAGTGATTTGCTTATGATGAAAATCATCATTTTGTTTATGCTTCATATTGATGTTAGCCAGACTCTGAGGAAGAGACAGATTTATCATTCTCTATATAAGATGTCACAGACAATCAGTCTTCTTTATGTTAGAGTAATCTAGACCGATTTTATTTATCTGACTCTGGTTTATAATCTATGGCTAATTTTGCATACTGCTTACCAATCAAACACGTAGCTCAGTTGGTAGAGCATTGGAGTCAAGATCCAATTGGTTGTGAGTTGGAATACGAATGGGGCATGATGTGACCTTAAGCAAGTTATTTAATTATACATTGCTGCTGAATTACCCGATGTCAGGATAATTGACTAGTGGGGCACCTACATGTAACCTCTGAAACGGCTGTCTTGGTGAGCTAGCACCTACAAGTCACCCTGAGTATGAACTATTACAAGGCAGACATATGCATAATACACACTGGAAGTCATGGTAACATTGGGGTAGCCAAGTGTAATCTGACTGACATTGAACCACAGTGCAAAGATTTAAATGCACCCATACAAGCCTAGGGCTTATTAAAGGTGTCTAATATAGTACAGTTAATGTCATATCTCTATGGTAATGAATACATATCAGGTAAAATAACCCTATAGTTAAGTAATAAGAAGTATAATTATTTATAAATACAGTCAAACCTTCATTAAAAGCCACCTGTACAAAAGGGTCAAAAGTGCTATTTAAGGCCAGTAAAATTTTGTGACAATTTCTATTTGTTCATGTTATTTGTACCTGTATATAAGATCACCTATTCATTAGGGCCACTTTTATTTGTTCCCTTGGGCTTGGGTGGCCTTTTAAAATAGGTAAATAAGCCCTGCCCCCTGCCCATAAAGTCTACTTTTACTTGTTTCCATAGGTGGCCTTGATAGACAGCTCTGACTGTATTAATAAATGTCATATATTTTACAAAGACTGATGTTGAGTTGTTTTATTTCACATATTACAGATGGAATGCACCTGCATGGAGCTAGCATTGGAGGGAGAACGTTTATGTAAGGCAGGGGATTGTAAGACGGGTGTTCAGTTTTTCGAGGCTGCTGTAAGAGCTGGCACTGATGACCTTCAGACATTAAGTGCTATATATAGCCAGCTAGGAAATGCTTATTTTTATCTTCAAGAGTTCGGCAAGGCCTTAGAGTATCACAAACTTGATTTGTCGTTAGCCAGGTAATTATATACTTATAACACAATTTTAACATCTTAAATTTTCTTAAAACATGCATTTCCTCTTGCTTGAACGAGAAGCATTTGGCATGGAACAATAACAGGACAAGATTGTTTAATTACCAAAGTACCAGTAAGGAACTACATTTTAGCTTTCTACAGAAATTTTGATGTAATAACATCATTATTTCTATGGATTTGTCAGTATTTTGGGAATCATAAGTTGAACTCTGTAGCAACTAAATGATCTGGTCCTGGAATTTTAAAATGTCCCTTATTGTCTATATTATATAGTGGTTGTCATGTCTATGGATGGATATTGATCAAACCTGGCACAAACGTAAACCAACATGAGATGATGTTTCACACACCAAATGTAGGTGTATAGGTTAAGGTCACAAGGTAAAGAAATAACCCCTCTGCAATGTTAGGTGCATGGGGGTTGTTTGTGTTTTTCTCTCAAGAGACTGCTCTAGTTTTATGCTTCAAACATGGCTTAACTTGCAAGGGAGGGAGAGAAGAGTCTAGGTGTTGGTCATGGAATGTACTTTGTTGTATTGAAGATTCGGTTGTGACTGACTATAGTATTGTTTCATACTGTTTTGTATCATATCACATTTTATCACATACCCATTGAATCTTACTATAGCGATACATTACGTTTTCTTGCCATGTGATACAAAGGTCCGTATCGCATATATGTGCAATACAATATTCTGTATCACCATAGTAGCCGAAACTATTTTTAGGGGAATTCCCTTTTCCGACAACAATAGTATGACGTCATTCATTGGTTATAATTAGAAACCGATCATTGACAGATTAAACCAGAGAAAGCTTTTCATTTAGTTTGGTAGGGTATGTGATAAATACAAAACCAAACATATGTGGTTTTCTGACGTAGCTGATCGCACTTGTTTATTGTGCGACCAGCTACGTCAGAAAACCACATATGTGTGGTTTTGCATATGTATCACATTGTATTGTATTATATTGAATGAATGGTATTGTATTGTATAATATCATATTGTATAATATCATATTGTATAGCTTTGTATTGTATTGTATTGTATAATATCATATTGTATAGCTTTGTATTGTATTGTATTGTATTGTTTTGTATTGTATTGTATTGTATTGTATGGTACTTTATTATATGGTATTATATATGTGTCATTATCTTGTGATATATTGATTCTATGTTGATCCTGTTGTAACATTAAAATCATTTATAAACCTTAACTTCTGTTTTAGAGATGATACTTAGATATAACTATTGATTTTTTCTCTCTTGGTAAAACAATATTGTTATTTTAATACTTTAATTCCTTCATGGTCTATAATTACAAGCAGTGCATGTTTATTTTTATTTATGCTTATCCAGTCGCACATCTATCTGGTTTTATAGCTGCATTGGTCGAGTGGTTGCTAGGGTTTCTCACTGCAGTGGGTTACCATTGGTCGAGTAGTTGCTAGGGTTTCTCACTGCAGTGGGTTACCATTGGTTGAGTGGTTTCTAGGGTTTCTCACTGCAGTGGGTTACCATTGGTTGAGTGGTTTCTAGGGTTTCTCACTGCAGTGGGTTACCATTGGTCGAGTGGTTGCTAGGGTTTTTCACTGCAGTGGGTTACCATTGGTTGAGTGGTTTCTAGGGTTTCTCACTGCAGTGGGTTACCATTGGTCGAGTGGTTTCTAGGGTTTTCACTGCAGTGGGTTACCATTGGTCGAGTGGTTGCTAGGGTTTCTCACTGCAGTGGGTTACCATTGGTCGAGTGGTTTCTAGGGTTTCTCACTGCAGTGGGTTACCATTGGTCGAGTGGTTTCTAGGGTTTCTCACTGCAGTGGGTTACAATTGGTCGAGTGGTTGCTAGGGTTTCTCACTGCAGTGGGTTACCATTGGTTGAGTGGTTGCTAGGGTTTCTCACTGCAGTGGGTTACCATTGGTCGAGTGGTTTCTAGGGGTTTCACTGCAATAGGTTACCATTGGTCGAGTGGTTGCTAGGGTGTCTCACTGCAGTGGGTTCCAATTGGTCGAGTGGTTTCTGGGGTTTCTCACTGTAGTAGGTTACCATTGGTCGAGTAGTTGCTAGGGTTTCTCACTGCAGTGGGTTCCAATTGGTCGAGTGGTTTCTAGGGTTTCTCACTGCAGTAGGTTACCATTGGTGGAGTGGTTGCTAGGGTTTCTCACTGCATTGGGTTACCATTGGTCGAGTGGTTTCTAGGGTTTCTCACTGCAGTAGGTTACCATTGGTCGAGTGGTTTCTAGGGTTTCTCACTGCAGTAGGTTACCATTGGTCGAGTAGTTGCTAGGGTTTCACACTGCAGTGGGTTACCATTGGTCGAGTGGTTGCTAGGGTTTCTCACTGCAGTGGGTTACCATAGGGCGAGTGTTTTCTAGGGTCTCACTGCAGTGGGTTCCAATTGGTCGAGTGGTTGCTGGGGTTTCTCACTGCAGTGGCTTCCGACCTGGTCAACTTTCAAGTGTGAAAGAGTTTTTTATCTTGATAATGTTTAATTGGTTAGCTTGATAACAGTAAATAATGATCTGTGATCTTGATATCTGTGACATTGGAGGCACTTCAGGGAAAACTCAGGGGATTTTTTTTTTCAAGGTCAGGGAATTGTCGGGAATTTGAAAAATTAAGAAAATGTTAGGGTATTGTCAGGGAATTTTGTATTTCTTTCTTGAGAGTTGTTACCCTTTGAAATTTTAATTGTGCTTTTTCTTATACGGTCTACTCTTCTCATACTAATGAACAAAGGGGACATATTATGGACTAGTGCTTTAGTTATTGTTTCCCATTTTACATGATACTACTTAAATATTTTATATGTCTCTTGGTACTTTGCTAACTGTTCGGGTCGTGCATTATGCCTTCTAACCTTGGGGACTATTTCGGCATAGTACATGGATAACAAGATATTGTTATTATTATTACTCTGAATAATTCTTTTTCATAATTTTAAACCCAACACAACTTCAAACATATATCTAAATTATTTCAATTTCGTCGATTTATCGGTCTTCTTGCTTCTGTTATTGTTTGTTCTGAACGCAACAGGGTCGTCCTGACCAAAACGGGACATTGTTTGATTAGATCAGACGACATTCAATGACAATACAGGCTTTTACGACTGTAGGTAATTAACCCATTTAGTGAAGCGCAGTGGTGACTGTGATTTGTAAGTAAAAACATGACATTTGTCCCGCCTTTGACTCCGCCCTAATTTATCACGTGACGTGGAATACGCATAGTCACCGTGAACTATGCCATGGCATAGTACCCTTACATTCTTAATTTCTTTTGAAAACTGTGCCTAAATAGTATGATGAGAATTATTATAGCAGAATTTTACATGAAGAGTAATAATTACTAATAGTTTAATGGCAAAAATATCTTTTGCACCTAGCTTGTAATAAAAATTTGAAATTCTGTCAGTTTTAATTCTAGGAAAAAATCTTAATTAAGGAAATATTGTAGCCAGTCCCCAGTTTCACATCATTCCTTTATTAAGATTTCCCTTAACATAATTCCTGCAAATTTTGACAATATTTTTTGGTACTACAAATAAAAATTTTCAATAAAATAAAAATTTAGATATATCAAGCCTGGAGTGACACCTTAAATTTATGAACATCTTGAAAACAAACAAAGTTATTTACTGTAGGAACCACTCTGTATGTGACAGTGAAATACTCTTTATATCCATAGAAAATCAAATAAATTTAAATAAAGATTGATATTTGTTTGAACTTACTTGTACCTAGTTGTAACAGGAAATCTGTATGCGCATCCGCGATTGTCATAAAGTATGTCTGAAATTTGCCAGATTTAAGTTAAGGAAAATCTTAGTTAAAGAATGATTGTGAAACTGGGGCCATATGCATTAAAACATGTTGTACAATACAGATGAATACACCAAATAAATCAAACTATATGTATTTTGTGAAGAAGCTTAAATTCTTTAAAGTCGAACCATGTTGATGTATAAAAAGCTTCTAGGTGATTTAGATTTATAGATATTGAATCAAGATCATTATTGTGTTTTAATTTGACAGGTTTTATTGTACATTTGCATTTGACTTTTCAGGACGCTGGGTGATAAAGTTGGGGAAGCTAAAGCTAGTGGTAACCTTGGCAACACATTGAAAGTTTTAGGAAAATTTGATGAGGCTATTGCATGCTGTTTAAGACATTTAGATATTTCCAAGGAATTAAAAGACAAGGTAATTCTATATAGCAAATCTGTAATCTGTCATTATTATGTACAGGCAAACAACATTGACCTGTCTACTTGTCCTTTAAGTTAAATATTTATTATGGACCAGTATATAAATGTATTTGAGAGAACTGTGGAGAAGGAAATGAAGGAACATAGACCAAATTGGGGAGAACTTGAGAGGATGGCACAAGATAGAGACAAGTGGAAAACTAGTCCTTACCCCATGTGCCCCAGGGCGTAACAAGGACTAGGTAGGTATATAAATGTCTAGGGAATATAGATGTTTATTTCCTCTACATCATGGGAAACATGTATTGTTTAATGTCAAGTGTTAATTGCTTATCCTAGTGTTTCTTTTAGAAGAGGTCATTGATTCCCTTATTCTGCTAACTGACCCCATTGTAAAGGCTGTAGTGGACCAAATTTAACATGTGAAAAATGCAGATTATTGATGTTATAGTAAGTTTTTGAAAATGGCTCCTTCTGAAAAATCCTTAGGGATGAAGCCTAACTATTTTGGGTAAGGGGCCCAGCTCACTTCATTAAAGAATTTGTAATAGTAATAAATAGCTAAAACGTGTAAATATTAGGGGCCCAGACTGAATTTTAGTTGCCATTGGCTACTGGGCCCCTGCTAATCTTCATCCCTGATCCTAGATTGAATACTCCCCATGTATCGGATGGATAATCGTATATGAAAATTTCTAATAAAAGATCAAGGAGACAGGTCAAAGTTGTTTGCCTATATGCCTGGTGTCGACTTACTTCCCAGTGTGTTCTAATACAACCATATTTATAATCAGATATGTTTGTGTCGTGAGTAACGGACATCTGTAAAAACAACATAACGCTTACAAAATCTATAAAAACAAGAGTTATTTGTAGGAAGACTAAAAGACGAATGTGAAAATTGATACAACCTTTAGAGACGTTTAATGTTGATAAATTGCTTGCAGGAGAGAATGTGTGCTCTTTAAGTGCAAGTTAATGGAGGAAACTACATAACAGCAGGAGAAGAACTAAAATGTAAAATTCTTGTGACGGCAGCGTTGACCTTTCTACATAAATATTGTATAGCTTTTAGTTACAGTCAAACCTGTCTACAAAGGCCACCAGTGAGAACCAGTAAAAGTGGCCTTTATAGACTGGTGAGCCTTACAGGTTCGAATTAGGATAAAATTTTACTGTCCTTTAAAAGCAAGTGACCCTTATAAGTAGAGGTGGCTTTAAGGCTTGACTGTGCAACTAGGGTCATGCAAGTGAATGGAAATATATTTTAGTTTTTAGGATTTCTTTTTAAAATTTTTTACATTAGCTGTTATAAACATAATAAAATGGACAATAGATTTAAGATTGACTTTTGCCAGCTTTTTAGACACTTATATCAAAATATCACCAGTTATATGCAAAATTTTGAAATATAGTCAGTATGAATGCCAAACCTTTGCAGGACATACTGAATAATGCAAGATAGCTCATTATGATCAGTTTGTCATGCAAAGGTTTGGCATTCACATGTGAATGCAATTTCAAAACTATTCAACTGTTATTTTTTCATTCAAAATATTCTTTAAAAATCTGGAATTCATTTTTGAGCATTTATGATGTAATACGTATACTATGTGACATAGTTGTAATTTGTCACAAATGTTGTCTTTGATTCAGTGCACATTCACTGGATGGACGCAAAGTCATGTCTGATGATCCTGATAAAAGTTGCAACATGCATTAGAGGTACTATCCGATTTGGTTGTGAAAATTTTAGATTTATACACAGAAACTTCCGATAGACTTTGTGAAGTTGAAAAACGAATTGATCATCAAACACAAATGCATCCGATACCTCAAGAAGTAAACCTCCTGAGTACATGGGGGCAGCCATTTTGTTTACCAGGTTAAAGTTCCCTGGGAATGTGTATTGCAAATATTAATTTTCAAATGCAGTGATGCAGTCATTTGGCATTGATAATCCTATGAATTCCAAAAGTCTTTAACTTGAAGATTTAAGAATAAGCGAGGCTAATAAAAATATATAACTGTAGCCGTAATAGCTTCAATACTCTAACATAGTTTTACTTGCGGCATACTAATTTTCACTTATTTATTTTTTTGTGAAAAACTGTGTCACACTTAAATAAAACACTGCCTTTCATAAATAACTTTACCAATTTATATTTTCCATAGGTTTACATTATAATCATCATATCAAATATTGTTTACACAATTGAAAAATTAAAGTTTTTCCTGTATTTGAAAGTCATATCTTAACTTTATGATATAAATGCATGTGATAAAGTTGTTATTCTTGGAATTTTCTAAAATTCCGGGGGAAAATATAAAAATTTGGAAAAACACTATTTCATCTGAAAAACACTCGGTTAATGCATATTGATGTTTAACATATGAATTTCGTGAAGATTTTGAGTCTGTTATGATATTACCAGTTTTAAACATGTATGATAATTTATGGAGGACAGTGTATATGTTCTTGATCTAATAATAAGTTTCATAAATCCGCGAATAATACACCCCTCGAAAAGGTCAGAAATACAAAACGAACAAAATTTGAGCCCATGAAATTAAGTAAATTTATAGTATGATGATATGGTGATTATAAGAACATAATATTTTAGTGTAAAATGAAATTAAAATGACAATAATTATCTGAATTTTCATAGTGTTACACAGAAAAAAAAGCTACAGAAAACTGTTGTCAAGGAAACAATGTGTTTTTGTTTCAGAATTTCTCGAATTTTTGTTATCAAATCAAGTGAGTTTTTCATAACCATGGCAACCTAAGTTAATATAGTATAAAATTGTATATTTTGTTAATATAACCTCATTGTTGTTTGACACTTGTGTCATATCACGTGCCTCATGTGCCTCACATAAGAAAATATATGAAATGACAGTAGAATATCTGCTTTAGGCATTCTGTTCCATGTCTTGAATATTAAAAGCTACAAGGAGTTTCTGCTTATATCTCGGTGACAATGAAAAAATGTTTAACAAAAAACATTCACGATTTTCAGTCAAGTCAAAACCGTGAAAATAAGTACACAACTAAGTTTTCTACATGTTAAAATTACTAATGGGCTTACAGGTCTACCAGTTTCTGAATGTTAAACCAAGAAAGTTACTACCAGTGAATATTTCTCATCATACAGTATATATTGTGATCAATCATTTATGGATTCTCAAAATTGATGACCCTAAATTCTGACAATATAGTTTTATCATTGAAATTACAGCAAAAATATCCTGCCCTGAAAGACAAAATCATTTTTCTATAAATATCTGCATAAATCGTAATATGGTTTTTGTACGGCGTTTCACGACAGTGAAAGCGTACTTTGCTATCACCAAATTTATAACCCTAAATTCTGACAATATAGTTTTATCATTGAAATTACAGCAAAAATATTCTGCCCCGAAAGACAAAATCATTTTTCTATAAATATCTGCATAAATCGTAATATGGTTTTTGTTCGGCATTTTACGACAGTGAAAGCGTACTTTGCTATCACTTTCTGCTAAGAAGATCAGGCTTCTTTTCTATGAAATAAGTACGCATGAATATAGTGCGCCTGGTAAATGAACGTGAAAGAAAAAATATCTGTTTTATTGTGAGATATGTATTTTGAGACAGGTAATGCATTTGGTTACATATGTACATATAGAATAAATTTTCGGAATATATTTCGCAATCTAGTAAAATATTGCAGCAGGATGCATCCAATAAATTGTGCAATCTGGCAAACTGATCTCGTAAATACAATAAAAAGTAGTCCGGGAAGTTTGCATCCTACGATGTAAAATCAAAACTTTTTATGAAATAAACAACAATGACAGGTGGATTTAACTAATTCTTTATGAAATCTATGGTAATTTTAATTTATTTGGAAGGGTATAATAAAGTATTTTGGTATTTTGCGGTAGATCTATTCTGTCATATATCGATTTCCGTGAAAGGGAGGTAAATCATACAGTGCGGTGTGCAAACTGAGCATGTGGATTTTAAATACTTTACCGATTTGGAAGTAAAATTAATATGAAACGGGAATATTGTGAATGATAATCAGCAGATTATTAAAACCCAGACTTGACAGCAAATGATCCAGTTACATACTTACGCTAGAATGAACCCCCTCAATGCTTCAATGAATATTCCAAGTTTCCACTGTCTCATAATTGACTTGTTCAATATGTTAATGAAACAATCTCCTGGAATGTTAAACACTACTCTAACTAACAAATCTGCCATTTAAAGACAGAAGATAGGATAAGATTGAATGGAGTTTTACATCCCAGTCAAGAATATTTCACTTATATCGAGACGTCACCAGTTATAGATGAAGTGGCAGAACTTTTGAACCTTTGAAGTGTGCTCAGGGCTCTGTGCAGGGAGGATTCTTTAACATGCCATGCTTGCTGTGACATGGACATCAGTTTTTAAGGTCTCTTCCGAAGGACCATTTTCATTTCTAAATGTAGAGTGCTTGGCTGAAGATTAGTCACTTCTTATTTTCAAGTCTTGATCAGATTCTGGCCAGGGTTCAAACCTACAACTTCCCAAATATTAAGTGAGCACTCTACCAACTGAGCTAATGTAGTGGTCTTTAATATTTATTTAGAGACTATGGATGAAATGTTAAAAGATAGGAGTTTTTGATAAATGTGAATTCATGTAATTATTTTTTATTGATTGAAGACAAAATTCATCTTTATAATGACCATATAGAGTATGGATCTATAAACAAATGTCTAGCAGAAACTTGTCAGATTTGGATGACTGAGTAATGATGAGGTACTGTAACTCCATGTTACGAGTATATACATGTACATGTATTGATATTAAAGACAAAATATTTCCTATACATACTATGCAGGTCTCTCTTTTCCCCTTTTGTTATTAGGGTCTTGGCCCTTGCAATTGTGAAAATAAGCACCATAATGCCCAATATTGAAAAATACTGCTGTGTAAGTGATAGAAAACTACAAAATATTGTTTATAAAGCTTATTATTATCTAAATTGTGAAAATTGAAAATATAAAGTGATTGTGAAAAACCCATAAGATTTTGAATTGTAAATGGGGCAGAAAATCGTTCCCAAACATGACCCGGCTAGAGCCCTGATACTTTGAGGTCATTTATCTTATGTAGTGTTCAATGTTCAGGTTTCCCAGAAAAATGTGATTATGTGGGGTTGTAAGTCATGGTTTCATGGTTAAATGTGATTATGTGGGGTTGTAAGTCATGGTGTCATGGTTAAATGTGATTATGTGGGTTGTAAGTCATGTTGTCATGGTTAAATGTGATTATGTGGGGTTGTAAGTCATGGTGTCATGGTTAAATGTGATTATGTGGGGTTGTAAGTCATGGTGTCATGGTTAAATGTGATTATGTGGGTTGTAAGTCATGGTGTCATGGTTAAATGTGATTATGTGGGTTGTAAGTCATGGTGTCATGGTTAAATGTGATTATGTGGGGTTGTAAGTCATGGTGTCACGGTTAAATGTGATTATGTGGGGTTGTAAGTCATGGTGTCATGGTTAAATGTGATTATGTGGGATTGTAAGTCATGGTGTCATGGTTAAATGTGATTATTTGGGTTATAAGTTATGGTGTCATGGTTAAATGTGATTATGTGGGGTTGTAAGTTATGGTGTCATGGTTGAATGTGATTATGTGGGTTATAGGTCATGATGTCATGGTTAAATGTGATTATGTGAGGTTGTAAGTCATGGTGTCATGGTTAAATTTGATTATGTGGGTTGTAAGTCATGGTGTGATGGTTAAATGTGATTATGTGAGGTTGTAAGTCATGGTGTCATGGTTAAATGTGATTATGTGGGTTGTAAGTTATGGTGTCATGGTTGAATGTGATTATGTGGGGTTGTAAGTCATGGTGTCATGGTTAAATTTGATTATGTGGGGTTGTAAGTCATGGTGTCATGGTTAAATGTGATTATGTGAGGTTGTAAGTCATGGTGTCATGGTTAAATGTGATTATGTGGGGTTGTTAGTCATGGTGTCATGGTTAAATGTGATTATGTGAGGTTGTAAGTCATGTTGTCATGGTTAAATGTGATTATGTGGGGTTGTAAGTCATGGTGTCATGGTTAAATGTGATTATGTGAGGTTGTAAGTCATGGTGTCATGGTTAAATGTGATTATGTGAGGTTGTAAGTCATGGTGTCATTGTTAAATGTGATTATGTGGGGTTGTTAGTCATGGTGTCATGGTTAAATGTGATTATGTGGGTTGTAAGTCATGGTGTCATGGTTAGATGTGATTATGTGGGGTTGTAATTCATGGTGTCATGGTTAAATGTGCTATTATGTGAGGTTGTAAGTCATGGTGTCATGGTTAAATGTGCTATTATGTGAGGTTGTAAGTCATGGTGTCATGGTTAAATGTGATTATGTGAGGTTGTAAGTCATGGTGTCATGGTTAAATGTGATTATGTGAGGTTGTAAGTCATGGTGTCATGGTTAAATGTGATTATGTGAGGTTGTAAGTAATGGTTAAATTTGATTATGTGAGGTTGTAAGTCATAGTGTCATGGTTAAATGTGATTATGTGAGGTTGTAAGTCATGGTGTCATGGTTAAAGTGATTATGTGAGGTTGTAAGTCATGGTGTCATGGTTAAATGTGATTATGTGAGGTTGTAAGTCATGATGTCATGGTTAAATGTGATTATGTGGGTTTTAAGTCATGGTGTCATGGTTAAATGTGATTATGTGAGGTTGTAAGTCATGGTTTCATAGTTAAATGTGATTATGTGGGTTTTAAGTCATGGTGTCATGGTTAAATGTGATTTCAGTTTAAGATAAGTTTGTTAGGGATACTATTTCATTGACATCAGATGTAGATTTTGTGTCATGATATCTACAAGAAAGAAATTATATGTCACAACACAGAGTTTACTTTTTTCAATAGTACCAGTGTTTTCAGGTCCTTTTGTTTTGTCAGTTGAAAAGGGCCTCTATGTAAAGACCATCTGTTTAAAAAATCCACATTGTTTTATGTAGGGGGGTCGTTATATACAGGTGGTGTTTTATGTGGGTGGTCGTTATATACAGATGTTGTTGTATGTGGGTGGTCATTACATACAGGTGTTGTTTTATGTGGGTGGTCGTTATATACAGGTGTTACTGTAAAACTATTTGCCAGATGGAACAGTAATTTTATTTAAGAGTTTTACCATCTCGACTTCAGCTGTCTTGTAGGAAAATTTTTCAATTATACCAGTAGTAATTTTTTGGAGACATAGAAATGAAGTTAGTAGATACATGTTTGATGAAGTACAGGGAAACATGGCACGTAATTCAGATAGATATAGATATTGAATTAAGTTAAGAAAAAGACAGATATTTTAAGCAATAGCAGACATTTTCTTTATTTGAAGTCAGGCTTTTAATTAATTTGAATTATCCAGCCAGCACAATTTTTAAAATAATAATCAATTTTCAGTTTTCACCGAAGATAAACCGATTTCCCTGGTTCTGTCGTTTATATAAAGCCAGATAAATCATTTTTCTGGTTCTGTTGTTTACATCTAGCCAGATAAATGTTTTTTTTTTTCTGGTTCTTTTGTTTCCACCAAAGATTAATAGAATCAACTCTCTGTCTTATACCCCCTTGTGTGAGGACAAGCTACACACTCTGTTTGGCTCATTGTCATGTCACTTATGGACACTAAATTCATGATGTCATAATCATTTTATGCAAAAACGTCAACAAAATTTGATGACATCCTTTTTAGAAGACATGGATGGTGGCTTGAAAATATTTGATGGAAATATTTGTTTACAAATCACGTGTCTATGTTGCAAATGTGGGAGAAAAAGAATTCTACACTGGTAACAGTGTAAAACAGAGATATCTCAAATGAGGATGAATATTTTCCTGTCCAGAAAGAGCTTTAGCTTCTTGGATTCTTTATATTTTTTTCTCCCACATTTGCAACATAGAAACGTAATATGTAAACAAATATTACTGTTACCAGTGTTAGATTCTATTATAGTCCAAGGAATACCCACGTGGCCTTGAAAAGATCGTGGATTACTTATCTCAGATTTCATTATTGCTATATGTAGATCTGTTATTTTTATAACATGCGTTGAAAAATAATTAGTTAAATTTCTTATATTAAGTCTAAAAATCAATAAAACCAGTTTTTATCAGACACACATCTGAATTAAGATGATGCCTATCACGTAGTAAAATGCTTTAACGCTAATAACTTCATCTTTTGAAACAAAAATCTCTACTTTGTTAGATGACATTGAAGGGTTTGTAGTTTTAAAACATTAAATTAAAAAACAATTGTGTCGCTCTAGGCCAAACAAGTGTAATAAATGAATTTTATTCTTTATTTTGATGTTTATGCTGTTTTACCTGATGTTCATTCATAAACAAGTACAATGGGCTAGTCCGTGAGGTATACTGGTTAGGAATAGGAACACCTGTATAAACCCGTATCGCGTGAATATGCATCAGCCAATCAGAACTCCGTTCTGAATGACTTATATGAATGAAGCTGTCAAAATGTGCCATATCAACATATCAGAGGTACAACAGCTACCTTTAAATTAATTGCTAAATTTTAACTCAATGCAAATGAACAAGTATTTATTTCTCAACAAACTTTTATTGAAAAAGTTTATTAAAATTTACTCATATAAATTAAATGCTAAAAATGAAGAAAGCTGAGAATTTGTCTTGGTTCTGTCATTGCCACTGAAGATAAACTCATTTTACTGAATTAATGTGGGTTCTTTATAAGGATTTGACATGAAGACTATCTGTAACTTATATACTTGATTGATTTACTGTAGAGTTTGTATTCTGTGGTTATAATTCAATACAATAGAGTAATCCAAGATCTAGGGTCAGCTGTAACAGAAACTCAATAGACAAGTGTGTTTGTAACCATTGTCATGTTTATTGTATAAAATTAGAAGGTCAGTGTATTGTCATGTTTTTGTATATAAAGTACTAAGGTCATCAGTAACTGGCATAATTAAATTCTGTTCTGTCATCAATGATGGCAGAATGCAGGGTTAGCTCTGGCTTTAAAAACATTTGGGCCAAAAAATTAGCAAATGTTTTAATTTAGGAGCCAATTTATATGCTAAAGAGCTAGAAGACTTAAGAAACTAAAAGTGACAAAAATGCTTCAACTGTAGAACTTCTTGAACTGTTTTTGATTACCATCACAGTTTGTAACACTTGTTTTACTTTTTCAAATTGTATAAAAAAAACATTGTGATCTTAGTCTGCCTCATAATGACATTAATACAATTTTCAATTTTTGGAGCAAAAATATTAGAAAGTATCTATTTCTTGGAGACAAATATTATAAAAATTAGCAATTGGCTAAATTGGCAAATTGGCGAATGGCAGAGCTAACCCTCAGAATGGTTTAAAGTACCAGTTTATCACTTATCACAGCTCAATTCTCATCACTTAGGCTAGAATCCAATTTGTGATGATCTTAGTCTTGAGAATGCTTGTAAGTTTGCTTATTGAGTGCTGATGATATAATATGGCTTTGTGGAAGGGCAGGAACCAAACCAACTTATGCAAGTTCAAAGGTCATCAGATCAGTCAAAGCTTGTGTCACTATAAAACAAGTTAGATATGTCCATTTAGTATAAGCAGGTTCAAATTATCTATGCAAATTCAAAGGTCAACAGTTAAGTTCAAAGGTCATCGGTGAGTCGAAGCTTGTGTAACTACACTATAAAAAATGTCTACTAACAAGTTATTTGTCGTTACTTAGTATATCAAATTAGCATGGTTGGTTGGTTGGTTGAATATTTCTTAACGTCACATAAACAATTTTACAGGTATTCGCGACAAGGACTACTTCATTAACCTCTATGGATTAATCTATGAACATGTATGCATGTGAAGTGTGAGTATTTTATGGTCTGCCTTATACCAGCGTGCACTCAGGACAACTTTAAGGTGCTAGTTTACCGAGTCAGTATGCTGCAGACAAGCGTACCACTCCCCCAGTCACATTAGACTTACACCAGGTGAACCAGTAAAGGTCAATGTCAAGGACAATTCACTTTCCCCACATGTGGTCTGGGCAGAACTCGAACTCACAGCCGTGAGAGACCCTGGATTTGAAGACAGATGTCTTATCAATTAGGCCACTGTGGCCTCCAGATTAGCATGGATTTCAATTGTAAACCGTTTTAGTTCAAAGGTCATCAGATGAAGCTTGTCCACTAGTTTATGTCTCCACTTAGTAAAGGCAGGGATCAAACTAGTATGGGTCAAAAGGTCAATAGAGTAGTTGAAGCTTGTGTAATTATAAAAAATTGTCTACTAATGAGTTACGTGTCTCCACTTAGTATACCTTGTAATACTTATTGATTTTACTAAACTGAAATAGGATAAAAATACGATTTGTTGATTTAGATAGCATGGTAAATGTCGGCGATATATATAATTACTGAATAGTTCAACATAGTTCTATCCTCATAGAGTGAGCATTAACTCCGAGTCAGATTTCACCGTAAATGTTGATGATAGATTTAAGAATTGACGGTCAAATTTTTTAGGGTTATCAAGTAATAAACTCCGATTTAGAATTAGCAAATCTAGTGAGCTGTAAAACAGTTCATATTTGATTTACGAGTTTGTTATTTGATAACCTTGAAAATACCAGTTCCTATGTATATACACTGTTGAAATCAAATTGATGGTTTTTTGAAATCATTAATATTCTTAATGGTCTGACATTATGGTTATCATCATGTAAATTTAAATCTTAAACAGCCGGCAGGGCTATTCCTCGCCCTTTTGTGAATGGGGCTGGGACCCTTGCAGTTGTGAAAATAAACATCATGATGGCCATATTTGTGAAAAAGAATAAGTGATATAAAACTCCAAAAAATTCCAACAATGAGGAATATTCATATAGGAGCATCAACTCAATACATGGGTATAGACAAATAACAATGACCTGTCCGCTTGACCTTTTATGAGGAATATAAAACTGAAATGTCCATAATTGTTAAAAATTTGCATAGTGATTGTGAAAAAACAATAAGGTTTTGAATTATGAGTGGGGCAGAATATGATCAAGCCAAAAATGACCCAGCAAGAGCCCTTGCCAAACTGAATCGCAGACTTACCCGTTTGAGAACCATACAAGAAACAAGTTCATGATGCATTCAATGTTAAACAGTCTTTACTAAGCATGATTCAAAACATTTCAAAATTTTACATATTAAAGAATTATATAAAACCTTAATAACATTGAATTTGAACTGAAAATTATTTTACATTGTGATGTCATTTAAAATGCTTTTGTACGCCATTACATACTTTGGTTTAAAATTGATTTTGAACTGAAAATTATTTTACATTGGGACGTCATTCTAACCTTTAGTACACCACTTTGTACTGCACTTTAAAATTGATTTTGAACTGAAAATCATTTAACATTGTGATGTCATTTAAAACGTTTGCGTACACCATTCTGTACTGTGGTTTAATAAGACTACTTGAAACTTCCAATAATTCACTCGCATGACATCATAGCAAGAGCAATGGAAGATATTGATCATCAGTAAACATTGACATCATTAACTGTCTTTCTTGTCTTTAATGATTTAAACTTATTTTAAATGGATGTCTAAGACTTACAGCTTAAAGGGTTTTCTTGTTATTGTTTTAAGCTGAACTATTAAGTAGATTGAAATGTAGTAATGGTGTTTTATACCAAGTCAAGATTTTTTCACTTATACAGATGGTCATTTCTGGGATGGTGTAATGTTATGGACTGAAATAGTGACGTTTCATATCCCGGTCAAGATTTTTTCACCTACATCCAGATAGTCAATTCTGGGATGGTGTCAAGTGTGTTTTATGCCCCAGTCAAGATTCTTTTACTTACATCCAGATAGTCGGTTCTGGGATGGTGTCAATTGTGTTTCATGCCCCTGTCAAGATTCTTTCACTTATATCCAGTTAGCCAGCTCTGGGATAGTGTTAAGTGTGTTTCATGCCCCAGTCAAGATTCTTTCAATTATATCCAGATAGTCAGTTCTGTGATGGTGTTGAGTGCGTTTTATGCCCCTGTCAAGATTCTTTCACTTATATCCATATGGTCTAGATCTGGGATGGTATCAAGTGTAGTTGCTTTTAGCCCAAGAGCTAGTGGGGTTTGAAATATGTGTCAATGGCCAAAAGCTTTGAAGGTTGTTTCTGATAGAAAAATGTCTGTAGTTTTCGAATTTGGGCGTCTTGTGAATGAACTCGTTTCCGATTTTTTTTCAGACGCGAGTTTTTACACTAGAATCGCATTTTTCAGCCGGTTTTTCGGTAATTTGATAATTCTGCATTATGGACGCGATATGGCCTTAAAATGTCTTATTACTGATGCGGTTATCAAGAATTATGATCATTGTTGACATTTAAGTTAAAAACTTCTTGATACATTTCAGATTTTTTTTTAAAATAACTATTTTAGGAAAAAAATAGACCAAAAATTTTGCGTTTTTAATATTTTGCCCTCTTTTATGTCTTATAAAAAAATAATAAAAGCATTTAAGTGAAATGTTTTACCATATTGTCACAGCCTAATGTGTTTTGCATTCAATAAAAGTAGCTGCATATCATTTGGTAGGAAATTGCGGCACCCACAGTGGAAAAACTTTCCCCTACCCCAAAAATTGCAAATTTCTCAAAAAATCGATCTTTACTACAAATTTTGCTATTAGTTGCCATACTGATTGTTATACCGTGTAAGCTTTAATACTTGGGTGACAACATTGAAGACCTCTAACTAAAAACTTCTTGTTAAGCATTCAATCTCAATTTTGTGGCCAATTTTAAACAACCGAGTTTTGCGTTTTTACTTAATCTTTATTCGTTAAAGTCTTGTAGCGCATTCAAAAAAAGCCTGATTATCAATATACTATTTTATTTAGAATCCCTGATGTTTGTGCTTTATTGTGCAAGTATAATGTATAACACAATCGTCACACAAACCCTTTCACCACAATTTATTCTTCCCCTACCCCATATGCAATAAATAAGCGAGTTCGCGAGATATTGATTTTACACTTGTGCGTTCTCAGGCAGTGAGATTTTAAACACGGTAGAGTGTTATAACGTAAATTTGTACTTGAAACATATAGTAAATTACGCTGTTAGCTTGTTTATTCAATGCTTTGATTTTTTGTATTATTAAGCAATGATAGTGCCACGCCCTTTTGTATGACTCGGCAGATGGCGCTGCGCAAAGCGTTTGTGTTACGTTTTCTGTCATTGCAAATCACACGTGGTTGCAATTATAGATACTTTCATATGGTTGTTGTTTATGATAAGTAAGAAAAAACTATTCACCCCTTTTTTCTATTGTTTTGTTACCGTTTATATTTCGTGTGAACAAGTTGATTTTATTTAATATTTGTTTTTAAAAAGAATCCGTGTTCACAATAGAATCAATGAAGTTTTGACGCAGATAAGTAATCTGTTTGTTAATTCTATTTGATTCCGTGACTGAATTAAAATCACTGTAAATAATATTTTGCGATTTGTTTGTGATAACTCATTGTCATTTCAATTAGAAGTGTTGCAAAATGGCCAGCACACGGCTGGATACATCTAAGGGGAAACAGATATTACAGGGCGATAGCACAGATGAAACAAATCTTGTTTGTTGCCTTCATGTCGATAAACGTTTCCAAGATATAGAAATTAAACCTTTTGATGAAACAACATGGAGTAAAGTGGCAAAAGTTGCTGAATATCGTCTTTCGAAAACAAAATCCCACAAATATAAACAAATTTGTCAAGATCTTCCTCAAAACTTTGATCCTAAAACCAATGGTTATCACAGAATGTGTTACAAGAACTTCACTGCTGTCTCAAAAAAAGAACTAGAGTCTTTTTCCACTGTAGAAGTAGAAGAAGTTTCTTACACTTTAAGATCCCACACTGAACATTTATCGGACGAAACTTCCTCCTCCGGTATTTTTCTTCCCGTATGTTTGTTTTGTGGCCTCCTGACGAAGGGTAAGAAAAGGGAACAGTTAGGCAATTGTGAAAGTTTGGAAGCGGGAGAAAAAATAAAAAATGCTGCAATGGTTCTGGGTGATACAGATATGATTGCCAGAGTTTGTGATATAGATTTTGTTGCTAAAGAGGTTAAATATCACCATAGCTGCCGAAAACATTACTTAAATCTTTCTGAGAGGTGTATACCCGGGTCTGCTAAGACAGAATATGGCAACATTAGGCTAGGACACGAAAAAGCATTTAAATGGTTGACCGAATACATAAATAAAAACGTTATAGCACAAGGTCAAGCTGTAACAATTGCCTCCTTGTATGAATATTACACTACAATGCTGATGGACATTGGTCTTGATTGCTCCTCATATACCATCCAGACTTTAGAAGTAAAACTTCTAAATCACTTCAAAGATGATATTTGCATGAGTAAAATAGGTAAACGACAAGGCAAAATATTATATCCAAGCTTTCTAGATACAGATCAGATTATAGGTTTCCATAATACGTTTTTATTAAATTCCAAAGTCACTGAAGCTGCATACCAGTTGCGAAATACAATATTAGAAATGTCAAAGACATGTCCCCAATTACAGAACCCATTGACTGTAAATGAAATACAGAAAGGCCAAGCTAACCCCCCAGACATACTTATGCAGTTTTTTAAAACTCTATATACAGGGTCTTCAACAAAAGAACCTTCTGAAAGAATGAATAGATGCATCAGTTCAGCAGCAGATGATGCTTTGTTTGCTGTAACCAATGGCGAAATAAAGCCATCAAAACATTTATGTCTTGGACTGGGTTTTAAAAGTATGACTGGTAGTAGGAAAATTATTGAAGTACTAAATCATTTAGGGCACTCAATAAGTTACCATGTTGCGGAGACACTTGAAACTGAACTTGCAATGACAATATCAGACAGGAATCAGCTAACTCCTGATGGATTACTGAAAATTCCAAACTTGTCAACCGGAACGGCTTGGGATAATTATGATGAAAACACCGAGACTTTGTCTGGAAGCGGAACTTTGCACGACACAGTTGGAATATGTTACCAGAACACTCCCGACGAACAACATTCAATGGGGGACTCTCTAGGAATTCCACAAGTATCCACTACACAAACAAAGTCATTGAAACGTAAACGCTCTTTAGATATTGAGGACCCTATTTTAGAATCTTACAGAAAGCGTCCAAAAATAACAAAATTTCAATATCCCGTAAAAGCAATTTCGGACCCCTCTAATTTAAATGAGACCAGAAAAAGGGATTTAACATGGGTGATTTGTCACCATTTATTTTCTAATATACCCATGTGGTCAGGATGGAATTCTCTAATCACAGTAGATCATCTACCAGAGCAAGTGATAGGCTATATGGACAATATAAGTTTGCCACCGACCCGATTAGATGTGGTGTCGGAAACATTACGTCGATCGCAGATTGTGGCATGGGAATGTTCTGATAACACAGCAATTGTCCACTATGATCTTGCCATAGCTAAACCAGCGATGCAGATACAATCGGAAGAATCACCAAAGTACGACAATATTTTCATATGTTTTGGTCCTTTCCATATAATGTTGGCATATTTTGGCGCTCTTGGTCACTTAATTGAGGGCTCTGGCGGACCATATGTGCTAACCGAGACCAAAGTTCTGGCAGAAGGGTCTCTAAATGGGTTCATAAAAGGGAAGCATTATAACAGATGTCAGAGAATGCATACTATATTATCTCTTTCTTTCCGTATTCTCCATTTTCGGTCTTTTCTGGAAGAGCATGGTCAGATATCTGAATCTTTATACGAGCAGTTAGAACAATTCATTACAAATACTTCTTCAGAAGAAATGCAAAACGTTCTAGAGCAAGAAAATTTAAAATCTATTTTTGATATGTATGAAGCCTTTTCCAATGACACAAGAACTGGAAACCATGGATCAACAGCACAGTATTGGTTTATGTATATTGAATTAGTTGAACTTCTGTTACTTTTCAGTAGATCTTGTCGAACTAACGATCTACCTTTATTTACTTACTGCTTAGGAAAAATGTGTCCAGTATTTTTTGCAGCTAATAGACCAAACTATGCAAGATGGATGACACGCTATCACTTAAATTTACTTAACATTGATATAAGTCATCCACAAGCAAGAGCAATGCTTGAGAATGGTGGTTTGTCTATAAGACGCTCGAATAAATCATTTTCCAGAATTCCAGTGGACATGACACTTGAGCAGACAATCAATGCTGATGCTGCATCTCGTCTAACTGGCATTTCTGCATTCAGCCAGTCATATACGGCCAGGCGAAGATGGATGATTACACGAAGTGTCCGCAGTGCTATCGTTGGTGCTCTTCTCTCAAAAACTGGAATCCGGAAAAAGGGGGATGTGAATCAAGAGCTCAAGCCGTCGCGAATTCAGAGAGATAATAAAGATGTAAGTAGTTTGATCGACTGTATTAAAGCAACTAAGAATCCGTTTGATACAGAGATAAGAAATGAGGATCTCCTGTGCATATCAACTGGTAACAGAGTCAAAGATGATGTGAAAAATGAGATACTTAGTTGTGTAAAATATGGCGAGCAATCTTTTCACGACTTTAGAAATGGCTGTTTTGCAGATCCCTCTAGATTTGAAAAACCTATTACAAGAAACAAATTGCGCACTTTTGCATCTTTGGCACTTAAGGTTCGGGTTGAGGTGAAAGCAAAGAAAATCATACAGCTACAGTGTTCACGTGATCTATTTGGTAGGCTTTTGTTTTTGGCAACGACAACAGATATAAACTTGCAGAAAGTTTTTGAATATCCTCTCACTCCCGTGCCGCCAGCTCTTGCACAAATTGACGGGAATATGAATAAAACCGACAAATCAATACTTATGAAAATGTTAGAGAGCAAGGCTCATTCTGATCCTCCAGCTGCAAATCAAATTGATGCTTATGTCGTTGATGCCATGTTCCTTATACAGTTGCTGTCAAACCTACCAGATACTTTTGAAGGTGTAGCCAAAACCATTCTCAAGCTATTATGTAAACTGGCAAAAGAAATACACTTTGTTTGTGACACATATGTCCATCCATCCATCAAAGATATTGAAAGAGATATGCGAGGAGAGAGCAGTGGACCAGATATTGTAGTAATGGGCCCAAAACAAAAGCGACCTCATGATTTCCGTTCAGCTTTGAAATCTGCTAATTTCAAGAGGTCATTACTATCGTTTTTGCTACAAGAATGGAAGAATGATAACTATGCTGACATTCTTGCAGGCCATACATTATATTATGCAACAGAGGACCACTGCCATCAATTCTATTGCGAAAATGATGCAACAGTAGTGTGCAGTGAAGTGTCCAATCTTGCCTGTACCCACGAGGAGGCAGATACCAGGATCACCTTACATGTGCAATACATTGCCTCAAGGTCCGATTCTCCTAACGTAGTGGTTAGAGCAAATGACACGGATGTAATGGTTATTTTATTGTATCATTGTCACCAAATACATGCAAACATATGGATGGATTCAGGCACTGACGGCACCAATACTAGGCGATTTATTGATCTAACAAAACTGTCCAATGAAATTGGGATCGAAATGTGCCAAGTTCTTCCAGCTATCCATGCTTTCACTGGATGTGATTATACTGCAGCATTTCTTAGAAAAGGTAAAATTAGGCCTTATAATATCGTTGAAAAAAGTGCAACTTTCAGAAGCGTTTTCTCAAATATTGGAACAAATCAAAGAGTTAATGAAAGAGATATGAAGGTAATGGAATCTTTTGTCTGTGAAATGTATGGCAAAAAAAACATTAAAACAGTAAATGAGGCACGATTTGCCATTTTCAGAGAGAAATACGCTCCAACAAATCAAACTGACCCATTAGAAAAGCTCAAAGGAGCCGATCCGAGTTCACTACCTCCTTGTAAAAGTGTTCTTGTTCAGAAAATCCTCCGAACAGAATATGTTGCATATTTTTGGAAACATGCCAATTGCAGTTGTCCTACATTAAATACTCCACAAGAAAATGGATGGAAAAAAGAAAATAACAAGTATGCGATTCACTGGTTTGAAGGTGAACAGATTCCGAAAGATATAAGACTGAAGATGGACAGTACAACTTTTACAGAGGATGACATGGGAGAAGATGAGGATGTACGTGAATCCGACAGTAGTGATAGTGAAGACACTGATGATGAATGAAATTATAATTCTGAATGAATACGAGTTATTTTGAACCAGCCTGTCTAAGAGCACTAACACAGTATATCCCGTGAATTCGCATATCGTTAGCATATTGGGGTAGGGGAAGAATAAATCGTGGGTAATGGGTTAATGTGACGATTTTGTTACACATTATACTTGCACAATAAAGCACACACATCAGGGATTCTAAATAAAATAGTATATTGATAATCAGGCTTTTTTTGAATGCGCTACAAGACTTTAACGAATAAAGATTAAGTAAAAACGCAAAACTCGGTTGTTTAAAATTGGCCACAAAATTGAGATTGAATGCTTAACAAGAAGTTTTTAGTTAGAGGTCTTCAATGTTGTCACCCAAGTATTAAAGCTTACACGGTATAACAATCAGTATGGCAACTAATAGCAAAATTTGTAGTAAAGATCGATTTTTTGAGAAATTTGCAATTTTTGGGGTAGGGGAAAGTTTTTCCACTGTGGGTGCCGCAATTTCCTACCAAATGATATGCAGCTACTTTTATTGAATGCAAAACACATTAGGCTGTGACAATATGGTAAAACATTTCACTTAAATGCTTTTATTATTTTTTTATAAGACATAAAAGAGGGCAAAATATTAAAAACGCAAAATTTTTGGTCTATTTTTTTCCTAAAATAGTTATTTTAAAAAAAAATCTGAAATGTATCAAGAAGTTTTTAACTTAAATGTCAACAATGATCATAATTCTTGATAACCGCATCAGTAATAAGACATTTTAAGGCCATATCGCGTCCATAATGCAGAATTATCAAATTACCGAAAAACCGGCTGAAAAATGCGATTCTAGTGTAAAAACTCGCGTCTGAAAAAAAATCGGAAACGAGTTCATTCACAAGACGCCCAAATTCGAAAACTACAGACATTTTTCTATCAGAAACAACCTTCAAAGCTTTTGGCCATTGACACATATTTCAAACCCCACTAGCTCTTGGGCTATTTAGTCCCCATCAAGATTCTTTCACTTATATTTAGACAGAGAGTTCTGAGTTCAGTGTAGCAATAGTGTTTTATAGCCAGCCAAGATTCTTTAGCTTATCTTGAGGTGCTCAGTTTATTGATGGTTGAGGAATCAGACGGTTTCATCGAGTTGGCTATTAGGTCTGTAAATTATAAAATGTATCCTTGTCAGTTGTATTTATGATGGTTTTGTTAATTATTAATCTTCTGTGATTTTCACAAATGGTAACAATGATTTTATTTTTCTTTTATTTTGGTTGGTTTGTCTAATTTGTTACCATGGTTACATTTATAAGGATGGATCAGTAACTGAGAATTATTTATTTAGGACCATTATCAGTTAATATAAATTCATGTATTAACTCAGAAAATGCTTATACACTGTCATCCAATAATAACTACATGTACATACACATTTATATATCCCATAGGTTTACATTGTAATTATCATATTAAATTTTGTTCATAGAATTGAATGAAATATTGAAGTTTTTCCTGTATTTGAAAGTAATAACTTAACTTAATGATCTAAATGCATGCAGTGCATGTAATGTTTTTTTCTTGAAAGTCAGTTTTCTTGGAATTTTCTGAAATTTTGGGGGAAAATATAAAAATTTGGGAAAATTATATTTTTCAAGATAAAAACAAAATTTTAGCTGAAAAGCATTCAGCTGAAGCAGGATGATGTTTTAACATTAATTTTGTGAAGATTTTGAGTCTGTTGTGATAGGACCAGTTTTAATTATGTATGATATAGTATGGACGGCAGTGTATCAGTATCAGAAGTTGTGCCATAACGTTGATTATGATATTGGATAAATACAGATTTATTATAACCTCAATTGTTCACTGTTGTACCTTCAGATCAATGTTTATTACATTATCAGATCTGGCGCTGTGTCTGACGATCAGTTATCAATCTGGGCGATATTAGATCTTGTGCTGTGTCTGACGATGATCAGTTATCAATCTGGGCGAAGGCTAAATCTAACCATTATTATACAGGGATTATTGTCTATATATAGGTATAGATTCTAACTCTGGATTTAATATTTCTTCTTTATAATTTAAATTGATGAGAAATTTTAAAAAATAGCAGACTATATTATACACAACCTCCCTAAAATAACTACCAGTAAAATGTCAGTAGGGGTCGCCGCCTGTTCTGCATAATTTAAATTGATGGGAAATTTTACAAAATAGCAGACTATAGTATTATACACAACCATCCTAATATAGCTACAATAAAATATCAGTAGGGTATGCTGCTGTACCATGTTATACCCTCTAACATTTGTGTAAAAATATTATTCCTGGTGGATATAGAATTGCATAAAATGGCATTTTTCCAGAATTCTTGGAATTTGCGATGATAACGTTTTCCAAAAGGTTCCACACAAACAATAATAGTATTGATCACGTTGAGAATTGAGAAACAGTAAAACACAAATATAACGAACACAGTTACAACGCACACATGGATAGCACGATGTTAAATATTGGGCCCCACCACTGCTCCATATAAGTCTATTTATAAACAATATAACAAAGACGCTTTGTAGCAAAGTTAAAAATAGAGTCCCCAGGGTTTCTTTATAAAGGTGTTTTACTGTATTGCAGTTTAATGTGATTTAAAAATAAATTTTTGGAATATTTAATTGGAAGTGCCTTATGTACATGAAGCCCCGCCATATCATGATACATATATTATGGATAGTGTATTGCAATATATATCATATTGCAACATGCCTTTATCATACCATCCCATTAATGATGGATAGAAATTGATTACAATCAAAGTCTCTGACCCATTTTAGCTGCACAATTTCATAACATGATTTTTGGCATAGCAAAACGTCGAATACAACTCTTGAAATATTAATGTGGATTAAAGAACAGAATTGACTAATGACAGTTCAGGATCTCTAAGTTATAATTGTCATAAAATAAGCTTACTAGAATACAGATGATGTGAACTTCATGTCAACCACACAGTTAATCAAGGCTGACGTAATTGTCATAAGTCATGAACACTGAGAACGCTCGGAGATGATAATATCGTCTAAGGTTACAACTAAGTTGTTAATGTTAATTATCATCTGAAAGTGTTACATGTTACAGTATTACTGTATTAGACAGATCTGATGTAACTTGTAACACTAATTACTGTCACTATGACACAAAACACTGTCACTAAGGCACTATTTACTATGACTGACACTAGTTACCATCACTGTCACTTAGACACTTGGTTCTGTCACTAAGCCACTTGGTTCTGTCACTAAGACACTATTTACTTTGATTGACACTAGTTACTGTCACTAAAGCACTAGTTACCATCACTGTCACTTAGACACTTGGTTCTGTCACTAAGCCACTTGACTCTGTCACTATGACAATAGTCACTGTCACTAAGACACTAGTATCTGCCACTAAAACCCTACTCATTATTATTAACACACTGCTCACTGTCACTAAGACACTTGACTTTGTCACCAAAACAATAGTTACTGTCACTAAGGCTTGACTCTGTCACCAAGACAATAGTCACTCACAAAAGCACAAGTCATTGTCACTAAGACACTTGTCACTGTCACTAAGGCACTAGTCACTGTCACTTAGACATTTGGTCACTCACTAAAGCACAAGTTACTGTCACTAAGACACTTGACTCTGTCACTAAGACACTAGTTACTGTCACTAAGGCACTAGTCAATGTCACTTGGACACTTTTTTGTCACTAAAACACTTGACTCTGTCACCAAGACAATAGTCACTCACAAAAACACAAGTCATTGTCACTAAGACACTTGTCACTGTCACTAAGGCACTAGTCACTGTCACTTAGACATTTGACTCTGTCACTAAGAGTAAGACAATAGCCACTCACTAAAGCACTAGTCATTGTTGCTAGGGCACTAGTCATTGTTATTAAGAATTATTATAATCCATGCTTTGTCATTGCAGGTTGGTGAAGCTAGGGCTCTGTATAATTTAGGAAATGTACATCATGCTAAAGGTAAACATGCTGGAAGATGTGGAAACCAAGATCCAGGTGAATTCCCTCCAGATGTTAGGGAGTCACTGGAAAAAGCTGCAGAATACTACCAGTAAGTAGAATCTTTGATTTAATGGGTTTTAACATCCCAGTCAAGAACATTTCACTTACATCGAGACATCACCAGCTATAGGTGAAATGGCAGAAATCTTACCTTTGCAATGCACTCAGGGCAATGTGCCATGCCTGCCATGACATGGGCATTGGTTTTAAGGTCTCCTTTGCAGGAACCCGTGGCTTTTGTTTCTAAAATGTTTTGTGCTTGAAAGAACAGTCACTATCTATTTTAGTAGGTATTTGAAGACCTGACTAAGTCGTATTTAGACCCTGGCCAGGGTTCAAACCCGCAATTAATCTACTAAGTAAGCTACCATAGTGGTACCATTAGGAAGGGATTAACAACAACTACTATAAATATTTGTTAAAAATCATAAAAATTTATCATAAATAAACATGTGATAACCAAGATTTATTTATTGATTCACTACAACCTTTTGGAAGTTAGAAAGACAGAGATTAGATTAAAATCATGTGTTCACATTGTACCAGAGATTATGGATATATAGAATCTGGCATTATTATTGTAGTGTAGTAATTTTAAGCTCAACTGACTATAGCCAATTGAAACCAGATTTGTCATGGAAGGCCCCTAGGTGGAGTAGATCCAAGTTTGTATAAGGCGACCTTGTACGGAATCCAAAATGGTTACCGTTACTAAATGCAATACAAATAGAAAAATACTATAAATGGCCAATACGGCTTTATTCATGTACAGATTTTGTTGAAATTTTAAATATAGAAAAATTTAACTATTTAGTTATTGTAGTATCTAGGCAATATGACATAGAAGTAATAATTAAAGTATTTTTCTGGAAGTAAGATTAATTAATTGAATTAATATTGAGATTATAATTGCAGAGCCAACTTACTTATAGTCCAAGAATTAAGTGACAGAGCAGCTCAAGGTCGTGCTTGTGGTAACCTTGGTAACACACATTATCTCCTTGGTAACTTTGGAGAAGCTATTAAATTCCATGAAGAAGTAAGTCTTAACTTATGTCTGTCTGTCCATCTGTATGTTCATGATGTTTGTCGGAGTGTGCACATATCTGATTGTCTTTAATAAAGGTTAATAGAATCTTAAACAAGTAATAGTGCAAGACGGAGATATCTCAAACAAGGATGAATATTTTCCTGTCCAGAACGAGCTGTAGCGAGTATCCCTTCTAGATTGAACAGTTTCTCTGCACTTGTTTGAGTACCCATGTCAAGTTTAAATTTTAGGTTACCTGTATATGAAAATTGGCCCCTTGACAGCCCTAATTTAGATGTACTTTCATTTTTGTGAAAATGATTGTATAAAAGATAATTATATACAGATAAATTATAAATTGGTGTGTTTAGTAACTGGAAGCCATGTTTAAAACTCAAAATCCTTGGAGAAGTTGGGATTCTCAGTAAGAAATTTGATAATGTAAAATTAGGTCTTGATTTTTACCAGATCATATGTCTGACAAGATATATATCTCATCGTCAGATTATTTCAAAGTCCCAAAATCTGTTTCTTCCATGTTTTTCTTTCTAAGTCTTCCTAATTTTTTTTGCCAAGCATCTTTATAATGTCCAATTATGATGGAATAAAATTAAAATGTTGCATTCAATCAAGGTTGTACTGTAGATTACAATTTTTGAGATCCTTTGTTCTATTTTGTTGTGTGTTTTGTTGTGTCTATTAAGTCAATATCACTCAGCTAATCGTTAACTTTATTCTTTGTTTTTAGAGATTATCTATAGCGAAGGAATTCGGCGATAAATCAGCGGAGAGGAGAGCGTATAGTAATCTTGGAAATGCTCATATATTTCTGGGTGAATTTGAAACTGCTGCAGAACGATACAGGTAAATTGAATTGTTATATCCTGTCTTTCTGAAAGGAGCCTCGGTGGCTAAGTGGACTAAAATGGCATCTAACAGATCACAATTGGAAGTAGCAGAAATTTATATCTTTGCTGTTTGCTCAGGAATACAGTCCAACTTGCCTTAAAGGTGACCTCTATATAAGGGCCACCTGCTTATAAAGGCCAGTAGAATTACATGTATATCCCAATTGCTCTTTATTCATATTATATGAACCTTTATATAAAGACCATTTGCCCATAAAGGCCACTTTTACTGGTTTCCTTGGGTGACCTTTATAGACAGTTTTGACTGTATATGTATTGGGAGTTTTCTAATAATCTTCACCTACCATGACATGGGACATCAGTTTTTAAGGTCTTATCTGAAGAGCCCTTAACTTTCATTTGAAAATGCTTGAGTGCATGAAAGCACAACAGCCACTACCTATTTTCAAGACTTGGACAAATTGAGCTGGGGTTTGAGTTGTTTGAAAACTGTTTTTCTTTTTCATACTTGTTAAAAAAAACCTTTTATGATTTCTTCGGCCTTATAATTAAATTGATGAACATTTTGGAGCAAACATCAGTATTCCGTACACGTATTGTCAAAAATGTTTTTTTGTAGCTCCAAAAGAGACCCTTAAAATTTGCTTAATTAATTAACGAAATTTTAGTTAAGGAATGATTATAAAACTGGGGACAGGTTTTACTGTTATATAATAATTGTTATTTTTATTACAGAAAAACCTTACAAATAGCAAAACAATTAGGTGATAAAGCTTTAGAGGCCCAGGCTTGTTATAGTCTCGGCAACACATATACCTTATTACGAGACTATGAGAAAGCCATAGAATACCATATGAGACATTTAAAAATAGCTCAAGAACTGGAGGATCGTGTCGGAGAAGGTCGAGCCTGTTGGAGTCTTGGAAATGCTCATACAGCATTAGGGAACCATGAGGACGCTTTACAGTTTGCTAGTAAACATTTACTGATATCAAAAGAGGTAATGACTTATATTGTATGATATTAACATTGTGTTTTTCCCATCCCCTCTGTGATAAAACCCTAATTGCATTATCAGACCATAATTGTCATTCAGCCTGTGATGGACATATGATGTTATCAATAGACAATACAATCAATTATTGACATCACACAGTCTTATGTTGTATAAGGTTGGAATTTTAAATAAATAAAATTTCGCAATCATCTGATTTTGAAGTAGTGTGCTTTTGAATTCAAAATATAAGTATTGAAGTGTTGAGATGGTAATTATTGTCACATAACTGCCATAGCTATTCCAGGCAAACTAATCATAACGTGCTAACACTAACAAGGGTTATTTAGTTTGCTTGAAATACCTACGGCAGTTATACGGCCATAATTGATGCATCGCCGGCCATGGCTATTATGTTCCAACACTGACCCCCATCACGGTACCAAAGCAGCATCACAGCAACTTGTGAGGTTCTAGTGTCACTGACGTCATTAAATGACATGATTTCAGTAAAGTTTTCATTCTTTTGCGTGTAATTAAAGCATGTCGGAACGTTGTGAGTGTGGCCGGTGATCCGTCAATTACCATATCTCATATCTCATGTAAACTCATACAAACATGTAATATCAATCCTGTAACCATGGTTAATGATGTCAATAGGATTGTTGTAACCTATAATGACATAATATTTTTGCCGACATAACTTTTGGTTTTGCAGCTGTTTTGGCTGCTCTGTTATAGCTGAGAAAATACAGTTTTCTTACACAATAAACAGAATCTTACATTCATGTTTATGTTATATTTACAATATGACTGCATCTCTCTTCGATGAAACATGCAGAAGCAATAGTATTGCAATTCTTATTGAAAGACAATTAGAGTTATGACCCTTGATGCGTAAGAATACAAAACTTTTAGATCATTGTTAGACCAAATTTATTACTACTCAATCTGTTACTTATCCACAACTTGATTTATGTGTGTGTCAAATTCGAAAGGCCCTTCATCGAATTTGGCACATGCCACACTATCTTGCATTACCTCTTGAAATACCATGAGAAGAATGTCATTTCATAATAGAATTTATTAAACTCATTAAATAAAATGTCTATGCAACTCACAAAAGGCTCGTCGCATAAAATTTTATTCAACGTGTTTAATAAATTCAATATCACATAATCGCTCATATAAGATCCTATATATATATTGTAGAATCATTTTAGAATATTGTCCCATAAAAATACCCTCTGTGGGTCAACCCTGGCACATTATTTTAGTCTCAGTTTAATTTTGAATTAATTCAGTTCTACTTTTTTCTCATTGACTTCATACTGATATATAAAACACACCAAGTTTTGTTATAAACTTGACCCAAATTTTTTTCAAACATGGCCTGTTTTTCCCAGGCCTGGGCCAGAATGACCCCACCAGTCAATTTTCTGAATTGAACACTGAGAGGTACTGTTGTGATACATTAAATATATTACTTCTTACATTGAAGCTTTTGTTTTTCTGTTTAACAATAAAGCTTTTTTTATTTTTTTACAGATCGGTGACGAGACTGGTCAGATGACGGCTCAGATGAACTTGGCAGATCTTAAAAATGTTTTGGGTATTAGTGGTGGACCTGATGATTTGGATATATCAGTCAAAGGGTATATGATTTAAAACAAACATACTAATCCATGTCCAAATCCCAATCCCAAAGCAAAGTAAAAACAAACATACTAATTCATGTCCAAATCCCAATCCCAAAGCAAAGTAAAAACAAACATACTAATTCATGTCCAAATCCCAATCCCAAAGCAAAGTAAAACTTTGAAACTGAAAAATTAGGTTAAACACATGAACTTCCACAAGGGAAGTGCTCTGGATGGTTAAACATCTCTTGTTAAGCTAGCTACATGTACACCCACAAAGTGTGAAATCAAAATTGAGAATGAAAGGAACATAAAACAGTTTTATGAGATGTCAAATATATCCAGGGTAATTTGGATACAGAGACATCATATGATTTAGATGTTATATACATGTTTATATAATCCAAATTATGTCTCTAGTGCACAGCTGTGTATGATAAATCCAAACTTTAAACATTACTTGAAGATTTGTTACAAATTTACTATCCCTGGCGCTTTTATGTTTCATGACAATCATCAGATGACATAATTCACATGTACCATTCAGCCGGGGACTTTAGTATTTACCATTATTGTCTCCAATCCTCTGAAATTAAATATTTTCTTTAACTATGAAAAAAGAACCAAAAACAAATTAAATAGGATGACTAGTTGCAAGCGTTATATACCGAAATAATCCACATCATTATTTCTGTACATTTATTTATTTATTTAATTATTTTTTACAAAATGATATATATATATATACAGCACATATAAAGAATATCAAAAAGAATAAAAAAAAGGGTATGGCAGGGTGGAAATGCTGTATCTATTTTTATGTCCCCTTCGACCACGCCCCAACTCTCTCTCAGTAACTTTATCAGACATGACTTACATTTGCAACCAGTTCAAATGACTTAAAAAACTTAAGTTTGCAACCGGTTCAAATGACTTTAAAAAAGTGCACTTCTTATATACTTTACCATTAAACGTGTACAGTTCTATACAAAACAGATTCAACCACCCATGAAAATATTCAATCACGAGTGAAACAACTTCATAAACGATGAAAACAAATATGTCCCAGAAGAAAATTTTAATTTTCATAGAATATAAAGAAATGAATTTCAGACAGGGACTTGCATATTTACCATTCAGATTGGACTTAAGAGTCAATTAATAATAACAGAAAATATAAATTTAAAAAAAAAAACAAAAAAAAAAATAAATTATTTACTTAATGCTTGGAATTCATTTTTTGAAATTGCTTGTTTTCAGGCCTCTGGCAAAAGTAAAAGACGAATCGGATGCAGGTATGGGTAAGTTACACAGAGGAATGTCTCAAGCATGCATTATCTGTGTATATATAATTAATACTGTATAAGAACAAACAATCATGGGGAAAATATTCAGTTTTTACAGTGACTCTTGTACTGTTAACATATCTTCTCAGCGAAAATTTCTTTATTCCTCTGGAACACTTTCCATACAGCAGCAACAATAAAATTTCTTTTCCGTAAAATAGTTTAGAAGATCAAAACTGTAAAAGTTTCCTACCACTAATGTTTCTTCTTATACAGTACATAAAATTTGTGCTTTAAAAACAAATGTATTTTGTTATGAGGGAGTTCTTCTCATACTGTCTATAGATTTTTTACGCTTGTTTGATTATATGCCTGTTTGGTCAAATGCTCTTATGTTGGCTCTGATCATCTGTCCATCTGTCTGTCCACAGAAGTTGCATTCCAGACACTTTATTGATAAAATTGGACATGTGGGGAAGCAATCTTTGTAACTAGTAGATATGTGAATATTTCTTCACTCTACAGATCTTGATTATGGTTTTGAACTGAGTTAAGGTCACATGGTTGCATGGTACACATTTTATTATCAATTTGACTCTGATGTTTATCTATAGTTTTCTTGTCTGGTATACATTTGTTTTGGTAAAATATGACTAATCAGGGCTCAAAGTGAATCAAAGTGACCTTTTTAGCTCAACTTGCTATAGTAAGCTTAGCTTATGACATGATAAATTGTGCATACATCTGTCCGTAAGTCTGTACACTTTGGTCTTCTCCTTTGAAACCACTAAGCCAATTTAAACCAAAATTGGTTTGGAAGGTCCTTAGGTGGAGTAGATCAAAGTTTGTACAAGCAACCCTGTATTGAGAGGAGAAAAAAAGAAAATAAAAGTTTAATTGTACCAACTGGCCTTAACTCCCTTCACTTAGCTTAACTTACACATAAAAATATCTGCTCTGATTTTTTTGTTGATTCTAAACAAATACTGATATTGCTGAACTACATTGTTGAAATTCAACCACCGTGACTGTCACATCCTTATTTGGAAATGGGTACAGGGTCCTTTGTATTGGGAAAAATAAGCACTATTTGTGCAATTTTTGGGAAAATACATGTATATTGTGGAAATGTAAAAAGTTAAAAAAAAAAACTTAATTTATTTAAAACAGCAAAATTATTGTTTACTCAATTTATTCAAAATTGCAAAGTTCACTGAAATATTTTGGAAAAATATAGGTTTTGAACATTTGAAACAAAGCCCATATTCAGACCAAATAAAGCAAATGGACAGGCATGAACACATAATAGTCCATAGTGAGAAGTCTGAATTTTCAATCAACCCATGAAAGAGTTAACATTATGAACAATAAAGTAAAAGTATTTATCCAAGATTTGAAATAATTTTTTTCGCAGGTAGAAGACCATTCAGAAGACACAGTATGGAGAACATGGAACTAATGAAACTTACACCTGATAAAAAGGTAAAATATACTGAAATCTGTGACAACTGAAACACAGAGTAAAAATCCTGAGAAAGTGATACCCACAATAAACTAAAGCCCTGAATGAACTGAAACCCTGAAGTAAACTGAATTATAGATTAAACTGAAACCTTGAATAAACTAAAAGCCTAAAGTAAACTGAAACCCAGTGTAAACAGTAAACTAAAACTCAATTAGAAAGTAAAACCTTTGAAACCTGTATATAGATGGTACTTTATACACTTTATAGATGGTTAAACATTGCACCCCCCCCCCCAAAAAAAATAATAAATGGTTATATAGGACATTTTTTATGATCAACAAATTGAAGAGGTCCCATTGTAGTTGTTTTTTTTTTTTTGCATACCTGCTTAGCTAAAAATTGAATATTTGAATATTTTCTGGAAACCATGATGTTGAATGAACATTATAATAAAGCTGTTATATCACAAAAATTTAGATAAGTTCCAGGATGTAAATGACATAGACGATCACTTAAAGATTGATTGAAGAATATTTCACTTATATCAAGATGTCACCAGTTATGTTTGAACTGGCAGAAATTTTGAACATTGCCATGCACTCAGGGCAATATGCAGGTAAGGTGTGCTGTGCCTACCATGACATAGGGCATTGGTTTTTAAGGTCTCTTCTAAATGACACACTTTTAGAGATGCCCAAATGTTATAAAATTAAACTTTAGCATTGTCAATTTCCAGGGAGATTTACCACCTGTAAATGGTGGTGCCAGACCAAAGGTACCAAAGTTTAAGAAAGCAGCCAGTATTGCATCAGAAGTTGAAACTCCACGACAGAAAATGTCCGACATATCACGAAGTGATAAGGTTCATAATTAATATTGAAAACTGTAAACCAACTTTTATTTATGAGCAATTAATTTTTGCGTATTTCCTCGAGGACAAAATAATTATGAAATTTAATCGACTCAAACATGCTTTTGAAAATGGTATTATTTACACCAAATATTCAGCTATAGTCCATGAAAGTTAATAGTCCTGAAATAGTTTTGGTAAGAAATGCTCGAAAGTTAATACCTAAGGATAAAAGTTGATTTACAGTATAAAATCATACTGTTGTAATAAGTGATTTACATTACATCAAAAGATGATACCTGCACCAGAAAATGTATTACAGGCAAATAGGTTATATTATAAAGTTTCAATATAGAAATAAAGCTGTTTACAATAATGTAATTGAATAGAGAAAATGTTGACATTAAACTAAATAATCCAGAATTTTATATGAAAATAGAATTTTATCAGCAATTAATGCCTTGTTAAATGGATAAATTAATAAATTTTATTAAAATAATGTATTTAAAAGTTTTAATTGAAGAAAAAATGGCTTTTACATTTTCAAAGCCTTCATAAGAATGCAAATGTTATATCTGACAGTCATAATCTGGTCACATGATCAGCTGACATAATCTGGCCACATAATCAACTGACATAATCTGGCCGCATGATCAGCCACATGATTGGCCACATGATTGGCTGATCATCAGTCTGGCTGAGTAGTCTAAAGAAGTTTCAGCTAAGGCACGGTAAGAATTACACTCTGGAAGAGACTAATGGGAGAAAGTTTGTCAAAGTTGATAATTTTCTCCTGGTAAATCTTCTTGACTTGAACATAAAACACCTATAACACTATTCTACATACTATCATTCCAGAACTCACTGTCTCAATTTAAGTGAAAAAATCTTGACATAGGTGTAAAACAACATTACTCCACACTATTCTAACCTCATCTACATCTCTGTGTAGATGTTCAGAGATGTCATTTTGATTATAAACTCTTTCCATTATTGACTTCCAGCCAAAGATCACAGCAGATGATATTGATGACGATAGTTTCTTTGAACTCCTGAGTAAGTTCCAGAGCCGTCGTATAGATGACCAGAGATGTTCGTTTGATTATAAACCATCCGTTAAACCTACAGAGGAAGACAAAGAACATAGAATATCTACAGGTCAGTCAAGTAAAGTTTTCATAATGGTTAAGATAGATATGAGTTATCATGCCCAGATCTTCCAAGGTACTTGGTTCTGAACTTCCAAGACTTATTATCCCCTCAAAAAAAAGTTAAGAGTTTTGTAACTGGCGAACTGTATTTTACAGTTATTGCCCTTTGTTTATTTAAGCTCTTAAACCTTTATTTCTCAACAAAATTAAATGAAACTTCATACAAGAGTTTATCTTGGTAATATCTTGAACTAGTTTGTGTTTTTTAACTGGAAAACCTGGTTTGACAGAGTTCTTTGACTAGATCCTGCTTTGTAAGTGACAGACACAATTATACAGAGTTATTGTCCTTTGTTTATTTGAGTGAAGTACTAGTATTTCAGACAGCGCTGTAACAACTTTATTTCTCAACAGTATTAATAAAACGATGTAAGTGTTTATCTTGGTAATGTTTTATGTTTATAAAGTTTATGTTTTGTTACTGGTGAAACCCGATTTGACAACAGTAATTGCCCCTTGTTTATTTGAGTGAAATATTTCTGTCAGCACTCTTAACAACTTTAAATCATGTTTTTTAACCAACACTGTGTATATAAGTATCACGATACTCCATTGTGAGGGTATTAGTATCACTTGTGATGATGCTTTGTTTTATCACTTAACTACGTGTTCAGTACTTTCAGTACTTTGATTGTATTAATTCATATTTTGACAGTATCAGCTGGTGGTGAAGAGTTCCTGGACATGGTAGCTGGTATGCAGAGTTCCCGTATGAATGATCAGAGAGCAGATCTACCCAGGTTCCCAGGTCTGAACTCGCAGACCGTCATTGATCAGTACTTACAACAAAAGAAAGATGAGACTGTTCCTGATGACTCGTTCTTTGAGATGTTGATGCGTTGTCAGGTAAGAATACAGGGATTCAAAACTCACCAAGTCCAAGATCTGGGACCTATTGATTTTAAATTGTAAAAGACCAATGGACCTGGAATTTTTCACCAGGAAAATACTACTTTTTCTATAGGATAACATTATTTCATATGGACCTTCAAAACTTTATGTGGAACCTTCAACACTTTATGTGGGACCTGCAAAACATAAAGGCAAAAGGTCCTAGACCTTCCATTCCAAAACATAACTTTGAACCCCTGAAATATTAGCTATGATGCACAAAGACTTAAAATGATGGGAATAGTTTTATGCCCCAAGATGGGATGGTGAAAGAAAACAAAATGCCTAGAGAAAACCGTCAACTTTTGGCAATTAAATTGACAAAGTTTCTTGCACTAGGGTCTGCTCAAGTGGAATTTAAACTCTTGTAGTGATAGACATTTTGATTCATGTAGAATTCATTTGAATACAGTTGACTACTTAGCCACCAAGACTGCTTAATTTACACAAAGAGCAGGAGTGTTAAAATTGTAAAGGAAGCTTGAGTGCAGAGTAATAATGGACTTTTACACCACAAGTCAAGATTCTTTATTTCAGAACGATCAGTTCAGGGATGATGGAGGAAACTAGAGAGCACAGGGATAACCATTTAACTGTGACAAGTGAATTGAAAAACTTTCTCACACCAAATTATTTCAAGTTGGCAAAAATTCTAAACCTCGAGTGCATAATTAAGATATAAAATTCTTGAACCAAGAATTAAATGGATTTTGGTGACTTCAAAAATTATATTGATAATTGAAATGGCAAATTTATTTCTTTGGAAGTCAAGACTGTTTTCTTTTTGTCTTTAGAGTGCAGTGAAAGAGGATGTGAGTTTTAATATCATTTAAAATACAGTTTACTTAACAATAACTCCTCACACAATATTGATCTGCTGCAAATTTCTTTATTGTATGATTTTCTTTTTCTTTTAACAGGGAACCAGAATCGAGGATCAGCGTAGCTCATTACCTCAAACATTAGTTGCCCCAACAGTCCCTGATGAAGACTTCTTCAGCCTGATACAAAAAGTACAGTCAAGTAGACTAGAGGAACAAAGAACTCATCTGCCCAACAAAAAAGAATCAGGAAAGAAAAAGAAGAAATGAAGATAAACTACAGCCAGATTAAGGATTAAATTGTATAGATAGTGGTGGTACAATTCTATCTGTCCATTAAAGCAAGTGTTCATCTGGGACATGGTACCAGTCTAGAACATTAATCATACATAACTAATAGTACCAGTCTAGGATATATTTCATCATGTCATTGTACCAGTCTAGTACATTTGTAATGGTACCTGTCTAGGCGTTTATGTATTGGGGACCAGTTTTTTCTTGTTACCTGGTTACCAGTTTAAGACATTTATTGGATCTTTGGTTCCTACATTGCAATGTTGTTAAGCTTTTTTAGAATTTAGTAAATGTATGGGTACCAGTCCCTCTGTAAACTGGTGCCTGTGTTTAATGTTCTTTGAGTATGTGATAGGATAATGTGCATGATTATTTCTTGTGAGAGTTCATTCATTTTACTTGTACCAGTCCATCATTTTAACTGGTACCCATGTTATAGTTGCTCAAGAGATTATTGGTATATTCTGTTGAGTGTTAAGAAAGTCATATATATTCAGAAATAGCAATCCATTTATGACACAGTTCCCTGTTCTTCATGGCAAGAACATATATATTAAATGATCCAGTTCAACTGTATCACTGGTCTATGATGGATAACAGTTCACTTGATTCTAGATAGTTTCAGTATGTTGACACACGTTGAGTTATAGATGACTAGCTGTCTATATGCAAAACCTTTATTGACAATACCACTAAAATAATAAAGGATATTTATAAGATTTGAAATTTATGCCAGTCTGCGAGTCTTGAAATTGGTACATTTCCAGTTGGATGTGTGGCTTTTTAGTCAGACATGTCACCTTCCTATCAAATCTATAACATTCCAATCAAATAACTTTTCAATCAGACTTGTTACTTTTTACACAGATCTGTAACTTTTCAGTTGGACTTATAACTTGTAAATATTCAGTCAGACTTGTAACTTTTTAGTCAGACCTCTAATATTTTTGTAAATTCTCCTAGAAATGTATTAAAATTTTCAGGCCAGTAAGGATTCCAGAATTTGAGATATGGGTTGGTTAGAATTACACTGATTATATGTATTGCACATCTAATTCTCAACCTTTTGTATTCAGATTTTTGTTCAATTTCAGAATGGAAAACATGCTATATTAGCTATTAAAAGTCAGTTTTCAAGAATCTCAATATATTTTATAATTTGTTTTTTAATTAGCTACACTTTCTTGGTTTAAGTATACTTAACTTAAGGTCATTTTTATTTAGTATAGAGCATCAGTTATTTAAACCCATTGTCGCATAAGTAACATATCCATTACCACATAAGTCACACATCCATTGCCACATAAGTCACACATCCATTGCCACATAAGTCACACACCCATTGCCACATACTGGTAAGTAACACGTCCATTACCACATAAGTCACACACACACATTGCCACAAAAGTAACACACCCATTGCCACATAAGTAACACATTCATTACCACATACCGGTAAGTAACACATCCATACCACATAAGTAACACATCCATTACCACATAAGTAATACACCTACTGCCACATAAGTAACACTCATGTTTACAAAAGTATAACATCCATTTTCACTCAAGTTTTAAACTCATTCTCATATGAGTCATCCATTCTCACATAAGTCAGGAGACCATCTGCATATGAGCTATACAATCATGTTTAAAGTGGCAATGTTAATTGATTCTGTGCAATTCTTATATTGTTGTTATGATTTGCAATGTTCATTCACTTTATAGTTTTAAGAGTTTGATTCTTAGCAATACCTGTATTGGTAGTTGTTACCTATAGAAAGATATGGTATAGTCCAAATATCAAAGAATAGATCATTCCATTGTTTATTTAAGGGATGTAAAACACAGTATGCAAGAATCTGTGTGAGTGATGATTCCTTTGTAAAATATTGGGTTGAAATGTTCACTTGTTTGAATTCTGTATAATGAGAAATATTCTTGTGTGGAAACTTTTGCGGTTTAACATTCAGAAACATGTTAATATGTGCTTTCTTTTGAGGTTGACGAGCTGGAAAGTAAGCCCATTTGTATTTTTTAACTTGTAGAAATTTAGCTTTGTAACTCATGTAACTTATTTTCGTGGTTGAAACTTGACCATGAAAATCACAAATATTAATACATTAGTGCATGGTGAATATTTCTTGTTATACAGTAGGATACAGTTATTTATCAAATTTTTCTTTGTGTCTTGTGTCCAGTGTTAAGTACATGTTGTAAAACAAATATCACTTTGTAATCTAGGATCTGATGATCAGAGACATCGGGCAACCAGCCAGCCCGGTAGGTCGTCTGTTTTTTTAAAGCTAAACTTATGTTGTGATCTGAATTTTTTTTTATATATATATTTTCCAAAACTTTATGTAGCAGTATTCTGAACAAATGTACAATATATACAATATATATACATATTGTGTCTACATCCCACCTTAACTTAAAAATAACATGTCTCCAACCACAAAAAAATTATTTAAAAAGTATGTACATGTACATGTATTTATATATAGACTGAAATGTTCAAAATATCTATCGCTTAATAATGACAGGCAGTACATTTGGGCTTTTTTCTAAACATTTTTGTTTATATCATATACCGGTAAATAGTACCACAACCTTCAAGTCCCTCCCTATAAGCTTAAAATTATAAAATATGGTAGTTAAATTTTACCAAATGCAAGGATTTTAGAGCAAAAAAAAAATCTTTATTTAAAAACAGCAAAATTTTGATATGATGTCTCTCTACAACCTTGCCACCTTGCTTATCACCATACTATTTCAAAGTCCAATTATCCATTAAGTCTTAATTTCAAAGGCCTCCTTTGATTTATTAAAAAACTCTATGTAACAACTGAGGGGTCTCAGTGGACAAGTGGTCTAGAGTGTGCATTTGTGGATTACAGTGCATGTCATCACCTAGGTTAAAATCCCACTCGTAACAGATCCTAGTGTGAGAAAGTGTTTTTCTCGGGTGTTTCTCCACCATCTCACTATTAACCAAATGCCAACATTTCATTAACAAATGATGGTGATGAATTAATTATTTTCCTTAAATCTATCGTTTTGTTAATGAATTTTTTTTTCAACAAATGATGGTGATGAATTGATTATTTTCCTTAAATCTATCGTCTTGTTAATGAATTTTTTTTCCAACAAATGATGGTAATGAATTGGGGTTTTATCCTAAATATGTCATTCTTGTTGATGAAAAACTCCAAGTGTATTGAGTGTCCTTTAAAGCAGAACTCAGCAACAACGAATTCAGATTCAATAACGTGTATAAACAAATATATCATTGTGTTCAAATACTATAAATCAACTTTTATTCGCGGATATTAACTTTTGCGATTCTCTTGCCAAAACCATTTTGCGAATATTAACTTTCGTGATATCAACTATAGCTTAATATTTGGTATAAATAATATAATTTACAAAAACATGTTCACGTCTGTTAACTTTCGCGATTATTTTGTCCTGGTAAAACATGTGAAAGTTATTCCAGTGTGAATAAAAGTTAGTTTATAGTATACAGATCTCTGCTCTATACGGCATTGTACCTTAATCTGTTTGTAATACTGCTGATTTACATAGAGATGTACATTTCACTACTTATGACATGTATATTACTACTGTCAGAATCACTGTGTGTGTGGGCGTGTGTGGGTGTGTGTGTGTGTGTGTGTGTGTGTGTGTGTGTGTGACAGTCATTTATGCATTATGTTTTTAGAAAATCCAATAAACCTGAATCTGAATAAAACTGCTGTAGCTCAGTTGTGGTAGAGTGCACGTTCTATAAGTTGAAAGTCGTGGGTTCCAACTACGACCAGGTCTGACCAAAGACTTGAAAATGGATAGTGACTGTTCTTTCACCAAGCACTCGGCATAAGGAAATGAAAGCCACAGTTTTTTCAAATGGGAACTTAAAATAAAATAAGGTCTCATGTCACGGTATACGTGGCACAATAAAGAATCCTGCTGTATAATGCCATCAGTGCAACTCACAGGCAAAATTTCAGTACTTTGGCCTATAGCTGGTGACATCTCAATATAAATGAAATATTCTTGACTGGGACGTTATGCACCTAAAATTCAGTCTGGGCCCCTGAATGTTTACTCTTTTTAGCTATTTATTACTGTTAAAACTTCTTTTCTCAAGTGAGCTTGACCCCTAACTCAAAATAGTAAAGTTTCATTTTGAATATAATTGTTTTAGGCATCTGTGATTACCATAGAATATCTCTTCCCAGAATAAAACCTTGCTGCTATGGTGATTTTACTTAATTGGTATACTTATTGACATAATTGGTCACCTAGGACATCACTTTAAGTGTAAGCATTGCAACAAAGAAGAAATATTCATGATTTTCACGGTGACAGTTGTAATGCAAATATATCTTCTCATCAAAAATTATTTATTTTCTTTGGTTCACTATCTTTTCAGTCATATCTGAAAATTTCTTCCAATGAAATAGTTAAGAAAATTAAAACCACGAAAAGTTTCCTACTGCTAATGTTTCTTCTTATACAGTATGGTAATTGCAAATATGAATAACAATGTTTAGTAATAACTAGGCTGAAGGTCGAAGGCTCAAGTAAGTGAACAAAATCAAACATTTAGGTTTATTGAATTTTCTATATGCCTTATTCACTGTCACACACACACACAGTGACAACAACAGTAGTAATAAAATAGAACTATACTTAATATTATGTATTAGTGCTCATATCCAAAACCAGAATAAATGTATATGCAGTATGTGTGTGTGTGTGTGTGTGTGTGTATGTGTGTGCCAGTACAGTATATATATAGCGTTAAAGCTATTACTTGCTTGATAAAACAGAAGTCACTATGATATATATGTATTGACTTTTTAGCCTGCACAAGTTGCTATTGTCATACCCCCAACATCATTGTCCAATATAAAGTTTATGTTGTATTGGGCAACTGCTACAAAAATAAGGTATTTGACTTTTTCTTGTTATAAAACAAATCTGTTTTTAAAAAATCTAGAATATTTATTATAAACTGTTCCATTACCTGTTTGAGTAAGCTTTCAAAAACGGACAAATATTAATGAAATGTGTTATAAAACTGTTTCTTTCGGTAAAACTGTTATGAACATGTATAATGGATTTTTTATGTAATTTGTGAAATTAAATAAATGACGTGTCGATACAGTCAAACTAATTGTTGCAGTTTACCACCCATTGCTTAAAAGGTTGCTTTAAAAGTTGAGAATTATTTTTATGTTAACTATGATGTGTATTATGAATGTATAATTATGTTTATACAGTTGAGCCTGCTATAGCAACCACCTCTATATAAAGACCATATGTTCATTATGACTTATGTAGTCCCTTGATTCATATTCCAACAACAAAGAACCTTTATATAAAGACCACCTGTCTAGTAAGACCATTGTTTTATACTGTCTTTGGTTCATATTTGAACATATAACCTTCATAAAAGTCCATATTTTTTATGTTCTGGGTTGGTTGGTCTTTATGTACAGGTTTTACTGTATAACTTAGCTCCCATAGGTGGGTGGTTTTTATTTACAGGGTTTTCTGTATAACTAAGGTCTCCATAGGTGGGTGGTCTTTATTTACAAGTTTTGCTGTATAACTAAGGTCTCCATAGGTGGGTGGTCTTTATTTACAAGTTTTGCTGTATAACTAAGGTCCCTATAGACGGGTGGTCTTTATTTACAAGTTTTGCTGTATAACTAAGGTCTCTATAGACGGGTGGTCTTTATTTACAAGTTTTGCTGTATAACTAAGGTCCCTATAGGTGGGTGATCTTTATTTACAAGTTTTACTGTATAACTAAGGTCCCTATAGGTGGGTGGTCTTTATTTACAAGTTTTACTGTATAACTAAGGTCCCTATAGGTGGGTGGTCTTTATTTACAAGTTTTGCTGTATAACTAAGGTCCCTATAGACGGGTGGTCTTTATTTACAAGTTTTACTGTATAACTAAGGTCCCTATAGGTGGGTGATCTTTATTTACAAGTTTTGCTGTATAACTACGGTCTCTATAGACGGGTGGTCTTTATTTACAAGTTTTACTGTAATTTCAAATGCCTCTTTGGTACCTCAGGAATTTACATTTACTATATTTATTACCCACCAGATTTATAATAAAAAGATATGGTTATAGGCAAACAACAGTGACCTGTCTGCTTAACCTTTCATTAGGAATATTCACATAGGATGATCCATTCAGTACATGGGTAGTGTTAGACTCCGCAGTTAAAGAATGATTGAGCAAATGTCCACTAAAATTGTCAATCAAATGTTCACTAAAGTTGTCAATCAAATGTCCAAAGAACATTTTTTAGTTTTTCCTCTGATGTTTTGTGCCCCCATTATGTAAATACTAACTCTCTATTAAAACATTGTTTTAAAATTTTCTTGCTTCATATTTCAGCAAAAAAACAAACCAACTATATAAAGACCACTTGTTTATATAATCCATTTTTCGTAGTCATTTGGGTCGTCTCTATATACAGGTTTTACTGTATATTTTACCAACAAGAAATTTTCCATTTTTGTGTTCAAAATGTTTCCGAATTTTATATGTTCAAAAGTCCAAATTCATCTGCTGAGATGTAACATATTTTATATGTACATGTAGATTGTTAACTGTATATATATACACTGGTCCTAGTTTAACAATCATTCCTTAAATAAGATTTTTCTTAACTTAAATCTGGCAAATTTAAAATCTATGTAATTTTGTTAACTTCCATGACATTTGTGAATTTAACATTTTGAAGATCACACAAAAATTATTACATTTATATTCTGATTTTGTGGAAATTTTTATTTTTTATTTGAAATGCTATAAAATGCTGCCTAAAATTTGTCAGATGTAAATTAAGGAAAATCTTAGTTAAGGGATGATTGTGAAACTAGAGCTTGTGCATTTATACACTCAAAAAAATGACGAGCAGTGAAACCTCAATATAATGCCCCTTGATAACTTTACCATCTTGTTATGTTGAAGTCCCAATGCCTTCTCTTCTATGTTTTTTCTTGATAAGTTCCCTGAATTTATAACCAAACCCTTTTGTAATGCCAACATCTGACTGAACAAATAGCAACAAGGAATTGAGGTTTTACTGTACAGTAATATGTATGGAGAAATGATAGAAATCAGCCATTAATATTTTCATCTATTACTCAATAATTATGATGATGAATCTCCAATATATGTTATCTTTTTATAGAAATTGATAAGCTTTCAATATATATGTTATCTTTTGTAGAAATTGATGAGTTTCCAATGAAATCTCCAATATATGTGATCTTTTACAGAAATTAATGAGTTTCCAATGAAGTCATGTACATGTCCTAAGTTATATACCCTTACGATATGTGTGACACTTTACTCCCAGTATCACTCTTTCTGTCTAGGGCTCTTTATTGCTTAAATTCTACCACAATAAACCATGAGTGAGTTAGGTATTCAGAATTAGAATTTGTTCTTATTACCGAACCATGTGAAATTCAGTGTAATATTATCATTTTGTATGTAAGTATAAAATATATATATTTTTAGTACCAATAGATAAATTCACTTTTATTTGTTGATATCAGACGACGAGCAGTTTATATTTGTTACCATAGATACGTACATTCCCACCAATCAGGAACGAGTATAGATATATTTTTTGTTAGTAAACAGATATTTATTGTAAAGTTTTTATGATTTTAAATCAGTTTATAATATTTTGGTTTTTGTCTGATTGAAAAACAGAAGAGCTTATATTATATAAAAGGTAAACAACATTGACCTGTCTGCTTGACCTTTAATTTAAATATTTATTATGAACCATACAGAACATAAGTTAGTGTTTGAGCCCCAACCAGGTCTGACCCAAGACTTGAAAGTGGGTAGTGATGGTTCTTTCGCCAAGCACCCAGCATTACGAAATTAAAATCATGATTCTTTTGGATGGGAACTTAAAAATAAACGAGGTCCCGTGTTACGGTGGGCTTGGCACAATAAAGAGCCCTGCTGTATAATGCCATCAGCGCAATGCACAGGCAAAACTTCTGCACCTTTACTTATAGCTGGTGACATCTCGATATAAGTGAAATATTCTTGACTGGGACGTTAAACACCATTACTCACTCACTCACTCCAACCACATATCTGTATATAGAATCAATGGTTGAGAGGTTAAACAGAGGGAAATTATGAACTATTGTAAGCTCATGCATTGTGTATGTATTAACTGCAATTCCTAACACTTCCTGTGTAATGGATGGACCTTCTGTAATAAATATTCTTAATTAAAGGTCAAGTGGATAGGTCAGTGTTGTTTGACAATACACTGCAATCTAAAAATATGTTTCAAAGTATACAAATATGTTTTTGCCATTGGTTAATTTTTATTATAATCGTCATTTAAAAATTTACTCTTAGCATTGAAAAAGTGTTTGCAGTTTTTTAAAGTGATATCTTAACCTAATGATCTGAATGTATAAAACAGATGTTTTTCTTGAAGACAAATTTTCTTGGAAATATAAAAATGTGGGAAAGACAAAAACATTATTTTCGCTGAACATTTTGCAATTGAAGCAGGATTATGTTTTCAATATTAAATTAAATTATGTATAGAAATTCAATCTGTAATGATATGACCAGTTTTAAACATGTATAGTTATTGACGGGTGGCAGTGTACTTAGTGCGATCTCAGGGCTGTCACAGATTGACAGTCCCGATTGTTTGACATCCAATAATATGACCAGTTTTAAACATGTATAGTTATTGACGGGTGGCAGTGTACTTAGTGCGATCTCAGGGCTGTCACAGATTGACAGTCCCGATTGTTTGACATCCAATAATATGACCAGTTTTAAACATGTATAGTTATTGATGGATGGCAGTGTACCTAGTGCGATCACGGGGCAGTCACAGATTGACAGTTCCGATTGTTTGACATCCAATTTACAATTTTTGGTAAAATTTTAAGCTTTGCAATAGATTTATATGCAGACAAGTTATGCTGTGACAGCTTTTGTCTGTGTGAAAGTTGAACTTATCTTGTGCAGCTTTAGCCATAATTTTTGGTAGGATGAACAACTTTTTCAGTGGTTTTCTAAGCATTATAAATTTTTTGTACATACTGCTTTATTAAAACTATTTTTATGTAATTGGAGTCATCAGAAGAACATATGGGGCTATAAGACTTGATTGATAATCTTATATACCAAAGACACATTACATTTTGATCTCTTTTCTAATTTATAAGATTGGTTTTTTGATAGCAAAAATTTGATTCTTTATCTGTAAGAGGGGCTATGGTTGCCAAAGTTAGACCCCTTTTCTTATTTATAAAAGTAACTTTGGTTGCCAAAACTTTATCCCTTTTCTTATTTATTAGAGGTGCTTTGGTAGCCAAAATTTGATCTCTTAATACAATGTATTGGTGGACAGAATTTGATTTCTAAGTTTTCATAAGAGGCGCCTAAGTAGACAATTGGTCTAACATACCATTACTGGTACTTACATATCAGAGACCCTCTCATCCTCCCTATCATTGCATAGGTTTGAATTCCTCTCTGATAGATCCAAGTGTGAGAAATTTGTCAGGTTACTAAATGTGGGGACTCTGGTTTCCTCCAACATCCCTGAACTTAACCAGTTTTAATAAAATGAAATACTCCCTGCTTAGGGTATAAAGGTCCATTATTGTCATTCATTCATAAGAGAATGAGGACCATAATGGTATATTAAATGTATTTTCATTTAACATAAAAGGGCCATAATTTTATAAACTTAGGTATTGCATGGAATTTTAGATAACTATTATTAATGGTATTAAATAAACATTTATTATTATCTTTGATAGAGTTCATGTTTACATATAGTGTATTGTTTTAGGTTGTATTAAGATATTTAGACGATCACACCTAAAATTTGTCATGGCCGTTTATTTATTATCATGCATTGAACTGTGACAAAATATCTTAAATGACCTAGTCACACCGTTTGCTAGAATCTGGGACCATAAATATTTTACAATGAAGGGAACTTATAGATATCTCAATGACCAAGTAAATATTATTGTTGATAAATGTAAATGATGCTCCGTAAGTGAAAAGGGCCACTTAGAACAATGCAATCATAAGGCAGAGAACAGATTTCGAATGCAATAGTCTGTTATGAATACACGACTTTGTTTTTTTCTACAACTATTGAGATTATTTCAATTTTTATTATATTTTTGCATAACCCAATATTGGTGATTCAAAATTATTAATAAAAAGTGAAAAATTTAACATCTCAAATGTAGTTTACCTAAGGGCCCTTTTTGCATATGGATGGTCATATCTAAGGGGGATAACTTTGTAAGTTGTGTTTATTGTTTTAGATAATGATAAGATTAGCCTCCGTGTGAATTGTTATATTAAATGTTGATGATAGCTTTTTGTATAAAAAAATCTAGAAGTAATAACTGGCTTGTTTATTTTGTTCTCATCATATGATGTTATAACAGTTAATTTTTCTGCCATTGAAAATTATTTCTTAGTAAAGCTCGTGCACAATCTGATGGCAAAGTTTATAGTTTTAGACAGTTTACTTTTGTAAAATAGTATCAAAAAGTATGTCAGATTGATTTCCAAAGGTTGGTTTTCTCATAGTATTAGGAAGATTGTCAGTTTGCTTGCCAAAGGTTGGTTTTCTTGCTTACTACAAGATTTCCACTATCCCTAAACTGATCGCCTAAAATACAAGTAAAAGAATTTAAACTGGGGCTTAAAACTCCATAAACTTGACATTGCAGTTGGTATATGACAATGGTTCTCCTGTTACACTTAAGAAAGTGAACTAAAAACTAGAAATGATGTCATGCATTTTAATTACCTGTATTGGTTGATTGAATGGGCTTTTATGTTCAAGACAAAAATATTTCATTAATATCGAGATGTCACAAGCTACAAATTTTAACCTTTGCAGTATTCTCGGGGCAATGTGCAGGAAGGGTTTTTTACATGCCACGCCTGCCGTGATATTGGACATCAGTATTTAAGGTCTCTTCTGAAGGACCCGGTGACTTTCATTTCTAAATGCAGATTGGTTGGTGAAAGAATAGTTGCTACCTATATTTAAGTTTTGGTCAGACCCTGTTGAGGTTCGAACTCATAACTTCACACATATGAAATGAGCACTCTACCAACTGAGCTACCATAGTGGTAATGAATTTTAATGAAAATGATAACTAGCCGGAAAACAGTGTATTTAAAATAAGACAGCATCTAGTGAGGCTACAGATAAGACCCAGCAAACTGTAGGTACATATGAATATTGTATAAGAAGAAACATTCATGGGGAAAAATATTCTAGATTTTCAGGGAGACTCTTGTACCTAAAATATATCTTCTCAGTGAAAATCTCTCGTTTGCTTTCCATTTGCTACTTTCCCTACAGCCGTGAAAACGTATTTATTTTCGCTGTGTACTAATTGTCGTTTATATTGCGATTATTTGTTTTTCGCAAATGTTTTATAACATGTGACACGTAAATAAACTATATAATGCGTAATGTGTTAAAGTGCATATTTAAAAACTGAAAATTTAATTGTACACGGATTTGTCTAAATTTCATACCTCAAAAATTAATACACGCAAAATTAAATAGGTTAATAGTTGTTAAAAAGATCAAGATCAAAACTGTAATAGCTTTCTACCGTTAATGTTTTTTTCTTATACAGTATGAGTTTTTCTGACAATACTGATCACATGAGTGATTGTGTGGAAGGATACACGAGTGAACTGTGTAATAAAATACAAAAGTTAATTACTAATTAAAACAACTTTGTTATCTTGTATCAGATCAACTTTATTTCATTAAAAATTTGACAAACATTTACATCAAAAATAAACTAACCTACAAAAAAGTCCATAAAAAATAATCGATTTCTTACGAAAGATTTCCGCCAATCAGATCGCTTTACAAATGGAAAAAAACATTTATTTTTACATTGATATACTAAATGATATAGGTAAACAACATTGACCTGTCCGCTTGACCTTTGATTTAAATATTCATTAAGGACAGGTAAATGTAAGTAATATGTGTATATTTTGTCTACCTGATGTGAACACTAATCATGGGCAATGTGTAAATGTATTAACTGCGAATCCTAACACTACCCACGCTAACATGACTTGCATTTTCTTACACATGTCAATAAATTTACTCACAAATTACACTTTTAAAAACATCATAATGATACACCTCACATATGTGCCATTATGCCCTTTACTCAAATATCACATTGTTACAATTATATCTCACATGTGCCATTTATGTTCATAAGTTTATTTATCATGTAATTTTTACACAGAAGCTACAGTCCGTCAGCGATATTGTGGCAGAGTGTTTATAAACACAGGCGAGTTTATTATACACCAATATATATTAATACTGTGTTGTCGTATGCATGTATTCACGCCTTCATTTGTCAACTTCACCTTTATATATCCCTATCTTAGGCTATTTACATTATATAGACTCTTCCATGTTTATAAATGCTCTGCCACAATATCGCTGACGGACTATAGATGTATGTGTACATCCATAATTTTAAACACAAAGCACATTTTTACACACATTTTTATTTATGAAGCACATTGTTTGTTACACACAATTATGTATGTGTATATTTTACACATGTACCATTTGTGTCCATAATTTTATTCATTATTATTCAATTTTAGTCTAACACCTTAATTAATGTTACACTTTTGTATACATAAATCTCACAGGTGTGTATACTGTAATCGGGAAAAAAATTTCACATTCGTTTTATTTTCACTTGCAAATTAGGCATCAAGAAATCAAATATTTGCAAGGGAAAATAAAATGTGAATATTCACTTGCAACTGCACAGACTTGTCCGAAAATAAATGTGAATATCCTGTACTGGTGATACTCAAGAAAATTCGTCAAAATACAGTATGACACTTAAAACAACATAAAATATCACATATTTAATAATATTTAAACATAATGAATGAAAACAAAATCAAAATAAACAAACAAATATATTAAACAATATATAGTCCGTCAGCAATATTGTGGCAGAGTGTTTATAAACACAGGCGAGTCTATTCTACACAAATAGGTATTAATACTGTGTTATTGTATACTTCATGTGTTCATTTCAAACCAACTACTACTGTATAAGAAGAAACATTAGTGGAAGGAAACTTTCGCGGTATAGATCTGCTAAACTATTTCATGGTAGGAAACTTTCTCGGTATTGATCTGCTAAACTATTTCATGGTAGGAAACTTTCTCGGTATTGATCTGCTAAACTATTTCATGGTAGGAAACTTTCGCGGTATTGATCTGCTAAACTATTTCATGGTAAGAAATCTTCACGGTTCCTACTGAAGGGAAACTGACCCAAGTCAAATAAATACTTTTCGCCCAGAAGATATATTCGAGGTACAAGTGACACAGTGAAAACAGCCAATATTTCTTCCCCGTCAATGTTTCTTCTTATAAAGTATATATATCGCCCCTATGTCGATGTTTATAAACACTACCACAATATCGCTGACGAACTAAAATTAAATGGAATAATAAAGTATATTCAAATGGAATTACTGGATCCCGTGTTAAAAAAACTTATGGAATAACTGATGTTACAGCAATGCTGAACTGGAATGGAATAAATATACTGGAATGAAATCAATACAAATTTGTTAGAGAACTGATGACCTGGAATAGCAGTATTCTATGAAGACGGTACTGGAAATAATATGACAGGGCTATCTTTCACCTTTTTTGAAAATGGGGCCAGGGCCGGGGCCCATGCAATTGTTAAAATAAACATCACAATGACCAAAATTGTGAAAAAGAAAATTGCCATTAAAGTGAAAGAAAACTCTAAAGTTCTGGTTTTTTTTTAACGATTTTTAAAATTGATAAAGTGATTGTGAAAATACCATAAGAATTTGTTTGAATTGTGAATGAGGCAGAATATTGGCCTAAAAAAATGATCCAGTGAGACTTGAGGGTCCCACAAATCATTGATCCATAAATCCATCAGAAAGCATGTGCCATGAAATAGTAGTGTTCAATAGGTGTGTATGTTGTATTTGCAAAAGTGGAACAGGATGGTGGGACAGTGGAATGTAAAAGTTTTAAAGCTTCTATATGATTTAAATATATTTAATTAAAACACATCAGTATTATAGTCACAACCTCTTAACAGAGTTTTAAGGTATCTTTGCTTCAAAATTCAACCAATAAAAACCTCTATATAAAGACCACATGTCCATTAAGACCAGCATTTTATGGTCCCCTTACTTCAACCAATAAGAAACTAATATAAAGACCACTTGTCAATTAAGGCCACCGTTTTAAAGTCGCCTTCAACTTTCAACCAAAAAAAAAAAAAAATTAAATCAAGACCACCTGTCTACAAAGTCTGTCTGTCTTAGGTCACATGGGTGGTCTTTATATACAGGTTTTGCTGTAATATAAAAATCAATCTACATATTGCACATTTATATCAATGAAAAAATATAGTTATCTCCCTTTTAAATGACAATGGAGTAAATGGATTTACCAATAATGCCCTAGGTTAAATTGATTTTAAGATTTATGAATTATTGATATGAATAATTAGTAATTATTTGATGTTTCACACAACCAATGGCTCTGAGAATCACAACCTTACAATAACATGTTATACAAATGTCAAAATAGAAATCACTTTGTCTTTATCATAATGCAGGGCTCTCTCTCTCTCTCTCTCTTTCTCTCTCTCTCTCTTTTGTGAATGGGGTCCAGGACTCTCTCTCTGTCGTTTTGTGAATGGGGTTCAGGACTTTGAATAGCAGCATTCAGTTAAGATTTTACTGGGAATAATATGGCAGGGCTTATTTCAACCTTTTGTAAATGGGGCCAGTGCTCTTGCAATTGTGAAAATAAACATCATAATGACCAACATTGTCAAAAAATATTATTTAACCTGAAGTGATTTTGAAAAAAAAACACCTGTAAGATTTTAAATAGTGAATTGTTAATGTTCCAAAAAACCCAGTGAGAGCTCCGACATAACAATATATCTGAAAATTATTAAAAATTGTGTTTGTATATTTTTGAACAATTATCAGATTTAACTCTTTTACACACATGATGATCCATTCCCTCAGATATATACATCAGATCATTAATTATCATATATACAGTAAAACATGCTGTAAGTGACCACCTCCATAACAGAACATTTTATGGTAACAACCAAAAAAGCGTCTATATATATAAGACCATCTGTTCATTAAAACCACTGTTTTAAGGTCTATAAGAAAAGTAAGTTTTCATTGGTTTGCTTCAAATTCAACCAAAAACAATCTCTACATAGTTCAGGTTCTTAGGTTCCACAGATGTTCTTTTCATAATGATGATGAAATATTACTGTTACATTTAACTCCCTGTGAGATGATGCATTTTTGTGCTGTTACTTTGAACTCCCTGTGGAATCATATTTTTGTGCTGTTACTTTTAACTCCTAATGTCAAGTACACTCCAAACTTAGTTTGATTCTTCATTTATACGACTGTTGCTTATTTTTATGTAAAACCATGGGGGACGCAAGTCAGAATTAGACTGATACTAATTGCACTACCATAAATCAGAAAACTTTCATATCAATTTGTGAGAGAAACAAGATGCTAAAATAAAAGAAATTTTAATTTCGAAATAATTTTCAATAATTTATTTATGTTTGCACAGACTTTCATCTGACAACACAAACATAAAAAAGGACTTGTAATGTCACTTCTTATGAAAATTGATCAACTTTCTACCAAGTGGAATTTGAACCTAGGCAGTGAGAGGACCTTTAGATCACTTGGCCACTGTAAATACTGAAGCTGTTGGCACAAGGAAAATAGCAACTTATTTTGTCTCTTTTTATTCATTACCAACGGACAGAAATAATTTTTGAACTTGGCAACAATCTAGAAACTGATTTATAAAAGGCTTGAAAATAAATCAATTAGATTGGCCGACATAAATATTACCATTAATCTGAGTGGTTATCATAAATTCTCTAGACCAATGATAAAATTCTTACTCTCAAATGCCTATGTTGTAGACCAATGAAAACTTGCCTTTTTAGAACTATCCAATATAAGAATGGACGGACATGATTGGTCAATAGATGAAAACTGTAGATAAATTTCTCACATACAAACAATGGTAGAAAATGTACATTTTAAATAAAATCAAAAATAAATTAATAGCCTATATAATCAGTTAATACTATAATTCGTCATGACAACCACTTTCATCACCGCAGTAACCTTTTTCTTTAACATCGCCCTCTACATAGTCATGAACACGAAATGAAACATAGGGACACTCCCCTTTTATATTAGCACAAAATAATTTTTTAAGAGTTGCTGTATTTACTAAATCAAATCCAACATCCCCTCCAAATGTTGATGGTTTCCAATACCTGGGACTACATATAGCATTCGCCATTAGTCCTTTAACTGAAAACGGACTTCCGATTTCAACAAGAGATTGACCAAATAATGCTAAAGGTCTACGTTTTTCTACCGTTAGTCCAACATAAAATTCTAATGCATCGATATCTCCATATAGCTCTTCTAAATCTTTAGCCAACTTTTTGTCACCTGTAACATAAATATTACTCATCAATGATCCATGTTTATATAGAAAATTGGAATTCCCAAAATTATTAATTTTGAATTTTTAATGGTCACAAGAAAACAAAGTTTATACAAAAATATTTAAAATATCATAATCCTCTATCTCACAAATATGGAGTGGAATGACAGAACTGAGTAATGGTTCTTACACCCCTATCATCATTCTTTCACTTTATAAGAAAGAGGAAGCTGTAGTAACTAGAAAAAAAACCCACTCACCTACAGCATGAAAATTTATAATTTTCTCATACAAAGATCTGACTGAGAGGGATTCAAGCCAAGAATGTGCTATAGACCACTGCCCCACCAAGGTCTCCCTCTTATTGACAAAAAGTAAGTAATCAAAATCAAATGTAACTTATTACATTTTTGTAATCACAAGATAATCAGAAATTTGAAATGGACTATAAAAATTTACAAATGATAAAAAATATATTCAAAGTAACCAATATTTAAGAAATGGAATTCTACTTTTGTTCTACCATGGGATTATGGAGAGGCTAAGAATGTCCAAATTTAATGAAGTGTAAAGCACTTCATGTAAAATTTGTGCCATTCTCAGCCTCTCCATAACCTCATGGTAGAAAAAAATAAAATTCCCTTTCTTCCATTTACAATCTTCCAAAGGCACGGAAAGTTTTAGTGTACTCCTGTCGGGATGTCTTTCAATTATTTGCTTAACTTCTACTAACAGTTGGGGAAATCATTTTGTTGTAACAGCTTTGATTTTTACAGACGCGAGGCTCCGCTTTCTTATCCAATCATCTTCGATATGGCAGACATGAAGTTCTACCCACATCCGCTGACACTTCGAAAAGGGTTGTGTTTTTGACATCAAACTCGGCCAAGTCACATGAGGCTCTGCCCATATCTGTTGACATGTCAAAAAAAGGCTTGTGTTTGTGATGTCAAACTCGGCCACTTGGCGTGAGCATCTCCATGGGGTTATGGGGATTGTTTTGACAATATGCTTCATATAAGGAAAAATAATAGAATTGTAAATATAAACAAATACAAATACATTTTGGACCATTAATTACAAATATCCAAACTTTGGAAGGTACTGGATATAATATCAGGTGATGTGGGCATTGATTAAAAAACATGGGAATGCAGGTATTGAGCATGTTGGAGATCCCCCAACTCTGAATAGGTACTTGTTATAAGGACAAAAACCATATAGACAACAAGTTAGGAGAATGCGACCACAACCTGAATTTCTGGAATATATATTAATTTACCTGTTAATTCTTCAAATGATTTATATGGTTTTAAATCAAATCTTTTTCTATATTGATTAAGTGACTGAAGTCTCAATGTTCTGCCATGTTGTATCAACTGCTTGACGACTGGTATAGTTGCCGGACCATGGTTGTTAAACGTAAACTGAAAAATATAAATAAATAGACCACTGGTAAAGTTGCCGGACCATGGTTGTTAAACGTAAACTGAAAAATATAAATAAATAGACCACTGGTATAGTTGCCAGACCATGGTTGTTAAACGTAAACTGAAAAATATAAATAAATAGACCACTGGTAAAGTTGCCGGACCATGGTTGTTAAACGTAAACTGAAAAATATAATTCAATAGACCACTGGTAAAGTTGCCGGACCATGGTTGTTAAACGTAAACTGAAAAATATAAATAAATAGACCACTGGTATAGTTGCCGGACCATGGTTGTTAAACGTAAACTGAAAAATATAATTCAATAGACCACTGGTATAGTTGCCGATAATTCAATAGACCTGTAGTGAATCTGACTTATACCTCTCACATAGGTTTTGTCACTGGTAGGTGACACATTGTCTTAGTTTAATCAAAATCCATCATTAAACATGCAAATAATGTGGATGTCACCACTGATTGTGGTTGTGATGCAACAGAAATTTTTATCTTTGCAGCTTCTAAAGTGTGCCACAAACACCCTAACACACTGTCAGAGCATTGGTTTTTAAGGTCTTTTTGAAAGGAGCCTGTACTTTTACTTTTACATGTTCAGTGCTTGGCCAAAAACAGTCGCTACCTTTGTTCAAAACTTGGTCAGACCTGGCCTGGGGGTTTAAATCCTGACCACTCATAAAGTAAAAGCACACTACCAAATGAGCTACCATAGTGGCCACAACCAAGAAATAAATGCCTGCTTTAATTGCGTTCATTGCTTTATTAGAAAATTAAATTTTTGTATACTGGTGTATAAACCTACCTGTCCAGCTCTTCCTTTAGACATTGAATCTACAAAATCCCTTATTCCATGTTTTACAAGTATTTCTGGGTGAAACATAATTTCTGTCTGTGAATAAACTGTCCCGCTGATGTTAAATTCGCTCGGCATTAATGGATGCCAGTGATATAAGTGATTAAATTCTACAGCAATACGATTCTGATACTGAAATAGCTCGCCAAATAAAAGTTTGGGGTTAAAGGTCAACTGGAAGTGGTAGTTACTTAAATGTTGTACATAATCTTCAATAACAATCTTGATTGTCTCCCCTGAAAAAATATAATAGAAAAATAGTGGATTACAAACTTGACACCAATCTGCATGATAAATAACCTGAATTTTACTATGGTTTAATTCATGTCTGATGTAGTACTAGTTTTTTCTTCTGGTTGTCTGAAGTCATAGTAATGATGGTTGTCATGAGTTTAATGTCAACATGTGAGGTGTCCGCCAATGTTCAGTTCATGCATGTGTGAGGTGTGCAAGTGTGTTAATGGTTAGCCTTAGGGTGACTTTAAGGTGCTAGATCACAGAGTCAGTAAGCTGCAGACAAGCATACCACTCCCCTAGTCCCATAATCCTGGGTGCAGGTGAACCAGTTGGTACTCTGTCCTCTTAATTCTGACTACTCTGTCCTCTAAATTCCGAGCACCAGGCGAGGAAGCAGTATCTCATTTAAAGTTTTATGTATGACCCGGCCACGGTTCATGCTGAAGTAAAACCCTGTAAGGATTCTAAAAAGCTCTGCATTTTATTTTTTGACTGAGATGGTATGTACTTTGGTGTACATTAAGACTAAATGCATACGTCACAAAACTTATAGATATTCATTTTTAAAAGCTTGCCATGCCAGACATGAATTAAACAGTCAGTTATATATCTTAAGTTTACTTTATAAAGACCACATATGGGACCTAAGAGAGTAAGGACTTTATATTGATGTTCTTTTGGTTGAAATATGAACAAATGGACCATAAATTACTGATCTCACAGGATAAGTGGTCTTTTTTTAAATATGAAACAAGGGTACACTGTATTTTACTGTTATTTGCTAGAAATTCAGTACTTTGCAGCTTCAGATTTTTTTTCAGACAAAACTATGAAACAGACTATATTGACCCATATTTAATATGAAACAAATTACAGAGTTGCCTCCCTTGGACCATCATGCCATTAATATGGAACAAAACCTCAGTGATTTGTTCAACTCTGAATTTGAACTACTGTAGGCTTCATTACTTTCCTTAATAATGTTGAAACTAAAGAAAAGTTTGGTCACAACCAAAGTAACTGATTCATTTAAATCATGATCTGATTATTTAATCCTTTGATACAAAATGTAAATTCCTTATTTAAAGCTTCATATATTGGTATCTTTGTCAACCTCATGAGTTGTTTAAGTTTTAAATCCAATCAAACAGAATATAGTCTAAGTTTCCACAAATTAGCGGTATTAGTAGCTAAATTTTCAAAATTTGTGAAGTGTAGTCATTTTTAAAGTATTTTTCATAAAAATCCGCAATATTGGATTCCTTTTAAAAGATTTTCACTTTTAAATACTGTAATTTGAACACAGACAATTTTCTGTGTAAAGCTACAGACTGTATTAATTAAGTAACCTTGTTCCCTGGAAGGTCATATAAGACAGTTTTCACTGCAAGGTATAAAACAAAACTTCGGTTGTCTGCCATCATTTGTTCAGTCAATTTTTTGCAGTACATAATATATAAACAATTCTGCCAATATGTCATTGCAGTGGATTAATGAATTTTGAGACTGACTGATGAGCAAAGTGGCAAATTTTTTGAGGGACATTAAAAGCAGGTTTACTGTACTATGGCATTACCGTAATCAAGGTTGTCAATTTGTTTGAAGGGGCAATGCAAGCAGGTTTTGCTGTACTATGGTATTAAGCAAGGTCAGCTAATTGTCAAGGGGCATTATAATAAGGTTTTGCTGTACTATGGTATTAAGCAAGGTCGGCTAATTTTCAAGGGGCATTATAACAAGGTTTTGCTGTACTATGGTATTAAGCAAGGTCGGCTAATTTTCAAGGGGCATTATAATAAGGTTTTGCTGTACTATGGTATTAAGCAAGGTCGGCTAATTTTCAAGGGGCATTATAACAAGGTTTTGCTGTACTATGGTATTAAGCAAGGTCGGCTAATTTTCAAGGGGCATTATAATAAGGTTTTGCTGTACTATGGTATTAAGCAAGGTCGGCTAATTTTCAAGGGGCATTATAATAAGGTTTTGCTGTACTATGGTATTAAGCAAGGTCGGCTAATTTTCAAGGGACATTATAACAAGGTTTTGCTGTGTTAGTTTATTTACCTAATATTATGAGTTTTGTGGTCTGGAATATTCTTTCGTCATCCCAGTCTGGGTGTTCTTTTTTCATGATATCACTAACACGATTATGTTCCCTGACCCAAATAGTTCCATAAGCCAGTAACCCTGGTAACAATCCAAAGAATTCGTGACCGAGAGCAAATCGTTTATCTTTTTCGACGTGCCCTGGATATATCATGGGTACATCTGTGTCATGTGCATATGGTGGCCATTCTTCTCCTTCTATAATCTGACAAAAACAAATGACTTAAATTAACATACTTAATGGTGAACATATCATAACAGATGGACCAAATCAAAATAACATTATATATGGAAGATTTATTTGTCACTGTCCAATACTGATGGAGCAATGCAATGTACTGTATAAGAAGAAACATTCTGGAGGAAAAAATATTCACAATTTTCATGGGGACTTTTGTGCCGTGAATATATCTTCTCAATGAAAATTTGTTATTTCCTTTGATACACTTCCCTACAGCTGGAATGGTAAAAATTTCTTACGGCAAGATAGATTAGAATATCAATATCACAAATGTTTCGTTCAGCTAATGTCTCTTCTTATACAGTGATCATGAAGAATCTTTTAGCAGTGCATTTGAGCCACATTGCGATTAAGTTTATGTTTTCCCATAATAGATCGACAAAAGGCAACTTTTACAGGATTTGTGTTTTACTGTTATCCATTAATACAGTAGCGAGTGAGTTCTGGTGTTTAATGTCCCAGTCAAGTTTTCACTTATATTGAAACATTGCCCAGCTATAAGTGAAGGTGCAGAAATTTTGCCTGTACATTGCGTTGATGGAATTATACAACAGGGTTTTTTATCGTGTCACTCAACCTCCTTTATTTTAAGTTCCCATCCGAAAGAACAGTGACTTTCATTTCGTAATGCCGAGTGCTTGGTAAAAGAACAGTCACTGCCCACTTCAGACCCAGTTGGGGTACGAACCCATGACCTCCCACTTACGGAATGAGCACTCTACTAACTGAGCTACCACAGAGGTTATTACAGTGCCATCATAATACAATGTTACTTCATAGGTAAAACACAAAAATACTCATCAACTTCCAAAAGTCTCAACAGAATATATTTCAATTTGGTAAAACTGCAGTGGGATCACCAACTAATTTAAACGGATAATTGATTATGGTTTTGAAGCAATTTCACTACACTAGTCAATGTCTTAAATTATTACTTGCAATGCAGTACAGTTGTGTGTTTTGTTAAATTGTGTTTTATGCCCCAGTCAAGATTTTTTCATTTATATCAATTCAGGAATGATGGAGAAAACTAGAGTTATTAGAGAAAACCATCAGCCTTCTGGAAGTGAACTGACAAACTTTCTCACACTAGGATCTGACCTGAGTCGGATTTGAACCTAGGCACTGAGATCCATAACCCTGCACTTTAGACCACTTGGCCCCTGAGTGCCCCTTAAAATTCTATATATCCTGTCTAAATCTCAGATTTAATGTTTTCTATAAGAACATGTACAGTGGTTAATAAAATATTATACTTCTGACTTAAAATTCACATGTCACGGGCTGGCACACTGGTCTTAATTTCAAACAAGGGGTTCAAAATTATGTTTTGTAATAGTAGGTCTAGGACCTTTTGCCTTTAATTTTGGCAGGTCCCACATTGAGTTTGGACAGTATAATATCATCATTAAAAGGTACATGTGTAATTACGTTATCAAAACAGAAAAGTAATAGTATCCTGGTAATGAATGGCAGGTCCATAGGACTTTTTAAAGTTAAATATTAAAGTTCCCAGAGTAAAATCAACAGGTCCTGGACCTTGATCCTAGAGAATTTTGAACCCCTGCAAACGCTGACTGACTCGTACTTACCTGTGTTTTTAACTTTCCGTCTTTAAAACTTCTTAGTTTATTTTCAACTGATTTATCTCTACCATAAATATGACTGACATCAACCTGGAATATAAAGTAGGAGAAATATTAATAAACCTGTTTTAATTCTGTGGCACTAGACGGCCATTTAAGAATAAAATTCAGACAAAAATTGTGAAACTCCAATTTTTTTTTTTTTTAGTTTTTGAGGCATTTTAAAATTTCTAAGCAGATAATTTTGATTAGCAATGGTTATCTGACAGTATGATGTATTGCATCATGGGTTAACAATATCCTTGTGGATACTTAGTCCACCAGCAGAGATACCAGCCCGGTGGTTGTAATTATTATTAAACAAGTTTTAATTTTTGCAGCATTAGACAGAGGTTTTTAGAACAGTAGAGCTCAGATCAAAATTGTGGAAATCCAAATATTATAAGTCGTTGAAGTGAGAAAAATAGGACAGTAAAACCTAGATACAGTCCAACCTGTCTATAAAAGCCACCCAAGGGAAGCAGTTAAACTGGCCTTTATGGCAGGTGGCCTTTATATACGGCAGGTTCAATTAATATGAATAAAGAACAATTGGGATACGATTCTACTGGCCTTTATAAGCAAGGTGACCCTTATATAGAGATGGCTTTTAAGGCAGGTTGGACTGTATAATGATTCTAAAAACTTTTCTCATTGCTTCAGTTAAACAACTAGGCACAGAGCCAATAACTTAGACCACTTGGCAAGGTTATAATACAGAAACATAAAAAACAACTTACTCCATGGTTACCCCACTGAAATCCAGGACCTCTTTTAAGGTCTGTTTTGAAGAACTGATGTGTAAAATGTTGTGCAAAATAACTAAATAATACACTGGTACCACTAGGGTCTGGTTTAAACTCCTTCCTTAGGAAGAACTTCTTAACCACTACATCAAGGTCTGGTAACTGCTTTTTACCTGAAAAAAATGTTATTTTTTTACATTCAAATGTTCTTACTTGTGAAAAAGTCAAATACAGAAATGATTCAATTTTTTTAGAAAGAAGGTGCTTATCCTTCTGGAGCACTTCCATGTTTAACTTAATTTGCCAGATTTCAAAGTTTTTACTTAGCTTTTGAGATTGTGGTATGGACATGGACCAATAAATATTGCAGACCCTTCTGACTGAGTGTGTCATACTGACATCGAGCCAACCAGTAAAGGCAAATACCGGTAACAAGAAAAAACATTTCTCACTTGAAATTCATTGCGGTCAAACCCACATCATTGATACTTCTTGGATTCTGAAGCTAATTCCTTGGAAAAGCTGCGGCTCTAATATAAATTAGATTACCTGATTTTCTGGTGTTGTTTTTGTAATGATGTACATGTACACAAAATTACCCTGGATAAATTTGATGTCCCATAGTTCCATGTTCCATTCATTTTCAGTCTTAATTTTGATTCTACATGTGGTGGGTGTAGCTAGCTAAACAGGAGGTGCTTACCCCTCAGGGGGGACCTGGCCTCATTTCCCTGGTGGAAGTTCACGTGTTTAACTTAATTTGCCAGTTTCAAAGTCTTTACTTTGCTTTGGGAATGGATTGGTATGTTTGTTTTTTATTTACTTACCAGCTGTTCCCATTGGTGTTGGACATTCTCTAGGTATTGGGGGTAATACTCGAGCATAGTAGGACATGTTATATGTAGCATCTACGGTGACATACTCGTGGTCGGACTCGTACAGTGGAGGACTGTCTATATTATCTGATCTTACTGAAATTTATAAAAAAATAATAAAAAATGAAGGCAAGTGAAGAAATGGTATTTTATACCCCAGTCAAGATTCTTTTGGGGTTGTCAATTGTAGAAGGTAGGAGCATAAAGTTAGTTGTACACCACTATGGTTGCCCAGTTGGTAGAGTGCCTCACTTCATACGTGGGGGATTGTGGGTTTGAATCCCCATCTACCGGTAGTCTAACACAGACTTGAAAATAGATAGTGACTCTTCTTTTGACAAGCCCTCTGCATTTAGAAATGAAAGTCACTGGGTCCTAGATCTGGAGACCTTAAAACCTGATGTCCTGTGTCAAGGCAAGTGTGGCAAGTTACAAAACCCTCTCTGCACATTGCCTTGAGTGCACTGCTAAGGTAAAAATTTCTGCCACTTCACCAATAACTGGTGACATTTTAATGTAAGTGAAATATTCATGACTCAGATGTAAAAATAACCCCATTAAATTGATTAATCAACAGTTAATAGTAAGTTTGTTTTTCCTTATAGATGGTCACTATAGCAGGTTTTACCGTATCTAATACTTTAGAGTATTTTTGTCTATCTCATTACCTGTATAAACTCTTTTCATCAACATGTCATGTATAAACGGTACATTATTAACTATCTTCCATAACCATTTATTTCTGGTCAGTAAATTATGCACAGTCTCCGGATCTGGCTTAAACCATCTTTTAATCTTCTTCATTAAAGTGGCTAGAAAATAACAAAAAACAGAAATTTTTTAAAACTGTAACAAATTATATTTTATAACAGTTGTAATTTTAAAACACTAGACAGCCATTTCGAAATACAATTCCTCATCAGTAGTGCTTGGACAAAAATCATGAACCCTTTTTTTAACAAAATAGACTTTTTAGACAGATGGTCTTTATTTACAGATTAATATTGGTTAAAATATGAAGCAAGCATCATGTAGTCTTCATATAGAGGCAGTTATTATAGCAGATTGTACTGTATACTTCTAGTTTAAACTCTTTAAACCGAACCCTGAGTAAACAGAAAAACCTCTCTAAACTAAAATCAAAATTAATAGAAAACTTGTCTAAACTCCATTTTCTGGAAGACACGAAATTGCAAGTGAAAAACGTGTGCTTGATAGAGCCAATAACATGATGCAGTCAAACCTGTCTATAAAGGCCACCCAAAGGGAACCAGTAAAAGTGGCCTATATAGGCATGTGGCCCTTATACTGGTTAAAAAATACGAATAAAGAGCAATTAAAGTTTTACCGACCTTAAAAAGCAGGTGGTCCTTATATGGAGGTGACATTTAACACAGGATTGACTGTACAATACAAGCAATTGAATGACACAACAAAAACAAGACCTTTTATTTGATGTCAAATTTAAGTCTGTTAAAATATAAATCCATAATATAATCTATACGTTATACTTACGATGTTCGCAGTTTTTACCGTAGAATTCTAGGTTACTACAGTCACATGTATAATCATTACTGCCTTTAGTTAAACAAATTCCACCATTTTGACATGGAAACGAACAACACAGATTATCTGTAAAAAAAATACAGATAGTTAGATTTAATATGCTTAGTGTATCTTTAGTATTGGCTTGTAATAATCAGAAATTTTATTAAGAAATAACATTCTGATCATGGTATTTCAATGGGGTAATGCAAGATAGTGTGGCGTGTGCCAAATTCAAAATGAATATCTATCTTGCATTACCCCTTGAAATACTATGAGCAGAAATGTCATTTCATTTATTTACAATTCTTTCTTTTAACAAATATTTTGTACCTTGGCGCTATTTCTTCCACATCTGCTCAAGTGAGATAGGTTTTTTAGCCATGCGAGATCAGCCTGTCTCAAATGACCACGTGACCCCCTGGATGGGACATGACATAATATTGCTGGAAAATTGATACACATCAAGGGTCATGACCACATGACCACAATTGTCTTTCATGGGAATTGTAATACAACTGCTTCTGCATGTTTCATAGAAGAGAGATACAGTGATATTGTAAATATATACATGTAAAAGCTAGCCAAGCACAAGGGACTCAGTGGCCAAGAGATGTAAAAAGTTGGCTTATGTATCAGAACATCTCACACCCGTAGGTTCAAATCTTGGACCGATCCTATTGTAAGAAAATTTAGTCAGTTTGCTTGCCATCTGGAAAATAAAGAATCTGGCTCTAGCTCACAATCAACTAAAATTTTCTTTAACTTAAATCTGGTAAATTTTGGCAATTCTTTATGGTATTTCAAATAAAACTTTTTGAAGAAAATTAGAATATGGATGCAATATGTTTTGGTTGATCTTTAAAATGACACCTTAAATCCATGATCAAATATCTTGAAAACTAATAAAACTATTTGTCATATTTAACTTAAGGAAAATCTTAGTTAAGAAATGATTGTAAATTAAATTTAGGTGCCTGATCCCGAAGGTGAAGATTTTTATTTTTCACACCTGTGACCATGCAGGGAATCCAGCTATATGACCGGTGCTAGATTTCCCTGTCTCGTCCTGGATAAGACAGATCAATCGCCCAATCATCCGCATCAATTAGATTCCTCTACTTTTAAAGTTGTTTCAATAAAAACATAAAGAGTATTATGGATGAGACAGGATGACTTACTGACACTAAATTGATGACATCATAATCATTTTACAAAAAAAAAGTCAACAAAATTCGAAGACGTAATTTTCAGAGGGCATGAATGGTGGCATGAAAACTGAACACTTCATGCACATGTTTGTTTTTTAATTGTGTTGTTATGTTGCAAATGTGTGAGAATAAGAATCTTACACCAGTAACAGTGTAAGACAGAGATATCTCAAACTCGGATTAATTATCTCTGTCTTACACTGTTACAGTGTAAGATTCTATTAGCCTCAGTTAGACAACAGGGGTGGATTATATTTATATATATACCTGCTAATGATGATACTATCACCATAGATAGTATAACCAATGGAATCAACATGTTATTAGACATCTTGTAACTTTACTTTATCTGTTTATCTGTAAGTAAATATATAAAAAATATCTGTTAATTGTATCATCTCTCCAAAATCCATAAAATATACCCAAGTTGTAATAACAAGGGGAGATAACTCCTTCATTTGTGCAAATCTGAAAACCTTTCATCCATCCATAATAGCCAGTAAGTTACATCAGATTTGGCCCTGTGGTTTTGGAGAAGATGATTAAAATGTAAAATGTTAACGGATGACAAACAATGGACAGCTGGTAGTGCACGAAAAATAACAGATGATGCATGAAAGACAACAACAGTGAACCATAGGAATAGCTCATCTGTGCTGAGTTTCAAAAATGACTGTGAACCATCGGAATAGCTCATCTGAGCTGTCAGTTTCAAAAATAACTGTGAACCATCGGAATAGGTCATCTGAGCTGTAAGTTTCAAAAATGACTGTGAACCATTGCAATAGCTCATCTGAGCTGTCAGGTTATAAAATGACTATGAACCATCGGAATAGCTCATCTGAGCTGTCAGTTTCAAAAATGACTGTGAACCATCGAAATAGCTCATCTGAGCTGTCAGTTTAAAAAATGACTGTGAACTATCGCAATAGCTCATTTGAGCCGTCAGTTTCAAAAATGACTGTGAACCAACGCTATAGCTTATCTGAGCTGTCAGTTTCAAAATTAACTGTGAACCATCAAAATAGCTCATCTGAGCTGACGGTTTCAAAAATAACTGTGAACAATAGGAATAGCTCATGTGAGCTGTAAGTTTCAAAAATGACTGTGAACCATTGGAATAGCTCATCTGAGCTGACGGTTTCAAAAATAACTGAACAATCGGAATAGCTCATGTGAGCTGTAAGTTTCAAAAATGACTGTGAACCATTGCAATAGTTCATCTGAGCTGTCAATTTAAAAAATGACTGTGAACCATTGCAATAGTTCATCTGAGCTGTCAATTTAAAAAATGACGGTGAACTATCGCAATAGCTCATCTGAGCTGTCAGTTTCAAAAATGACTGAACCATCGCAATAGCTCATCTGAGCTGTCAGTTTCCAAAATGACTTTGAGCTGTCAGTTTCAAAAATAACTGTGAACCATCCAAATAGCTCATCTGAGCTGTCAGTTTCAAAAATAATGTGCTCTAAATTGAATGAAATTTTACAGCAGTAAGTTTGTATAGGAAGTATAGAACTTATTTTAAGGCTTAAATTTTTTTAACATGGCAGTTTGACTCTTATTTGTAATGAAGCATCCATGACATTACATTAATACTCATTATTATTTCTACTATACCTTAAGCTGAAACGGCAAAAAATTTGTAAATAAATATATCCACATATGTTTGTACATCCAAAACTGCTAAAATTAAACTTTTTATTACACAAAGACAATGTGCACTGCGACAAAATAAGCTTTTTCAATTTAGTTTATACCAGTTACACTAATGTCCCAGATACTAACCCCACCCCCTCCTTCCCTCAGGGAGGATATATCCGGCCATTATCAACAAATCTAGGAATTAGCAGAAACATTATAAAATTTCAGTAAAATGACAAAAACATGTTAAAACAAATTCTTTGTAATTTTATGTGAAAAAGTAATAAAACAAGTAGGGTACTGGGTAACACGTATAATTCCTCTTATAACATAGCTTCTGGTTAAAAATTAAATTAATTACACCAATCTACCTTCAATCACAAAAATATACTAATGCTCTATGTTGGCTGAATAATTAGATTTATAGGGTTAATATGTACATTAATGCATGAATTACTGGTTAATAAATAAACAGGAAAAAGGAAAATTAAATGTCCGCACTAAGATTCTAACCCAAGACCTTCCCATAATACTAGCAGGACGCTACAAAATACAATTGTCGGTCCACCCTTTTTACATTCAGTAACTAAAAAGCAAGGTTTATTCATATTTAATTGTGTGTACAGTTTTTGCAGGAAGATACCTACGTGAATAGCATACTGGATATTCTTTTTTAACAGTAACAAATACATATTTATTTAACATCTCTCTCTCTATTTTTCTCTTTTTACATTTATAAGTTATTACAATTTTAACTAAATCCAACAGAAATTTATCATGTTTATGTATGCCCGCCAGATAAAAGCTGAGGTTTTACATTGAGTGACATAAAGGTACCTTACATCCTAGTCAGGTTTATTTCATTTGTGTTTTGTCAATCAGCCCTGATATAGTAGAGCAAACTGGAGTGCTTAAAGAAAACCTGACTGACATTCCTGCACCAAAATCTATATGAACTGGGGTTTTGAAGTGAAACAGAAAATTTAGATGAAATTTTTGTATTTGGTAAAAAGCATTTCTCACTGTATAGGTTTGAATCAGGACAGAGACTAGTGCAAGAAATTTTTTCAGTTTTCTTGCAAAGGGTTGGTAGTATTCACTGGGCACTCTGGTCTGTTCCACAGTTCTTGAACTGACAGGCTAAATATAAAATAATCTTGATTGGAGGTCAAACTCTATTGTGCTGCTTTACTCTTGAAGATTTCTGTAAAATGAATTATTCAAAAGATCTATATAGAATTTAATGGGGAGGGGGGGGGGGTTAGGGGGGGGGGGTTTGAATAGGGTAGGATGTTGTGTGAGAAGTAGTTCAAACAGAGCTCTTCAACCTGTACATGTACAATGATGTATTATACTATATTTCATGTTTAACTTCCCTATCTCTTATATATGGAGAAAAAAAATTTGATTTTGTTTTTAAAATTGACAAAAAGTTTGTGCAAGTGAAGACAAAAACCAAATAACTACATGACTTCTAATTCTCTTCCTACTTTTCAGACAGGACAAAAATGTCAACTCATGTAAAATAAAAATAAAATAAAAATAACACATTTAAATTTAAATGTAGAGATTTAAAATGAATTAAGAATGAATTATATAGGTTCATCATGCATCAGTAATTTTGCCAGATTTGATTTTTTGCTGTAAAGAACAAGAACTGTCAGTTAGGAACAGTGTAGCTCACCTGGTCCCAGATTCACAAAAATCTCTTAACTTAAATTTTTATGGCTTACATATACAGTCCAACCTGCCTTAAAGACCACCTCTATATAAGGGCCACCTGCTAATAAAGGCCAGTAGAATTGTATCCCAATTGTTCTTTATTTATATTATTTGAACCTGTATATAAAGGCCACCTACCCATAAAGGCCACTTTTACTGGTTCCCTAGGGTGGCCTTTATAGACAGGTTTGACTGTATATGTATTTTCAAGAGTTGCTGGCTTTTTTTATGTGTGCATTTAAAAACCACTGGTAGTAAATTAAGTGGGATGGTTGAGGGTAATATTGGTAATACAACACACACACCACACACACACACACACACAATGGAAAGTTACTCTAGTTCCAAACCAAAACCATGCTATGTCGGGAGTTTTTTAATAATTAGTGGTCTCAATATGTTCTTGTCTTTTCTTTGTATTGTGTTTTCATATAATTCTAATTTTTTTGTTTCCATTCCAAAATCACCACTAATGGGGTTCGCCGCTGTGCCACATGATACCCTCTTATGTTTGTGCGGAACACTTATTTCCAATGGTTATGGAATTGCATGAGATGACCTTTTCCCGTGAAAAACGACATCATTTCGGAATCTGTGACTTTGACTTTTTCCAAAAAGTCAAAAAGTTCCGCACAAACGTTAAGAGGTATTGATCATGTGGTATGGTGACCCTCATTACTACTCATGTTTGAGAAATTCATTCAAAAAGTAAACTATTTTACCAAATTTGTGAAAAAAAATACTTTAAAAATGACTATATTTTCACAAATTTTTGAAAATTTGGCTTCTAATAATTTTAAATTTGTTGAAACCTAGCACTGATGGAAGTAATGCCTAAGTTATCAGAATTCTTCTGTTATTAAAATACTTGGTAGGTTTAATGCAGATTTATTTTAATCTGTATCTTTACTCATCAGTGTGATCTGACCGAATGGTGACCAACAATGTTTTATAAGACATTTAAAATCCTGTCATTAAATTTAGGTTTAATAAAGGCAAACAAAATTAACCTGTCCGCTTGACCTATCATTAGAATATTTATATATGAGTACCACCCAATACAATGATAGTGTTAGGAATCACTGTTCATATATAAACAATGTATATAGATGATATTAACACTTGTGTTGTCTATATATAAATGTTCTGGTCCATAATAAATATCTAAATTAAAGGTCAAGGGGACAGGTCAATGTTGGTTGCCTATACCCGTTATTTTAGTTTGTACCTCATTATGATCACGGAAGTACTGTAATAAATACATATATTTTCTGTACAATTAGTAGATACCTTCATTAGTGTAATGAAGACTCGGCACTATCGAGGATTTACACAGGGATTAATTTCAATGATCACCTGACCATTATAGCAGGATTTCTAAAAAAAATTCTTTATTGACCAAAAAAATAAATCACCTGATATGGAATGTGTCACAATTATGAAGTACATGTAATATTCATGATCTTCTGAAACAAGAGATACTGGAATATCATGTATGGCTTAGAAAGTTATATGACCTTTGACCCAATGTTCAAGGTAACACATGACCTTGACCAAAGTTCAAAACCATACATCCTCCATCTTCTGTACCATAAATATTATAAAGTTAGCTTGAATTGGTCTAGATTTTAGCACAAATAAGTTGAGTTGAGTACTAGTGTTTAACGTCCCAGTCAAGACTATTTCACTTATATCCAGATGTCCCCAGTTAGAGGCAAAGGTGCAGAAATTTTGCATGTGCATTGTGCCAATGGCATCATGCAGCAGGGTTCTTTATCGTGTCATGCCTACCATGACACGGACCTCATTTATTTAAAGTCCCATCCAAAAGAACTGTTATTTTCATTTTGTGATTCCAAGTGCTTGGTGAAAGAACAGTCACTACCCACATTCAAGTCTTGGGTCAGACCCTGCCAGAGATCCAACCAACAACCTCCCACTTACTGAGTGAGCACTCTACCAGCTAAGCTACTCCAGTGGTTCTAGCACAAATGAGGTCTTCACTAAGAAAGATACTGGTGAAAAAAGGCAACCCATTACAGGTACTTTCTTACACCAGGTCTCAGTAGCTAAGTGGTCCAATTTCCTTACGGATCACAGCATCTTTCACTGTCTAGGTCTGAACTACACTCAGGACAGAAAGTTTGTCAGTTTACTGGCTAAATCTTTTCTCCAGGCAATCACGTTTCCTCCACAATCCCTGAACCTTCCAGCATGATAAAAGGAAAGATTTTTGACTACATTACTCCACTGCACTCCTTGCTTTCTTACATATGGTGACAGTATTTGATATCAGGTCACATTGGTGTGTGTGTGGGGGGGGGGGGGGGGGAAGTAGCCTTAACACCACTACACCACTTGCATGGACCACTGCTTGTTTATGATTTTTTATCAAGATTTATGATTATCGATACTACCGGTATTAAGAATTTTTCCACAAATTTTTCAAAGATGTTAGTGAATTAAAGAAGATCACAGTTTTGGAAGTTTGTGTATAAGTCTAAATCAAGTAATGGCCCCAGCCTGTGGATCCAGAGTCCGGTTCTCTATCACATGTACATTCTGGGACAGAACCCTTATCCCAATAATGGAGCATTCTACAGCTGAACCACTGACAACTTGCTTCATGATGACAATCTGGCATAATGTATTATGACCGGGCTGGGATAGAAACCTTAGCCCAATGATCGAGAGTCCTATAGCTAAACCACTGATAACTTGCTTCATGATGACTCTGGCATGATGTATTATGACCAGGCTGGGATAGAACCCTTAGCCCAATGATGGAGAGTCATACAGCTGAACCACTGATAACTTGCTTCATGATGAAAATCTGGCATGATACATTATGACCAGGCTTGGATATAACTCTTAGCGCTTATAGAGAGTGTGAGAGCTGAACCATTGACCATGACCATATATTGTTTACCGGTAGGCAATTTTACCACAATGACCTCTAAAGTTATTTAAACTTCTGGTTTTACCCTGTGGCTAGTTTAACTGGACAATACTGAATTTAATGAATTTATACTATTTAACAGGTGAAACAAAAATATTATTATAACCGGTATGTTTAACAAGTCAATTCGTTGGTCATAAACCACTGAACATTACTGAACAAGACACAGTTATTATTTAAACATAAAGTAACTTAAAATTAAAATGAAACTATATTAATATACAAAAAATTCTAACAAAACTGTAATTAGGGTATAGACTGGTGTATGTAACAAGACATAAACAACTGTATGATACTGACCAAGATACAGGTGATTTTTAAACATTAAGTAACTTAAACTGTTAAAAATAAAACAAAATTATACTGAAATATACAAAAAGTTTAAAATTCATGAAAAATTCACTAAATAATCAAAACTTACCTTTAAAATCCAATATAATTATATAACACACCTGAGACAGGTGTAAATATACACAGATTATATAGTAATCACAGTTACTACACAGGTACTACACAGGTATGTATAGTAGTACAAATTGTTATACTCTAACTGAATGACTTAACAAGTTCAATGGCCATATATATACATGTACTATATGTATCCAGCCCACACACTCAACAGTTCTCCCGGAATCACACCTATAATACTACATGATTTCTGTATCATATCTCCAAACTATACCTGGGTAATTCCTACAACTTCAGGATGTACCACAATTTGACGTACTTTGTAGTATATCTATATACATATGAAATTATTTCTATGGTCTAGTGCACTTTGGGAACTAATCTGAACATACAACAGACTTGTCCTAGCTTACTTTGAAGTGATATCTGCTCAATCATGTATCTAAAATATTTATGATCATCAGGTCATTCTACATGTCTCCTGATCATCTAAAGTTGATTTTTATCATAATACATGATGACAACACCGACCTGTCCACCTGTCCGCCTGACCTATCATTAAGATTATTCATATACTGTATTTTTATTCTTTATTTCTTTTAATTGAAAATGTTTCCATTAAACTATCAATAAAATGCATTTAAAATGCACTGACCTAACCAAATTAAATTTTTAATTAAAAACATTATTGTTCAGTTCTTCTGCACATAGAGAAATTTTGCGAAAAATTGTGGAAATTTGATCAAGTTTATATACCATTGGGCCTTATTCAAAGTTACACCAGGGCATTTAGGGTCCAGCAGTTCATTGTTGCTTGGGTTTTTTCCAGGTGTGATCATCATGAATATTCAAATTGTGACATAACGTTTATAGTTGTTCCAAGTTAGAAGGTACAGAAGTTTTGCAAAAAAGTTAAAAAATTGCTCTATGTACAGAATTAAGTTCAATTTTTCATGAATGAAAAATATTTTTCCCTATTAGGTCAGTATATATTGTATTAAGTTTTGACAATTTTTTTGTGAGTTTGTTGGAAAATACGACTTTATTCTTGCATTTTCCATTTGCACTGAATTTATGGAAATACAGTAGGAGGACCCACTCAATAAATGTGTAGTGTTAGAATTCACAGTTAATACATTATACACATTGTCCATGGTTAGTGTTCTCATCATAATTATAGACGAAAGATAGGCACATGATCCTTATTCTTAAATTTACCGGTACTTGTCCATTATGAATACGTAAAATCAAAGGTCAAGCGGACAGGTCAAAGTTGTTTGCCTATATCACACATTTTGTATTATTATTTTGTTGTCAGTCATTATATGGGTGACTGATATTTATTATTTTGTGAAAAGAAATTCCATTTGTACCATACCCTATAATTTATGCTCAAATTTCAATTTTCTTTAAAAATTTAAGCCTAAACATCAGGACTGAATAAAGTCACATGGCCTCCTATTTGTACTCTCCACTAAATATTCACCACTGCGGTAGCTCAGTTGGTAGAATGCTCGCTCCTTAAGTGGGAAGTCATGGGTTCAAACCCCGGCCAGGTCTGACCCAAGACTTAAATGTGGATAGTGACTGTTCTTTCGCCAAGCACTTGGCATTATGAAATGAAAGTCACGGTTCTTTCGCATGGGAACTTAAAATAAACAAGGTCCCGTGTCTTGGAAGGCTTGGCACGCTAAAGAACCCTGCTGTATAATGCCATCAGCGCAACGCACAAGCAAAATTTTTGCACCTTCCCCTATAGCTGGCAATGTCTCGATATAAGTGAAATATTCTTGATTGGGACATTAAACACCATTACTCACTCACACACTCCACTAAATATTCAATTTTGGCTGAAAAAAAGCTAAAAGTGATGGGATCAACCCATTCTGAATATTTCTGTGAAAAATATTTTCTCAAAACTTAGAGTTTATTTAGAATTTAATAGGGGTGGGGGGGGGGGGGGTGCGTGGGTGGCTGGGGTATAAAAGGAAGTTGTACTCAAAATTATTTTTCAAAAACTTTACATAAATATTAATTGGTCAGTCCAAATCCTGATCAAGATTAGGGGGTTAAATACACAACAATGTGATGTCCGTTATGTCAGCGGCATGAGTTTACAGATCACAATGTCCCTTACCCCCTAGGCTCAAATCTCACTCTGGCAGATCAAGTGTGTGAGAGTTTACCTGATAAAGGTCAGTGGTTTTCTCTTGGATTTTTTAAATGGGACCATTTTCAATTAAAAATATTTTCTAAAACACAATATTACCAATATTGTGGCATTAATGGCATTAATATAATGTAAAATATGGCCCAACAAGACCTTCTTACCTGCTGTTAAATTAACACTGGTATAATATGTTATTTATTAAAATGGGTTTAACATATCTTATTTTTCAGATCTGGTTACCGTACCAATATTAAGAAGGTAGAAATTGTGTTAGCATTTTCAGATTTTGTTATTTAGAAATTTAGCATATCATAATTTTCAGATTTTGTTATTTAGAAATTTAGCATATCATAATTTTTAGATTTTGTTATTTAGAAATTAAGCATATCATAATTTTCAGATTTTGTTATTTAGAAATTAAGCATATCATAATTTTCAGATTTGGTTATTTAGAAATTTAGCATATCATAATTTTCAGATTTTGTTCAGATTTGGTTATTTAGAAATTTAGCATATCATAATTTTCAGATTTGGTTATTAAGCAGGTATAAATTGGGTTTCACATATGATTTTCAGATTTTGTATTTTAAGTCTTTTGGTTGAAATACAAAGTTTCAGGGGCCTTAAGTCAATGTTCTAAATGGAGGTGATATTGATGACACTGGTCTTAATGGAGGTGGTATTGATGACACTGGTCTTAATGGAGGTGGTATTGATGATACTAGTCTTAATGGAGGTGGTATTGATGACACTGGTCTTAATGGAGGTGGTATTGATAACACTAGTCTTAATGGAGGTGGTATTGATGACACTGGTCTTAATGGAGGTGGTATTGATAACACTGGTCTTAATAGAGGTGGTATTGATAACACTGGTCTTAATGGAGGTGGTATTGATAACACTGGTCTTAATGGAGGTGGTATTGATAACACTGGTCTTAATGGAGGTGGTATTGATGACACTGGTCTTAATGGAGGTGGTATTGATAACACTGGTCTTAATGGAGGTGGTATTGATAACACTGGTCTTAATGGAGGTGGTATTGATAACACTGGTCATAATGGAGGTGGTATTGATAACACTGGTCTTAATGGAGGTGGTATTGATGACACTGGTCTTAATGGAGGTGGTATTGATAACCCTGTTCATAATGGAGGTGGTATTGATGACACTGGTCTTAATGGAGGTGGTATTGATAACACTGGTCTTAATGGAGGTGGTATTGATAACACTGGTCTTAATGGAGGTGGTACTGATAACACTGGTCTTAATGGAGGTGATATTGATAACACTGGTCATAATGGAGGTGGTATTGATGACACTGGTCTTAATGGAGGTGGTATTGATAACCTTGTTCATAATGGAGATGGTATTGATGACATTGGTCTTAATGGAGGTGGTATTGATAACACTGGTCTTAATGGAGGTGGTATTGATGACACTGGTCATAATGGAGGTGATATTGATAACACTGGTCTTAATGGAGGTGGTTTTGACAACACTGGTCTTAATGGAGGTGGTATTGACAACACTGGTCTTAATGGAGATGGTTTTGACAACACTGGTCTTAATGGAGGTGGTATTGACAACACTGGTCTTAATGGAGGTGGTATTGACAACACTGGTCTTAATGGAGGTGGTATTGATAACACTGGTCTTAATGGAGGTGGTATTGACAACACTGGTCTTAATGGAGGTGGTATTGATAACACTGGTCTTAATGAAGGTGGTATTGATGACACTTGTCTTAATGGAGGTGGTATTGATAAACTGGTCTTAATGGAGGTGGTATTGATAACACTGGTCTTAATGGAGGTGGTACTGACAACACTGGTCTTAATGGAGGTGGTATTGATAACACTGGTCTTAATGGAGGTGGTATTGATAACACTGGTCTTAATGAGCAGGTTGTCTTTAAATGGGGTGGTCACTAAAGCAGGTTTTACTGTATATACAAGTAGTCTTTATATACAGTTGGTCACTATGGCAGGTTTTACCTGCTTAGACAAGTGGCATTTATATAGGGGTGGTCGCTAAAGCAGATTTTACTGTATATACAAGTGGTCTTTATATACAGTTGGTCACTATGGCAGGTTTTACCTGCTCAGACAAGTCGCCTTTACATAGGGGTGGTCACTATGGCAGGTTTTACCTGCTCAGACAAGTCGCCTTTACATAGGGATGGTCACTATGGCAGGTTTTACTGTATATACAAGTAGTCTTTATATACAGTTGGTCATTGGCAGGTTTTACCTGCTCAGACAAGTGGCTTTACATAGGGGTGGTCGCTAAAGCAGATTTTACTGTATATACAAGTGGTCTTTATATACAGTTGGTCACTATGGCAGGTTTTATCTGCTCAGACAAGTGGCCTTTATATAGGGGTGGTCACTATGACAGGTTTAACCTGCTCAGACAAGTGGCCTTTATATAGGGGTGGTCACTATGGCAGGTTTTACCTGCTCAGACAAGTGGCCTTTACATAGGGGTGGTCACTATGGCAGGTTTAACCTGCTCAGGCAAGTGGCCTTTATATAGGGGTGGTCACTATGGCAGGTTTAACCTGCTCAGGCAAGTGGCCTTTATATAGGGGCAGTAACCCTGCTCAGACAAGTGGCCTTTATATAGATGTGGTCACTATGGCAAGTTTTACTGTATTGACACTATTATGGTTTTAATGTTCTATGGAAATACATAGAGCATACGAAAAACCTAGTTAAAATGCCACTCCAGAATTTTAAAATCCCAAATCCATTTCTTCTATGTTTTTCTAGATTAGCCTCCCTCCAATTATCACCAAATCCCTCTATAACACCAAACTTTGACTGAATAAACAGTGGCAATGAATCAAGGCTTTACTTTACAAATAACACCAATAAATGGTTGATGGTTGACACATATTGTTTTACAGTTCACTATGGTCCTCTTCCTGGCAGATTACAACCCATTTCATTATTACATTGATTTTACATGTTTTTTTTAAAAAAAAATTAAAGACAAGTTACACTCTGATCGACATCGTGACAAATAGACATAATTTTGAATTCTAAACTTTAACTAATTGGTTTATATGCAGGACTTTTTTAAATAATTTTCTACATCACTTGAGAAAGCAACAATTCATGACATATCAAAATGACTCCGGTGATAGATAGTTTTTAAATGACAATGGATACTTATGAAATCCTGTCCATTATACAGCCAGATTTTGCTCTTTAACATGACAATTTAGTGTCAGCAGGTAATTTATTGACATCCAGATCTGTATTCAGGGCAAGTGTGAGGTATGCAAATACACCCCCTTTGCACTCCTTTTGAAAGCCATAAAGCATTGTTAAAGCAATTTTTGATCAGCAGCTTTAGAAATTTGTGTTAATTTTTGTTTCAATGTGTTCATTAAAATTCTCAGAAATGCACTATTTTGTATTTTATATTATTTTCAACATTTTCAGGGGGAGCATGCCCCAATACCCCCCTAGCAGAATGGACAGTTCCTCGGTGCATGCCAACATTAATCACCCCTGTAACAAAATTTCTGCCTACAGGCCTGGATACAGATACCTTGAGACATCATCAAGTTTTCATCACTAGTAATGGTACCTGGTACTTGCCTGATAAGGTATATAAGGTTCATCTTACAATAATTATGTATCTCTAATTACTCTTTCCTTACCTGTCGCAGTGTCACTAATTACCTAGGTTAAAGTCGCACTTTGAACTTTTAGTGTGAAAAAAATTGTCAGTTTGCTTGCTCAATGTCAGTGTTTTTCTGGTTACTATGTTTTCTTCAACCATTCAAGAACTGACTGCCTCGATATATAAAATGTAAGTTCAAAAGAATCTTGACAGGGTAGGGGGCTCTTATACTAACTGGTTACTCAGGAGCCTTGGTGGTCAAGTTGTATCAAACCAAATAGTTTACAGGTCATTTTACTAATCTATTTGTTTAAGGTTCAAATCCAACTCCGTCAGATCTTATTGTGAAAAAAATTGTAAGTTCACTCCTGAAAGTCAATTGTTTTCTCTGAGCACTACGGTTTTCTCCCCAATCTAAAAAGTTATTATCCTATCTAATGAGATTTTGACTGGAGTGTATAACATCATTACTTGGTTCACTTTTACGGCAGTACAGAGCCACTCAACAGTAAGAACAGCAGCAAGAAATCTTACCTTTCTTATATGTAGTTGACCTAACAGCCAGAACAGTCAACAATGTAAAATATATTAAAAATGTACAGTTGTTAAAAAAACTCTGTAAATTAATCCCGAATAAAAAAGAGTGATTTGTATAGATAACAGTTACAATATCACCATGTACTGACAGACTATATCACCTATAGTGAACCCTGTAAACCAGTCTGGTTATTGAGGACCAGATTAAAGATTCTGGTGAGATGACAATTAAAATCAACAGTAGATGTGGCATCCTGCTTACAGTGTATGATTTCAAAATATTGTTTTTTTTCTGTATAAATTGCAACTTAAAATTTGTCCAAATTGAAATACAGTAAAACTCGGATCCATTGTCATCATTTACACCCGCCATCAAGATTCTTTCACTTATAGTGGTCAGTTCAAGGATGGTGGAGGAAACTTGAGTGCCTGGAAAACACCAACTGACAAACTTTCAAACCTATCCTTAAGTTCACCTGTATATAAGGGTCATCTGCTTTTAAAGACCAGTAAAATTTCGCCCAAATAGCTTTTTATTCATGTTATTTGAACCTGTATATAATGGCCATCTGCCCATAAAGGCCACTTTAACTGGTCTCTATGCGTTGTGTTTATAGACAGGTTTGACTGTAAATAAATAACAAATTGTTCTCACCTTTTTGTTCCAAGTCCAAAATGGATAACATATATATACTATATCCTCAGAAAAAACTTTGGTCTTTGCGGATTTAAAGAAATGCGTCAATATTGAATACAAACATACAAACGGTAGACTTTTGATGTGTTTATATATCGTATGATGAATTTAGAGGAAGTTGTGGGATTATCGGAACACAAACAAAATGACAGGGGGAGGGGCTAATTTATTTATTTTTAAAATTCAATTAAAGGTGTATCAAAGCTTTTAGAAGGTAAATAACAAACACTGGACATATATAACTCCTTGAATTGTTTGATTGGTCTATAGATATAAAGGCAACAACATTGACCTGTCTGCTTGACCTTTATTTAAATACTTATTATGGACAAGTACATTTATGTATACGGAACACAGGTGTTTATTTGGTCTACATTATAAAACAATCATTGTATGTGTATGAACTGCGGATCCTAACACTACCCATATATTGGGTGGATCATCATATATGAATATTCCTAATGAAAGGTCAAGCGGACAGGTCAATGTTGTTTGCCTATCATAAGGTAAGAGTAATGTTTGTGTCTATGAATCAGCTAGTTCAGAACTGCCCCATTACAATGTAAACATAGCTACATTATGACATAATTCAGCCCCGAGTTGGAGAAATACTTCATGATAAAATAATTCCATATAAAGTCTTAATTTGACTAAGAGTCTTAAATCCAGGGTGGGCAATGTTTGTAACATGTTTAGTGTAGGTGGACTGAAAACCTTGATTCATTTGCAGCACTCAGACACTTAGACATAATAGTCACAGAGTCCTTCAAAACAGACCTTAAAAACTGATGCAGGCATGGCAAGGTAAAGACTCCTCTCTGCACATTATCCTTAGCGTGCTGCAAAGGTAAACATTTCTGCAACTTCATCTATAGCTGGTGACATCTCAATATAAGGGAAATATTCTTGACTGGGAAGTAAAACCCAAATCAATCAATCCTCTTTTGGCATCATTTGTTCAGTCAAATTTTGGTGTTGTAAAAGGGTTTGATGAGAAATCAAGGGAAACTTGTAAAGAAAAAAATAGAAGAAAGGGATTTTTGGATTTCAAAAAAGCAAAGTGATAAGTGAAATTGAAAGTTATCAAGAGGCATTATAATGAGGTTTTACTGTATAAAAATTATTTCTTTAAAGAATTACATTGTCATTGATGAGTACTGGAAGAATGAGCAATGGGCTTTTACGCCCCAATCTAGATTCTTTCACCAATGTAGAGGCGGTCAGTTCTAGGATAGTGGAGGAAACTGGAGTGCCTGGAGACAAACCACCATCATTTTGCAAGCAAACTGACAAGCTTTTTTTCACATTTGGATCTGTCTGAGTGGGATTAGAATCAAGGCTATGAGAGCCACCATGAACAGTAAGCATACATTTTAAACCATTTGGCTTTTCGAAGAGATTTGCTTACAGATAGAGGTTTTAGCTCTTAATCCATTTATTTGGGTATATCTGATATTGTATAATTCAAACTTAAAACTGGTTGAAGGTTGTGAAACTTTTCTATAATATAAGTATACAAGCATACCCAATGTCCTTAAAAGGACCTACTCAATGGCAGAGTGGCCTAAATTGTGAGCCTACAGTCAGATCACAGTGTCTCTCCTAGCCTAAGCTTGAATACTGCTTGGGTAAGTTGGTTGGTTGAATGTTGCTTACCGTCGCATCAGCAATTTTTCAACTATTTGCGACAAGAACTATTTTATTAATCTCTATGGATTAATCTATGAACAATTTTGTGTATGCATGTGAAGTGTGAGTGTGTTGTATGGTCTGCCTTGTACTAGTGTGCACTTAGGGCTTCTTTAACATGCTAGCTCACAGAGTCAGTACGCTGCAGACAAGCATACCACTCCCCCGTCCATTATACTGATACCAGGTGAACCAGTAAAGGCCAACAGCAAGGAAAATTCACTTTCCCACATGTGGTCTGAGTGGGACTCGAACTCACAGTGGTGAGAGACCCTGGATTTGAAAACTGACGTCTTATCCATTAGGCCACCAAGGCCTCACGAATCCTGCTTGGGACAGGCCCTATCCTTCTTGGGACAGGCCCTATCCTGCTTGGGACAGGCCCTATCCTGCTTGGGACAGGCCCTATCCTGCTTGGGACAGGCCCTATCCTTCTTGGGACAGGCCCTATCCTGCTTGGGACAGGCCCTATCCTGCTTGGGACAGGCCCTATCCTGCTTGGGACAGACCCTATCCTGCTTGGGACAGGCCCTATCCTGCTTGGGACAGACCCTATCCTGCTTGGGACAGACCCTATCCTGCTTGGGACAGGCCCTATCCTGCTTGGGACAGGCCCTAGTGTGAGAAAGTTTGTCAGTTTGCTTGCTGAATGAAAATTTTCTCAAAGCATTCTGGTTTTCTTCATCATTCCAATCTAACTGCTTCGATATAAGTGAAAGAATCTTGACTGGGACATAAACCTCCATTACAACACTTGACTATTAAAAATAAATAAGTGTATGATTAATAAATAAATTTAGCTAAAACCTCCCATTTTTGTGCAAGAATGACTTCTTATTCATAGCCTATAGAAAATATAAAAGAAGAAAAAAGAAAAGTAATAAATATTTGATCAATAAGTAATTATTGTAAAAAGGGAAAACTCTGATTCATGTCTCATAAGTCAAGACAACATCTCAGATATAAACACAAAATGTTTATTGTTTATCAGGTAACCATGACAACACCTCCATAAAAATATGGGAATTCCATTTCTGTTATAATGTATATCTATTAATTTTTATTTTTAGAATTATTAATTATTTGTATTTTTTACGTTTAGAATGAAAAGCTAATTACCTATAAATTATTCAACGTTATTTATAATAACATTATCTGTGTCACTGAGTTTTTATTCAGAAAAATTTTGAGCATTATAATGATAAATATTTTATTGTGATGCAATCACTTCAAAGAACAAATTTAATAATATGTATATTATACTTATAACCCATCAACACAAAAATCAAGGTGTGGCAAAGTGAGGTACATGTATATTTTATGAATGACAAGAAAACGTCTTCACAGAGCTAAGGGCCACTTTTTGGGCTAATTCCGGTATTCGGTCATATTCACAATTAAAAAAATGTTTTTTCACATTCATCAAGCTAGTCTTCACAACTTATAAAAAATACTTTAAAAATGTTTAAATAATTGAAACAAAATTTTCCGCAGTTTCATAATTTTCTACCCTTTTTTGCAGGGTACAATATTCGCTGATTTATGAAAATCATATATGATATGATATAACAAAATATATATTATTTTACATATAGTGGAAATTTTTGGGTAAAAATTTCAAGCATGAAAAAAGCAAAATCATTACACCCAGAATAAAACTAGACTTACAGTATTCCAACATAAGAGTGCTTTAAACATTTTATAATTAACTAATAAAAGTCTAATTCAAATATTCTACTGAACCTTTCACCCAATATATCTTAAAAATTGCCTCGATTAATCATTATTCAAATTTCTTGGGGAATCTTTTGATCTTTTTAACATTTTGTAATTCAATTAAACCCCAAACAAATTCTATTTTCTAAAGAATAACATTCTTAATGAATGACTTTAAGTAAGGTAGAATCCCAGACAATGACAGTAAATAAGAGCTATATATGGCTAATTGTCCCCCTTTGTATCAATTATAACTGACAGTGTGTGGCCTCCAAAGGGGAGTTATGTCAATATCGCACTTGTAATTATTTCTATAAATCTGATTATCAGGACTCTGATGACTCTTTATAGCTTCATTCAGTTTAAGTAAACAAATCACACACACACACACACACACACACACACACACACACACACAACACACACACACACACACACACACACAACACACACACACACACACACACATTTGTCGACTTAAGGTCTCATTTTTACAATCATTTCTTAACAAAGATTTTCCTAAATTTAAATCAGCTAAATTTAAAATCAGAATAATTTTGTTATTTTATAAGATATTCCCCAATTTAAGATGTGTCATTGTGACGATCAATAAAGAATTATTACATCTACATCTTAATTTTGTCAAAACTTTATATTGTATTAGCACAAAATTTTATCAAAATTTACCAATAATTTAAGTTAAGGAAAGTTTTCGTTAAGGAATGATTGTGAAACAAGGGCCTGTATACTGGGTATATACGTTGTGTATATTTGTAAACTTAACATTTTGAAATCTTTTAACTATAAAGAAAATCTCTGAGACTAATTACAAATTTCAAGCTATCCATGCATGGTTAAGTTATCAAAGATTCTTACTCGGAGCAAGCCACCACCCTAAAACCATCATAATCCTTCAAAGGTGTGTTACCTAATTCAGAATAATTAACACAAGCTTTACGATGTAAAAATCCTGAAATTACACCCCCACCTAGATATCTAAAACTGATTTATAGTCTTATATAGTGTACATGATTTTACTCAAATATCAATCATTCCAGGGGCTTAAATATACATGTTTATCCTTTAAGAATAAGTTTTGTACAAATAAAACACCTTATAAATTATATATCCATAAAGAATTTTAATTTCATAAATCTGAAAAATATATTTCTAACGTTTTAACTACAATGTATTTATTTATTCAAGGAAAGACAATTAATACATTTTAAAATAAAAAAGACGGAGAAATATTATAAAAGGATTTATGTTGATAAGTTATCAGAGAATAATATTGTAGAAAAGTGACAAATTTATGTACCTCTGATAAGAAACGTAAATATAAGGCACTTAAATAAGAAGTTGTACACATATAAATTAGCTCTATAGCAGATATATTGATGTGATAAAAAACCGCTCTTAACATACCTGAAATATCAAAATACAGGTGAAAATGGTTGTCATTAGGGAGGATGGTTAGAATGTATCCTTGATTTAAACGTCACTGTTGTCATCATGCCATGGTGGTCCAAGGATACTGTATCTAAATATTACATGTGAAAATGTATGGTTGTCGTTAGGGAGGATGGTTAGAATGTATCCTTGATTCAAATGTCACTGTTGTCATCGTGCCACGGTGGTCCAAGGATTTATTGGTTTATTTTGTAGACATTTTGGGACAAGACCAGGCCCTGGTTCCCAGTTATTCCCTATCTAAGATTTTCTGTAACTTAATTCTAGCATATGTGAAACTGGAACTAGAGTTAAGTTGTGTTATCTATTATCAACTGGTTCATTTTATTGAGAAAATTTAACTTTTTGGATGTGAGTTGGGTCAATTTGTGGTATACCACATTTTGTCAATTTTGACAACCAAATATTTTAATCAAACATTACATATGGTGGATATAATAGGGTGTTAGTGGTACATCTGGTCATATCAATTATACAGACTTAAAATTTTCAAAAAATTAAAACATTTTTTTTTTGTTCAAGCTTCTAAGGATGTTTTTCAGCAACAATGATGTTCTATCTTGGAAAATATATCTTTCCCAAATCCCCTCCCCCCATCCCCCAAAAGAAAAAAAAAACATTTGACTAGCTCAGTTGATAGGGCAGGGATATAGAGTTTTATGCCACAATTAAGATTTTTCGGTCATATCAAGGCAGTAAAGTCTGGGATAGTGAAGGAAACTGGAGTACCCAGAGAAAAACCACTAACCCTAGGTTAGCTAACTGACAAAGTTTCTCACTTTAAGCCAAAATAGTGTTTTATCTTGAAAAATATTTTTTTCCCATAATATTATATTTTTCCACAAAATTCAAAAATTGCGAAAACTTCAATATTTCAATTTTACAATGATGATTATAATACAAATATATGGCAAATATAAATTTTTATAGTTATTTATGGATGACAGTGTATATATACTGTGAGATCAAACCTAGGTGACAAAAGGAGCTGGGATCTGTAACTGCATGCTTTGGACCACTTGGCCACTGATGCCCTATTATAGCCAAAAAGGCACTAGATTTGAGCTCCCACAGGACCAGTATTTAAGACTTGTTATTATTTAGGCATAATGCAGTAATTCCATCAAATGTTTTTTTATTTGTTTTATTTTCCTTTATTTTTAGTGAAAATAAAATTTGTTATAATATTGTAATTATGAATGACCGGACTACTTGTATATTAGGTATAAACTACAAAGATCAAATACTTTCCTTCAGGTATATGAAAGTTTATGTGCTAATATAATTAATTACTAGTATTAAAACTCATTAAGATAAAGATAGAGTAATAATTCTATTTCTGTACAGGTAATTTAAATACTGCTTATCTAAGCAATAAAACTACAGGTATATTACACTTGTCACTATAAATCACTCGTATATTTGAACATGTTGATTTGATGTCTCCAACTGAGTTAAAAAAAAGAATTTCAAAATGACCGAAATTCAAATACAGGAAATGAAATTATGCAATATGTCACTTGTTACTATACTGAGAAGTTATCTCTAACCAAAGTACAGATATGTTGTGGCATTGTTCCGGGAAATCATATAGAGGGGTTATCACTCACCAGTTTACATGTGTTGCACTATTGTTTTCAAATGTGTCCGAGACATTTCTGTAGATTTATGGGCCAATGTAAATGACAGGAGCTTGACCTTACGCTCAATAACATAATACAGATTGATGTTTTGACGTCATTAACAAAAATATTCCACAATCTACATGAATTTACTTTTAAACCCCCTGTTTTTTTTGGAAAAAATACAAATGTACTTTAATATTGAAAAACAACTTCAAAAGAAACAATTATTTGTACTTTAAATGATTGATTCAGATTATATGTTATTTATTTGTCACATTTCTCCCAATCCACCAAGTGAAAATTTCATTTATAAAATATTGGTACGCTTGTCTGACTCTGTGAGTTAGCATGTTAAAGTCGCCCTGAGTGCACGCTAGTACAAGGCAGACCATAAAACACGCTGGCAACCCACATGCATACACAAAATTGTTCATGGAGTAATCCATGGAAATTAATAAAATAGTTCTCGTCGTGAATAGCTGAAAAATTGCTGATGCGACATTAAGCAACATTCAACCAACCAGCCAAATCTCTAATGCTGGAGAAAACCACATGGTGATCAATCTCTGACCAGCCAAATCTCTAATGCTGGAGAAAACCACATGGTGATCAATCTCTGACCAGCCAAATCTCTAATGCTGGTGAAAACCACATGGTTATCAATCTCTGGTCAAAGAGTGGAGTAAAACCACATGGAGACCAATCTCTGGTCAAAGAGTGGAGTAAAACTACATGGAGATCAATCTCTGGTCAAAGATTGGAGTAAAACCACATGGAGATCAATCTCTGGTCAAAAAGTGGAGTAAAACCACATTGAGATCAATCTCTGGTCAAAGAATGGAGTAAAACTACATGGAGATCAATCTCTGGTCAAAGAGTGGAGTAAAACCACATGGAGATCAATCTCTGGTCAAAGAATGGAGTAAAATCACATGGTGATCAATCTCTGGTCAAAGAGTCGAGTAAAACCACATGGAGATCAATCTCTGGTCAAAGAGTGGAGTAAAATCACATGGTGACCAATCTCTGGTTAAAGAGTGGAGTAAAATCACATGGTGACCAATCTCTGGTCAAAGAGTGGAGTAAAATCACATGGTGACCAATCTCTGGTCAAAGAGTGGAGTAAAATCACATGGTGACCAATCTCTGGTCAAAGAATGGAGTAAAATCACATGGTGACCAATTTCTGGTCAAAGAGTGGAGTAAAATCACATGGTGACCAATTTCTGGTCAAAGAGTGGAGTAAAATCACATGGTGACCAATCTCTGGTCAAAGAGTGGAGTAAAATCACATGGTGACCAATCTCTGGTCAAAGAGTGGAGTAAAATCACATGGTGACCAATATCTGGTCAAAGAGTGGAGTAAAACCACATGGAGATCAATCTCTGGTCAAAGAGTGGAGTAAAACCACATGGAGATCAATCTCTGGTCAAAGAGTGGAGTAAAATCACATGGAGATCAATCTCTGGTCAAAGAGTGGAGTAAAACCACATGGTGACCAATCTCTGGTCAAAGAATGGAGTAAAATCACATGGTGACCAATTTCTGATCAAAGAGTGGAGTAAAATCACATGGTGACCAATCTCTGGTCAAAGAGTGGAGTAAAATCACATGGTAACCAATCTCTGGTCAAAGAGTGGAGTAAAATCACATGGTGACCAATCTCTGGTCAAAGAATGGAGTAAAATCACATGGTGACCAATCTCTGGTCAAAGAGTGGAGTAAAATCACATGGTGACCAATCTCTGGTTAAAGAATGGAGTAAAACCACATGGGGATCAATCTCTGGTCAAAGAGTGGAGTAAAATCACATGGAGATCAATCTCTGGTCAAAGAGTGGAGTAAAACCACATGGAGATCAATCTCTGGTCAAAGAATGGAGTAAAACCACATGGAGATCAATCTCTGGTCAAAGAGTGGAGTAAAACCACATGGAGATCAATCTCTGGTCAAAGAGTGGAGTAAAATCACATGGTGACCAATCTCTGGTCAAAGAGTGGAGTAAAGCCACATGGAGATCAATCTCTGGTCAAAGAGTGGAGTAAAACCACATGGAGATCAATCTCTGGTCAAAGAGTGGAGTAAAGCCACATGGAGATCAATCTCTGGTCAAAGAGTGGAGTAAAGCCACATGGAGATCAATCTCTGGTCAAAGAGTGGAGTAAAATCACATGGTGACCAATCTCTGGTCAAAGAGTGGAGTAAAGCCACATGGAGATCAATCTCTGGTCAAAGAGTGGAGTAAAACCACATGGTGATCAATCTCTGGTCAAAGAGTGGAGTAAAACCACATGGTGATCAATATCTGGTCAAAGAGTGGAGTAAAATCACATGGTGACCAATCTCTGGTTAAAGAATGGAGTAAAACCACATGGGGATCAATCTCTGGTCAAAGAGTGGAGTAAAATCACATGGAGATCAATCTCTGGTCAAAGAGTGGAGTAAAGCCACATGGAGATCAATCTCTGGTCAAAGAGTGGAGTAAAATCACATGGTGACCAATCTCTGGTCAAAGAGTGGAGTAAAGCCACATGGAGATCAATCTCTGGTCAAAGAGTGGAGTAAAACCACATGGTGATCAATCTCTGGTCAAAGAGTGGAGTAAAACCACATGGTGATCAATCTCTGGTCAAAGAGTGGAGTAAAACCACATGGTGATCAATATCTGGTCAAAGAGTGGAGTAAAATCACATGGTGACCAATCTCTGGTCAAAGAGTGGAGTAAAATCACATGGTGACCAATCTCTGGTCAAAGAGTGGAGTAAAATCACATGGTGATCAATCTCTGGTCAAAGAGTGGAGTAAAATCACATGGTGACCAATCTCTGGTCAAAGAATGGAGTAAAATCACATGGTGACCAATTTCTGATCAAAGAGTGGAGTAAAATCACATGGTGCCCAATCTCTGGTCAAAGAGTGGAGTAAAATCACATGGTAACCAATCTCTGGTCAAAGAGTGGAGTAAAATCACATGGTGACCAATCTCTGGTCAAAGAATGGAGTAAAATCACATGGTGACCAATCTCTGGTCAAAGAGTGGAGTAAAATCACATGGTGACCAATCTCTGGTTAAAGAATGGAGTAAAACCACATGGGGATCAATCTCTGGTCAAAGAGTGGAGTAAAATCACATGGAGATCAATCTCTAGTCAAAGAGTGGAGTAAAACCACATGGAGATCAATCTCTGGTCAAAGAATGGAGTAAAACCACATGGAGATCAATCTCTGGTCAAAGAGTGGAGTAAAACCACATGGAGATCAATCTCTGGTCAAAGAGTGGAGTAAAATCACATGGTGACCAATCTCTGGTCAAAGAGTGGAGTAAAGCCACATGGAGATCAATCTCTGGTCAAAGAGTGGAGTAAAACCACATGGAGATCAATCTCTGGTCAAAGAGTGGAGTAAAGCCACATGGAGATCAATCTCTGGTCAAAGAGTGGAGTAAAGCCACATGGAGATCAATCTCTGGTCAAAGAGTGGAGTAAAATCACATGGAGATCAATCTCTGGTCAAAGAGTGGAGTAAAGCCACATGGAGATCAATCTCTGGTCAAAGAGTGGAGTAAAACCACATGGTGATCAATCTCTGGTCAAAGAGTGGAGTAAAACCACATGGTGATCAATCTCTGGTCAAAGAGTGGAGTAAAATCACATGGTGACCAATCTCTGGTTAAAGAATGGAGTAAAACCACATGGGGATCAATCTCTGGTCAAAGAGTGGAGTAAAATCACATGGAGATCAATCTCTGGTCAAAGAGTGGAGTAAAGCCACATGGAGATCAATCTCTGGTCAAAGAGTGGAGTAAAATCACATGGTGACCAATCTCTGGTCAAAGAGTGGAGTAAAGCCACATGGAGATCAATCTCTGGTCAAAGAGTGGAGTAAAACCACATGGTGATCAATCTCTGGTCAAAGAGTGGAGTAAAACCACATGGTGATCAATCTCTGGTCAAAGAGTGGAGTAAAACCACATGGTGATCAATATCTGGTCAAAGAGTGGAGTAAAATCACATGGTGATCAATATCTGGTCAAAGAGTGGAGTAAAACCACATGGTGATCAATATCTGGTCAAAGAGTAGAGTAAAACCACATGGTGATCAATATCTGGTCAAAGAGTGGAGTAAAACCACATGGTGATCAATCTCTGGTCAAAGAATGGAGTAAAATCACATGGTGACCAATTTCTGATCAAAGAGTGGAGTAAAATCACATGGTGATCAATCTCTGGTCAAAGAGTGGAGTAAAACCACATGGAGATCAATCTCTGGTCAAAGAGTGGCGTAAAACCACATGGTGATCAATCTCTGGTCAAAGAATGGAGTAAAACCACATGGTGATCAATCTCTGGTCAAAGAATGGAGTACAGTAATGGTGCTTTACATCCCAGTCAAAATACTGTAACTTACAACAAAGTGGTCAATTCTAGATGGTGAAAGAAACAAGGTCTTTGAGGAAACCACCCATCTTTGGCAAGTGAACCTACAAACTTACTCATACTTATATCAACCAGAGTGGAACATTATATAAATTATGAGAAGTCCTTTGCTTCATAAATGCTCATGCTGCAGACCACTTGACAACAGAAAACTCAGAATTCAATCAAGGTATCAGTGTCATGATTACTTTACAGACTGTTCAATTTAGAACTAAGAGTTGTGGGGCCATTTTGGTTCAGGCCTTGTGGAAATTGGGATCATAGATAATCCATTTCATTCGAAAACGCTCCATGTCCTGTTTGAACAACAGTACAAATGTTCTTTATACTTGACAGATATCAAAAGCAGACTTTATACCTCACTATATGGGAATTTTTGGGTGTCAGGTTATTTTTTGAACAAATAAAAGATTTTTAAACAAACAAATCATGAAAGTCTCTATATATGTTAAAAAAAATAAAGTTGAACTGGTATTGACATTTTCTGTTTAAAAAAGATAGTTATGTCGGTGTTTGCATTTATATCAAGTTTTAAATGGTTTGTTTAAATTTCTTTAGGAAATCAAATATCAGAATAGAACAATGTAAGACATTGTACATAAAGCTGTCATCAGGCCCCAGTTTCACAATTATTTCTTAACTAAAATGGCAAAAATTGAAACCTGAATAACTTTCTTAGTCTTCAATATATTCCTGAATTTAAGGTATATTATTTAGAACAAAAATCAGAGTAGTAACTCAAATAAAATGTGCACTTACTTCTGCCAAAAAAGTCAGCTATGATTCTGCTACAACTTTTTACAAAATTGACATACTCATGCACTATTTTGAGCAGTGCAGGTAGGATGCTGTAGTGTGCCAATAAGTGACTATCATGACAGGGGGCATCAGTTTTTAAGGTTTATGATGTTCTGAAGCATCCTTTATCTTTCATTTCTAAAATGCTGAGTGCTTAGTGAAAGAACAGTAACTACATGTTTTCAAGTTTTGGTCAGACCCAGCTGGAATTTAAACCCCAACCTCCCATATACAGAGGAAGCACTCTACCAACTGAGTCACCACAGTGGTTAATACATGCATTGCCTAACTGTAACGGCAAGGGAATCCGCTTAATAATAATTCACTTATTCAATTTGATAATGTCAAATAAAAATCCTAATTTTAAACATGGAGCTGCCAGAAAATATATGAATGTTTATCTAAGTTCTTTGACAATCATTCTCTCTGGGTTTAATTTTAGCCTTGAGCATTATAAAGTTTTACTATTACTATTTGTTATGGGTAATGTTGATGAATCAACTGCTCTGTAATTAAACTATGGATAAACAGTTACGTAATCATTTTTTATGAATTGATTCACTCTGAAATCACAGTTGCAATATGTTTTTTGAAACATAAGCCATATCAAGATAGAAATTGTATAAACTCTGGACAATTGAGTTATGAATATAAAAAGTTACCTTGTTTTATAGTGTTCCTATTGTTACTGAAGTTTCTTCCACTGTTCTGTAACAAACAAACTTCTAGTTTTATCTTCTTGGTGTTCCCTTTTTACCACTAAAATTAAGAACAATTTCTTTCTTTTTACCACTAAAATTAAGAACAATTTCTTTCTTTTTTCCACACAAAATTAAGAACAATTCCTTTCTTTTTTCCACACAAAACTAAAAACAATTTCTTTCTTTTTTCCACCAAAAATTAGAAACAATTATTTTGTTTTTTCCACTAAAAACAAAAAAACCATTATGTTATTAAGATAGATACTGAAACAGTGTATATATATTCCAATACATAAACACACAGAGATCCTTTAAATTTAATTTGCTGATATTAAAATTTTTATAACCTAAGTGATAAATTTTAAATCATCCATAAAACATCCAGATAAGATGTATATAAAATATAACCATCAGACATTAATAAACCCTGGGTATATGACGGGAGATATATAACAAATAATAGTACTACCAGATATTACAAGAGAAAAACCCACACAAAACGCCAAAATCAGCAACGAAAAACCACATAAAATACCAAAAAAACCCGCATAAAATACCAAAATCAGCAGCGGAAAGTGACAGGAAATGCTATTAAAGCCTTTAAACACATGAAAAAAACTCCAAAGACATTACGGACATGCTAGGAAACTCATGAATGATAGATAAATTCTTGATTCCATGAGTAAATATAGATCTATGGTATCTTACATAGTATCTATCTTCTGAATTGTTTACTGAGCAATAAACCTTAAGTCAGTCACTCTATAAGTAAATAATTAATCGTAGCAGTTATCTGTCCGAGGATATATATAGAGCACTTATATATACCAGACTGGCCTCATCTCTAATCCCAAAGTCAAATATATTGTTAGATCTTCAGTGTTAAAATGTGCTACTTAAAACGTTTTAATGACATGAAAATTTTATATTAAAAATGAAGATCGAAATTAGCATAGAAATTTGATACAGCACACTTCAAAAATCTTCAAAACATATGTATTTAGTAGTTTTTTCTTTATTTTGGTGATTTTGACAATGTTGAATTATTTAAACTTTATATTAGTACAAGCATTCTTGACAAGTAAGTGTACATTGAGACTCAGAGGAATGCTGCAAGGAATGTCAATGATCAAGACATTGCTCCAGTACATCCATTAACCGAATGAATGGACACTGGCTGGTATGCTTGTTGTTAACCTTGCAACCATCTGAAATCCCATACAAGGTTTAATTGATTGATTGATTGATTGATTGATTGAATGGATTTCAAGTCCCAGTCAAGAAAGTTTCACTTATACCTAGACATTGCCAGCTATAGGCATGATAGGTGAAGTGGCATAATTTTTTTCCTTTGTAGTGTGCTTAGGACAATGCAAGGAGTGTTCTTTAACATGCTATGAAATATTATATTCTTCTATGGGATGAAGTATTACATTTTTTAAAAATTGGCAGAGATGAAATGCAGCCCCTGTCATGACACAGGACATCTGTTTTTAAGTTCTCTTCCATGGAATCTCTAAATGCTGAGTGTTTGGCAAAAGAACAGTCACTACTTTTTTTAAGTCTTGGTTAGACCCTGGTTTGGGTTCCAACCCGAAACCTTCCACATATGGAGTGAGCACTCTACCAACCAATGTGCTTTAGTGGTAGCATACAAGAGGTAGTATGGTACTCTAAGTCATTTGACGTCACTGAAGCCAGGATAAGTACCAGTATGCTGAGTCTAGTGGCTTTGGACAGACTTAACTTAGATGTTCAAGTACATATGTACTGAAGTTTAAACTTAAGTGACTATTTATACCCCCTTAAACACAGTTTAAAGGGGGGGTATATATAGGAATATATACTATATATATTCCTATATATAGGAATCATCATGTCCGTCCATCCCAATACCATATCAGTTCCATATTCTCCATGTCTATGGATGGATTTTGATCAAACTTGGAATATATGAAGAGGTTATTTGTGGTTGAAATATGAAACAAAGGGACCATATAAGTGGTTCTAATGGAAAGGTGATGTTTACATCTTGGGGATTATTCTACTCAGTTTCACTTTCGTCCATTTCGTTTTTCTCTGGTTCTAATGGAAAGGTGATCTTTATATATAAGTCACTGTTAAGATAGGTAACTATAACAGGTTTTACTTTTTATACAAGTGTTCTTTATATACAAGTGTTCTTTATATAGAAGTGTTCTTAATATAGAAGTTCCTTTTTAATTGAATTCTAAAACAAAAAAGGACCTTAAAACAGTAGTCTTAATCAGCGAGTAGTCCGTATATAGACATGGTTACTACAGCATGTTTTACTATATAGACAGGTGGTCTTTATATAGAACAGGTTACTACAGCATGTTTTACTATATAGACAGGTGGTCTTTATATAGAACAGGTTACTACAGCATGTTTTACTATATAGACAGGTGGTCTTTATATAAAACAGGTTACTACAGCATGTTTTACTATATAGACAGGTGGTCTTTATATAGACATGGTCACTACAGCATGTTTTACTATATAGACAGGTGGTCTTTACATAAAACAGGTCACTACAGCATGTTCTATTGTATAGATAGGTGGTCTTTATATAGACATGGTCACTACAGCATGTTCTATTGTATAGATAGGTGGTCTTTATATAGACATGGTCACTACAGCATGTTCTATTGTATAGGTAGGTGGTTTTTATATAGACATGGTCACTACAGCATGTTTTACTATATAGACATGGTCACTACAGCATGTTTTACTATATAGACATGGTCACTACAGCATGTTTTACTATATAGACATGGTCACTACAGCATGTTTTACTACATAGACATGGTCACTACAGCATGTTTTACTATATAGACATGGTCACTACAGCATGTTTTACTATATAGACATGGTCACTACAGCATGTTCTATTGTATAGGTAGGTGGTCTTTATATAGACATGGTCACTACAGCATGTTTTACTATATAGACAGGTGGTCTTTATATAGACATGGTCACTACAGCATGTTTTACTATATAGACAGGTGGTCTTTATATAGACATGGTCACTACAGCATGTTCTATTGTATAGGTAGGTGGTCTTTATATAGACATGGTCACTACAGCATGTTCTATTGTATAGGTAGGTGGTCTTTATATAGACATGGTCACTACAGCATGTTTTACTATATAGACAGGTGGTCTTTATATAGACATGGTCACTACAGCATGTTCTATTGTATAGGTAGGTGGTCTTTATATAGACATGGTCACTACAGCATGTTCTATTGTATAGGTAGGTGGTCTTTATATAGACATGGTCACTACAGCATGTTCTATTGTATAGGTGGGTGGTCTTTATATAGACATGGTCACTACAGCATGTTCTATTGTATAGGTAGGTGGTCTTTATATAGACATGGTCACTACAGCATGTTCTATTGTATAGGTAGGTGGTCTTTATATAGACATGGTCACTACAGCATGTTCTATTGTATAGATAGGTGGTCTTTATATAGACATGGTCACTACAGCATGTTCTATTGTATAGGTAGGTGGTCTTTATATAGACATGGTCACTACAGCATGTTCTATTGTATAGATAGGTGGTCTTTATATAGACATGGTCACTACAGCATGTTCTATTGTATAGGTAGGTGGTCTTTATATAGACATGGTCACTACAGCATGTTCTATTGTATAGGTAGGTGGTCTTTATATAGACATGGTCACTACAGCATGTTCTATTGTATAGGTAGGTGGTCTATATATAGACATGGTCACTACAGCATGTTCTATTGTATAGGTAGGTGGTCTTTATATAGACATGGTCACTACAGCATGTTCTATTGTATAGATAGGTGGTCTTTATATAGACATGGTCACTACAGCATGTTCTATTGTATAGGTAGGTGGTCTATATATAGACATGGTCACTACAGCATGTTCTATTGTATAGGTAGGTGGTCTATATATAAACATGGTCACTACAGCATGTTCTATTGTATAGGTAGGTGGTCTTTGTATAGACATGGTCACTACAGCATGTTCTATTGTATAGGTAGGTGGTCTTTATATAGACATGGTCACTACAGCATGTTCTATTGTATAGGTAGGTGGTCTATACATAATTATATTAACTACCCTGTCTGTGTATTAATTCTTTAATAAAACAATATATGGATTTATTTAAGAGTGTTATCTTTTTATACAAGTTATAACATTGGTTAGCTTAAAAAATATTTACTTTTGCTGCATGGCAGATGAATAAACCTTTAATTTATGTTTAAAAATATTGATACAAAATATTACCAAGAGGCTGGGATAGTGCCTTAAAACTCACAAAATGAATTACTAGCACAAGCTGAAAATCCTAATAAATCCAAATAAGGCTTTAGATTTTGCCCGCTATTTAAGATTTAATAGAAAAACTTTTTTTCAGGTTATATGTGACCTAGTGATCCACTTTTCATTGCTATTACAATGCTTCATGGCATCTCTCTAAAATCCTTCAAAATTTATGGAGCCTAAAAGTCTTGTTATCAGAAACTGCTAGGGGACCTGGGTGGCCAAGTGGTCTAAAGTGTAGTTACAGTGGTCTAAAGCACAATTACAGATCACAGCACATCTCACTGTAACTCTCTCTCCTTCTTGCTTTCATCCAACCAACCAATCCATCCATCCATCCATCCATCCATCCATCAATCAATCAATCAATCAATCAATCAATCAATCAATCAATCTTCTGATTCTTGACAAATATTCACAGTTTTCTTAAAATACCATTCAAGATATATAAGAAATGACTTGAGCATGAATAAATGGAGTGAGCCAAAACATTATACATCAGTGACAAGACACAGGCAGTTATAATGATATACTAGTATTTAAAAAAACCTCAGAATTTTTAATAAGTTTCAATAAATTTATAAGTAAGTACCCTTTATAAAGATGTACAGATATTATCAGTTTATCGGGACATTAATACCCTTACTTAAAATGCTAAATCATATAAAGAGATAAATAATTCATAAAAAATAGTAGTGAAATCAACATTGTGGAATTTAACCAATTTTCACTTCAGCATTTTACTTGCCAAGTTGGCAATTTTTAGCTGTTATTACCTGTCAGTTGGGGGTTTGAATCCTTGCAGGTTTGACCAACATCTTATGAATTATGACAAATATTTATGGCAAATTTCCTTAAAATCATTCATACCAAGATTTATGGAAAGGAATTGAGACAGATTGAGCACAATACATGGTACATTAGTGAAAAAAAGGATATATAGATATACATGCATTAAACAAATCAACAGAGTTTTTTTTTAACTATTAGATAAATTTATGCGTAAGTACCCTTTATAAAGATGTACAGATTTTATCAGTTAACAGGACATTTATACCCTTACTTTAAAATGCCAAAACATTAAAAAATAAATAATTCATAAAACTCAGTGGAAAAACCAGCAGTGTGTAAGGTAAAAGCAATTACAACAAGCTTAGCATCAAACAACTTAATATCTAAAACTCTGTAACAAGACCAGTATCAAACAGATTATAATATGAACCGTTAAAATAAAATATCGTTTTCTTTTGTCAACTGGTAAATTGTTATTATCAGTATAATACTAAGAGCTACTCTAGCTACTCTAGCTTATAGGAATTATAGTATGTATTGTAAGTAATTTCTAGAAGCTATTTATTACTGTAAATGTCACGAAAACTGCTGACAGCTTAAGGAGAAAAAGATTTTTTATTAAATTCAACAATTTTTCAAGTATGCATAAAATTTACTGTCCTTCACTGCCTAACATTTCAGAATTGAGTTCAAAGAAATATAGATTTATATACAAAGTTATGTTTTTATCATCATAAAAAAGAATATCTGCGGTAATGACAGTAAAAATACAGATTTATATATAAAAACATCACAAAATTTCTCTTTCCACTGATACCTAGTCAAACTTTTCTATAAAGATCACCCAAGAGAACCAGTAAAAGTGACCTTTATGGGCAGATGGTTCTTATATACAGGTTTAAATATCATGAATAAAGAACGATTGGGATACTATTTTACTGGCCTTTAAAAACAGTTGGTCCTTATATAGAAGTGTGGCCTTTACGACAGGTTGGACTTTACTTTAATCCCCTTATCTCAGCCTCCTAAAAAAGCTGATCCAGTTGTAAGTCAAACCCCTTAACTAAGCCCCCTATAGTAGCTGTTTCAGTTGTAAGTCAGACCCCTTAACTTGATGCCTATAGTAGCTATTCCAGTTGTAATTGTTCCAGTCATATGTCAAACCCCTTAATTCATCCTAACCCCAGTAGCTGTTCCAGTTGATGAAGTTATTTTTAATTTATTAATTTATTTTTAAGTTTATGCTGCTCAAGGAATGGGTTAGCTTTTTCCTTTCAATTTTGAACACTGCAAAGACAAGTGCAAATGTGTCTTTTATGTCAGATGTCCGCTGTTTTTTATCGGAATTTAAAAAACTCTTACTGATTTTAATTTTTGAGTGGTGGATACATTCGGAAATAGTTTTGTCGTGTGCTATTCTTTTTTTTTTTGGGGTGGGGGTGTTTGTTACATGGGGGCTCGAAAGTATCACGTGACGCTATCGCACCTCTGTATGTAAAGAATGTTTAAGCACACTTGCGCGATACTGAGTAGCACTTGTGTTTTGCAGTGCATGTATATATGTTGTCTACATATACATTGTCACGGGCACTGTTGATTCTGAAGTCTGAAAATGAACTTAAATTATTTGATTAAGCTACAATTATGTAACTCGCCCTATATTTAGACTTTAGTGTTAGCCGTGCGCGTGATTATGTAATTTTAAATTAATGTTAGAGGCAATGTGACCTAATAATTATAAGGCTTTTCAATATAAATGTCAAGAAAGTTAAGTCGGGACAAAATGTATAGAAAATGTATTGGAAGTATTTAGAAAATCTTTGGGGAGGGTTTTGGCTGGAGAGGGATAATATATGTCATAAAAATGATCCTGTATCTTGGTTAATTTTCCATACATTTGTCGATGCCACACTTACATTTAGAATGTTTCTTATAGCCACAATACTTTTACGATATGATGAATAATCTGTCTATTGGAAGTGTAAATTGCCGTGGGCTCTCTTCTGACCATGTTAAAAGAAGAGATATTTTCTCTCGTTGCAGAAGAGATTATGATATCACATTTTTAATTGATAGTCATTGCAAAAAGGAATTAGAAGCTTATTGGAAAAATGAATGGGGATACAATGCCTATTTTAGCTCTCACACCAGTAACAGCCGAGGTATAATTATCTTATTTAAAAATAATTTTGAATATAAAGTACATAGAAAGATAATTGATAATGATGGGAACTTTCTACTTTTAGATGTTACAATAGGAGGAAATAGGATGACCCTTGCCGCTATCTACGGGCCTAGCGAAGACTGCCCACCTTTCTTTATAAATTTGCAAAAGCAATTACAGATAATTGGAAATACGTCAATAATAATGGGTGGGGACTTTAACGTACCATTGGAATATGATATAGATACATTAAATTACCTACACAAAAATAATATAAAATCTAACAAACAAATCCATAATATGATTCATGAATTAGACTTAATAGATGTTTGGAGAGTTCTGTATCCAGATAGCACCCGATTTACCTGGAGGGGACCACATAGAAAACAATCAAGACTAGATTACTTCCTAATTTCATCTAATCTTCAAATGTATGTCGTAGACTCAGATATTGGTACCAGTTACAGGTCAGATCATTCTCCAGTCAAAATTGAACTAAAATTTATACAAAGTGAAAGGGGAAGGGGGGTATGGAAATTTAATAATAGCTTGCTACATGATGAAGAGTATATTAATATAATAAAAAACTGTATAAGGGAAACACGCGATCAATATATTATTAACGAAAAAGATGGAAAGGCACATTACTCGATAGATGATCAATTATTATGGGATACCATTAAATTAATGATTAGAGGCAAAACTATTTCTTATTCTTTATATAAAAAAAGGGAAAGGGATAAAAAAGAAAAACAATTAGAAGATGATTTAACTCGTCTGTATTCACAAAATAAGTATGATGAACTAAAAGATGATGTAGGAAAAATTGAATCCGAGCTCAGGGAATTAAGAGAGAAAAAAATTAAAGGGGTAATTATGAGAGCAAAGGCAAAATGGAGTGTTGAAGGCGAAAAAAGTACAAAATATTTTTGCAACTTGGAAAAAAGACATTTTACTGAAAAAATTATCCCTAAAATAATTCTTGACGACGGTACGGAAATAACTGACCAAAATGACATATTGCTGAAACAGAAGGAATATTATGAACATCTCTATAAAACAAAAAACAATACAATATCTCCTGAGCAAGAAAAAACTTTCTTTGATCCAAAAAACCCTTTTTTAAATTTTTTAAATAAAGAAACATGTGACCCCCTGGAAGGAGAGCTTGAGTATAACGAATGTCTTAAAACACTTAAAAATATGAAAAATGGTAAATCTCCGGGCCTTGACGGTTTTACTTTAGAGTTCTATAAGTTCTTTTGGACGGATATTCATGAACATTTAATAAAAGCATTAAACTGTGCTTATGAAAAAGGTTCTTTATCTATTACCCAGAAACAAGGTATTATTACTTGTCTATCCAAGGAAGGAAAAATCAAAATTTTACTTTAAAAATTGGCGACCTATTACCCTACTTAATGTAGATTATAAAATAGCTTCTGCTTCAATTGCAAATAGAATAAAAACAGTTTTGGATGACTTGATTAGTGAAACTCAAACAGGCTTTTTAAAGAATAGATATATTGGCGAATGTTCCCGTTTAACTATGGACGTAATTGAAAAAAGTGAAAATGAAAAAATACCAGGGATTTTGTTGCTTTTAGATTTTGAAAAAGCATTTGACTCGATTGAATGGTCTTTTATCAAACAAACATTACGTTTCTTCGGTTTTGGAAACTCCATCATATGCTGGTTTGAAACGTTTTATAATGGGGCAGTCAGTCTTGTTCAAAACAATGGTTACATTTCAAACTTTTTCTCTGTTGAAGGTGGTGTGCGGCAGGGTGATCCTCTATCTCCCTATCTTTTTATATTATGTGTAGAATTGTTGAGTGCTGCTGTTAAAAATGATCCCAATATAAAAGGTATAACTTTGAATGGATCAGAGTATCTGATTAGTCAGTACGCTGATGACACATCGCTTACATTAGACGATAATGAACATTCTTTAAACAGAGCTTTGTTCCTAATTGAAGATTTCGCCGACTGTTCTGGTCTGAGAGCTAATTTTGATAAAACTGAGGCTATATGGTTTGGATCAAAAAGGGGGTTTAAAGAAAAATATAACACTGATATACCAATTTCTTGGAATTTTGAAGGGAAATTCAAATTGTTAGGAATAAAATATAATCTCAGTAGGGAAGGGGGCGACTTTTATTTAGAAAATTACACTGAAAAAATCAATTCTTTCAAAAAACTTTTGAACGATTGGCTATTGCCCACTTGATGAAAAAATATGATTTGAAAGTAAATTTTCTAGAATATTATAGCTTAATCAGAGCAATTCCTAAGCAATGGAAAAGTATCATAAAAAATGCATGTCCAATACCTCAGGTACATCATCCGCTAATAAAATCATTAAAAACTTCGGAAAATATAGCAAAACATTTCAACCGTCTTTTTATAAACAAAATATACCAAAAGCCTAATTCGCAAGAAAGATGGAGAGTTAAACTGAATATAGAGTTTACAGATGAACATTGGAATTATATATACATTATACCATTTAGAATAACAAAAGATACAAAACTAAGGTCATTTCAATTCAAACTCAACCACGGTATTTACTTTACAAACATCAAACTTATGCAGAGTAAATTATACGAAACTGAATTGTGTACATTTTGTTCAGAAACGAAGGAAACAATTACTCATCTCTTTATTGAATGTTCATGTGTAAAGTCTATATGGTATCAACTCTTAGAAGACATTAGAGTACAAACCAATATAAAAATTGAAAATACCACTGAAAACCTGCTATTCGGTATAAAAAGTAACGACTCTAATTTAAATGTTGTAAATTTATGTTTACTTATAGCAAAATATTACATCCATACATGCAGAATGAAAAATATACAACCTTCTTACCAAGCCTGTATAGAACTTATAAGATTTTATCGAAAAATAGAACTTTTTTCTTTGTATATGCATACCCCGGCAAAAGCACAATTCATTAAGCAAAAGTGGCAATTTCTATGATTATAATATACATGTTTTTTCATATGATAATATTTGCATCTATGTTAAGAAAATGTACGTGTATATGTGATTTGGATTTGAAATGTATATCGGATTCATTAAGGATCGAATAAAAACTTTGAAAGACAAAAAAAAAAACTTTGTTGATGAAGGAAACCAGTATATTTGGCAAACGGCAAATGAGAAAGCAGTGAAAACCTAGTCACTAGATTACATAATCAAAAATGACAGTTACTTACATAAAAATCTATATCCTTGTACGGATTGCACAAGACACATTCTCCCCAAAAAAAAAAAACCAACATTAGTGATAATTTAAATCACAATTACCAAAATAACAAAAAATTATTGTTTACTACAAGCACCAGATTTTTTGACATTTAGTGGTGATGTAAGATTTGATATTTAAAAGTGTAATTTTAACAGCTTAAATATAATAATAAGGTATCAAATTATTTTAAGTATGAAACATTCTAGAGTCAATGTCAATTTTACCTGACAAAACACATAAATCATTATAATCTTATATACAGTTAAACCTGACAGGGGGACCATCTTTATAGAAAGCTTAAGATCACATGGCCCACGGTTTAACTATCATTATCACTAAGATTTGCTCCAACTGAAAACATCCTAAGTCTAACTGCAGTAGGTTATTAATCAGCTAAATTAGTAAAAACTTAAAACACTAGGCCATTTCAATATTTGTTTGCATCTGTGACCTTGACCTTTAAACCCATGACCTTTATTTATATATCAAATTATCTTTATGTCAATACCTTCAATATTCTAATATAATTACAAACTGGGCGTGGTTAAAGTCACTTTTAAATTTTGATTGGTCAATTTGGATATAAATGACGCCAGTTTTGACATGTTATTTTGTATAACATTGCAGTTTTGCCGGAACTACCTTCGGTGTTTCCAAATCTATAAATAGATTTAATGTTGACAATGGGAAAATAATGTAGGTCAACTCTCGGGAGATAATGGGTAAAATCGTTTAAAAATAAAATAGAAAAAAATGAATGAGTAATTTTTTTATTTATTAAAATATTAAAAAATAATATAAAATAAAAATTCAAAGGATTATTACAAGTTCGCTGCTACACAAATCTGAACGATGCTGGGGTAGAACTACGACACATTACCGGGGGTATGATAATGTCTGGGCATCGAAGTGAGGCTTCTATTAGGAGTTATGGCAGGGATTGTTCAACAAATCAAAAACGTAACATAAGTGACATGCTGAGTAAACCGACAACCAGCTACATACCACAAACATCACTTGAATCATCCATCGCAAACCACGAAGTACTTCAGGAATCTACTACATTACATTCTCAAAAGCACGCTATTTTTACACAAATCATTTCAAATACAAATACAAATACGCTTAGTCCTCTTCAATAAGTACAACCAATGGATTTCTACACAATCCATCATTTAACAACTGCAAGATATCATTTAATCTAGACAACAGCACATCCCCACGTATAAACTGTGCTGCCGATGACAAATTTGAAATTGTTGTGAATTTGAAACTTTGTTGACGTCACACGTTAATACATTGTATTTAAAAAATCTTCAATGAATTCTTTGTTAATTTTGCTGTGAAAATTAATTGGTATACTGAATCCACAAAAACGCTGGTTGTCTTATTTTTCCTGTTCAAATAATTATTTTACTTTTTCTCGCCTCTCAGCTGCTGACCTATTTGGCGGGTATCCAAGTGTGACCGATATAACCGAGGTAAACAATGTGTATTATTGCGCTAAAGTACACAAAGTAGTTCGTTTTAGTTTGATCGTTATTTAAGGTCTTACACATCGACGATAGGGTTTGTAATTATAAGGATTGTTTGTCATTTTGTGTAAATTTATTGAAGTATAACATCACGATGACGGAAAACAAATTACGTATAAAATCGCTGCGCTACGCTACGCGATTTTATACAATTTGTTTTCCGTCATCGTGATGTTATACTTCAATAAATTTACACAAAATGACAAACAATCCTTAAATACATGCCTATACAATAATTTAATAGTTTTTGAGATAATTGACTATTTCAGTATAGGTTTGCATGTGTGACATTGACCTTTGAACCCATGACCTTCATTTATATATCAAAATTATTGTAAGGCCGATATCTACAATATTCTAATATACATGCCTATACAATAGTTTTATAGTTTTTTTAGATAATTAACCATTTCAGTATAAGTTTGCATGTGTGACCTTGACCTTTGAACCCATGACCTTCATTCATACATCAAAATGACTGTTAGGTCAATTCCTCCAATATCCTAATATATTATACAATTATAGCACCAATTTGAGGTCAATATATGTTTTATTGACCACTGGATAGAAATATTGACTGAGGACTTTGTATTGTCAAAAACAAACATGCATGTCCAAATCCACTAACACAAAGTAAAAAAAATGAAACTGACAAATTAGGTTAAACATGTGAATTTTCACCACGGCAGTGAGACTAGGTGCCCATTAAGGGTAAGTACCTCCTGCTTAAGTAGCTACACCCTCTAGTGAGACTAGGTGCCCATTAAGGGTAAGTGCCTCCTGCTTAAGTAGCTACATCCTCTAGTGAGACTAGGTGCCCATTAAGGGTAAGTACCTCCTGCTTAAGTAGCTACACCCTCTAGTGAGACTAGGTGCCCATTAAGGGTAAGTACCTCCTGCTTAAGTAGCTACACCCTCTAGTGAGACTAGGTGCCCATTAAGGGTAAGTGCCTCCTGCTTAAGTAGCTACATCCTCTAGTGAGACTAGGTGCCCATTAAGGGTAAGTACCTCCTGCTTAAGTAGCTACACCCTCTAGTGAGACTAGGTGCCCATTAAGGGTAAGTACCTCCTGCTTAAGTAGCTACACCCTCTAGTGAGACTAGGTGCCCATTAAGGGTAAGTGCCTCCTGCTTAAGTAGCTACACCCTCTAGTGAGACTAGGTGCCCATTAAGGGTAAGTGCCTCCTGCTTAAGTAGCTACACCCTCTAGTGAGACTAGGTGCCTATTAAGGGTAAGTACCTCCTGTTTAAGTAGCTACATCCTCTAGTGAGACTAGGTGCCTATTAAGGGTAAGTACCTCCTGCTTAAGTAGCTACATCCTCTAGTGAGACTAGGTGCCTATTAAGGGTAAGTACCTCCTGCTTAAGTAGCTACATCCTCTAGTGAGACTAGATGCCCATTAAGAGTAAGCCCCTCCTGTTTAAGTAGCCAACCCCTTTAGTGAGACTAGGTGCCCATTAAGTGTAAGAACCTCCTGTGTAAGTAGCTAACCCCTCTAGTGAGACTAGGTGCCCATTAAGGGTAAGTACCTCCTGCTTAAGTAGCTACATCCTCTAGTGAAACTAGGTGCCCATTAAGGGTAAGTACCTCCTGCTTAAGTAGCTACATCCTCTAGTGAAACTAGGTGCCCATTAAGGGTAAGTACCTCCTGCTTAAGTAGCTACATCCTCTAGTGAAACTAGGTGCCTATTAAGGGTAAGTACCTCCTGTTTAAGTAGCTAACCCCTCTAGTGAGACTAGGTGCCCATTATGGGTAAGCACCTCCTGTTTAAGTAGCTACATCCTCTAGTGAAACTAGGTGCCTATTAAGGGTAAATACCTTCTGCTTAAGTAGCTACATCCTCTAGGGAGACTAGGTGCCCATTAAGGGTAAATACCTTCTGCTTAAGTAGCTACATCCTCTAGGGAGACTAGGTGCCTATTAAGGGTAAATACCTTCTGCTTAAGTAGCTACATCCTCTAGGGAGACTAGGTGCCTATTAAGGGTAAATACCTTCTGCTTAAGTAGCTACATCCTCTAGTGAGACTAGGTGCCCATTAAGGGTAAATACCTTCTGCTTAAGTAGCTACATCCTCTAGGGAGACTAGGTGCCAATTAAGGGTAAACACCTCTTGCTTAAGTAGCTACACCTCTATATGTACAATCATTATTGACTTAAGATTAAATTGATTTGAATCAAATTAAAATTAGTCTAATTTTATGATGACTTTTTTCTTTGATGACAAAATAACAAAAAACAACATATATTATGTTTTACTAAGAAGTTACTACTGGCTCATGATAACCTGCACTTTACAAATGTCGTGGAATGAAATAAGGTGCCATCCATCAATCAAGAAATACAAAGTCCTATCATTTTTCTATATTTAAACTCTGAATAGTCTTACTCTTTCTTATACAACCTAAGTTTTTACAGTCATTACTACAGTTGTAAGTTGACCTCTTAACTTGACCCCTATAGTAGCTGTTCCTGTTGTTAGTCAGACCCCTTAACTTGACCCCTATAGTAGCTGTTCCTGTTGTTAGTCAGACCCCTAAACTTGACCCCTATAGTAGCTGTTCCAGTTGTAAGTCAGACCCCTTAACTTGACCCTTTAAAGTAGCTGTTCCTGTTGTTAGTCAGAACCCTAAACTTGACCCCTATAGTAGCTGTTCCTGTTGTTAGTAAGACCCCTAAACTTGACCCCTATAGTAACTGTTCCTGTTTTAAGTCGGACAGAATAATAAACTGAAAGTAGATAATTCTTAATACACCATACTGACTAAAGTTACTTAATTCTTCTGCTTTCTTGCACATACACTGGTGATAAACTTTGTTGATAAAGGAAACCAGTATAGTTGGCAAATGGCAAATGAGAAAGCAGTGAAAACCTAGTCACTAGATTACATAACAAAAATGACAGTTACCGGTACTTACATAAAAATCTATATCCTTGTACGGATTGCATAAGACACATTCTCCCCCCCCCCCAAAAAAAAACCAACATTAGTCATAATTTAAATCAAAATGATCATAAGGCCAATATTCTAATATACATACCTGTACAAAAAAGTTTAAAGTTTTTGAGATAAATAAACATTTCAGTAGTTGTTTGTATCTATGACCTTGACCTTTGAATCCATGACCTTCATTCATATATCATAATGACCATTGTGCTATTACCTACAATATTCTAATATACATGCCTATACAAAAAGTTAATAGTTGTGCAGATAATTAATTACTTTAGTATTCATTTGCATCTGTGACCTTGACTTTTGAACCAATAACCTTCATTCATATATCAAAATGGTTGTAAGGCTAATTCCTATAATATTCTAATATACATGCATATACAAAAAGTTATAGTTTCCAAGATAATTAACCATTTAGGTATTTATTCGCATCTGTGACCTTGACCTTTGAACCCACGAGCTTCATTCATATATCAAAATGATCCTTAGGATAATACCTTAAATATTTTTATATACATGCCTATACAAAAAGTTTATAGTTTTTGAGATAATTAACCATTTCAGTACTTGTTTACATCTGTGACCTTGACCTTTGAAACCATGACCTTTATTTATATACCAAAATGACCATTGTGCCATTACCTACAATATTCTAATATACATGCCTATACAAAAAATTCATAGTTGTGCAGATAATTATTTATTTTGGTAGTTGGACATCTGTGACCTTGACTTTTGAACCCATGACCTTGATCTATGTATCAAAATGATCGTCATGTCAATACCTACAATAACTAAAATCATATGCCATTATCACCAGAAATGTTTAAAAAATAGCATTTTTTATCAAATGTCAAAAACTGGGACATTACCTTGACCTTTCACCTTGACATCAATTGAAAGAAAATTGCAAGACAAGATCAACAGTGAAAACTCCATACAATTATCTTCAGCCGTTATGAAGTTATAACAATAAATGTCTCATTTTAAAATTACATAATTTTACGCAAAAAACGTGTAACCTATTTTTCGTCTAATTTTTATGAAAAACACAATTTTATTGTTCCTAGGTATCCTGAATCCAAATACCTAATCAAAATTTGCCTGCACCTTTTGGTTTCAGAGAAGAAATTGTTTTTGTCTTTTGGCTATTTATAGTAACGGCAGCCATATTTTTGGGCGTAGTCAAACCCCGAACACAATTTTGAAAGCCTGTTACCTAGGCATGATAGTCACCAAGTTTATCAAATTTGGCTCAGTAGTTTTGGAGGAGAAGATTAAAATGTAAAGTTTACACATGACAGACGACGCACGACACACTACGGACGACGGATGGTGATAGATTGCAATAGCTCATCTGAGCCTTTTGGCTCAGGTGAGCTAAAAATATTGGTCATAACAAGCACTAAATTTTATGACATTTAGTGTATATCCTTGTACAGATTGCATAAGACACATTTTCCCAAAAAAGCATTAGTGATAAATCAAATCAAAATTACAAAAATAACAAAAAATATTGTTTATAACAAGCACTAGATTTTTTGACATTTAGTGGTGATGTAAGATTTGATATTTAAAAGTGTAATTTTAACAGCTAAATATAATAATAAGGTATCAAATTATTTTAAATATGAAACATTCTAGAGTCAATGTCATGACAAAACACATAAATCATTATAATCTTATATACAGTTAAACCTGACTGGGGGACCATCTTTATAGAAAGCTTAAGATCACATGGCCCACGGTTTAACTATCATTATAACTAAGATTTGCTCCAACTAAAAACATCTAAAGTCTAGCTGCAGTAGATTATTAATAAACAAGAGGCCCATGGGCCTTAACGCTCACCTGTGACCTTTGAACCCATGAGCTTCATTCAAATATCAAAATGATAATTAGGATAATATTTTAATATACATCCCTATACAAAAAGTTTATAGTTTTTGAGATAAATAATCATCTCAGTACTTGTTTGTATCTGTGATCTTGACATTTAAACTCATGCTCTTCATTAATGACCACTGTGCCAGTACCAACAATATTCTAATATACATGCCTATACAAAAAGTTAATAGTTTTCAAGATAATTAACCATTTAGATATTCTTTTGCATCTGTGACCTTGACCTTTGAACCCATGACCTTCATTCATATATCAAAATGATCATTAGGATAATACCTAAATATTATAATATACATGCCTATACAAAAAGTTAATAGTTTTTGAGATAAATCATTTCAGAACTTGTTCACATCTGTGACCTTGACCTTTGAACCCATAACCTTCATTCATATATAAAAATGGTTGTAAGGCTAATACCTACAATATTCTAATATACATGCATATACAAAAAGTTAACAGTTTTCAAGATAATTAACCATTCAGGTATTCATTCACATCTGTGACCTTGACCTTTGAACCCATGACCTTCATTCATATATCAAAATGATCGTTAGGATAATACCTAAAATATTCTAATATACATGCCTATACAAAAAGTCTATAGTTTTTGAGATAAATAATCATTTCAGTACTTGTTTACATCTGTGACCTTGACCTTTGAACTCATGACCTTTATTTATATATCAAAATGACCATTGGGCCATTACCTACAATATTTTAATATACATGCCTATACAAAAAGTTCATAGTTTTGCAGATAATTAACTATTTTGGTAAACTTGTACATCTGTGACCTTGACCTTTGAACCCATGACCTTAATCGATATATCAAAATGATCGTCATGTCAATACCTACAATTAACCAAAAATCCTTCATCATTATTACCAGAAATGTTTAAAAAATAGCATTTTTTATCACAGGTCAAAAACTGGGACATGACCTTGACCTTTGACCTTGACATCAATCGGAAGAATATCGCAAGACAAGATCAACGGTGAAAACTCCATACAAGTATCTTCAGCCATTATGAAGTTATAACAATAAATGTCTCATTTTAAAAATTACATAATTTTACGCAAAAAACGCGTAACCTATTTTTCGTCCAATTTTCATGAAAAACACAATTTTAGTGTATCTAGGTATCCTGAATCCAAAAATCTAATTAAAATTTGCCTGCACCTTTTGGTTTCAGAGAAGAAGATTTTGTCTTTTGGCTATTTATAGTAACGGCAGCCATATTGTTGGGCGTGGTCAAACCCCGAACACAATTTTGAAAGGCTGTTACCCAGGCATAATAATCACCAAGTTTCATCAAATTTGGCTCAGTAGTTTTGGAGGAGAAGATTAAAATGTAAAGTTTACGCACGACGCACGACACACGACGCACGACGCACGATGGACGACGGATGACGGACGGTGATACATAGCAATAGCTCACCTGAGCCTTTTGGCTCAGGTGAGCTAAAAACTAGGCCATTTCAATATTTGTTTGCATCTGCTACCTTGCCCTTTAAAACCCATGACCTTTACATATATCAAAATTAAATGTCAATACCTTCAATATTCTAATATACATGCCTATACAATAATTCTATAGTTTTTGAGATAATTGACCATTTCAGTATAGGGGTTTGCATCTGTGACCTTGACCTTTGAACCCATGACCTTCATTTATATATCAAAATGATTTTAAGGCCCAAACCTACAATATTCTAATATACATGCCTATACAATACTTTTATAGCTTTTGAGATAATTAACCTTGCATGTGTGACCTTGACCTTTGAACCCATGACCTTCATTCATACATGAAAATAATTGTTAGGTCAATTCCTCCAATATCCTAATATATTATACAATTATAGCACCAATTTGAGGTCAATATATGTTTTATTGACCACTGGATAGAAATATTGACTGAGGGTTTGTATTAGTCAAAAAACAAACATGCTAATCCAAATCTACTAACACAAACTAAAAAAAATGAAACTGACAAATTAGGTTAAACATGTGAACTTCCACCAGGAAAGTGAAACTAGGTGCCCATTAAGGGTAAGCACCTCTCTCTTAAGTAGCTACACCCTCTAGTGAGACTAGGTGCCCATTAAGGGTAAGTCCCTCCTGCTTATGTAGCTACATTCTCTAGTGAGACTAGGTGCCCATTAAGGGTAAGCATCTCCTGGTTAAGTAGCTACACCCTCTAGTGAGTCTAGGTGCCCATTAGGTGTAAGAACCTCCTGCGTAAGTAGCTAACCCCTCTAGTGAGACTAGGTGCCCATTAAGGGTAAGCACCTCCTGCTTAAGTAGCTACACCCTCTAGTGAGACTAGGTGCCCATTAAGGGTAAGCACCTCCCGCTTAAGTAGCTACACCCTCTAGTGAGACTAGGTGCCCATTAAGGGTAAGCACCTCTGGCTTAAGAAGCTCCACCCTCTAGTGAGACTAGGTGCCCATTAAGGGTAAGTACCTCCTGCTTAAGTAGCTACACCCTCTAGTGAGACTAGGTGCCCATTAAGGGTAAGTACCTCTTGCTTAAGTAGCTACACCCTCTAGTGAGACTAGGTGCCCATTAAGGGTAAGTCCCTCCTGCTTAAGTAGCTACACCCTCTAGTGAGACTAGGTGCCCATTAAGGGTAAGCACCTCCTGCTTAAGTAGCTACACCCTCTAGTGAGACTAGGTGCCCATTAAGGGTAAGCACTTCCTACTTAAGTAGCTACACCCTCTAGTGAGACTAGGTGCCCATTAAGGGTAAGCATCTCTCACTTAAGTAGCTACACTCTCTAGTGAGACTAGGTGCCCATTAAGGGTAAGCACCTCCTGCTTTAGTAGCTACACCCTCTATATGTGAAATCATTATTGACTTAAAATTAAATTGATTTGAATCAAATTAAAATTAGTCTAATTTTATGAAGACTTTTTTCTTTGATGACAAAATAACATAAATTTTACTAAAAAGTTACTACCGGTTCATGATAACCTGCACTTTACAAATGTCGTGGGATGAAATAAGGTGCCATCCATCAATCAAGAAATACAAAGTCCTGTCATTTTTCTATATTTAAACTCTGAATAGTCTTACACTTTCCTATACATCTTAAGTTTTTACACTTAGGGACTACACATCCTATTTACACGTAGGAATTCTATATTTTGACCCATCGTAAGATCAGAATATGATGACATCAACAATAATTATTATCATAATCAACATTTTTGTACTGACTAACCTGACACAGGGTCACTTATTCATTCATTTTTTAATTCATTCGTTCATACTTTATTAAAAGTTACCGGTAGTAGTATAAAGATATGTGTGTAATGAGGCTTAGCCAATGAAAACTAAGCATGGTGTTACAACCAATATATATCTTTGTGACATGTCAATTCTTATGACATTAAACCCTATATCTGAAATAAGGTGTGAACAGTTAAACAAGAGGCCCATGGGCCTGATACGCTCACCTGACAACTAATGGCTAGCTGATAGATTTAAAGAAAACATAAATACTAAACCCCAATGACTTTTTTCTTTAAATCATGATAACTGTTGTATCAATACCTACAACATTCTAATATAAATGCCTATACCAAAAGTTAATAGTTTTCAAGATAGTTAACCATTTCAGTGTTGTTTCACATCTGTGACCTTGACCTTTGAACTCATGACCTTTTTCTATACATCAATATGATCGTTGTATCAATACCTACAACATTCTAATATACATGCCTATACAAAAAGTTTATAGTTTTCGAGATAATTAACCATTTCGGTATTGTTTCGCATATGTGACCTTGACCTTTGAACCCATGACCTTTTTCTATACATCAAAATGATCGTTGTATCAATACTTACAACATTCTAATATACATGCCTATACAAAAAGTTTATAGTTTTTGAGATAATTAACCATTTGGGTATTGTTTTGCATCTGGGACCTTGACCTTTGAACCCATGACCTTTTTCTATACATTAAAATCATTGTTGTATCAATACCTACAACATTCTAATATACATGCCTATACAAAAAATTTATAGTTTTCGAGATAATTAACCATTTTGGTATTGTTTCACATCTGTGACCTTGACCTTTGAACCCATGACCTTTTTCTATACATCAAAATGATCATTGTATCAATACCTACAACATTCTAATATACATGCCTATACAAAATGTTAATAGTTTTCGAGATAATTAACCATTTCTGTATTGTTTCGCATCTGTGACCTTGACCTTTGAACCCATGACCTTTTTCTATACATCAAAATGATCGTTGTATCAATACCTACAACATTCTAATATACATGCCTATACAAAAAGTTTATAGTTTTCGAGATAATTAACCATTTTGGTATTGTTTCGCATCTGTGACCTTGACCTTTGAACCCATGACCTTTTTCTATACATCAAAATGATCGTTGTATCAATACCTACAACATTCTAATATACATGCCTATACAAAATGTTTATAGTTTTCGAGATAATTAACCATTTGGGTATTGTTTCACATCTGTGACCTTGACCTTTAAACCCATGACCTTTTTCTATACATCAAAATGATCGTTGTATCAATACCTACAACATTCTAATATACATGCCTATACAAAAAGTTTATAGTTTTCAAGATAATTAACCATTTCGGTATTGTTTCACATCTGTGACCTTGACCTTTGAACCCATGACCTTTTTCTATACATCAAAATGATCGTTGTATCAATACCTACAACATTCTAATATACATGCCTATACAAAAAGTTTATAGTTTTCAAGATAATTAACCATTTCGGTATTGTTTCACATCTGTGACCTTGACCTTTGAACCCATGACCTTTTTCTATACATCAAAATGATCGTTGTATCAATACCTACAACATTCTAATATACATGCCTATACAAAAAGTTTATAGTTTTCGAGATAATAATTATAATCAGAGGTAAAAAAAATTAGGTCACGACCTTCACAATTGACCTTGACCTCAATTTGAAGATACTAACAAGAAGATGTCAAAACTGAAAACCCCATGTCATTATCTGGTCAAATAGTCAAGTTATAACAATTTGAAGCTATTTTACGATTTTTTCAAAATTAAACGCAAAAACGCGTAACCTATTTTTTATCCGAATTTCACAAAATGAACAAACTATAGGCTTAAGACCCTAGAGAAGCCAAATATCACATCAGATTTTTTCTCCAATCAGTACTTTCGGAGAAGAAGATTTTTTAAGATTTTTGCACCCCTAGGTCACCTTGACCTAGTTATGGTAGCCATGGCAACGTCACGAACAAATCTGAGATTGCACCGGCCCATATATACTTCTGACAAAGTTTCATTAAAAACTGTCCAGTAGTTTCAGAGGAGAAGTCGAAAATAGGTGTTAACGACGCACACACGCACACACGCACACACGCACATACACACGCTGCGCTATGCCATAAGCTCACATGACCTTCGGTCAGGTGAGCTAAAAATGAAAATTTGATCACACTTCAATTATTTTCTGCACGTTTTTATTTTTCAACTATGTTTTTTTACAATTATACATAAATATTTCAATTATTTTCTGCATGTTTTTTATTTATTTTTTAATTAATTAATTTTTTTTAATACAATTGTACTTATAAACTTCAAATACTTTCTGCACGTTTTTTTATTTTTTAAGTATTTTCTTTTTAAAAAAAATAACATTGTACATATACATTTCAACTATTTACTGCACATTTTTATTTTTTAATTAATTTATTTATATACATATATCAGTAATTACATTCTTACAATGTAACTAATACTGTCCTGTTTTTTCTGAAAAAAGGAAATGATAAAAATATCCTGGTTCATTACTGGCCAATTATTCAATAAGGTTTGGCCAATTAAAACAGCATAGCTCTACTGACTGACTGACTGACTGATGGATGGATTGAATGAATGAATGAAAGAATTGATGAATGAATGAATGAATGAATGATTTGTTGATTAATTGATTGATTGAATGAATTTCCCAGTAAAGAATATTTCCCTAGTTTTGAAATGGCAGACATTTTTACCTTTGCCTTGCACTCAAGGCATTGTGCAGGTAGGGTTCTGTTACGCATTCAATGTCTGCAGTGACAAGGGCAGGGATATTCATTTCTCTTCAACCAGACTTGTGAGTTTCATTTTGTAAATGTAGAGTGCTTGATGAGATAACAGTCACTACCTATTTTCATTTTTTTTGTCAGACCCACCCAGGATTTGAACCCCACCCTTGGAAATATGGAACCAGTACTCTACAAACTCAGTTTGTATTACATAATACTACAATTCTCTGGGAGGATCTAATCACCCTCCCCATGTGACCCCTTAATTTTATTCCACAAATTTCACTTGCTATAGCCTTGGCTTTTAAAACATGACCCTGCTTCAAGGTCATGACACGTCGTTGGTCCATGGAAATCATTTCTATGAAGTTTCATGAATTCGTTCCTATGTGGCATTAAGTTATGATTCGTACATATGGACTGACAGACAGACACACAGAAAGAAAAAACAGACAGACAGACTGGGTGGTTCCTATACTTCTTCAAAATATGATGGAACCAGCTGATCTGGGCAGAACTTTGTTGCTGTCCCACACATCATTGTTATATGGGCAGTTACTGTAATAAGTACCAGTATGTACTAGGTAGGTGTTTTTGAAGAGACAACACAGTCAAGATTTTTCATGTCAAATCAGAGTGGTCAGTCCAGGGATGGTGGGGGAAAATGGAGTGCCCAGAGAGCAAGTGAAAGAACATGCTATCTGGTCTGAAGTTAATCTGCTTTGCATGTGTCTTTTTATCCTAGATTGACCACAGTTGGTATAGTATTAATAAGTACACTATAAGTATTAAATATTCTAGTTTTTAACCTCATAAATACTAAATGATGACACTAATATAAATTGTTATCTGCCTAGTCAAGAATAAACCTAATTTTTTTGCACTGACAAAAAGGTTGTCACATACTGCTTTTAGGAGATATTTTAATCAATCTAATGAACCGTTACAAATCAAAACTGACGATTACGGAACAGTTTATGAAGTTTTCGTGTCAATTCTGACGACATGGCATTGTAAGTCTAAAATTAGGCGTGAACATTTTACATGATTTTACATGAGATACTCATTTCTGATAACATTTAATATTAGGCGTAAAAATTTACACATTTTCACAGGAAATACACTAAAATTTAAATACCTTTAAGTAATCCCAAGGCACGTTTTTTTACTTTCTATCTGTGGTTTTGGTATTTAAATAAGAAATCTGATACATGCTTCAAACACTCAATACCATCGTCATTATAACTTATCCTTCCATCCATAACTAAAATTGAGAAATAGAGGAAATTAAAACAAAAAAGGAAAAAGGATATTACAGGTTAAAAAGTTACCAAAATTAAGTACATGTATGTGCATATAGTATAGTGTGACAAGTTTAACCTGGCCATTTGACCTTTGATTTAAGTATTCAAACAGACATATCAGTTTTGTAATTTAGGGGCTATATTTTAAAAGTTGTTATATAAGGATAGATGATTGTAATACTAGGTATTGGGTGATTATGGTAATGAAAGCTACTGTCTTCCCTAAATCACACAGTCTATTAGCTCCTTTCAGGTCAAATAGCCAGGTCAATTAAACTTGAAGCACTATATATATGTATTATATCTGGTATATTGTTTATATAACAGTTTAATTATATATTTTAAAGTATAATGGGTTTTTTTGTAATTTTTCAAAAATGCATTTTTAAATGTCCATGCATGTATTGCATTTAAATTAAGTGTTTAAATACTAAAGATCACTTTATTTTCTCAAGTTGAAAATTTCACATCATGTCCATTGAGAGTATAATTGTGAATAGATAAGTTTGAGATCTTCAAGTGGGTAATTTACAAATATTCACAATAGTTATTCTTATTTTAACTTATAACCTCTTAAAGTATATGGAATTCCACTAACTTTTTGTAGAGTCATGTATATTAGAATATTGAAGGTGAAAGCATGGTATTGAAAATATTACTGTATCAAGATTATGATGGAACTCCACATTAGTGAGCCACAGTATCCAATTCATAGATCAGTTCCAGGTCAGATTATCAACATGTTAATGTTTTTATAAATTAGGTTCAATTCTGATTCACCAATAGAATAGACTACTACAGTAGCTCAGTTGGTAATGTGCTTGCTTCTTATGTGGAAGGTCATCAGTTCAAACCCTGGTTGGGGTCTGACCAACACTTGAAAATAGGTATACATTTGTAGTGATTGTTCTTTCTCTAAGTACTTAGCATTTGGAAATGAAAGTTGCAAGGTCCTTTAGAAGAGGCCTTAAAAACTGATGCCCCACCACACATTAAAGAACCCTTATTGCATACTTTAGATTACTTTAATATGGCGGTATCAAATGTTGCGTACTTATGTCTGAGCTTCATTTCACGAATATGTGTATTAGTGTTCACATTCCAGATGCATGTTTAATTTTGTGTCCACTTTGTGGCGGCTATATAGTTATCTCCCATTCTTTCAATGGAACCTTGCAAGTTACGCCAAAGTTTACGATTTACTTTATTGCATCTAATATGGCCTTGACAATCAGTGTTTGACCAGAAACATAATGGAACCTTGTAAGTTACGGGGAAGTTTATGATTTACTTTATTGCATCTAATATGGCCTTGACAATCAGTGTTTGACGGGAAACATAATGGAACCCTGTAAGTTACCGGGAAGTTTACGATTTACTTTATTGCATCTAATATGGCCTTGACAATCAGTGTTTGACGGGAAACATAATGGGACCTTGTATGTTAAGGGGAAGTTTACGATTTACTTTATTGCATCTAATATGGCCTTGACAATCAGTGTTTGACCAGAAACATAATGGAACCTTGTAAGTTACGGGGAAGTTTACGATTTACTTTATTGCATCTAATATGGCCTTGACAATCAGTGTTTGACGGGAAACATAATGGAACCTTGTAAGTTACGGGAAGTTTACGATTTACTTTATTGCATCTAATATGGCCTTGACAATCAGTGTTTGAGCAGAAACATAATGGAACCTTGTAAGTTACGGGGAAGTTTATGATTTACTTTATTGCATCTAATATGGCCTTGACAGTCAGTGTTTGACGGGAAACATAATGGGACCTTGTAAGTTACGGGGAAGTTTACGATTTAATTTATTGCATCTAATATGGCCTTGACAATCAGTGTTTGAGCAGAAACATAATGGAACCCTGTAAGTTACGGGGAAGTTTACGATTTACTTTATTGCATCTAATATGGCCTTGACAATCAGTGTTTGACGGGAAACATAATGGAACCTTGTAAGTTACGGGGAAGTTTACGATTTACTTTATTGCATCTAATATGGCCTTGACAATCAGTGTTTGACGGGAAACATAATGGAACCTTGTAAGTTACGGGGAAGTTTCTTATAGACTTTATTTTTTTGTAAACGGTTGAAAGGACACTTTAAGTAAGCCTGTTTAACAGGAAATTTCAGTCGAACCTTGCAAGTTACAGCAAGTTTACGATTTACTTTTTTGTGTCTAATATGGCATGCTATATATAACTTTTAGGTCATATATTCAATTGCGGTCATGCTTTAAATTTGGCTTAATATTTTTCGCTATTCTGGGAATTTTCACAAAAATTACGTGTTAACAAATCTCTGGCGCTAAAATAAATAATCTAAATAATTGCTCAGAACACACAGCAAAGGTAAACATTTCTGTCATTTCACCTATAGCTGGTGACAATCATCAATAAAATAATTTTTATGTTTTTCATGATTTCTTTTTATTGTCATAATGGTGTTTGCCAGCGTATCACATGATCAATACTCCTTAATGTTTATGTGGAACATTTTAGAAAATATTTACATCAAAATTTCCTGGTGTAACATCATTTTAACGGGAAAACGTGAACTGAAGCGATTTCATCAGCATTGGAAATGCAAACACTTGTTCTGCAGAAACGTGATGGGGTATCACTTGATACACTGGCAAGCCCCGTTGATATGACCCAATAAACATTTTATAAAAACGATTTTAGTAATCATCAACCAAAAAACTTTGAAAATTGACAAATTATGTTAAACATGGGAAGTTTTACCAAGGTGAGGCCAGGTGCCCTGGATGAGTAAGCACTTCCTGTTTAGCTAGTAAACGATACAATGTCTATACACTACATTTAAGCATGATATATTTAAAAATCAAAATCAAAATTACTGAATTACATTTAAATACAATTTTTATAAAATCAGGATCTTTGAACAATAGTTAAACAGTTATATTAGCCAGTTTCCTGAATTTACACCTACTAAATTTAAAACCTGGGGTCTTCAATTTGATGTGAGGTCCAGCATGGTCCGGTCCAGTACTGGTAGATGTACAAGTCTAATTATATTTTTCCTTGTAATTTTAAATCATTTAAATATTCTTATATTACAAAGAATAGAATTACTACATATGTCATATATACAGTACAGCCCTGTCAAAAGTTTAACACTAAGCTAATGATGTAATGTTGAATCAGCAGCTCAATGCAATCCCTCTGTATTTTTTAATATCTCAATACCTACAATCTGGTAACTCTTGACAGCTTTTTCAGTCACTATATATCATCTTCTTGGCAGCCAAGCTTTAACTCCTTTTCCTTAAGACAAGGCCACGGTGGCCTAATGGATAAGACATCAGTCTTCAAATCCAGGGTCTCTCACTGCTGTGAGTTCGAGTCCCTGAGAGCGCACTAGTACAAGGCAGAACATAAAACACACTCGCACTTCACATGCATACACAAATTGTTCATAGATTAATTCATAGAGATTAATAAAACAGTTCTCGTTGCAAATAGCTGAAAAATTGCTGATGCGACGTTAAGCAACATTCAATCAACCAACCAACCTTTTCGTTAACTTGGTGTTAAACCTTTGACAGGTCTGTAACGTAGCTCACAGGCAAAAAAATCATCCTATGTCTCCATCTTTTTTCTACCATATCAAGCCCCTGTGACATAGCTATATAAATGCTGATGCAGCTTTTCTGGATAAATATAAGTTCATCTTAGGTGGTTGGTTAGTTACCCAGTCTTAAATATTTTTATAAAAAAAAAATACTCAAGTCATTCATTTCTGAAGTAATTTGTTTATAATAGAATTAAAGAATTTTTAAGAAGGTATATCAAATAACAGCCATTTAAAAATGTGTCAATACACATAAAATGTCATTTTATGAATGATAAGTATGTCACTACAAAAATAAAAATTGTCAGCATTTTAAGCATTTAAGTTTATAGAGGTCAATAATGTGTAACATAAAAGTTGTTTGGCATTTTACTGACAAAAATGGAGAAGTCTTCAATTGATTGAATGAATGGGGGTTTACATCTTAGTCAAGAAAATTCCACTTGTATTGAGAGGTTACCAGCTATAGATGAAGTGGCAGAAATTTCTACCTTTGCAGTGCACTCGGGGCAACATGTAGGAGGGACTCTTTAACATACCATGTCTGGTGTGTCACAGGGCAACATGTAGGAGGGGCTCTTTAACATACCATGCCTGGTGTGTCACAGGGCAACATGTAGGAGGGGCTCCTTAACATACCATGCCTGGTGTGTCACAGGGCAACATGTAGGAGGGGCTCCTTAACATACCATGTCTGGTGTGTCACAGGTTTCTAAGGTCTCTTCAAAAGGACCCCGTAAATTATCTTTCTAACTGTGAAGTGCTTGGAGAAACAGGGGTCTCACTTAGGCAAACTTGGGGCCAAAATTGGGCCTCATTCCCAATCCAATAAAGTATGTTTTTTTCCCAACTGATAGCAGTAATATTTCCATTTTATTTGTACATTGTGTTTACATAAAATGGTATGATTTCTAAATCTTCATCTCTCAAAGACACACAGCTAGAAAATACTGTAAATAAATTCAGATTCAGAGGCATGAAAGATAGACAAATAGATTTCTAATTTGCAATTTATTATATTATAAGACCAGTAATAGTCTGAAAGTAATATTTTTGCCTGTTGTGGACTTTTCTCAAAATGTGTGAAAGCTCTGCTTATTTTTCCAATTCCAAAGGCCCTGGCCCCATTCCCAAAAAGGGGTGAAAGACACCTGGGAACGAACAGTCGTTACCTATTTTCAAATCTTTGTCAGGCCCCAGCAGGGGCTTGAACATGCGAACCCCCACATATTAAGCGAGCACTCTACCTATTGAGGTACCGAAGTGGTACTTTAACTAAATTGGATTTGCAGCAGAAAAAAGGTGTTCCAGTACTGTAGTTGCATAAATATAAATAAAGGGATAAATGAAAAATAATGAACAATAAATAAATGAAAATGAATGAAAAATAATGAAACTATAAATAAATAAATAAATAAATATAGAGATGAATAGTAACAAGAAAAGACAGGACACACCTATATCAAGACCTTCCTTAATGTGGTTGAAAATTTTATAGATCTATAATTGGTGTATTTAAATCAATTCTAGACAGAAATATGTGGAATAAATAAAAGATTTTTAAAATAATTTTATTTTTTATTTTATGATAAAGACCATGTAAAGGTAAAGTCAAGCAACATTGACCTGTCTGCTTGACCTTTAATCTAAATTTTATTATGGATAAGTATATTTGTGTATAGGGAACATAAGAACAGCATGAGAAACACCATTACTATTTTAAGAGAGTTGACTTGAGTAAAAGTGTTTAACATCCCAGTCAAGAATATTTCACTTATATGGAGATGTCACCAGCTTTAGGCTAAAGTGCAGAAATTTTGCCTGTGCATTGAGCTGATGGTATTATACAGTAGGGTTCTTAAATGACACGGGACCTCGTTCATTATAAGTTCCCAACCAAAAGAACCATGATTTCCGAGTGCTTGGCTAAAGAACAGTAACTTCCCAGTTTCAAGTCTTGGGTCATACTTGGTCAGGGTACTATTTTAAGTGGAACATTTATACTGTGTCTGTATTACCACTACCTATCCTCCTATATGAATTTTCTTAATAACAGGTCAAGCGGACAGGTCAATGTTGTTTGACTATAGGTCTTTATAGGCAAACAACATTGACCTGTCCGTTTGACCTTTCATTAGGAATATTCATATAGGAGGATCCACCCAATACATAGATAACATTAGGATTCACAGTTAATGTATAATTTTTTATACACATTGCCCATGATTAGTAGTGTTCACATTATATAGACGTAATATACACACGTGATCCCTATTACTCAAATTCACTCATCAATAATGAATACAGTATTTAAATTAAAGATCAAACAGACAGGTCAATGTTATTTGCCTATACAGGTATAGTTTTATATAGATATTACTGGTACATCTAACTATAGGCTATATAATAAAACTGATAAAAATCACAACTTTTCAACCAAAAACACCATGAAATTAACATAAAACATAACCAGACCTGTCTGACCATAAAGATAAACCTCACAGCATGTAAAGAGGGGTGTGGGGGTGTGTGTAGGAGGAATATAAAAGTCCAAAAACCAGAACTATCAATCTAAAAATAAATCAATTAGTCAATTATACCATAAAAGGTCATTACAGTGGTGAAAACATTAAGTATAACTTGGTATATTTCGATATTAAACTTGTTAAATATCAATCCTGAAGACTCAAGATGATCTTAATAAAAACTCATAAATTATACAAGTTATTTTTTCGTAAATGTTAACAAAAAGGTTATGTTTATCCAGATTTTAATGACATCACATGAAAGTACAGGTAGGTACTATTTTTTAATTTATCTTGTAGATAAAAGTCCCAGTTTCACCATAAAATCTTGCCAAAATTTACCAAATTCAAGTTAAGGGAAATCATAGCTCAGAAATGATTGTGAAACTGGGGACTGGTTGTAAAATAACGGGATGGTTGAGATCCCTATAGTAATACTGTATCCACACTACTGGACATTTACTCCAGTGTCAATACAAAGTTGAGGATTATATAATCATTGGTGCCTTTGCCTTTTATTGTCTTGTTTGGATATGTTATCAATAACTTGTATCGTTTCATGTTTTGGTTGTATTGGCTGTAAATGTTTTCAATTGCAAATTTATTATACCTGAAACACTGAAATTTTTAGGGCAAGACTGATAATTTCAGCCAATTTGGAAAACTCAGGTGGACATACAAACAACATTGACTTGTTCACTTGACCTTTAATATAAATACATGTACATGTATCTATTTTGGATGAGTTTGTTTATATATACAGTCCAAACTGCCTTAAAGACAACCTCTATATAAGGGCCACCTGCTTCTAAAAGCCAGTAGCATTGTATCCCAATTGTTTTTTATTCACATCATTTGAACCTGTATATAAAGGCCACCTGCCCATAAAGACCACTTTTACTAATCCCCTTGGCTGGACTATAAAGACAGGTTTGACTGTATAGGGAACACACGTTTATTTCATCTACAGAATGAGAAATTCATGTATTTACTATGAATCCTAAAAACTACTCACGTATTGGGTGGATACTTCTGAATGGATATCCTAATGAAAGGTCAATTGGACAGGTGAAAGTGTTTTGCCTATACAAATATATTGTGTACAAAAAGTTATTAATTGACCACAAATACTTTTAATTCTGAGGGAAGATTAAAAATAAAATCCACTCTGTCAATGATAATCCAATATAAAATAAGTAAGACATTAAATGTTTTACTTTAAAACTTTTATAGGATTTTGTTAATCTTGTTACTCGATAAGCTGATTGACTTCACTGAGTAAATACAGCTAGAGTTATCTCCCTTTAAACATGAGAAAGGATACCTGCAATTATCTCCCTTATAAATCTGTTTCTTATGCCTTGGCTATCTATACCTTTCTCTATGTATTTATGTAAAAGATTGGTGGTCTTCTCTGGGCACTCCTGTTTTCTCACTGATTTGCCATGATAAAAGTGGTACCTATGGTTGGTCTTTATATACAGGGTCCTGGTTGGTCTTTATATACAGGGTCCCATGGTTAGTCATTATGTACAGGGTCCATGGTTGGTCTTTATATACAGGGTCCTGGTTGGTCTTTATATACAGGGTCCCATGGGTGGTCTTTATATACAGGGTCCTGGTTGGTCTTTATATACAGGGTCCTGGTTGGTCTTTATATACAGGGTCCTGGTTGGTCTTTATATACAGGGTCCCATGGTTAGTCATGTACAGGGTCCATGGTTGGTCTTTATATACAGGGTCCTGGTTGGTCTTTATATACAGGGTCCCATGGGTGGTCTTTATATACAGGGTCCTGGTTGGTCTTTATATACAGGGTCCTGGTTGGTCTTTATATACAGGGTCCTGGTTGGTCTTTATATACAGGGTCCCATGGTTAGTCATTATGTACAGGGTCCATGGTTGGTCTTTATATACAGGGTCCTGGTTGGTCTTTATATACAGAGTCCCATGGGTGGTCTTTATATACAGGTCCTGGTTGGTCTTTATATACAGGGTCCCATGGTTAGTCATTATATACAGGGTCCCATGGGTGGTATTTATATACAGGGTCCTGGTTGGTCTTTATATACAGGGTCCTGGTTGGTCTTTATATACAGGGTCCCATGGGTGGTCTTTATATACAGGGTCCTGGTTGGTCTTTATATACAGGGTCCTGGTTGGTCTTTATATACAGGGTCCTGGTTGGTCTTTATATACAGGGTCCCATGGTTAGTCATGTACAGGGTCCATGGTTGGTCTTTATATACAGGGTCCTGGTTGGTATTTATATACAGGGTCCCATGGGTGGTCTTTATATACAGGGTCCTGGTTGGTCTTTATATACAGGGTCCTGGTTGGTCTTTATATACAGGGTCCTGGTTGGTCTTTATATACAGGGTCCCATGGTTAGTCATTATGTACAGGGTCCATGGTTGGTCTTTATATACAGGGTCCTGGTTGGTCTTTATATACAGAGTCCCATGGGTGGTCTTTATATACAGGTCCTGGTTGGTCTTTATATACAGGGTCCCATGGTTAGTCATTATATACAGGGTCCCATGGGTGGTATTTATATACAGGGTCCTGGTTGGTCTTTATATACAGGGTCCTGGTTGGTCTTTATATACAGGGTCCCATGGGTGGTCTTTATATACAGATTTTACTGTATATCTTTGGTCCAATGGTTAGTCATTATGTACAGGTTTTAACTGTATATGAATTGGTCACACATTTGTAATCGTGATTTCAGTTGTAAATGTTATTTACATCAGATAACCAAGCTGACATAGTTCTTATAAAATATTTATCTATGTTTCTATGTACAATATCTGTTTCATTAGAAATAAGGCCAAAATTAGTTGTGTCAATGTTTATTGTCCCATACCAGGTAGCTTTTTACAGGGGTTGAAAATTCCCTAGGTCCGAGGTCCAGGACCTTTTGATTTTACATTGTGATCCTTGATATTTAAACTGGAAAAGTTGGAGTCTTGTCATTTTTACTAACAAGGACTCCATATTCAGATAATTATCCGATAACATAATTGCATATGGATATTAGACTTTCAAAACTTAATGTGGGACCTGCCAAAATTAAAGCAAAAAAATCTGGACCTTCAATTTCAAACATAATTTTGAAGCAAATCAAAAAATCAAACACACTTTTAACTGTACATTTTCTGGATTTTATACTTTAAGTAGAAATACTTCGAGCATTCTATGAGACAAGTACATATTTTATTTATTTTTTATGAAGTCATTAGTAGAGTGCAGGGGAGAGTTTCATGTCCCTGTCAAGATTTTTTCACTTACCGGTATATCAAGGCAGTCAGTTCACCGACCTTTGTCAATCAAACTGACAAACTTCCTCACACTAGAATCTGTCCTGAGAGGGGTTAGTAGTGCTGTGGTCTGTAAGTGGTCACTTTAGACAACTCGGCCACTGATTTCCCAAGTCCTCAATTCTAGTCAAGAGTGGTATATCTTTTATTTTACAATTCATAGTGCACTTGTTCTAAACATTCATAAAATTTCTTTTCTTTTAAAAATTTGCCTTTTTGTACCTGACCTCTTGATAGATTTTTGTAAATTAAGTGGATTATAACCATATAAAACATTTAGATTGGCCTAAGATATATTAAAAATAAAAATTATCTAATATATTGTTCAGATTACTTGCAGTTTTCAGTGAACCGAAAATCTTGTGATTCGGTTATGAATCTTGTCAGAAGTTGATGGTAATGAAAGGAAAATAAAAATATTGGATTTTCTGTTATGTCTAAGGGTAACATTAATTTTTAATTGTTTAACATTATAGCCATTAATACATGACCTTGACCTTGACCTTGACGATTAATTATATGTAAAGGCAAAACATAAAATACATATCCAGAAAGGAGATTGACCAATTTTTAAACAATAAAATATCATTACAGACTACTGACACATTTTGAGGCTGTTAATAAGGTCATAACAATAATTCTAAACGTCCTTTGAAACAATTGATTAAATTGACTGATTGAATTTTTTATGTCACAGTCAAGAATATTTTATTTATATCAAGATGTCACCAGCTGTAAGTGAAGTAGCAAAAATTTTGCAGTGTGCTCAGGGCAATGTTCAGGTAGGGTTCTTTTACGTGCCATGCCTCCTGGGCATTGGGAGGTTGTTGGGGCAGACCCTAGTGCCTCCTAGGCATTGGGAGGTTGTTGGGGCAGACCCTAGTGCCTCCTGGGCATTGGGAGGTTGTTGGGGCAGACCCTAGTGCCTCCTGGGCATTGGGAGGTTGTTGGGGCAGACCCTAGTGCCTCCTGGGTATTGGGAGGTTGTTGGGGCAGTCCCTAGTGCCTCCTGGGCATTGGGAGGTTGTTGGGGCAGACCCTAGCCCAGTCATACTTGGGAAGTGGTATGTTTGTCTGTGGCATACTGACTTTGTGAGCTAACACCTTAAAGTAGCCCTGATTGTATGCTAGTACACATCAAACCATAAAACACACTTGCACATTTCATGCATACATGAACATTTTCTAGATTAATTTTTAGAGATTTATAAACTTTCTCTCGTCGCAAATGGCTGAAAATTTGCCAATGCAATGTTTAGCAACATTACAACCAAACAAATTCATTATAAGTCATCCCAGTACATCTATATACTATAAGATCATTTTCCTTCCAAAAAAAAAATCATTTCAGAGGGTGTTTACTCAAATAAATGAACAGCTGATCAACATATCTACAATTTTATGATTTGTAACTCCGAGGAAATTAAAAGTCCATGCATTATTGATTTAAACAAGTTGTTAAAGACATGTTATATCATGTTTAGTATGCTAGTTGCTATGGTATTTATTATACATTGAATGAAAACATGGTATTGCACCAGGATGAAATCAGCATATATATAACTGAGGGAACTTGCTTCAACATGAAGATTATATTTGGATTTTCCTGATTGTTCTCCCACTTTATATATATATACATATATATAATGTATATATATGTGTGTGTCCTAAATTGCATTAGATTGTGTTTTATTACCAAGGGCAACAATAAAATGAATACAAATTAAATAATTAATACAATATGTCTATGTATGTCATACTGCATGTGTAAGCATCTTTGTAAATGATGTAAATATAAAGTTTCCACAAGTTCTGAAATTTTCTTTAACATTCGCATAAATACCCCAAAAAAGTTGAGTGAGTTTCATGCCAAAGTCAAGATTCTTTAAATTATATTGAGATGGTCAGTTCAGGGATAGTTGAATAAACTAGAGTGCCTTTAGAAAACCACCGACCTTCAGCAAGCGGAATGACAAACTTTCTCACACTAAGATCTGTTCTGAATGCGTTTCGAATCCAGAGGGGTGAAAAGCACTGTGATCTGTAAGTGCGTGGTTTAGACCACAAAGCCACCCAAAAAGCAAAGGGGATCTCAGAGTCCTAAGTGGATAACTGGTCAGTTGCTGCATCTAAAAGACCACAGCTTTTTCTATCGTGAAGCACTCATTATTTATAATTGAAAGTAATGGGGTCCTTCAAAAGAGACCTTAAAAATCAGATGACTCATGTCGCAGAAACCTCACAGCACATTGTCCCGAGCATATTGCAAAAGAAAAAATCTGCAACCTCCCCTATAGTTGGTGACATCTCAATATAAGTGAAAAATTCTTGACTGGGACAGAATCTTCATTTAACCAACAAACAGATCCATCCAAAACCAACCACCCACCCATCCAATCAATCAACCAGTCGTACAACAACAGTCCTCCTTTGATTCCTGATTTGTGCTGTGTGCAGTAAATGTCACTTTATCTCTGGAATTTATGTATCATTTTTAGTGTCTCTATCTCTTACTTGATTATGGCGTCTGGTTTTGTCTTATCTGCAGATTTCTAACTTACATCAGTTTTATTGCTGAATTTTTTCTACCATTCTATCAGACAATTATACAGTAACACCTTTATTTATAACCATCATTTGCTCAGTGAAATCTTGGCATTATATGTTTGGTTTCATATTGTTTGTACATTACATGAAGATTGTATCTATCCAAAAGAACTGTTGAAAACTTTTCAACACCAAAGGGGAATAACTCTGCAACACTACACAAGTTTGTCAGTTTGTATGCTGAAGGAAGGTGGTTTTCACCACACGCTTTGATTTTCCCAAAACCATACCAAAACCACCTTGATATAAAAGAATCTTACCTGGGGCATAAAACCATTCACTTTACTCCACTTACTAATAACAGTCAAGCCATATAGTTAAATTAGTTATGCAACCTAACCTAGAGGGACTACAGACGATATATCACCTGTGAGATTAATAGCTGATTGAGGTGTGAGAATGGATTAAAGATTAAATAAGGGCTATAGGTATATATAAATAATTAAATGAAAGAAAAACTGTTTGAATAAATAAATTTTATTTAAAGAAAATGACAAAAAAATGTAAAAACTATTTAAGAATAAGTAAAATCTATTTGAAGAAAATGACGAAGAGTTTATGCATTAGATGTATTTATAATTAGACACCAGACCGAAAACCTATCAATCAGGTGATTGAATGGCACGGGCGGATACCCATGGTCACACCTATTTTATGATCGTTAACGGTTGATTGATGATAACATATTTATTGGGGAAAATTAAAGCACACAGAGGTTGTTACTAGTAAACAAATTATCATGAGGTCATGTCTATATCCGGCATACATACATATATAGGCAAACAATATTGACCTGTCAGCTTGACCTTTCATGAAGAATATTCATATAGGAGGGTCCACCAATTACAGAGGTAGTATTAGAATTGCAGTTCATACATGAATAGTGATAGTGTTTAGTGTTTCTAATTATGTAGTCAAAATAAACATGTGGCTCCCTCTGTATGAATATACTCGTCCATATAAATATTTAAATTTAAAGGTCAAGCGGACAGGTCAATGTTGTTTGTCTATACATACATGTATATAAATGTGATCTCAAATTGGAGGAATATACCAGAGAAAAAACAGTAAACCACTGGATATAACATTTGAACTTTTAATTTCTAACGATTTGTTTAAAGGATCAAACTTAATTACAGGTAAGTAAAAATTACCTTTGAATACCCAGGTAACTATTGTTTAATATTAAATAGTTATAAATTTGCTTTGATCTAAATCTTAAAGAATAAGAAGTAAATAGCCATAATGTAATTTAAAACAATGTTTCATTTAACTTTGAATAAAACCACACAAATTAATCCCAGACTTTAAAAGACTTACAAGACACAATCAAAATCATTAAAATTACTTTTTTTTATCTTTCAAGATAAAACATGTTAGATATGGATGGTTAGGTGGGTGGATGGATGGATGGATAGATTAATGTATACAGGGATGTTTAAGTGGGTGAGTGGATGGCTGAATGAATAGATGAATGGGTGGATGGATGATAGATGGGTGGCTGGATGAATGGTTGGGTAGATGGATGATAGATGGGTGGCTGGATGAATGATTGAGTGGATGGATGATAGATGGGTGGCTGGATGAATGATTGGGTGGATGGATGGATGTTGGATGGATAGAATCATAGATGGATGGATGGGTGGTTGGGTGGGTGGATAGATGGGTTTATTTTAGATTTTCAAAATATAAATGTGTGTAAATCATTTCACTAATAAGTGTAGCCAATTTCATACCTGGTTATTCAGAAATGTGACTCTAAGTTCAAGGTGTCCCTGTTTGTTCTTGGTTGTAACCAGATAAGCTAAAACATAAAGTTTATGTAATAGTTTGTAAATGAACAGATCTGGATTAAACCCCACACAACATACCTGTAACACAGGTGTAACAGGTGTGACAGACAGATAACATTTATATTATATCTAAGGACTAAGGTTATATAATTAGGCCCCGGTTTCACAATCATTCCTTAGCTAAGATTTTCCTTAACTTAAATTTAGCAAATTTTTGTAATCAATTTTTGGAACTACTGGTGAATATTTTTGTGAAAACTAAATGCAAATGTTTTAATCTAGAAGTGATCTTAAAAATGACACCTTAAATTCCTAAATATCTTGAAAATTAACAAAATTATTAAGATTTGAAAATTTGCAAGGTTTAAGTTAAGGAAAATCTTAGCTAAGGAATGATTGTGAAACTGGGGCATAACATTTATATTGTTTAAGAAATAATCAACAGTTATAGGCAAACAACACTGACCTGTCCGATTCACCTTTCATTTGGAATATTCATATAAGAGGGTCCACCCAATACATAGGTAGCATTACGATTCGCAGTTATTACATATACACATTTCCCATGATTAGTGTTCACATCATATAGACGAAATATACATGCGTGATCCCTATTATTTAAATTTACTTGTCATGAATGAATATTTAAATCAAAGGTCAAGCGGACAGGTCAATGTTGTATGCCTATACCAATAGTATATCATAGAATAATACAAAGACCAGAGTAAATGTTGATTATTTCAATTTATAGAATCATGAAATTAATGTTGCAAACTCTTTTCTCAGAAGTACTTTAACTATTTATTAACAAAAAGGTTCATTGAAAGAATTCAGCTATTGAGATAACCTCCATTTATAAATGATTTTATGAATGAAAATTATGTCACAACCATTGTTCGTAACACACAGCATGACTTCACAAGGTGGGTAAGGGAGTACATCATTAAAACGAAACAGCTAAGATAGATTGTTTGTTTTACTATATTTGGCTTTCTTCATGTTTCATATAAATGAAAATGCTGGTCATGTTAGAATATATAATTCATCATTGTGTACATATAATTAGACCACCACACTTCCAACAGGTCTCAAATCGTCTTGTCGCATCACTCAACACCTGACACAACTGAACACTTGACACAGTAGAACGCCTCATACAACCTAACACCTGACACAGTAGAACATCTGATACAACCTAACACCTGACACAACAGAACACCTGACACAAAAGAACACTTGACACAATAGAACACTTGGTACAGTAGAACATCTGATACAACCTAACTACTGACATAACCTAACACCTGACACACAACCTAACACCTGACACAAAAGAACACTTGACACAATAGACCATTAGACACAGTAGATGACCTCATACAACCTATCATCTGACACAATAGAACACTTGACACAGTAGAACATCTGACACAACAGAACACCTGACACAATAGAACACTTGGCACAGTAGAACACCTGATACAACCTAACGCCTGACACAATAGAACACTTGACACAGTAGAACATCTGGTACAACCTAACACCTGACACAATAGAACACATGATGCAATAGAACACTTGACACAGTAGAACATCTGATATATCCTAACACCTGACACAATAGAACACTTGACACAATAGAACACCTGATACAACCTACACGACACAATAGAATACTTGACAAAGTAGAACACCTGATACATCCTAACACCTGACACAATACACCACTTGACACAATAAAACACCTGATACAACCTAACACCTGACACACTGTAGAACATCTGATACATCCTAACACCTGGCACAATAGAACACTTGTCACAATACACCACTTGACACAATAGAACACCTGATACAACCTAACACCTGACACACTGTAGAATATCTGATACATCCTAACACCTGACACAATAGAACACCTGATACAACCTACACGACACAATAGAATACTTGACAAAGTAAAACACCTGATACATCCTAACACCTGACACAATACACCACTTGACACAATAAAACACCTGATACAACCTAACACCTGACACACTGTAGAACATCTGATACATCCTAACACCTGGCACAATAGAACACTTGACACAATAGAACATTTGACATAATACACCACTTGACACAATAGAACACCTGATACAACCTAACACCTGACACACTGTAGAACATCTGATACATCCTAACACCTGACACAATAGAACACTTGACACAATAGAACATTTTTTGTGGTTAGTGAAATTATCTGTCACCAGAGATTATCGGGACCTAAATTTTTTTTTATCATATGGACTGGGAGGTGGAAGATGGGGTCAAAATAGGGAGACACCCATTTGAAGTCAGGTATGCCATCAAAGAATCATATTTATTGTCTATCAACATATAAATTAGGTATAAATGTATAGGCAAACAACACTGACCTGTTACTGTCTGTCCACTTGACCTTTAATTTTAAATACAGTATTCATATACACTGATTAACTCAATACATGGGTAGTGTAAGAATTGGCAGTCAATACATAAACAATACATGTTTCTCATGATATAGAATCAATAAACACCTGTGTTCCCTATACATAAATGTACTGGTCCATAATAAATATATAAATGAAAGGTCAAGTGGACAGGTCAATGTTGTTTGGCTATGTCTGATGACATTTTAATATTCACAAGACAATCAGTATGAATTATAAAAACAAGATTGAAATATATAAAGTAAACATGGTTAGATACCTTAATTGACTTTTACTGGAGAAGGGTGGAGTAATGAAGTTTACACTCCAGTCAAACTTTTACTTCTTACACTTACATTGAGACGGTTACCATAGTTCTGGGATGTCAGAGAAAATGTAAGGACCCTTTTGGAAATGAACTGATAAACTCTCACACTAGGATCTACCCAAGTGGGAATCAATTCTATGCAGTTGGTTGGTTGGGTGGTTCAATGTTGTTTTATATACATCAGCAATTGCCGGATTGCTGGCAACAGCCATTATGTTTGGAGAAAGGGCCGACATGCTTGAATTACACACAAAAAAAATGAAAACTCTGCCGAAATTGTGGGGTTTAATGATGTCACTGAAACTAGAACATCATTAGTTGCCATGATGCTACTTTGGTACCGTGATGGCGTACTTTAGAAGAAAGAGTTTGCAATGTTTATTTCAATAATTCTAAAGTCATATTAGAATTGAAATAATCAACAATTACCCGTGGTAAGCCACCTCATGATATATTCTTCTCCATGTCAACTCTGGCCTGTGTATTATGTGACGATACTGGAATCAAGCCTGTTGACTATCAAAGACTTGGATAAATATTTTGATCAAAATTTTGAAGGACTTTGATCAAAATAGAACTCCATTTCATTTTTCTTAGAACTTTGATCAAAGCTGATTGGATTTAATCAATCAAAATGCCTTCATATGATACTAGTAGGTTTGTGTGGAGTATCCAAAGTTTTTGCTTTACTTTGGGGTTGTGATTTGGACATAGAATAATACCGGGTATGTTTGTTTTCTATTTGTGCTGTATTCTGAAATCCTGATCAGTCCCTGGTAGATGATTTTTTTATACAAGTTTTACTATATTTCTTAGTCCCACATGTTGTCTATATATACAGGTTTTACTGTATTATTGAAATTGTGATCATTAAGTAAGTTTTAATGATGTTGATTTCTCCGTGTTCTATATTTAGTAACAGTTCGTTACCTATCAGTAGTTATGATAATGTATATTTGATAGTTTAGATGACTATCTATGTCATGTAAAGTCGTTAAATGTGTTTACATCAACACAATCACATCTATTTGTTAAAATTATTCAGCCCTCAATTTTGTCTACTTAAACAGTGGCCAAATCCACCTGAAATTGTGACTGGCAACATGAAATTTGTAAATGTTAGCCAGCTTGTCCACTTTTGAATTTGGTGACCAGAGAACAGATATTATTTTCGTATTACAGAATTTTCATGATACTGTTGCGAATTCAGGCAATATAATGGACACTTTACATCATCATTATTATTAATAACACTGATTTATGTAAGTGATTGTAAGTCAGTTTTAAAAATGTGCATTTCTATTTACCTAAAAAATGCCTTAATTTTCTGTCATTTGGAAGAAAATGTTGCCTGGTCACTTGGAATTTCCACTGGCCACCTGAAAATTTAAATTGGTGGCCAGCTGGATACTTAGTTTTTAAAAGCCCACTTTGAGGGCTGTTATTTATATCAATTTTATATCATTATCCAGTATAACCAGGATGGTCAGTTTAATTGACAAATTGTTTTTTTAATTCACATTCACCATACCTTAACAATATTCTAACATATATAATACAATATAATCTTGCATAATGAATGCGTTTTATGAGAGAGAGAAAAAGAGAGAGAGAGTATATGTCACAATTAGTGGTTGAATAGTTGTACGGTCATTCAGCAATTTTTCAGCTATTCGGGACAAGAACTATTTTATAAATCTCTATGGATTAATCTATGAACAATTTCGTGTATGCATGTGAAGTGAGAGTGTGTTGTATGGTCTGCCTTGTACTAGCGCGCACTCGGGGCGACTTTAACGTGCTAGCTCACAGAGTCAGTACGTCGCAGACAAGCGTACCACTCATTCAGTCCATTATACTGATACCAGGTAAACCAGTAAAGGCCAACAGCAAGGAAAATTCACTTTCCCACATGTGGTCTGAGTGGTAATTTGTAGACTGATGTCTTATCCATTAGGCCATCACAGCCTCAATAATAAGATTGAGAACTACTAACTAGGTTGGTCTACTACTTAAAAGGGTTAAGGCAGACTATGCCTTTAAAAATGTAAGTTAGCAATGTTAAAATAGTCCAAAACATGATACTTAAGAATTATAGTGAAACCCTGTATATAAGATTCCACCCTAAATTAACTGAAACCCTGTCTAAATTAAACCCTGTCTAAATTAAACTATTAATGTATGTTATTAAAATATACTATTGGGTTTCTTTAAGAATCCAAATCTACAATGAACAAGTACAAAGAACCTATCCTCTTCATTCACAAAGATAAAAAATTGGACAGTAACTGGGATGTAAAACGAACATTACTCAACTCAAGTAACTTTCTCAGGACCAGAGTATATGGTCCCATTGTAAAAGGAACGTTTAAATTAAAAACTACATTTCTTGTAGCCAATCAAAATGTGAGATTTGACTGTTTGAAGGATGTCAAGTTTTTATATATAATTACGGTAACACAATAGTTTTATACAGGATCTTATAACTTGTTGAAATTTTAATAATCTCCAGGATACTATGTCACTATAATTATAATACTGAGAATATCTCCGATTAGTGTTTCTTAATATTATCATTCTGGGTACCACTTATAATCGAAACCGGTATAAATGGGTTTCCCAGAAAAATTGTAATATACTGGTAACAAAAATGAAAATTTTTGTTTATACAGATAATGGTAGGTAAGGAATTTGTATATTTTAATTGACAGCAAGTGTCTGTTCTCCGATATCAAAATGTGGGATGGGGTGTGGTGGGGGTATACATGCCAGTACAAAAACAAGGAATTCATATATTCATATTCCCTATTGGAAAGCTCGTTAATTTTGAGGTAGCATTTTGCCCTTTGCCCCCCTTTTTAATTTTGATCCACAAAACAGCAATGTAGGATATACCATGGTAAATGTTGATTATTTCAAAATTTGTCATTGAATAATTTTTTTCTACAAAATATTAGCCAATTGATTTGTTATACCGGGTACATAAACATTAATAATTAACTAAAAAATATGGAGGGGGGGGGGTGGTGGTTCTATCTTATATTACTTATGTTGACGGAGTATTTGTCACTGTAAGATCATCAAGACTGATATTGGTTATTAATAGTCTTTATAACAATAATATCACGTTATTAATCACGTCATTTGAACTATTATTAATTTTTTAATTGATATAATTGACAACCAGGATTGTAAAGGTATCCAACAAAACTGACCTGTCTGCTTGACCTTTCATTTAAACAATTATTATAGACTAGTACATTTATGTATCGGGAACACAGGTGTATAATTCGTCTACATCATGGGAGACACTATTTTCAAGGAGTATTGTGTATGTATTAATAGCAAACCTTAACACTATCTATATATTGGGCCACTCCTAAATGACTATTCCTAATGAAAGGTCAATCATACAGGTCAATGTTGTTTGCCTATACCGGTACTTTGTTATATTTAGGCCTATGACTGTTCAATACATTCTATATATTGACTTATGTAAGAACATTATATCAGGTGATTTGTAACGTATTTCGTAATTAAAGTTGTCATAATTTTATTACATTATTTAAGAACCAGGATGGACAAAACACAAGATTAAACACCTTGGAGCCATTGGTCTACAGCGTTAGAGTAAAATTTTTTATATATTTCTAAAGTGATATCTTCGAAAATGGTATTAATGTTGATTGATAGAATGGGTTTTTACGTCCCAGTCAAGAATATTTCACTGATATTGAGACATCACCAGCTATAGATAAGATGGCAGAATTTTTCACCTTTGCAGTGCAGTCATGGCAATGTGCAGGGAGGGTTCTTGACATTTGTGACATGTATGTCATCGGTTTTTATTTCCCATTTTTACAATATGATTTCTTATTTTTTTGGTGGGGTTGGTTTGTTGGTTGATGCTGCAGTCCACAGGATGTTGATTTGTTTTACATAACAGATATTTATGATTTAATGTCACAGGACATGGATGTGTTTGCTTTGCATAAGAGATGTTTATGGTTTAAAGCTACAGATAGTAGTGGAATAAGTGGATTAATTAATTTTATTTATGTAGGGAGTACATGGACCAGGGACAAGAGGGGTGTTCAAAATTTGATGATATTTTCATATAAATAAAAAGTAAACATAAGCTGTTTATTTCAATTAAGTTTATGATATTTCGTGGAATTAACTGCCTATTTGACATGTTTTTATCCCCTTCTGGATAGGTATTTTCTCACGGTAAAATCTATAAAACACAGAAACATCACTGAAGTGATTACTTGTCCGTGGTGAATCTTTCCTCTGGACAGTTGTATGTTTCTGCTATCTCCGGAATTAAAAGGAATCAAACAGAGCCAGATGGTGTGGTAAGTAAGAAGTCTAAGCATGGAAAACCTTGTTGTTTACACATGACCATCCAAATACATGTACATAAAGGGAGTCTTCGGTTTAAAGTTTGAGATTTTCACTTTTTGCTATACATGTATTTTTGAAGCAACAGAATTAAGTTATACAAAAATAATATTATAAGGTAAAATCACCGTGGTAGTTGTGGAGAAATTGTTGTGTTTTCCTATCAGACTATTTATTGCATTCAAAATCTGTTTTCTGCATTATGAATGGATTATTCTAAGGACCTTTTACGCTTACAGAGCGCTATAACAAGCCTCATACTCCCACCAAAAATTAAGTTATTTCTTAATGAAGGCCACTTTTACTCATTCCCTTAGGAGGTCTTTATAGACAGGTATTTTAACATATCCATGAAGGCCACTTTTACTGATTCCCTTAGGAGGTCTTTATAGACAGGTATTATAACATATCCATGAAGGCCACTTTTACTCATTCCCTTAGGAGGTCTTTATAGACAGGTATTATAACATATCCATGAAGGCCACTTTTACTGATTCCCTTAGGAGGTCTTTATAGACAGGTATTATAACATATCCATGAAGGCCACTTTTACTGATTCCCTTAGGAGGTCTTTATGGACAGGTATTATAACATATCCATGAAGGCCACTTTTACTCATTCCCTTAGGAGGTCTTTATAGACAGGTATTATAACATATCCATGAAGGCCACTTTTACTGATTCCCTTAGGAGGTCTTTATAGACAGGTATTATAACATATCCATGAAGGCCACTTTTACTGATTCCCTTAGGAGGTCTTTATAGACAGGTTTGACTGTAGATATATAGGGAACAATAAGTAGAGTTTAGTGGAGTCATGGAAGTTTTATGTCCCAGTCAAGATTCTTTTACTTATAAAGGTGGTCAGTTCAGGGATGGTGAAGGAAACCAGAGTGTCTGAAGAAAAGTCCCTGACCTTCAGCTAGCAAACTTACAAACTTTCTCACACAATAATCGATACCTAGGCATAGGCACATGTTTTAGATCATTCGGCCATGTTATAATAACAAATCCATAAACCTGTTTTTCTCATTAATGGTCATAATTGAATTCCATATCAGGCAACTAAAGACTTCATAACCCTGCTAGTTAAACAGTACTGTTAGCTAAAAAATAAATTCTAATAAATTACTTGAAGCTTTTCTGAGGACCTCCTTAAAATAAAAAAGTGATTGTTTTTTGTAATTTTTTATCAAAGAAAAAGTGATTGTTTTTGTTAAGTTTTAATTATCAATGAAAAAGTAATTGTTTTTTTGGTAATTTTTTACGGAAGAAAAAAAGTTGTTTCTGAAAAAATTTACTAAGCAAAAAAACAAAACCAATTATTTTGGTAATTTTGTTTAGGAAAGAATAACATTCTATCAAATTATTTAAAACATTGTTTTAAGTTTTTTGCTTCATTTATAAATGTTGAACAAAGCAAACAAACAAACAAGCAAAAACCTATTCTGTAATTCCCAGTATAGATACAACTAATTGACTATCAATTTGAGAATATTTGTGGAATTTATGTTCACCAAATTTCAGGAATTGTTTTCAATTTCTGGATCAATCAATCACACTTTTTTACATGTTAACAAGTTAGACATATTCCTTATCTACAATTTCTGACTCATTCATCTGATGGGATTTTTTAATATTGCACTAAGGATGGGGGATATACTTTTGAATAGGAAATAACAGCTGAGAAAATCGTTATGTGCTGAGTATTGTAGTGTGAATCATGGCGTCTAGCACATGATTTTATCTCCGATGACTTTGTAATGAAGGACCGTAATGAATGGTAAACAGACACCCAATGTTCCAATTTGTCAGAAATATCATACAAACTTTCTGCCAATCCATATTTTATTTTTACCGTACTGAACACATAAATGCACAGTAATTACATGAACACCCAATGTTCCAATTTGTCAGAAATATCATACAAACTTTCTGCCAATCCATATTTTATTTTTACCGTACTGAACACATAAATGCACAGTAATTACATGAACACCCAATGTTCCAATTTGTCAGAAATATCATACAAACTTTCTGCCAATCCATATTTTATTTTTACCATACTGAACACATAAATGCCCAGTAATTACATGAATGGTAAAAATAAACACCCAATGTTCCAATTTGTCAGAAATATCATACAAACTTTCTGCCAATCCATATTTTATTTTTACCATACTGAACACATAAATGCCCAGTAATTACATGAATGGTAAAAATAAACACCCAATGTTCAAATTTGTCAGAAATATCATACAAACTTTCTGCCAATCCATATTTTATTTTTACCATACTGAACACATAAATGCCCAGTAATTACATGAATGGTAAAAATAAACACCCAGTGTTCAAATTTGTCAGAAATATCATACAAACTTTCTGCCAATCCATATTTTATTTTTACCATACTGAACACATAAATGCCCAGTAATTACATGAATGGTAAAAATAAACACCCAGTGTTCAAATTTGTCAGAAATATCATACAAACTTTCTGCCAATCCATATTTTATTTTTACCATACTGAACACATAAATGCCCAGTAATTACATGAATGGTAAAAATAAACACCCAATGTTCCAATTTGTCAGAAATATCATACAAACTTTCTGCCAATCCATATTTTATTTTTACCATACTGAACACATAAATGCCCAGTAATTACATGAATGGTAAAAATAAACACCCAATGTTCAAATTTGTCAGAAATATCATACAAACTTTCTGCCAATCCATATTTTATTTTTACCATACTGAACACATAAATGCCCAGTAATTACATGAATGGTAAAAATAAACACCCAGTGTTCAAATTTGTCAGAAATATCATACAAACTTTCTGCCAATCCATATTTCATATTTACCATACTGAACATATAAATGCCCAGGAATATCAATTACTGTAAATACCAATCAAATACAAACACACTGGTCCATGTCCAAATCACCATCCCAAAGCAAAGGGAAAACTTTGAAAACTGGCAGTTTAAGTTAAAACACATTGAACTTCCACCAGGAAAGTGAGGCAGGGTGTTTCGGAAGGGTAAGCACTTCCTGTATAACTTAGTTTCATAGCAGTTATGAGTTGGGCAAGAAATACAATTAAATAATATTGTAATTAACCTTTAACCCTTGGCAGACAGACAGTCTGACTAATAATTACAATCATTACCCATTATCATTAAAATAGCATTAATGACTTGTGAGAATCTATGGATTAAGGAAGAATCCAGGCAGTGAGAGATGCTGTGTTGTAAGAGTGTGTGCTTTGCTTTGTTATATATATGTTACCTTGAGTACCACATCTGGTGGTGTAGAGGAAAAAAGAGTCGGAGTTGAATCCAAAACTTTAAAAGTGTGTACTTTAGACCACCAAGAACTGTGGGAAGCTGTAAGAATTCCAGTAGAGTGTTATAATTACATCAAATACGGTAAATGAAATATATTGTAATTGTCATTATTTTGAAGGCTGGGTGTGCCCTGTAGAACACCCTGAGCCACCTAGACCTATGAGAATCTTACAGTCACCCAGACCTATGGGAACCTAAAATAATTCTGGTAGAGTGGTAAAATTACATTAAATACGGTAAATGGAATATATGGTAATTATTAAATTACAAAGGCTGAATGTGCCCTTTAGACCAACCTGAGCCACCCAGACCTAGGAGAACCTAAAAGCCACCCACACTAATGGGAACCTATAAGAATACTGGAAGAGTGTTACAATTACATTAAATACGGCAAATGAAATACATTGTAATTGTCATTATTTTTAAGGCTTTCAGTGTTAGTGGGTAGAGTTTTAAAGTTGTATAAATCTTTATACAAGATTGCTTTTTCTTTATTTTCACAAAGAAACTTCTGGAACAAATTCTTGTGCTGGTATATATTTTATTTATCATGACAAAATTCATTTATCGGAATATACAAACATACACTGACGAGAATTATCAGGAATTATCACAGGTGAGAATTAGATTATATATAAATATAGGTATAAGGTGTAAAGACATGTTTATTTCAAAAGTTAAAAGTAAGAATAATATTTATAATTCAGTATTATATATTTTTTTATATATTTATCAAGGTTTTTACAATCATGTATGTGGAAAATATTGATTTATTGCTGAACTTAATGCAATTTGTATTTTTAATTTTGAATTAAAACTATCCATGAGAGTGGATATAGTCGGAAACCCACGGCTGATATTGACTCCATGAACTTCACTTATAGAGTGAATACCAGCCATACGTTTCCGATGATGGAGAGTGGGGTAAAATAATGGAGTTTTATGCCCCCAGTAAAAATTCTTTCACTTCTGACTGGAGGTAGGCAGTTCAGGGATAGTGGAGGAAACCAGAGTACCTGGAAAACCCCACCTACCCACCTACCTTCAGCATGTGAACTGACCAATTTTCTTACACTAGTAACTGCACCTAGGTGGTGAGATGTGTTATGATCTGTAGGTGTGTGCTTTAGAGTTAAGACCACTGATATTATAACACTTTTAGTTAGAAAAGTTATTGAATTTTTTTTTTTTTTTGCTCAGTGCTTTATTTGTCAATTATGTATGCTAGTAATAAATCTCCCATTATAAGCTTTTAATGTCTTGGTATATGTATAAATATTATACATGTATTCCTAGCCAAATATTGAGTATAATTTGGACGGACGGACGGACAGAGGTAAACTAGAATACCCCCCCCCCCTTTTCTTTAAAATTGGGGGTAATTACTGGCCCAGATTTCACAATCATTCCTTAACTTAAATTGGGCAACATTTCAAATCATAATAATTTTGTTAATTTTTAAGATATTTATGAATTGAAGACGTCTTTTTGAAGATCTGTTTTAGTACAAAACATTTGTATTTGCATTTGTCATATACATGTAATTTGCTCAATTTTAGTTAAGATATTAAGATCAAGTAAAGGTCATACCCCGGTTTCACAATCATTCGTTAGCTAAGATTTTCCTTAACTTAAATTTAGCCAATTTTGGTAATCTTTTTTTGGAAATACTGATGAATATTTTTGTAAAAACTAAATGCTAATGTTTTAATCTAGCAGTTACCTTTAAAATGACACCTTAATTTCCTGAATATCTTTAAAATAAACAAAATTATAAGGTTTTGAAATTTTGCATGATTTAAGTTAAGGAAAATCTTGGTAAAGAATGATTGTGAAACTGGGACCTGGGCCAGTAATTACAAATTCTCTTTATCCTGCACCTATGTATAAATGGATTACAGGTGTATAATCTCATTATGAATATGAGTAGTCTGTCCAGGTAAATTGGATTAAAAAGTTATTTTTTTCCAATGCAATCCCGATTTTTTATAGTGTGTCCACTGTCACAGATTAATTTTTCCCAATCCTATGTTAAAGGCTAAATATAAGATTGAAAAAGATCAAAAGGTGAAAACTGATTGACCTGTCGCACCTGGTCAGTGTTTAAAACCTGTAGTCTCACTTAGCATACATTTTGAATTTCAAGGTAAAAAGGTAGGATTTTTATGTATGCTAAGTGAGACTGGAACATGGTTGTGGACCATGGAGAGAACAATAGAAATTAATTACAGGTAAACTAAAGTCTGTTTCAAAATAAAATGGCATTAATGCAAATCATACAAGCACCATACAACCAATTTAACTTCTATTTTAATCTGAATACTGAAAACTGTTGAAAATGTTAGCCAATATCTGTTTAGAAATTTTATAATAATAATATCATCAAAATTATTTTTTTAATATTTACATTTTCAAAGTGTGAAAAAAGACAGAATTTTCACTATAATTAGCAGGTTATTAATTAAAAAGAGCTAAATTCATTTACCAATAAATAAAAAAGTACGGAATACTTTAAACAGACAATAATAACAATTTTTCACAAAATCCATAAATCTCACTACATAAGGGAAATTTTAATGGCAGAAAAGCAAAACTAAAAGATTTTTTATCAATAAAGAACAAAAGTTGATTTCGTTATAGTTATTATAGTTTTCCTAGAAATTGCTAGAAATCCTGGTGTAGTTTATTAAAATTTAGTTTTCTAAAACTTAACCATATATAATTTCCGTTCATAAAACAAATTTATTAATCTTTTTAGCTCACCTGGCCTAAAGGCCATGTGAGCTTTTGCCATCACTCGGCGTCCGTCGTCCGTCAGTCCGTCCGTCAGTCTGTCCGTCAGTCAGTCAGTCCGTCTGTAAACTTTTCACATTTTGGCTATCTCCTCTGAAACCCCTGAACCAATTTTAACCAAACTTTACAGGAATGATGTATGGAAGGTCCTTTACTTAGATTGCCGAAATTTTTTTGATCCGCCAAAAAACATGGCTGCCAGCGCAAAAGATAGTTTAACATTGGACCCTATGGGAAAAATGCATTGTTGACTATTTTCTCAGAAATGACTGAAGCAAATTGAACCAAACTTTACAGGAATGGTGTAAGGAAGGTCCTTTACTTAGTTTGCGAAAATTTTTCTGATCCGTCAAAAAACATGGCTGCCAACACAGAAGATAGTTTAACATTGGACCCTATGGGAAAAGCATATATTTGCTATCTTCTTTGAAACCGCTGAGCCAATTTGAACCAAACTTTACAGGAATAATGTATGCAAGGTCATTTACTAAGATTGCCCAAATTTTTCTGATCCGTCAAAAAACATGACCGCCAGCGCAGAAGATAGTTTAACATTGGGCCCTATGGGAAAACGCACATTTTGGCTATCTCCTCTGAAACGACTAAAGCTAATTCAATTAAACTTTACAGGAATAATGTATGGAAGGTCTTTTGCAAAGATTGACAAAATTTTTCTGATCTGCCTGAAAATATGGCTGCCAGCCGGGAACATAGTTTAACATTGGACCCTATGGGAAAATTACATTTTGGCTATCTCCTCTGAAACTATTGAAGCAAACTTAACCAAACTTTAGAGGAATGATGTATTGGAGGTCCTTTACATAGATTGCCAAATTTTTTCTGATTGACCAAAAAACATGGCTGCCAGAGCAAAAGGTAGTTTAACATGGGACCCTATGGGAAAAACACATTTTGGCTATCTCCTCAGAAATGACTGAAGCGAATTTAACCAAACTTTACAGAAATGATGTATAGAAGGTCCTTTACTTAGATTGCCAAAATTTTTCTGATCCACCAAAAACATGGCCGCCAGCGCAGAAGATAGTTTAACATTGGACCCTATGGGAAAAGCATATATATGCTATTTCCTCTGAAGCTTGGGAAGCAAATTGAAGCGAACTTTACAGGAATGATGTATAGAAGGTCCTTTACATAGATTGCCAAAATTTTCCTGATTGGCCAAAAAACATGGCTGCCAGCACAGAAGGTAGTTTAACATTGGACCCTATGGGAAAAACACATTTTTGACTATGTCCTCAGAAATGACTGAAGCAAATTGAATCAAACTTTACAGGAATGATGTATAGAAGGTCCTTTACTTAGATTGCCAAAATTTTTGTGATCCGCCGAAAAACATGGCTGTCAGCGCAAAAGATAGTTTAACATTGGACTTTATGGGAAAAACGCATTTTTGACCATGTCCTCAAAAATGACTGAAGCAAATTGAACCAAACTTTACAGGAATGATGTATAGAAGGTCCTTTACATAGATTTCCAAAATTTTCCTGATCTGCCATAAAACATGGCTGCCAGTGGAGAACATTGTTTCACATTGGACCCTATGGGAAAAGCATATATTTGCTATCTCCTCTAAAGCTACTGAAGCAAATTGAACCAAACTTTATGGGAATGATGTATGGAAGGTCCTTTACTTAGATTGACAAATTCAAATTGCCCGTTTCATTTACAATAAAGGCAAAACACTTTCAAAATCTCGGAAGCTAAAATTTCATTGGACAATAAATGTTGCAACAATGGCTCATTCACATATGCCCCTAAACAGGGTTTCCTCAGATCTCCCACTCCGCGCCTATATCAAAAATGGGGGAGCAAGTGAGAGATGTGATTTTAATCAGATTGAAAAAACTGTGAATGGTACATATAGTTCTACAGTGATTTCCTTAGCCATTCTGTCTGATATAAACAGTGCATTTGTTCATCACTGGAATACAAATTTGCTTTAAAAGCATTTTAGTCAGGTGAGCGATACAGGCTCAGCCACACTGAGCCTCTGGTTTTATCTATTTATTCCTTTACTTGATTTTATTTATTTATTTACAAGTTTTTATTTATTTTATTCACTAGTTTTTATCAATAAACTGATTAAATTATTAATATTTCTTATTTATTTATTCTTTTACTGGTTTTTATTTATTATGAATGAATGAATGAATGAATGAATGAATGAATGAATGAATGAATGAATGAAATGAATTTCTTTATTGAAAAATCTGAGAATATTTTTTTTTAAATATTGAAAACATGAAAAAATATTCAGCTTCTTATGAAAAAAGTGAACTTTCAAGTCTATTGAAGTAAGATATCCAAGTTTGAATCACACCACCAAATCAAAACATGTTTTTTCTTCACTAAAAACATGATCAATTTAATGATATACTAGTATTTATTTTTTAAAATTTCACTCATTCTTTTCCTGTTTTTTTTTTTTTTTTTTTTTTTTTTTTTAATTTTTTACCTTTGAATTTATTTATTTATTTATTTTTTTATTTATCATTAATTAACTGATTATTATTTTTTATTGATATTATTTAGTTGTTATTTTTTGTTGCTTTTTTTAAAAAAAAAAACCCTAAAATTTGACAATGACGATAATTATACATATTTAGGAAATGGACTATAGCCAGGTGTACATGTCTCGGGTAAAATTGGGTGATTTTAAAATGTATGCTAAGTGAGACTATGGTTTTTTAAAATGTATGCTAAGTGAGACTAAACCGTTTAAAAATAACTGTAGTCACAATATTCCCTTATATAATCAATATTGGGCAATATTTGCTTTCAAGCTGGTTCATGAATTCATACGTAGGCTTATGTCAGCATAGGTGTGCAATTATTTACCTGTAATTAACCTGAATTTTACTGTGAATTAGTTAATTAGATTAAGATTATTTAAGTGCATTTATGCTTGGTAATATTCACTTTGAAGTGGATTTAAGTTTAAAGTAATCTGCACTTTTAACGAACCTTTGGTTTAATTAATTTGACGGACAATATTAAATCATTACCAGCTGTCTAATATGTATACCTGTACATACACAACACATACAGATACACACAGAAGGGATAGTCTGGCAATATTTACTTTGAAGTGGATTTAAGATGAATGAGATTATGTGTAGTAATCTGTACCTTTAATCCACCTGTTGATTATTTAATTAACCTGGCATTATTAGCTCATTACTAGCTATCAATTACACTAGTATACACCTGTACATATGTTAACACATATGGGATATTAGCCTGGCAATTTTTACTTTGAAGCGGATTTTGTGTACCTTTAATTTACCTGTTGATTATCTAATTAACCTGACATTATTAACTCATTACTAGTCGTCAATTTCACCTGTGTATATACCTGTACATATACATATATACCGGTACACATGTACCGATGCAGACACATGAATAGTCTAGTATGTGATATTTGTAGACTTTTATGAATTAACATACAGGAACCGTAATGTTTAACTTGCATGAATGGAAAAATAATTATATTTGTTTAAGTTGTACAAAGAATGATACAAAATGCTACTCTGGTAAGGAAGGGTAAGTTTTAATCATAGTTATATAGATGTAATGAAATTTAATAGGTAAAACATATGTTATACATACAGGTATACCATATTTCACTTAGCAGCTAGAGATGATCACTCTTAATGACTGTAGCTGTCTTTACTTAGCAGTAAGATTTTTGAGGACTTCCATTTTGTACCCTCCACTAAACGCTGAGTGGAAGCGCGTGGCCTAGTGGTTAAGGCGTTGGACTCATGATTCGAAGGTCGTGGGTTCGATCCCTGGACCGGGCGATGTGTTGTGTCCTTGAGCAAGACACTTAATTTCACGTTGTTCCAGTTCACTCAGCTGAAAAATAAATGAGTACCAGCAAAATGCTGGGGGTTAACCCTGCGATGGACCGGTGTCCCATTCAGGGGAGAGTCTTGTACTCTCAGTCGCTTAACGCCACCGAAACCTGGATAAGCTCCGGCCTGATGGGCCTAATGGCTTGGGACAGACTTTAACTTTTAACTAAACTCTGATACTATTGACTAATAAAGTCTAAAAAATGACAGAATTAAGCTGAAGGCATTTTGAGTATTTCTGTGATTAACATTTTGGAGTATTTTTTAATTTTTTACATATGAGTTTAATCCAAATGTTGCAGACCTTCACTTTGAAAGTGTACATTAATCATCTATTTACATTCTTTTTAAAGGGGGTGAGTGTAGCATGGGAGGGGGTGTATGTGAAGAGGGGTTTATTTGTTAGCATATCAGGCAGGAGGTGCTTACTTTTCCAGAGCACCCAGCCTCACTCCTCTGGTGGAAGTTCACATGTTTATCTCAAGTTGTCAGTTTTTTACTTCGCTTTTGGGATTGTATGTTATGGACATGGACCATTATGTCTGTTGTACCAATGGGTAATAGGTATTTGATAAGTGAATTGACAAAGTCAAGTTAAATATCTAGACTAAAGTATTTAACAAATACAATAAACATGTATAATTACAGATCTTAGACTGATACACTTAGTAAAACTCAATAGAACTATCTAACACAGATAAGACTAAAACATCAAACACTTGCTTTATTGTCATTAAATTGTATATATCAGACAATATATACCTGCTTTTATCTGTGTTGTATATCTACAGGAGAATACAGGTATATACAGCCCCCATCCCCTTGGGCTTTATAGATCAATTGTACACAGCCCTCCTTCAAGGCTTTAAGGTGTTGTCATTGTACACAGCCCTCCTTCAAGGCTTTACTATGTTATGTAACAACAAAATTTATTTTATTACAGCTTGATCTTATTTTCAGTACTAGTACTGGTATTTAAAACTATACACCTCATTGCACCTATGGAACCATTTGTATTTTGGTATAAAAATTACTTGTAAGGTGAAAACCCATTAATAAGAAATTTATTTGAACACATTACAAGGTATATATAAAGTCAAACAACATTGACCTGTCTGATTGACCTTTACCTTTAATTTCAATATTTATGATGGACCAGTATATTTATGTATAGAGGACACAGGTGTTTATTTTGTGTTCCTTATGGGAAACACACATTGTATACATATCAATTGACACTAATAGGTATGTAAATATTTTTTTTAATATATTGTCTTTAATGACAATTATGGTATCATCTTAATGATGATTGGTCATAAAATGATTACACGTAACAGCAAATTACAAAGAAAAGAGCACTGGAGTGTTGGAGTAATGGTGTGTTACACCCTAGTCAAGATATTTTTACTTATATTGAGATTAACAGTTCTGGCATAGTGGAGGAAACTGGAGCAACAAGAGAAAACCACTAAATTTCAGGAAGTCAGCTGACAAATTTTCCTGCACTAGGATCTGTCATCAGTGGGATTTATACCCGGGGTGCCTCTCATGAGACCCTGTAGTATTTTCTTCATGATGGATCTTAGCTAGGACCTACTTCATTTTGTCAAAGTTAATTGGGTTACCAAAGTTTGTAGATTTTAATGCCACTGCATATGGAACGTCAAAAGAAGATGATAGTTAACAGTCATGTCAACTTGATTAATGCTTCTCTTTATTCATTGCCTTAGCTCATTAATTGATTATTTTTGTCTCAAATTATGAATAAATTTAGATTTATTTAAAAGTGCACTTTAATTAACTCTATTTGTTTATTTACATTTTCATTTATTTTATTTTTAGATAATAAGAACTGCTAATTGAGAAGAAATTACATTAAAATACAAAAGACATTAGGCAAAAGAGGACAAGACAAGTGGTTAATCTGTAATAGAAGCCTGTATATATACCAAAATATATATCTAGAGACATCCAGAGATATCACAACACAGAAATACAATCGATTTTAAAAAATAATGGCTCACAAAAAGTAAGTAAAAATAGGCTCTTTGACTTGACCCAAAGATAAGATTGCTATAGTATAGTAGTCTCCCTTAGATCCCCTTCCTGTCTTAGTTTAACAAGCAACCATTTTTTACATAGAGAAGTCAAAACAGTCACAGAAATAAAGTCAATTTGAATTTGGCTCACAAAAAGTAAATATGCAATGACTTTTTGACTTGATCCTTAGAGGGCATAAGATTACTATAGTACAATGGTACTGTCTCCCTTGGACCTTTCTTTCTTAGTTTTACAAGCAGTCATTTTTTTCTATATTGCTGTTACCGGTATACTTACCTGACTTTTACCTGAGTGTATGTTTTCTCCATATAACTTGACTTTAATCTTTAAGTTTGTAATTGTGAGGTAAACAAAAAGATAACAATGAAGTTCGCTGCTGTACCATGTGATCAACACCTCTTAAAGTTTGTACAGGACATTTCGGAGAACATTTATGTCACAAATTCCTGGAATGATGTCATTTTTGCAGGAAAACGTGAAAAGATATGATGGAATACCATAATTGTTCTGCACAAATTTTAGAGGGCCTCATGTAGTACAAATGCAAACCCCATTCTCCAATCTTGATTAATTGACACCATTTTGGTCAGTCAAATTTTGGCATTATAAAAGGGTTTGGTGATAAAATGAGGGAAAATTATAATGAAAAGCATAGAAGAAATGGATTTTGGGATGTGGTGTTAAGCAAGTTGACAAAATTATCAAGGGGCATTATAAAGGAGGTTTTACTGTAATTAAAACATTTTGGCAATTTAACAAACATTATAAACTCTTTCCATTATGATAATTTTAAAAAAGAAAATAATTTTATTTTATTGTGATACATAGCAGCACAGATTATGATAATAATGGGTAAATATAGATCATATATAAGACACTATTAATTTACTCATATATATAAAATGCATTATTATAGACAAACAACATTGACCTGTCTGCTTGACTTACCATTAGGAACATTCATATACATGTATATCAATTCAATCAACACATGAGTAGTGTTAGGATTCACAATTAACGGGTAATGCACACTTCCCATAATGCAAACATGCGTAACATACACTTCCCATAATGCAGACAAAAAACAAGCATGTTCTCTATACATAAATGTGCAGGTCCTTAATAAATATTTAAAGGTCAAGCTGACAGGTCAATATTGTTTGCCTATAACTAACACTTGTCAGTACATAAAACTGCTTTACATGTATTTTACATAATATATTTGCTTTATCACTATTGATATATATTTGTATACTATACATATATTAGTATTTAGTTAGTTAAAATCTGTTAGACTGTTTCTGTGTCCAGGATTACCTTGGATATATTTGACGTCCCATAGTTCCATGTTTCTTTCACACAATTTTGATTACACATGTGGCAGGTGTAGCTAGCTAAACAGGAGGTGCTTACCCTTCCGTATCACCCAGCCTCACTTCCCTGGTGAAAGTTCACGTGTCTAACCTAACTTGTCAGTTACAAAGTTTCAGGATTGTGATTCCGACATGGATTGGTATGTTTGTTTTTACAGTGTACTTTGCTTCAGGATTGTGATTCAGACATGGATTGGTATGTTTGTTTTTACAGTGTACTTTGCTTCAGGATTGTGATTCCGACATGGATTGGAATGTTTGTTATTACAGTGTACTTTGCTTCAGGATTGTGATTCAGACATGGATTGGTATGTTTGTTTTTACAGTGTACTTTGCTTCAGGATTGTGATTCAGACATGGATTGGTATGTTTGTTTTTACAGTGTACTTTGCTTCAGGATTGTGATTCAGACATGGATTGGTATGTTTGTTTTTACAGTGTACTTTGCTTCAGGATTGTGATTCAGACATGGATTGGTATGTTTGTTTTTACAGTGTACTTTGCTTCAGGATTGTGATTCCGACATGGATTGGTATGTTTGTTTTGATTAGACCCTATAGGATTATCATGCTGGTTCGTTGTCCGATTTTTCCTGGCATCACTACCCTGATGGAAGTTCATATGTTTAACTTGTTTTGCTAGTTTTCAAAGTTTTTGCTTTGCCTTTGGATAAGGATTTTAACATGAATTGGAATGTTTGTTTTTGATTTGGAAACATGAAGCAACTAAGAGTTCATTTTGTATAACTTTTTGATTGTAATTAAGGCGAAGGGACCTTACAACACTGATGGTTACTATATCAAGTTTTACAGCTTAAACTTTGTATGGGTGATTTTGTGAAATTAATATAACTAGTGTTGAGGATATTAATTAATGGTTTTGGATTAAACTTTAAACTATTATGATTTTGGTTTTTTTTGGTATTTTTTTAATGTTTTTGGGTGTTTTTTTTTTGGGGGGGGGGGATGTCTTGACCAATGGGGTTTACAGTGTACAACAAAATAATACCCTTAGTCCCAGTGTAGGATGTTTTGGAAAATGTTAACTTTTTATGTTGCAAATTCCTGTAATAAGATTTTTACAGTAAAACATTATCCTATATGATTCTATATCCAATGAAAATATTAAAATTATTAATTTTTCTGCACAAATGTCATAGAGTATCATGTCGTACCCTGGTGAACTCTGCTGTAAAGTGACATATTGTACTGTTAGTCAAGAAAATAACATATTTCAAAGTGTATATGTATGGTAAAAGTAAATTTAAAAGGTGGCCCCTAATTTTTTGTAATTTTTATAATGGCACCTAGAAGAGTCTTTATGTAACCATGTGACAACATGATAATGTGATATCATAATAATGTGACTGTAAAACTAATGTGACTGTGACAATGTGACATCATAAAAATGTGATATTGTGACACCATTATAATGTGACTATGTGTCATATAAATATTACATTTCTGATAGGGTGACAGTCACGGTTGACAATCAAATTTCTCAGGGTGACAATATGGACTGTCACCCTATCAGAAATGTAATATTATTTTTATTATACCAATTGTGACCTGCTTTGACAATGAGTATGTGACAATGTCAATATGTTACAATGTGATAAATATTTATGTATTCATTCATTTATATTATTTACTTTTCAGTTTTGATCCATTTCAAGTATTTGAGGTATGTATATGATAATATAGAAACGTTAATGGTAAATATCACACTATACTGAATATCAACGCAAGAAACACAGAAATGTTAACATTGACCTCAATCGGTAACTGTAAATATCACACTGACTGAATATCAACACAAGAAACACAGAAATGTTAACATTGACCTCAACCAGTAACTGTAAATATCACACTCGACTGAATATCAACGCAAGAAACACAGAAATGTTAACCTTGACCTCAATCGGTAACTGTAAATATCACACTCGACTGAATATCAACACAAGAAACACAGAAATGTTAACCTTGACCTCAATCGGTAACTGTAAATATCACACTCGACTGAATATCAACACAAGAAACACAGAAATGTTAACCTTGACCTCAATCGGTAACTGTAAATATCACACTCGACTGAATATCAACGCAAGAAACACAGAAATGTTAACCTTGACCTCAATCGGTAACTGTAAATATCACACTCGACTGAATATCAACGCAAGAAACACACAAATGTTAACCTTGACCTCAATCGGTAACTGTAAATATCACACTCGACTGAATATCAACGCAAGAAACACAAAAATGTTAACCTTGACCTCAATCGGTAACTGTAAATATCACACTCGACTGAATATCAACACAAGAAACACAGAAATGTTAACCTTGACCTCAATCGGTAACTGTAAATATCACACTCGACTGAATATCAACACAAGAAACACAGAAATGTTAACCTTGACCTCAATCGGTAACTGTAAATATCACACTCGACTGAATATTAGCATGAGAAACACAGAAATGTTAACATTGACCTCAACCAGTAACTGTAAATATCACACTCTACTGAATATCAACACAAGAAACACAGAAATGTTAACCTTGACCTCAATCGGTAACTGTAAATATCACACTCTACTGAATATCAACACAAGAAACACAGAAATGTTAACATTGACCTAAAGCAGTAACTGTAAATATCACACTCTACTGAATATCAACACAAGAAACACAGAAATGTTAACCTTGACCTCAATCGGTAACTGTAAATATCACACTCGACTGAATATCAACACAAGAAACACAGAAATGTTAACCTTGACCTCAATCGGTAACTGTAAATATCACACTCGACTGAATATTAGCACGAGAAACACAGAAATGTTAACCTTGACCTCAACCAGTAACTGTAAATATCACACTCTACTGAATATCAACACAAGAAACACAGAAATGTTAACCTTGACCTCAATCGATAACTGTAAATATCACACTCGACTGAATATCAACACAAGAAACACAGAAATGTTAACATTGACCTAAAGCAGTAACTGTAAATATCACACTCGACTGAATATTAGCACGAGAAACACAGAAATGTTAACCTTGACCTAAAGCAGAATAACTGTAAATATCACACTCGACTGAATATCAACACAAGAAACACACAAATGTTAACCTTGACCTCAATCGGTAACTGTAAATATCACACTCAACTGAATATCAACACGAGAAACACAGAAATGTTAACCTTGACCTCAATCGGTAACTGTAAATATCACACTCGACTGAATATCAACGCAAGAAACACAGAAATGTTAACCTTGACCTCAATCGGTAACTGTAAATATCACACTCGACTGAATATCAACGCAAGAAACACAGAAATGTTAACCTTGACCTCAATCGGTAACTGTAAATATCACACTCGACTGAATATCAACGCAAGAAACACAGAAATGTTAACCTTGACCTCAATCGGTAACTGTAAATATCACACTCTACTGAATATCAACGCAAGAAACACAGAAATGTTAACATTGACCTCAATCGGTAACTGTAAATATCACACTCGACTGAATATCAACACAAGAAACACAGAAATGTTAACCTTGACCTCAATCGGTAACTGTAAATATCACACTCGACTGAATATCAACACAAGAAACACAGAAATGTTAACCTTGACCTCAATCGGTAACTGTAAATATCACACTCGACTGAATATCAACGCAAGAAACACAGAAATGTTAACATTGACCTAAAGCAGTAACTGTAAATATCACACTCGACTGAATATTAGCACGAGAAACACAGAAATGTTAACCTTGACCTCAATCGGTAACTGTAAATATCACACTCGACTGAATATCAACACAAGAAACACAGAAATGTTAACCTTGACCTCAATCGGTAACTGTAAATATCACACTCGACTGAATATCAACACAAGAAACACAGAAATGTTAACCTTGACCTCAATCGGTAACTGTAAATATCACACTCGACTGAATATCAACACAAGAAACACAGAAATGTTAACATTGACCTAAAGCAGTAACTGTAAATATCACACTCGACTGAATATCAACACAAGAAACACAGAAATGTTAACATTGACCTAAAGCAGTAACTGTAAATATCACACTCTACTGAATATCAACACAAGAAACACAGAAATGTTAACCTTGACCTAAAGCAGTAACTGTAAATATCACACTGGACTGAATATCAACACAAGAAACACAGAAATGTTAACATTGACCTAAAGCAGTAACTGTAAATATCACACTCGACTGAATATCAACACAAGAAACACAGAAATGTTAACATTGACCTAAAGCAGTAACTGTAAATATCACACTCGACTGAATATCAACACAAGAAACACAGAAATGTTAACATTGACCTCAATCGGTAACTGTAAATATCACACTCTACTGAATATCAACACAAGAAACACAGAAATGTTAACCTTGACCTAAAGCAGTAACTGTAAATATCACACTCGACTGAATATCAACACAAGAAACACAGAAATGTTAACATTGACCTAAAGCAGTAACTGTAAATATCACACTCGACTGAATATCAACACAAGAAACACAGAAATGTTAACCTTGACCTAAAGCAGTAACTGTAAATATCACACTCTACTGAATATCAACACAAGAAACACAGAAATGTTAACATTGACCTAAAGCAGTAACTGTAAATATCACACTCGACTGAATATCAACACAAGAAACACAGAAATGTTAACATTGACCTAAAGCAGTAACTGTAAATATCACACTCGACTGAATATCAACACAAGAAACACAGAAATGTTAACATTGACCTAAAGCAGTAACTGTAAATATCACACTCGACTGAATATCAACACAAGAAACACAGAAATGTTAACATTGACCTAAAGCAGTAACTGTAAATATCACACTCGACTGAATATCAACACAAGAAACACAGAAATGTTAACCTTGACCTAAAGCAGTAACTGTAAATATCACACTCTACTGAATATCAACACAAGAAACACAGAAATGTTAACATTGACCTAAAGCAGTAACTGTAAATATCACACTCGACTGAATATCAACACAAGAAACACAGAAATGTTAACATTGACCTAAAGCAGTAACTGTAAATATCACACTCGACTGAATATCAACACAAGAAACACAGAAATGTTAACAATGACCTAAAGCAGTAACTGTAAATATCACACTCGACTGAATATCAACACAACACAGAAATGTTAAAATTGACCTAAAGCAGTAACTGTAAATATCACACTCTACTGAATATTAGCACGAGAAACACAGAAATGTTAACATTGACCTCAATCAGTAATCAACAAAAGAAACAAAAGAATGTTTACCTTAGCCTTAACCATTAACTGTACATATCACAATCAGTTGAATATCAGCACAAGAAACACAGAAATTATAACCTTAGCCTCAATGCTAAGGCCACATAATACACTTTACTTTGGTTATCAACTGTGAGTTTTCTAAAGCATATGTTTACAGATCAGTCAGTGACTCTCACCACCTAGGAGTAAGTTTGAATTCCTCTTGGGCAGATCCTAAATAATACAAGAAAGATTGTCTGATCATTTTCTGAAGGTTGGTAGTTTTATTCAGGTACTCCAGTTTTCTCCACCATCCATGAACTGACTGTCTCGATTCTTTTTTTAAGTTTTTGTATTACACACAGAAGTGGAACCTTTTCAGGTTAGACGTGAGGTCCTCATAATTCTTATTAATCATTCCAACAATTCATAAAACTAGAAATGACCAATCATACCAGTTAGACAACAAATAATTTGACTTCTTTACATGTTTCAGGTTCGACCGTTTCCATGTACAGTGTTATATATAAAAGTTATAAAGGGTTATAATATAACTAAAGGATGGGTAGGAGATCTGAGTAAGTAATGAGACAGAGAGAGAGAGAGAGAGAGAGAGAGATTCCATGTACAGTGTTACAGTCAAACCTGTCCATAAAGGCCATCCAAGGGAACCAGTAAAAGTGGTCTTTATGGACAGGTGCCTTTCTTTACATTTTCAAATAATATAATAAAGAACAATTGGGATACAATTTCTACTGGCCTTTATAAGCAGGTGACCCTTATATAGAGGTGGCATTTAAGGCAGGTTGGACTGTATATATAAAAGTTATACATGGTTATAATATAACTAAAGGATGGGCAGGAGATCTAAGTAAGATATTGTGATATTTTCCTCCAAAATTTAAAAATAAAACCAAGAAATTGGGTTCCCAAGAAAAACAAATATGTTGCATTCATTAACTCATTAAGTTAAGGCATCACTTTCAATACCTCAAAAACTTTACGCTAAAATTTTAATTTTGTGAATTTTAGTAGCTGGTCACCAGACACCTTAGTCACTATATATAAAATTTTAATTTGTGAATTTTAGTAGCTGGTCACCAGACACCTTAGTCACTATATATAAAATTTTAATTTGTGAATTTTAGTAGCTGGTCACCAGACACCTTAGTCACTATATATAAAAATTTTAATTCTGTTATTTCAGTGGACACACCAGATCCGTATGTCACCCTGTATATAGAGACGTCACCAAATGGTATACAGAAAACTAGAACAATAAATAATGAAGTAAACCCTGTATGGGACCAAGTATTTACCTTTCATATTGATCCAAGAGAAGAGAATGTACTAGGTAAGTAGATACCTTATTAAGTAATAACTGTAACCCCCCCCCCCCCCACACACACACACACACACACACACCCTCCACTGTCCTTACATCTGTCTGAAACAAAAATTTTCATAACAGTTTTCTCAGCAACTACTATACACAGACACTTGAAATTTTGTATGCGAGTTCAGTATGAGGACCAATGTCGCAGTTCAGTATGAGGACCAATGTCGCAGTTCAGTATGAGGACCAATGTCGCAGTTCAGTATGAGGACCAATGTCGCAGTTCAGTATGAGGACCAATGTCGCAGTTCAGTATGAGGACCAATGTCGCAGTTCAGTATGAGGACCAATGTCGCAGTTCAGTATGAGGACCAATGTCGCAAGTACTAAATTCAAGTCTGCCAGACATCTACTTCACGTTTTGATGGTATTCTAACATATCTTAAAAGTGGGGGTATACTTAGTGAGCAGTAAGTCACAGATTTCTTGTTTCTTACCATTTCTAACTACCTGAGGCTGTATAGGTAAACTTTAGGCTTTTATGGGTGCATTTATTTCTGTATTCTAATACTGTTTTTGTTCTTGATGTGCACAATTTGTCTGACTGAAAACACTCTGGGTCGTACTTTGTTGGATGATGAAACTATATATTTACAGAGCCCACATTTACAGATGGTAAATTATTCCATGTGTAAACTACTCCCTTACCAAACAAGTTCTTAGATAAATGAAGCTTTTTGTGTCATTTGTACATTTTTTGTTGTGACATCTTTGGTTTGATGTTGTAAGGCACCCGCCAGGGTTTGATGTTGTAAGACACCCGCCATGGTTTGATGTTGTAAGACACCTGCCATGGTTTGATGTTGTAAGACACCTGCCATGGTTTGATGTTGTAAGACACCTGCCATGGTTTGATGTTGTAAGACACCCGCCAGGGTTTGATGTTGTAAGACACCCGCCAGGGTTTGATGTTGTAAGACACCCGCCATGGTTTGATGTTGTAAGAACCTGCCATGGTTTGATGTTGTAAGACACCGCCATGGTTTGATGTTGTAAGACACCCGCCAGGGTTTGATGTTTTAAGACACCCGCCATGGTTTGATGTTGTAAGACACCTGCCATGGTTTGATGTTGCAAGACACCTGCCATGGTTTGATGTTGTAAGACACCTGCCATGGTTTGATGTTGTAAGACACCTGCCATGGTTTGATGTTGTAAGACACCTGCCATGGTTTGATGTTGTCAGAGACCTGCCATGGTTTGATGTTGTAAGACACCTGCCATGGTTTGATGTTGTAAGACACCTGCCATGGTTTGATGTTGTCAGAGACCTGCCATGGTTTGATGTTGTCAGAGACCTTAGATTTAAAATAGTAAGGCACATTGGGTTGGAAGCTGGTACCTTAGAAACTGAATCTCGGATACTTTCTTGTATACATAGAGAAACTATAAATATCCAAAAGGGACCTACATAAGTACACAAGATGCATAACTCTGCAGATATGGGTTAGAAGACTCCATCTGATATCATCATGGATATATATTAGGGCTAGAACGATTTACAGAAAATGTGATTCACAATGATATTTTTATTCAGTTCAATTTAATGATCACGTTTCTGGTATTTTGGTTGGGTTTTGGTCCAAATTGTCTTCTCAAATTAAAAGATAAGATGGCGGACATCAACATCAACCTGTCGATCAATCAAATGTTCCAGCAACATACTGTAAACCAACTTTTATTTGTGTGCGATTAAATTTTGTGTGTGGGCGAGGACAAATAATCATGAAAGTTATTTGTTGCGAATTTGTTTATTTAAACCAAACATTCAGCTAAAGTACATATCCTGAAAGTTAATAGTCATGAAATGGTTTTGGGAAGAGAATCCTGAATGTTAATATTTTCAAATAAAAGATGGTTTACATTACTTTTTTCTGTAATGAGATACTTTTGTTTTAAAGGCAATGATAAAAATAAAATGGTGTGTTAAACTATGCTTTACAAAAATAAAGATTATCATAAACTAAAATCTCTTTCTTTTTTCAACTTACAGAAATTGCTTTAATAGATGCAAACTATACAATAGATGAACTGTTATCTACAACTCTAATAGATCTTCAAGATGTTCCACTAGAAGGAAAGATAAAGAAAACAGTCCAGTTTAATGAGGTAAGTTATTTAATGTAATTGTAATCCACATCCATAATAGATACAGTCAAACCTTCCTTAAAGACCACCTCTATATAAGGACACCTGCCTTTAAGGCCAGCAAAATTTTATCCCAATCAATCTTTATTCATCTTATTTGAACATGTATATAAGAATCCCCTGTTCATGAAGGTTACTTTAACTGGTTCCCTTAGGAGGGCTTTATAGACAGTTTTGACTGTAGATATTCCAATTAACAATTAAGGAGGGAAAAATAAGTAGGGTAGAATGGCTGGGAGTTTTAAGCCCCAGTCAATATTCTTTCACTTATATAAAGGTGGTCAGTTCAGGGATGGTGGAGGAAACCAGAGTGTCTGAAGAAAATCTTTGACTTCAGCTAGCAAACTGACAAATTTTTTCACACAGGAATAGGTAAGTGTTCCTTTTGTTACCTTCATCTATTAATTCTATGTAAAATTTTTGAAAAACTATTTTTCACACAAATGTTCAAAATTGCTTGATTCTGTCATTTTTAAGTTTTTTTAGTCAAAATTAAAATTCCAGTGGAGGTACAAATGGAACTCTTTCCCAAGAATCTGTTCTATTAGTGGGATACCTAGGTAAAAGCGTATGTGTTAGATCACTCAGCCATGTTATTGGAAAATAGATGTTTGAGTTATCAAAGGTCCAGAAAACAACATTTATATTCTATATTGAATATTTGGATTTTTTTGCTTGATGTGATTTTACCATCTTAACAGAAGGAATCTTTATTATTTCTATTTTTAGACATCTGAAGTAGACATTGAGATGTGGGCAGATAACACGTAAGTATCCACAGATTTCAACTATTATGGGATATAGAAATTTACACACACACACACACACAGAAAGAGAGAGAGAGAAGAGAGAGAGAGAGAGAGAGAGAGAGAGAGAGACTTATAAATAAAAGGAGTGACTATTTTTACCAAATACAATAGATTAAAGAATAAGATTTAAGAATTCCTTAAAAAATTGGATTATTCTTTTTTTTAAAAAATGCATACATATATATCTATATTTACATTTATGATGCTTGATTGTATTAAACTCTGTTTGAGACCAAATGAAGTTATAGGACTATAATTACATTTGCTAATGTGACGTCACTCATCTCTTGCTTATGTCTATACCCATGATATCATTGATTGGCTGTTCCAACCATTAGAATTGCATGTCAGACATGGGTGTTTTAAATTTATTTCAGGATTCAAAAACAAAGAATAAGATTTTCAAAAAATGTGAAATGTAAATATAACCATTGGACTGTATAGAAATGTTGTTTATATTGCTATAACTTGCATTGCCATGTAACACAAACAAATCATAACGTGCAGTTTGCTGTATTAAACTCTGTTTAAGACCAAATGAAGTTATAGGAATATAATTACATTTGCTAATGTGACGTCACTCATTTCTTGCTTGTGCCTATACCCGTGACATCATTGATTGGCTGTTCCAGCAATTAGAATTGCATGTTGTACACAAGTGTTTTAAATTTATTTCAGGATCTAAAAACAAAAAATAAGATTTTCAAAAAATGCGAAATGTAAATATAACCATTGAACTGTCTAGAAATGGTGTTTATAGTACTATTACTTCCATTGTCGTGCAAAGCAAACTAATCATAATGCGCTAGCACGTGTTACTCAGTTTGCTTATGGTTAAATATATTTCATCTTATAAGACTTATGGTTTTGATTACACATTGGTAAAATGTTACCATATGATTTTAAAGTTCCATAAACATAATTATATACCTGCTATCTATACCAAAATTTTCATCTGAACACCAACTGAACATTATATATGTTGTTTTCATTTAAGTATTGAGCCACAACTGCGGTTTAGTTTATCACTGCCACAGGAAGAGCATGACTTTCTCCATAAACGGAAGTGTAAGGTGCTAGAAGCCATGAAGCGCATTTTAGGAAAGGATGCCCCAACGACAGTGAGAGATGTAAGTCTGAACTTGTTCTTGATTGTTCTAAATTAATTGTAAAATTTTTGTTTAATTCATTAAATACTAGAACCACTGTGGTAACTCAATTGATAGAGTGCTCGCTCCATAAGTGGGAGGTGGTGGGTTCAATCCTCGGCTGGGTCTGACTTGAAAGTGGGTAGTGATGGTTCTTTCGCCAAGCACTCAGCATCACAGAGTAAAGTTTCATATAGTGGGTTTATCACAGAGTGAAGTCATCGCTGAATGGAGGTTTCACTAATATAAGTGGGGTTTCACTGAGTGGGAGCTGTCACTGAGTGGGGCCATCACCTTATAAAGCCAACATTGAGTGGAGCCAATACTTGTTGAAGCTATGTGGAGCTGTCACTAAGTGGAGCTGTCACTTTTTGAAGCCAGGTGGAGCCATCACTGAAGTCCCATCATCCAGCTGAACAAACGGGTATTCTGCGCTCTTGGTGTAAGTGATTTAACTAAATCACTGATTTATGTTATACTTTACAGGTGCCCATCATTGGTATACTAGGATCAGGGGGTGGGTTCCGTGCTATGACAGCGTACAGTGGAGTTTTTACTGCCCTTGTCGACAGTCAGATATTAGACATGGTTACATATGCTGCTGGTTTATCAGGATCATCATGGTAACTATTATTATAAAAGTACTTTATTTTTATCAATTTTTAATTTCATTCAACCATGGAACTTGTAAATGTAGTAGACTTTATAAACAAAGATATTAGTAATTGACCTTTTTATTCCCCAATTTTCAAGGAGGGGTCAAAGTCCACCTTCCCCTCCATTTTCCCCATTTTAGTCATAATTTATATGAAATATGGTGCAATGTATCAGGTGAGAAAAATACATTTATTATTGTAATTATTATTTTCAAAACACAAAAACGACTGACAAGGGACACTTATTTTACTGAATTGGAACTTGAAAACTATTTAACAGATCTTTATGATACCATACAGAAACCATCCTTGGAGTAGATTGACCATTGGCTATTCCTATGTTGAATATACACATGGTTGGGGATGTTCCAGTTGGTATTTGTTTTGAGTGTTTATTTGGGGGTCATGTAATGGTGTTTTAAATATGATCCCATTTCAGCTATAAATTGTTTTTACAGGTACTTGTCACAGCTTTATTCACATCCAGAATGGCCACAAAAAACGCCAGGTGAATTACGTGGGGAACTCCAGGAAAATATAGAGAAAAGTCCTTTCTGGCTGCTAGGGCCAAATAGCATGTATAAATATTTATCCAGAATCATTGCAAAACGGCGGAATGGTCAACCAATCAGCTTTACAGATTTTTTCGGCCATCTTGTAGGAGAAACTATATTATCAGGGGTACGAATAATACACACTATATAATAATGTTTTACAGTTTAAATGTTGACAGGACAAAAATACAGATTGGTACATGTAGTATGTCTCTGCATTTTCATTATAGCAAAACCAATTTGATCTCGACAAGACAGTTACACATAGATGTCTTGTCTTATGGTGAGACAAAAACTCCATTACAGAGATTTGTACTAAACTGTTTTCGATTTCCAGAAAGTTGATGAAAGTCTCAAAAGAAATCAAGGTTTACGTAATTGTCATTGTACATAAATGAAATAATACCAGGGTTGTCAATTTGGTTGCCAAAAAGTTGTGGTTTTCTCTAGTAACTCCAGTTTCCTCCATCCTAGAAGTGATCACTTCAGTATAAGTGACATGCCCGGTAATCTTGAATAAGGTGTAAAGTAATATTTAACTACCAAACTATCACCACCTTCCTAGTTTCAAACCTGGTACATACATATTATATACACAGTACAGCCCTCTGTATCAGGTCCAGTCCTTTTTTTAGTAGTCGTATCACTAGGATGTCCCGTTTGAGTGACGAGTAGCGATACTGCTACTAAAAAAAGGATGAGACCTGATGATGTTTTCAGAGGGATACATGATGTTTTCTCCACCCTGATCACATGATCCAAAGATCTAATCAAATTACAGATAGTATCGTATTTTTCTCATGAGGTATAATAATATTGTTTATTCTGTGTTTAGAGAGATACAGCAAAGCTGACAGACCAGCAGGAGACAATTAAAGATGGTGATGTACCGATGCCACTCTATACATGTCTACATGTAAAAAAACATGTGTCTGCTATGGTGTTCCATGGTAAGTGAAATTCCAAACCAGTAAGAAAGTTTAAGATTGATTGATTGAATAGGGTTTTATGTCCCAGTCAAGATTATTTCACGTAGATCTATATCGAGACATCACCAGCTATAGATGATTGACAAATTTTTACTTTTGCAGTGCGCTCAGGGTATTGTGCAGGGAGGGTTCTTTAACATTGGTTTTTAGGGTGTGTTCAAAAGGACCCAATGACTTTCACTTCTAAATGCTGAGTGCTTGGATCTTGTGAGATTCAAATCTAGCCTAGGTGTTGAAAGGCAAAGAGATCTGTTTTGTCTTGCTTTAGACAACTCAGCCAATAAGGTTCCTAGTAGACAACATGAAAATAACATCAAGGCATTAATTTTGCTGAAAAATTGATCATAAATGAAATTAGGACATTTTTAGTTTCCACCAACATTGTGGTGTTCAATAAATTCTTGTAAATTCTACTGTACAAAAAATGTAGATGTATATGATCTTAAAATTGATGTTATAAAACCATGCAATAAGCGACAGAAAAAACCACTGATCCCAACAGGATATTTTACTGAGTGGACAAGTGAAGTGTGTAAGCCTATGTTTCCATTCCTGGTTGTCAATATTGTCATTCACTGATTGGTTTCTAATTTCTGAGAAATTCTTTCAAATAGTAACCTATTTGAATTAATTTGTGAAAAAATACTTTGAAAAAGGCTATATTTTTACAAATTTAGGAATTTTGGCTACTTACATTTTCAAATTTGTTGAAGCACTAAATAAGGGTTAATTACTTCAACACCTTCCTATAGGTGGCCTTCATTGTCGTCTTCTTCGATGTCTTTATTTTACCATTTGATCATATTCATACATTATGGCGTCTTTATTTTTGTTTCAGAATGGATGGAGTTCTCTCCCTTTGAAATAGGGCTACCAAAGTATGGATCATTTATGAAAACTAAGCAGTTTGGTAGTAAATTCTTTATGGGACATTTAGTAAAGGAATATGAAGAACCCCCTCTACACTTCTTACAAGGTAAAATCTTTATTGTGGAGAGAGAGAGAGAGAGAGAGAGAGAGAGAGAGTGTGTTTTTTTTATTTTGTAATTGAGTCATGAGAGTCTCATATCATCAGGATTGCAGAATTTTCCTAATACAAATATATGTACACTTTTAAAAAATCATGCATAACTGCATTAACCTCCAGACAAAATTATGTTCGTCACCAGAAAAAATTCCAAGACTGGAAATCACAATAATTCCATAAAATAAATCTAATCAAACTAATAATCACAGTTGCTCAGGTATTTACTATAAGTAACATATGTGCATAATTGCTGAAAAATTAGAGGATGCATAACTGTAAAAACTTCTGGACAAAATTATGTACGGAAGGACAGATAGAGAGAGAGACAAGGTGATCTGGTACATGTAATATCCACTTTTACTTTGTTGCTGTGGTTGTAATAATTAAAGAAATTAGAGAAATTAAAATATAATTTTACTGGCTGTTAAAAGCAGGTGGTTCTTATATAGATGTGGATTTTAAGGCAGATTTGACTGTAGTAATATTATATATATACCTCCTGCAAACTAATTTGAGGGGTATGTAGGAATCACCATGTCTGTCTGTCCATCCATCCATCTGTCCACCAGTGTAAAATTGTGTCCTGGCCATATCTCATAGTAGCTATGGACGACTGTCATAAAATTTTACATGAATAATCTTCATGGCCTAAAGGTATGTGATGACCTTGGTTCAAGGTCATATCAGAAAGGTCAAGGCTGTGGGAAAAGATTAAATGTTAGAGGCCAGGTATTTGGCTCTCAAGAGACAGTTCTGGTTTTGTTTCACACAATCTTTTTATTTCAGGTATATGGGGCAGTGCCTTCTGTATACAGTTTCACAGACTTTTAAAGGATGATAAGAAAATCAGTAAGAAGGACAAGATAAATAAGAGAAATTTTCTACATTATGAAGATTATAGTGATGATGAAAGAGAAGAATTAGGTAACTTTAATGTATACTTGCTAGCAAGTACTTGTATATATGTCTGTGTTTCCCCCCCCCTCTCTCTCTCTCTCTCTCTTTCTCACCATTGTGGTAGGTCAGTTGGTAGAGTGCTTGCTTTCCAAGTGGGAGCTTGTGGGTTCAAACCCTGACCAAGTCTAACCTAAGACTTGAAAGTGGAAAGTGACTCTTCTTTCACCTAGCACTCAGCATTACGAAATGAAAGTAAGGGTTCTTTTAGATAGGAACTTAAAATTAAAGAGGTCCTATTTCATGGTAGGCATGGCACGATGAAGAACCCTGCTGTATAATGCCATCAGCGCAACACACAGGCAAAATTTCTACACCTCTGCCTATAGCTGGAGACGTCTCGATATTAGTGAAATATTCTGGGACGTTAAACACCATTACTCAACTCAACTCTCTCTTTCTTTCTGTGCAGTGGTTATAACAATCATCTCTCTTATTTATTCCAGTAGATCAATATTTAGTATGGACCTTGTTGACTGAGGGGGGTGGGGGTGGGGGGTGGGGCATAAAACACAATTAATTCACTAACACTGAAGTCTGTGATGTGGTGATCTAAACAATTGTGGACCTCTAATCATAGCTTTTACATATTGGAAAGAATTTTCTGAGATGGTAGACGGAAATGATATAATCGGCAATGAAGGCAGACACAATATGTTACTGTTGGTAACAGTTTACGAAATGATTACTAACATCAGTCATTTTGCATGTCTCAGAATTTCTGGTTTTTTTTTTCCAAATTTGATTTTACTCTACTTCTATACTCAACTTAACTTAATGATCAATATTATATATATATATTTACAGAAAAAGAGCTTTTGCATGATATGTGTACACAGAGTTCTGAGGACAGTGATTTCAGCGATCAGGAAACAGACGAGTTAGGACAAGCATTATCTGAAAATCCTTTCAAGAAACTCAAACAACAAGAAATGAACAATAATAAGTCAGAGAAAACGCCGACATCTCCGACAGAAACAAGCAAATCCACATCATTCTGGACAGGAATGTTACAGAAGGTGTTTGATAGTAATAGTATATTAAAGACTATAGAAGGTCGAGCAGCTAAAGTACACAATTATATGAGGGGTCTGGCTCTGTATAAAGTTTATCCATTTTCACCATTTACATCTGTCAGTCAAGAAGAACAGGGGACAGGTAAGAACTAATACAATAAAGGTAGAAATTTTAAACTTCATGTGTTCAAAATTATATGTTGTAATTGAAGGTCCAGGACCTTTGCCTTTCTTTATGGCAAATCCCACATTATTAAGTTCTCAAAGTCCAATATCAACATTGAAAAGTCTGTGTGCAATTAATTATGTTATTATTTAGAATAAAAGCAGTAGCATTTATTGCCTTTTTCAACGATATCATGCTGAAATATAACAATTCTTAGTCATAATTGTGTTCTACCGGTATTTCCAAAAAAAAAAAAAAAAAAAAAAAAAAATGGTCAGGCAATAACTTTTTTACAATTGAATTGGCATGAAGAAGAGTTAGCAGAAATGACTCCAGGGTTGTTATTTATATGCAGAGATAAGATATTCTGAAAATAGATCCTCGTAGAAAATGACAGATCTGTCAGATTTTTACAGTTTAAATAGCAAGGTTCCCAATGTAAAATCAAAATGTCCTGGACCTCTGAGCGGGGCAATGTTGAACCCCTTAACTTTAAACAAAACAACATTTTCTAAGGTCTGATGGATGGTCTTCATATACAGGTTATACTGTAGTACAGCTACTTCTTTTTAATGACTTTGTAACAAATTTTTATTATTTATTTTTACAGACCAGTTTGATGGTATATTTGAGATGTATCCCACCACCATGAAGAAACTATACGTGGTTGATGGAGGTCTGACATTCAATTCACCATTCCCACTCTTGCTACGACCCCAGAGGGAAGTCGACTTGTTACTCTCATTCGACTTTAGTGCCAGACCAAGTGATTCAACACAACCATTTAAGGTATCACTTTATCACAGTAACTGTAAAGATTCTTTTAATTATACCAAGACCGTAAATTCTGGATTGGTGGAGGAAAATAAAGAGCCCACAGTAAACCACCAACCTGACAAGTACTACACTGACAAACTTTCTCCCACTAGGACCTGCCCGCGAGGGATTTAAATTTGGCCCACAGTAAACCATCAACCTGATAAGTACTACACTGACAAACTTTCTCCCACTAGGACCTGCCCGCGAGGGATTTAAATTTAGCCCACAATAAACCACCAACCTGATAAGTACTACACTGACAAACTTTCTCACACTAGGACCTGCCCGCGAGGGATTTAAATTTAGCCCACAATAAACCATCAACCTGACAAGTACTACACTGACAAACTTTCTCACATTAGGTTCTGTCCGTTGGGATTTAAACTTGGGCTGTGAGAGGAACTGTGATCTATAACCACATGCATCTGACTGCTCAATCACTGATAAAGATCCAAGGAGAGTAAAACTCCATATTAATGACACTTGACTATTTACCGATATCTGAAAATTTGTTACTGAATATTGGTGGAGTTATCCAAACAGAAACTTTATTCGGTATGATGTATCAGTAAATTGTTCTTAAGAAGTGAATTTAAGATGTTGGAATACAGGTTATAACTATTTAAATAGAATTGCTGACTGAGTTACATTTGTATTTCAACAATGCATTTAAGTGTCTAACAATAAAAATTTACTTCAGGAGTTAAAAATTCCCCCGAGTCTGAGGTCCTGGACCTACTGACATTACATTGGGACCCTTGATATTTAAAAGTTCGATGGACCTGCCATTTTTACAAGGATAATCCAACTTTTTCTAAATGATAACATTATTGCACATAAAGCTAATTTCAATGGACATTGGACTTTCCAAACTTTATGTGGAACTTGACAAAAAGACAAACAGTCCTGGACCTTCCATTACAAAACATAATTTTGAACCCCTGCACCACCAACAAACACGATTTTTTACATATATATAGTCCCTTATGTTATTTAATTTTTTATTTTTAGGAGCTTCTGTTAGCAGAAAGATGGGCAAATTTAAATAACGTACCTTTTCCAAAAATAGACCCTGATGTGTTTGAGAAGGAAGGAATGAAGGAATGTTATGTATTTAAGGACTCGACAAATCCAAAATGTCCTATAGTATTACACTTTGCTCTTGCCAACATACACTTTAAAGACGAGGTACAACCCGGTAAGTGACATGAATGTAGATTGATTGACTGGTGAATATGATTTTACATCCGAGTCAAGAATATTTCATTTATATTGAGACAGCTATATGTGAAGTGGCAGAAATTTTCAGCTTTGTTATGTGCTCTAGGCTATGTGCAGGTAGAGTTCTTAAATGTGTCTCACTTGTTGCGGCATGGGGCATTGGTCCCAGTGACTTTCATTTCAAAATTCAGAGTGCTTGGTGAAAAAGCAGTCATTATCTTTTTTCAAGTCACAACTATGTCTGGTGCCTCAGTGCCTAGGTGGTCTAAAACACATTCTTAATAATCAAAACACCTCTATAGCTCAAATCCTACTATATGGAACAGATCCTAGAGAAAAATGTTTTTGTTAGTTCGCTTGCCGAAGGTCCGTGGTTTTTCTCCAAGCATTTCTGTCTCCTCCACCATCCCAGAACTGACACCGACTGCCTTGATATAAGGAAGAAAATCTTGACTGGGACATAAAATTCCTCTCTTCCACTCATACAAAGTCTGAGATGTAGTGATCTAAACGACTGCGAAATAAATGAAAATTAGTACACAGAAAAAATATATGTTTACAGTAGTTATTTATGAATGCCATTGTTTAGGTTGTACACAATCTGATGGCACGGTGAACAACAAGTCTATTATATGCATTTTAGGTGTGACAGGTATACAAACATTCATAATGATATATTATCACTGTCAATTCCCTATTTACAATAATAAACTTACCCAAAAACATACAAACACTCTGTCATTAGATCCTGAACGCCTAAAGGTGTACTGATTTCCTTGTTTACTTTCAGGTGAGCCGAGAATAACAAAGGAAGAAAAAGATTTTGGAGACTTTAGTATATTTGACAATCCAGAGAAACCTTACTCAACATTTAACTTCAAATATAACAAAGTTGATTTTGACAGATTGTCAAATTTAATGGAATACAACACATTACGAAGTAAAGACATTATCATGGAAAATATAAAACTATGTGTGAAAAAACGACAAAATTCTCTAGCACGGCGACCAATCAGGTTAAAGGATATCAAAAAACTAGGACTTAAAAACAGGAAATCAGAAAAAAATTTAGAAAAATTTATACAAGCCATAGAACAAGATGATGCCCATTAGGATTTGCAGGAGAGATTAGTTGTCAACAGCAGACCAACAGCAGTCAATGGCCATCATAAAAATGTTGTGTTGTTGAACTATTCAGAATGTGGTATATGCATCACTATCAACCATATAAAACAGTTTAGTCTGTTTGCTGAGGATGTCTGCAGTAAATGCTGACCTGTTTAGTCTGTTTGCTGAGGATGTCTGCAGTAAATGATGACCTGTTTAGTCTATTTGCTGAGGATGTCTTGTCTGCAGTAAATGCTGACCTGTTTAGTCTGTTTGCTGAGAATGTCTGCAGTAAATGATGACCTGTTTAGTCTGTTTGCTGAGGATGTCTGCAGTAAATGATGACCTGTTTAGTCTGTTTGCTGAGGATGTCTGCAGTAAATGATGACCTGTTTAGTCTATTTGCTGAGGATGTCTGCAGTAAATGCTGACCTGTTTAGTCTGTTTGCTGAGAATGTCTGCAGTAAATGATGACCTGTTTAGTCTGTTTGCTGAGGATGTCTGCAGTAAATGATGACCTGTTTAGTCTGTTTGCTGAGGATGTCTGCAGTAAATGATGACCTGTTTAGTCTGTTTGCTGAGGATGTCTGCAGTAAATGATGACCTGTTTTGTCTGTTTGCTGAGGATGTCTGCAGCAGATGATGACCTGTATTCAATCTAGGATTTGTTTTAGAGTGGAAAATGATACAATAATCTAAAACACCATAACATCAATATTTTTCATTCATGTAATGATAAATAGGGTCCACTATGCACTTAGCAATGGGGTTATCCAGCAAAATAAGGGTTCAGTGGCCCTAAGACCCCTTCTAGATTGAACATTGTTTAACCTGGTCAGAAATAAATGAACACTCCTTATAGCATATAAGGGGATGTAATCTACAGCCTTGATGTTTAGCTTATCAAAATATCACAAATAAATGTATTGCATTAGGACGTCTAGCAAGTTCAGTGATGCTACATCATGAGACTTTCCTGTGATGCTTACTTAGCCAACGTGGAGAAGGATTATTATGCAGGTAACCATGGCAACAGTACCAGGATGCTTACACTGAAATATCTGATATTACACAAAAGTAAATTTGTGTGATATTATATTGCCAAAAGTTTTAATGGGATTCATTTTCACAAAACTCAAAATTTTGCATCAAATTTTCATTATAACATACTTTCATCACATGATCTAATTTAATATGTAAATTATGTGACACTAGTCAAAAATCTATGAATATTCATAGATCATCTAAATATAAGTCATACAAACATGTATAAATATTGGTTGTCATGGTAATTATTTTATTTTGAAATATTATTTTTACATTATTTTATAAAATCACTCATACATTTGTTTGTTTATGCATGCATGTACATAAAATTTTATTCTTGTATTTTACATTATTTAAAAACTTTATACATCCAAAAATGGAGATAATGAAACAAAAAGAGCCTTTTAGAGCAAAGTGAAAACTTTGAGACTGAAAATGGAAATTCAATTAAAAAACATGATCTTCCATTAAGGAAGTGCAGCCGGGTGCTCCAGAAGGGTATGCATCTCCTGTTTAGCAAACTACCCTGCCATATGTTTATCAAAATTATCTCCATTGTTTCCATATCTACCATTTAGATTTACTTTTTCAAATTTCAAAGTGTTTTGCAAGTTCAAGAGTAGTTTTCAAGTGTAGCTAGATCATAAACCTGTATATGACCTTGTCATGCAAGTGGAAATGGTAATAGTATATAGAATCTCAGAATTATCTCCCCTGTTGTCATGCCTACCTAACACAGCCTACCATTAAGATTTAACATTTCAATTTCAAGTATTTTGCTAGTTCAAATGTAGGTTTCAAGTAGCTAGATCATTATTTTGTAAATTAACAGTGTATGTAAGTGGATAAAGTAATACTGAATGAAATCTCAAAAAGTATGATTAATTATCTCCCCTGTTGCTATGTATCACTTGTCTACAAATAAGATTTTCTTTTTTTAAATTTCAAATGTTTCAAGAGTAGTTTTAAAATGTAGTCCATAATCCTGTAAATTACCTGGTTGTGTTAGTGGATAAAGTAATATTGAATGGAATCTCATAATAGTATGACAAATTATCTCCCCTGTTGTCATGCCTACATATCACTTAAAGTCTGATTATTCAGATTGACCTCAGAGAATCTCAGAATTATCTCCCTTGTTGCCATGCCTACATATCAATTAGTGTATGATCACATTCAGGTTGTCCTCAGAGAATCTCGGAGTATATAGCATATATATATATACACAGGATAATAAGACATCATCATTATCATTTAACAACAATTCATTTTTATCATTATTATTATCATTATCTGTATTTTGCATGTTTTGCTTCTAAATTTAGATAAGTTACATAGAAACAACAAACAAAATCAGTATTCTGTCATGACCACCATTAGTAAAAAAATGCCAGTTTCTGTTATATATATTATATTTACATAGAGGAAAAAATCGATTTTTTTCAGTTATCATTAAACATTTTTTATTGGACATATCAACAAACCATGAGATAGATGCAGTTTTAATGTGTGTGTGTGTGTGTGTGTGTGTGTGTGTGTGTGTGCACTTCACTTGATATTTCTATGGTTTTATTTTACATTTTTTCATTTTTATATTACATACTCATAGTTACAATACTGGATTGAACAATGGCATATACATGTATATTATTATCATTATACATTTGACATTAGTCATTACACGTAGTTAGAATTCTTTTGTTTTTGTTTTCATAATTGTTTCTTTTTACAAATATTAGTTGCCAATTTAGAATTTCATTTAAAATATTTACATAAAATCAGCCAAGATTATTGCAGATTTTGATATATATTTTTTTCAGTGTAATTTATGATTTTAGTCATAGATTATTTTTCAATTTGTTATACATGTACATTTGTTTTTTATATGTAACATAATTTTTACACAAAATGATTGAAAAAAAATATAAATAAAAATATTTTATACAGTAACATATAGTTTCTTATGTTAATGTATAAACAGATGGCAGCAAATGCCACCAGATATTGTAAACCAACTTTTTTTTTATGTGGGATTAACTTTCACGTGTTTAGCGAAGACAAAATCATCGCAAAAGTTAATTGTCACAAACATGTTTTTGAATATGGTATTATTTATACCAAATATTCAGCTATAGTACATATTGAGAAAGTCAATAATTGTCAAATGGTTTCGGTTAGAAAACTGAGAAAGTTAATATCCGCAAATAAAAGCTGGTTGTTTAGATGCATTGTTTTATACACATAGTGGGTGTAGCTGGCTAGGCAGGAGGTGCTTACTCTTCTGGAGCACCTGGTCTCACTTCCCTGGTGGAAGTTCACATGTTTAACTTAATTTGACAGTTTTGACCTTGATTTTTGATTGTGATTTTGATATAGGTCTGTATGTTTGTGTTTGATTTCTAAAAGTCTGTTGTGAAACAATTAAAACCAGACAGCAACCAGAAATGCCATCCACCAGATAGATGACTTTTATGGATGAATCATTGCTTAATATATTTGACACTGGATGCTGACACAGATGTCGGGGGTATCAAAATAGCTCAAGATAAAAATTGATTTAGGTATCAAATTACTCCTGGATTAAACTGGATCAGTCTCTTGAAAGACAAAATCCCTTGTCTCCAAAATAGCCAAATTGTTATTTCTTAGATTAGACCTTGTGACCTTGATCTTAGCACCTAAATTTGGTATGCAACACATCATCCATCTATGTTGGTTTACATTTGTTCCAAGTGTGATCAAAATCCATTCACAGACATGGCAGATATGGTGCAGACATGATATTAGGATAGAAGACCAGACATATCTATATGAGATGGATCATTCCTATACGACCCCCTAAACTTTATTTGAGGGGGTTAAATAAAAAGATAATGCGGGTGTAGCTAGCTGAACAGGAGATGCTTACCCTTCCGGAGCACCCGACCTCACTTCCCTGGTGAAAGTTCACATGTCTAACCTAACTTGTCAGTTCCAAAGTGTTTACTTTGCTTCTGGATTGTGATTCGGACATGGATTAGTATGTTTGTTTTTGATTTTGATACATATCAGGTATTTTTCTGGCCATTTTTCAATTTGAGAAAAGTCCCTTGGGATGAAATGGGAAAAAAATGCTCTCAACAAAGTCTGTTGTTAAACAAACATTATTTTGGGAAAAATCACAACATATTAGAAATTCTAGACCAGTTTAATTAGACCAGTTTAATACTGGTAATTGAACAAAATATATAAGTAAATATTCACAAGAATCCCTGTCACTATTTTCTGGATCTTTATAAACATAAAATGTGGCTAAATATCGAGAGAAATCGTTATTAGAACGAGATAACTTTCATCAGAGTATGAACCTAATGTTGATGATCTTGTGATTTAAAAAAAAAAAAAAAAAAAAAAAAAAATTTATAGCCAATTAGGAATATTTTAATATAGAATTGGGGAAAATGTATGTTTTTTTGCATTGGGAATGGGTCCCTTAACCAGACTGTGGATACCCAGAATAAACCCTGTACGTATACACAAATTATTCACACACATGATGTTGTCTTGCGGGAAAATGACATCCGAGTCTAAAAAATTTAAAATGTTCATTGCATTTCAAATGTTTATTCTGAGAGATTAGAATAAATAGCTTTGTTTTCTAGTTTATACATTTTGTATAAACCATATTCAGGTACATTCTGTCCGATGGTCAAATTTAGTTTTATGTAAAGCTTTAAATAACAAAGTTAGATTTTCAAAGATGGCGTCTAAACAAAGTTAGATTTTCAAAGATGGCGTCTAAATAACAACGTTAGATTTTCAAAGATTGCGTCGATGTTGATGTAACTTCTTTTTTAAGCCAAAAATTGTCATCAAAATGGGAGAAAAAGAATCAATTATGAGTTTATCCATGTAGGATAGAGAAATCTTGACCTCGGGGTTAAATATTTCTGTCAGAGACTCGGCAAGCCTTGTCTCTGACTGACATATCCTACACCTCGGGTGAGATTCCCCTATCCTACATGGATACTCATAATGGATTCTATTAGTCTCTTACTGCCTAGGTTCTCATTCTACCGAGGTGAGACGACGAGTCTACCGAGGTGAGACGACGAGTCTACCGAGGTGAGACGACGAGTCTACCGAGGTGAGATGACGAGCGAGATGACGAGTAAGCTTGTCAGTTGATCACTGCAACCGTCAGCTGTTTGAATGTCACATAATTTGTTTATTGTATGAAGGTGTGAAGTGATGCTACATAAAGTAACTTGATGTTAAAACTCATTTAAAACCATCACCTTACATGCAAAACAACAAAATTCTAAAAAAAAGAAAACTTCAACAAGTAACATTTACTGACCTTTGTTTTTTCTATCTAATAGAAAATTTTCTCTTTAATGTGTTTTTAAAATAAAATTATAAAACTAGTTCACCATTGCTGATTTCAGTTCAATTTATAGTCTTTTTACTTCACTCCCAGTCAAGTTTCTTTGAAAAGCTTCATAACAAACTGTAATTACTAATGTTCAACCAGGAACATCATGGAACAACACATGCATTTCTAGGGAACTCCACAAACATCTCTTATGTCACGATACAAAATAGTATGGTATTTGATCCTGATCCAAAAGTTCTTGTAACTGATTGATCCTGATCCAAAAGTTCTTGTAACTGATTGATCCTGATCCAAACATTCTTGTAACTGATTGATCCTGATCCAAAAGTTCTTGTAACTCTGATTGATCCTGATCCAAAAGTTCTTGTAACTCTGATTGATCCTAATCCAAAAGTTCTTGTAACTCTGATTGATCCTAATCCAAAAGTTCTTGTAACTTTGATTGATCCTGATCCAAAAGTTCTTGTAACTGATTGATCCTGATCCAAAAATTCTTGTGACTGATTGATCCCGATCCAAAAGTTCTTGTAACTCTGATTGATCCTGATCCAAACGTTCTTGTAACTGATTGATCCTGATCCAAAAGTTCTTGTAACTCTGATTGATCCTGATCCAAAAGTTCTTGTAACTCTGATTGATCCCGATCCAAAAGTTCTTGTAACTCTGATTGATCCTGATCCAAAAGTTTTTGTAACTCTGATCGATCCTGATCCAAAAGTTCTTGTAACTTTGATTGATCCTGATCCAAAAGTTCTTGTAACTGATTGATCCTGATCCAAACGTTCTTGTAACTGATTGATCCTGATCCAAAAGTTCTTGTAACTCACATTTTCCCAACATACTCAATTTTAAATACATGTACATGTTTTTTTTTTGAACAGAATATCTGTTATACCTTAATCACATACATTTGATACATTGTAAATTTTATTAACCATAACATGTTTTTCATATCTTTTGAGATTTTATCCCCAGGTATAAACTGGAAAACTGTCAATTCAAATACATGTATCCCATTTTATGGCATATAATAATATCTACTTCGGGAACATCTGGATACCAAACAGTCTGTGACATCATGGATAGAGGACGTGTCCAGGAATATTTTTCCAGTGGTGTCCAGGAATGTTTTTCCAGTGGTGTCCAGGAATGTGTCCAGGAATGTTTTTCCAGTGGTGTCCAGGAATGTTTTTCCAGTGGTGTCCAGGAATGTTTTTCCAGCGAAATTCAGGATGTTTGTTGACGTAATTCTTAAACACAAACCAGTAACCCATGATGGAACTGGCAAAGGGTCTAATATAACACAGACATTATATAAATATCGTCAAACAGGTGGATCCTCAATGCCATGTACTTCCCTCTCATGTTTTATAACCGTTGTGACAAAGGACTTCAACAAATTCTCGTTGGTTTTTCGTAGAAATGATGTAAAATCTGAATCTAAAACCAAACAAAGCATGATTAGATTAAAGACGTTTTTACGCCCCAGTCAAGACTCTGTCATTTATATTGAGGCAATCATACAGTATTTGGATAGATAAGGAAACCCAATTTTCTGAAAGTGACAAGCGTTCGCAGACTAAGATATATCTGAGTGGGATCTGAACCTAGACTGTGAGACATTCAGGCCCCAGTGAAATCAAACAAGAATTATTTATAAGATTATCATGTCTGTGGACCAACATTCAGACAGCATACTGATTAAGGTGTCAAAACACTTGATGATGAATGGTTTTGTCTGAGGATTAACTGAATGATTCAAATTAGAATACTTTACTTATATTGAGAGGTTGCCAGATATAGATAGAGGTCTGAAGACACATTGACGTAGAAGTTGTCTAACATCACAGTTGTATGAATAAAACTAAGTACAGTATAACCTGCCTTAAGGGCACCTGCTTATAAAGGCCAGTAGAATTGTATCTCAATTGTTCTTTATCATTTTAACCTGCATATAAAGGCCCCCTGCCCATAAAGGCCACTTTTACCGGTTCCATTTGATGGCCTTTATAGACAGGTTTGACTGTACCTGATACAACAGCTGTGATTGGTACAGTCTCTAAAATATCCATCCCATTTTCAGACGTATGTGCTGCCACCTTCTGGAGATGCTGCAACATATAACTTGGAAGTCCGTAAAAGTTTGTACAGAGAAGACATTGTTGTAATGACGAACTCCCGGGATATTGTAAAAACCCAATCTACAAAAGAAAAGAAATTAAATCATTAATCACATCAGAAGTTTATGAAGGCTACCTTATTATTTTGTTTCCCTCACATTCCCTGAAATTTTTTTTTAAAGCAAGCATTTTAAATGCCTGTCCATAACTTTATATAGGGGTATTTATGTCTTTATTACATCTTCCATATACATGTAGTTTTATATATAAATATATGCATATCATATGACTAAAAACTCAGTAACTTTGCACCTTGCTTATCGCCACACTATTTCCAAGTCCAAAAATCTTTTTCTTTTACATTTCTCTTTATAGGCCTCCTTCAATTTATCACCATTCCAGAACTAACAGCCTTGATGTAAGTGAAAGAATCTTGACTGGGACAAAAAACTTCAATGCCACTTTTACATTAAAATCACAAATACTCACACTATTTTAATTTGATTGTATCAGGTAATGTTTTCTGAAAGTGACATGTCTCACAGTGGCAAATAGATCATACAATATTTAGATCTACAATGTATAGCTATTTGTTACATTAAAGACCTGGTTGACTGTTCAGGTGTCACAATCACTACCTAACTAAGAATACATTCAAATCACAGCAAATTTTGAAATCAAAGATTAGAGAAGCGTAAAGGTCTAGGCGTGTGTTAAGGATCCCATGGTATCTCACCACCTTGGTTTGAATCCTACTCAGTTTAAGAAAATTTGTCAGATTGCTTGCAGAAGGTCATTGGTTTTTCTAGGCACTCTGATTTCCTCCACCATCTATTAACTGACCGCCTCGATATATGTGAAAAAATCTTAACTGGGGTGTAAAACTGTTACTCCACTTCACTTCACTTTCAATTAACATAATTTTTTTCAAACATGATAACAATATTATACATACCAATTCAAATGCTTGGGACAACAAGTAAATTAAGCCTCCAACAAACCTTGACAGACAAGATGACATCTGAATCACTAAAGTGCTTGAATTTGGTAGATGCTGAATAAAAGAAAAACAGGTTTTAGATGCAACAGTAAGCTGCAGGCCTCAGAAAAAGAACTCTGCCAAACATTCTGACTAAATTGAAACAGCTCCATGAAGAGTGGAATTTTATTCAAACTCAGCACAGTGCCATGTAGATAATTCGTTATACTTCATTAAATTTCTAAAAAAACCCATAAAATTACATCTTTTTCTAGCACAATTAAAGTTACAACTGCCTGGAACTGGGTACCCAACATGATTAATTTGCAGAGTACCAAACAGTTTGAAAGATCTCTCTGAGCTCTGAAGCTGTCCTAAAGGATGTGTACTGAACTTTTCTAGTTGGTCATGTTTTATGCCCCTGTCCCAAGTGGGATTCAAACCTAGGCAGTACTTTAGATCACTCGGCCACCAAGGCCACTTTCCGTTTCTCTCTCTCTCTCATACCCTCATTCTTTTGTGATTGAGAAAGGGGCCCTTAAAATATTGAAAATAGGCATCATATTGGCCAATAATTGTGAAAAGAAAAAGTGATAGAAAACTCCAAAATACTGTTTAAAGCTGAAATGTCCAGAATTGTGACTATCGGAAAAGTTATTGTGAAAAAAATCATAAGATTTTGAATTGTGAATGGGGCAGAATATAGGCCCCAAGAACGAGCCAGTGAGAGCCCTGTACCCATATTAACTGTACCTGTAATAGGTCTGTAACTGTTTTTAACAACATTTGTCGTGTGTGGATTTCTCTCTCTAGACTTATATCTGAATTCTCCATCAGATTTAAATAAAATATAAACTTCTGATACACCACGTCGTATTCTGTAGTAGTAGTAATGTCTGCTAATTGTTTTGTTAATACCTGTAAATAAACAGGCATTTTATTACCTTAAAGATTTAACAACTACAGTGTAGCCTGCCTTAAATACCACCTCTATTTAAGGGCAACCTGCTTTCAAGGCCAGCAAGATTTTATCCCAATTGTCCTTTATTTATATTATTTGAATCTGTATATAAAGGCCACCTGCCCATAAAGGCCAATTTTACCCATTCCCTTGGGTGGCCTTTATAGACAGGTTTGACTGAACCTTCTACCTTTTACATTGTGAAAATTTGTATATTTTTTAAAAACTGGAAAATCTTCAAAATCTGGAATATGGAAAATTCTCCATAACATTTGGGAATTAATATAGGCTTTGGACCTTGAGATCAAAATTAACCAAAATGATAGCTAGCTCTTCATAAATTTCACCAATGGATTGTCAGAATTAGTTTTACGGAGATCATATGCTATTTAGATGAAATCTTAACCAAGTACATGTGGACCACTAAAGAATGAATAATAGAGAAACTACCCAGAAAAGATGAAGGGAATGGAATAATGAGTTTTACACCCCAGCTCAATTTTTTCACTTATATTAAGGTGGTCAGTAAATTGAGATGAAGAAAACCAAAGTGACCGGTAAAAACCACTAAACTTCAGCAAGTGATCTGCCAAACTTTCTCATTTAAAATTCTTTACCAAGTGGGCTTCAAACCTAGGTGAAAGGGGTTGTGACCCGTAACCATGTGCTTTAGACCACTTGGCACGTGAGCGTAACCTTCCCTAACCCTGAATAGAGCTATATAGAATGTTGAAGTAGCAGCCTTATGTTCCTATGTTAGTTTATTCTTATTGTTAATCAAACCTTTCCCTTACCTCCTCTATGTCCGTGATAACAGGACTTGGTGTAATAACTTGTTCACCAGTATCAATGATAATTAATGTTAGCTTTTTATCAGTCTTGATAACATTAACTGTCTCACTAAGTATCTTCCTTATGTTATTGACAGAGTTACCTAGTAAACTTTTATGATGAGATTCTATCTACAAAATAAAATCATTAACTTCAATTAAAATCTGTTAACCTCTGTATACAAGAGTAAACAATGATCTTGGTATGTTTTTTCAAAAGCTACTTTCCTACTTTCAGACTGGAAAAATTAGCTGCATTATATCATGTTAGTGTAAATTGGGAAGATTAAAATTCAGAAATACTGAATAACAAATTTTATTCATGTATGATAAACTTTCATGTGTTTTGGAAGCGCAAAATAATTGGGAAAGTTAACTGTCGGGAACTTGTGTCCAAAAATGGTATCATTTATACCAAGTATCGGTATTCAGCTATAAACTATATCATGAAAGATAATAGTTGCTAAATTGTTTAGGAAAGCGAATCACGAAAGTTTATAGCTGTGAATAAACATTAGTTTACAGTACATGTAGTTTACTATATAATGTGTAGAGCTGTCATTAATGAGAACTTGAATATCAATATATCAACATATAAATATATATAGATAACTCAATATATCCAAATATGGGAGAAGTAATTAAAATAGTTTATTTTTTGTTGAATCTTTTACAGACAGATTATTTTCCACCAATATTTTGCATGTCTGGTGTCATCTTAAATCTCTCTAAAATTATATGAACTCTGTTCAGTGGTTTTTTGAGATATTTGATGAATGGATGGATTGTAATTATATATATGTAGTATATTTACAACCAGTTTAATCTACCAGTATGTATCATTGACTACTCCAACCTTAGCCATGAACAGGCCCCAGTTTCACGATGATTACCTTATAAAAAGAGAGAGAGAGAGACTTACATTAGCCTGAGTTAGTATCTCCTGTACCAAGTCTATAAGTTTTCCTTCACAGAATTTGGAGCTGGATATACAAGTGATTGGTTTACCCTGTACACATCTCCACGTGTCAACAGCTTCCTCAGCTGTGTAAGTAAACCTCGAGGATCTCTGAAATGGAGGAAAGGAATTTGAAACTGAAAAACGTGTACATGGAAACAGCCACTGTAACCATGGTCACAACACAATACAGGTTAATGACTGAAAAAGTTAAAAAAAATATAGAGAAGACAAGAAAAGACAGAGAGAGAGAGAGAGAGAGAGAGATGGAAGAAGTAAAAAAAATAGAAAAGACAAGTTAAGACAAACATGGTTACAAAACACCATGAATAGCACATCAAATATATGATACATAAGAATGGAGAGTTAACTGTCCTGGTATCCATAAGCTTATCTAAAGCCTGTCATGATTTGTTTCAGCAGAACATTAGAGAACACTTTAATGTAAAACATTTTGGCCCTTATTTCAGAATGAATTAACTTAGATTTTGCTTGACTAATCTGCATCATCACAATTTTCTTTATTTTATAAAGTGACTGACACTGCCTGTATTTAAGTCAAATCTGGACCAATCATTGGTGGCTGCAATGCTCAATCTAGGATTTTTCAGAAGGGGCCATTTTCAAAAACTTTCCTCTAAAACACCATAACCATAGTATTTTAGCATCCTGGACATGGTTCATACAAGTTTTGTGTAAAATAATTCAAGGACTTTTCAAGGGTTTTTCCAAGACTACTCTTTGGTTTTTCAAGGTCTTAATTTCAGTGATACAAAATGGGCATAAAATATGACTATTAAACAGAAAAACACCATACAGTAATATCATTTACTATATACCTTTAATCACTTAGATCAGTTATTTTGTTGCATATAAAACAGTTAGTGACATGTTTATCCCCTTGAACTCATGGACCCACTTCCAAAATCTTTGGTCTGGGAGCCATTACCAGTTAAAAATGCATTTCCCCATGTTTTAGGGTAAATTTTACTGAACATTTCTTAAAATTAAATGACTTCACCAATAAACATGCGGTTGATCTATGTAACTAATGTGCTTTACAGTGGGATATTTCCCCATTATTATCAAGCACAACACAGATATTGATTCAGGCTGAGCCTAAACGGTGAAATCGAAACCAAAATTTCAAAATATCTGGGATTTGCATTAAAAAACATGAATTTTTACATTTTTTCCATTATTTTTCTGTGATTAATAAAAACTATGTTTTGAAAGCAGTAATCTTGTGTAAATATTATCATTCCTGCATAAAAATGTCAAAATTCAAGGGTTTTTAATCAAATTTCAAGGGTTTTTATCAATTTTCAATGGTTTTTCAAGACCTGGTCGACCTTGATTTATGTACTGTTAAATATGACCCACAATGGCCCTACAAATGGGTTCATTTGGCAAAATTATGAATCAATGATCGATAGCTCCTTTCTAAAACACTGACTGATTGGTCTAAGAGTGTCCCTCACCATCAAGGATCAAATCCTCATCAGGCAAATACTAATGTGAGAGAGTTTGTCAGTATTGATAAAGACCAGTAGTTTTTTCCAGCTATTATAGTTTAATGTTCATTCTAGATAGAACTAGAAAAACTGAGCCACAAGCTCACAAAATATACTCCCCCCTCCCCCCCACATAAAAAAAATCCATCTACATTATATACCAAAGATTTTGTGAAAGTTTCATGAAAATCCATTGAAGGGTTTAGGAGGCGTTGCGGATAAGAGATAGGTACCCTAAGGTGTAACGGAAGGACAGACGGACACACGGACAGACACCCCTATCACTATATACCCCCCAATTTTTAAGTGGGAGGTATAACAAGGGACCACTGACCATTTATTTTGCCAAATGACCCCATTGTTAAGGCCTAAGTCTGCCATATTTAACATAACATGAATGCAAACATATTGATGTTGTAGTGTTTGATACACAAAAGTTTGTGAAAATAGCCCCTTCTGAAAAAATCCTAGATCTTCTTTTCATCTTCCATCTCAGGTCTCAATTTCATAGTAATTTCTTTAATAAGATTTTCTTTAACTTAAATTGTGTAAATTTTGACATTCTTTTCATGAACTACAAACAAACATATTTGATAAAACTTAATATCACTTTTACAAGCTTGAAATGGCCTTCAAAATGACATCTCAAATTCCCGAATATCTTGCAAATTATCAAAATTATTAAAGATTTCAAATTTGCCAGATTTAAGTTAAGGAAAATCTTAGTTAAGAAATAACTGTGAAACTGGGGCCAGAACGGATCACCTCAATGTTTGTGAAAGAACCTATACTGGGGCATAAAACACTGTTACTCCATCCAACTCTGGACCATGCAGAGAACAGGACTTTTTAATATCATATATAGAACTACCTCAAACCAGATGATATCTTCTTGATAAACATCATATATTGGCAGATACTTCAGTTTATCCTTCCAACATAATGCATAATATTTCTGACGATCAGTAAAAGTTCCAGAGAGCCGCCGTTTAGGTGGAAGAATGCGACCATTTTTCTCTCGTTTTAATTTAGACTGTAAAACAAAACAAGTTACATTAAACATTAGTAATGCCGCATTTATCGTTAATTGTCACACATTTTGGATTCCAAAATCCATATCTTATTTGTTTTTCTATATGACTACCTTGATTTAACACTAGCACTAGTAATGATGCCAGAATTTGACTGGACAAATGGTGACAATGAAGCCATGTTTTACTTAACAAGTATATGAAGGAATGTAAGTCGGCTGCTTGCAAATAAATTGTTGACTCAGGGATATTGCAAGCCTAGGCTTATCAAGGCCCTCAAAAGTTTTATGGCCGTCATCACAGTATTGTTGATAAGTTTGATGTCTCTGTGTCCAGGATTGCCTTGGATATATTTGACGTCTCATAGTTCCATGTTCCTTTCACACAATTTTGATTACACACGTGACGGGTGTAGCTAGCTAAACAGGAGGTGCTTACCCTTCCGTAGCACCCGGCCTCACTTCCCTGGTGGAAGTTCACGTGTCTAACCTAACTTGTCAGTTCCAAAGTTTTTACTTTGCTTCTGGATTGTGATTCGGAAATGGATAAGTATGTTTGTTTTTGATCAATATAAATCAGAATTATATAGCAATATATGCTTCGCATAGAAAATAAACGATTAATTAATAATTAAGGTGTTAGGTTGCAATAAATATCGATATTTGCATGCTTACTTTGTTTCAGTTCGATGGTTTCCCGAATCAATTTTTCATACTGCACACTTTGTCACATGACGCTGTCATTTATGACATCATGCGATTGTTGCCGACGTTATCGCTGTGTTGTTGTCATATTGCACTGGTTCTTACATCCATTCACAAGAACTAGTGTGATATTTATGTATTGTACAACAAAATGGTATTTCAGCTAAAATACTTGACGAAAGTAAACAAAATTTATTTTGCTATATAATAAAAGGGTTATTGAAATGATATTGTGAAATATTGTCCCTCATTGACTAAAAATTTGACCTCGCAAGCTCGTGCAAATGTCGAGTCAACTCTGGAAAATATTTCACAATATCAGTTCAATAACTCTATAATATTGCAACATCCATTAATTCCACTTATCGTGCTTGTTGGTCTGAACATATATCCAGTTATAAGGCCTAAATGAGTCAAACACTTGAAAACAGAAAAATCTATCTGATAAAATGATATCTTGTCACATATTGACCTACTCAAATTAAACTGTCAGTTTTTACTACATGTTTTATTTCTAATAACAACAGTCATATTGGAATCACCAAGAGGTTGTGAGGCAAATCTGTATAAATACCACTGTACCAAATTAAATTTGTGAGGCAAATCTGTATAAATACCACTGTACCAAATGAAATTTGTGAGGCAAATCTGTATAAATACCACTGTCACAAATTAAATTTGTGAGGCAAATCTGTATAAATACCACTGTATTAAATTAAAGTATCATATTTGAAATTAATCTCACAAAACGTACAAGTTCAATGGGGATTGCCACTGTACCACACGATGACCCCTAATGTATGCATGGAACAATTATTTCCATTGGATATGGAATCAAATCATATCAGTTTATGTTTTCCCGTAAAAAAACATTTTCCAAACCTCCCGCATAACTTTAAGGGGTGCTGATCAATTGATAAATCTGCACCAAACTCTATTTTAGTATTTTTGAAACATAAGTAAATTTAACATTACTTACTCGGTTTTGGCTCCGTATATCAGTAATTCTGCAACACTTTGGTACTTAGTCGTTTTTGGCTCCGTATATCAGTAATTCTGTAACCCTTTGTACTTACTTGTTTTTGGCTCCATATATCAGTAATTCTGTGACACTTTTGTACTTACTCGTTTTTGGCTCCGTATATCAGTAATTCTGTAACCCTTTGTACTTACTCGTTTTTGGCTCCGTATATCAGTAATTTTGTAACACTTTGGTACTTACTCGTTTTTGGCTCCGTATATCAGTAATTCTGTGACACTTTGGTACTTACTCGTTTTTTGGCTCCGTATATCAGTAATTCTGTAACTCTTTGGTACTTACTCGTTTTTGGTTCCGTATATCAGTAATTCTGTGACACTTTTGTACTTACTCGTTTTTGGCTCCTTATATCAGTAATTCTGTGACACTTTTGTACTTACTCGTTTTTGGCTCCGTATATCAGTAATTCTGTAACACTTTTGTACTTACTCGTTTTTGGCTCCGTATATCAGTAATTTTGTAACACTTTGGTACTTACTCGTTTTTGGCTCTCGTATATCAGTTATTCTGTGATCCTTTTGTACTTACCTGTTTTAGGTTCCGTATATCAGTAAATCTGTGACCCTTTTGTACTTACCCGTTTTTGGTTCCGTATATCAGTAATTCTGTGACCTTTTTGTACTTACCCATTTTGGCTCCATATATCAGTAATTCTGTGACACTTTTGTACTTACCTGTTTTTGGTTCCATATATCAGTAATTCTGTGACACTTTTGTACTTACCTGTTTTTGGTTCCATATATCAGTAATTCTGTGACACTTTTGTACTTACCTGTTTTTGGTTCCATATATCAGTAATTCTGTGACACTTTTGTACTTACCTGTTTTTGGTTCCGTATATCAGTAATTCTGTGACACTTTTGTACTTACCTGTTTTTGGTTCCGTATATCAGTAATTCTGTGACACTTTTGTACTTACCTGTTTTTGGTTCCGTATATCAGTAATTCTGTGACACTTTTGTACTTACCCGTTTTTGGTTCTGTATATCAGTAATTCTGTAACACTTTTGTACTTACCCGTTTTTGGTTCCGTATATCAGTAATTCTGTGACACTTTTGTACTTACCAGGGTTCGACATTAACCCACGTCCGACAGACAATGTCTAGTAAAATCTTGGTCCGGGCGTGTGAAAATTTTGCTGACTAGCCCGACTGGTCGTGTGTTAGTCTGGGATGAATTAATTTCACATCGATTTTATTTTATTTCTGAACAAAAAATGTGTCATCTTTACCTTAATAAAAACAGCTGTAAAACAGGAAGTTGAAAATAAAAACTACCGGTAATCAGATCAAGTCATTTTGGCACTTTACTCAAATCCATTATCTACTCAAGCGCTGATATGACTAAGATGCAAGCACATGTTTTCCGGTATTTACATTAGCAACATCGTCGATGGTTATTTTATAATTTTGAAAATAAAGCAACAAATTTTGTGCCGACTTGCATGCGACTTTTAATACATGAAGTGATTAAAATAACAAATGCTTTAAAACATAGTCATTTTAGAGACTATCTACAACTTAAATGATTATGAAACCATAACACTGGTAATAATACTCACATCATGTTGAAGACTTTGTGTCAAAGTCCTACTGTTTTAATTCAATTAATTACAAAGGATTCTTAAAAATAATCTGGATATGTTTTTTTAACAAGCAAACATCTTTAATTTGTCAAATAACGTATATAAGAGCAGTAAAACTAAGGTGTAGAATATCCTTGATCAGTCTACAGTCAGTTTTCAAAACAAACAAAATAGTGGCTACCGTGGACATGTGCTTCCTGTTTCATTAACAACCCAAGTTTATAAGAAAACTATCAAGTGTAATTTTTTCACTGTTAAAAGTAATTTCATAATTTATTTATACCTATTAATTAAAAGAAAAAAAAGAACTTGGTTTTTCCGGATATCCTGCATACAAGTAGAGCACCCCTATGGAGACTACTATGAGGAAACAACATTGATATAACAGTAGCTTTTCTTTTAAACTTTGTTAACTTCTTTCTTAAAGACATTACTGTATTTAAAAAAACCATATACCTCATTATAAAAAAATGGAAAAAGTGAGATTTTACTAATTTTCAGTTTTGTTTTGAACATAATGCAAAAATAAATAAATTTAAAAAAGCAGTGGTGACAGTGTTGTTACCAGTCCATCATTTACATAAACTTAATTACTAGTAATGTAATGCACAATAAAATATGTTTGTTTGAAATTTATCATTTTGAGCTAGAAAAGGGGCCCTATGCAGGTCATGACTTGCATTGCAGGTTTCATTATATAGAAGAGAGCCCTGCATCGATGACGCAAAGAAAAACTGTAAGTAAAGCATAGGGAAGAAACTAAAAGAAGTATGGCTATGAAAAGAGACAGAAAAATAGTGTAAATGGGTTAAACATGACATCGACAGGATGAAAAATGATGAGATAAAACGCATTTATCATGACTATTTTGGGGCTAGTAGAATTTAGTTCAGGGCTAGTAAAAATTCTCAGAACTAGCCCGACTGGTCTAGTCTTTAAAAACATTGTGTTGAACCCTGCTTACCCGTTTTTGGTTCCGTATATCAGTAATTCTGTGACACTTTTGTACTTACCCGTTTTTGGTTCCGTATATCAGTAATTCTGTGACACTTTTGTACTTACCCGTTTTTGGTTCCGTATATCAGTAATTCTGTGACACTTTTGTACTTACCCGTTTTTGGTTCCGTATATCAGTAATTCTGTGACACTTTTGTACTTACCCGTTTTTGGTTCCGTATATCAGTAATTCTGTGACACTTTTGTACTTACCCGTTTTTGGTTCCGTATATCAGTAATTCTGTGACACTTTTGTACTTACCCGTTTTTGGTTCCGTATATCAGTAATTCTGTGACACTTTTGTACTTACCCGTTTTTGGTTCCGTATATCAGTAATTCTGTGACACTTTTGTACTTACCCGTTTTTGGTTCCGTATATCAGTAATTCTGTGACACTTTTGTACTTACCCGTTTTTGGTTCCGTATATCAGTAATTCTGTGACACTTTTGTACTTACCCGTTTTTGGTTCCGTATATCAGTAATTCTGTAACACTTTTGTACTTACCCGTTTTTGGTTCCGTATATCAGTAATTCTGTGACACTTTTGTACTTACTTGTTTTTGGTTCCGTATATCAGTAATTCTGTGACACTTTTGTACTTACTTGTTTTTGGTTCCGTATATCAGTAATTCTGTGACACTTTTATACTTACTTGTTTTTGGTTCCGTATATCAGTAATTCTGTGACACTTTTATACTTACTTGTTTTTGGTTCCGTATATCAGTAATTCTGTGACACTTTTGTACTTACCCGTTTTTGGTTCCGTATATCAGTAATTCTGTGACACTTTTGTACTTACTTGTTTTTGGTTCCGTATATCAGTAATTCTGTGACACTTTTATACTTACTTGTTTTTGGTTCCGTATATCAGTAATTCTGTGACACTTTTGTACTTACTTGTTTTTGGTTCCGTATATCAGTAATTCTGTGACACTTTTATACTTACTTGTTTTTGGTTCCGTATATCAGTAATTCTGTGACACTTTTGTACTTACTTGTTTTTGGTTCCGTATATCAGTAATTCTGTGACACTTTTGTACTTACTTGTTTTTGGTTCCGTATATCAGTAATTCTGTGACACTTTTATACTTACTTGTTTTTGGTTCCGTATATCAGTAATTCTGTGACACTTTTATACTTACTTGTTTTTGGTTCCGTATATCAGTAATTCTGTGACACTTTTATACTTACTTGTTTTTGGTTCCGTATATCAGTAATTCTGTGACACTTTTATACTTACTTGTTTTTGGTTCCGTATATCAGTAATTCTGTGACACTTTTGTACTTACTCGTTTTTGGTTCCGTATATCAGTAATTCTGTGACACTTTTATACTTACTTGTTTTTGGTTCCGTATATCAGTAATTCTGCGACACTTTTGTACTTACTCGTTTTTGGTTCCGTATATCAGTAATTCTGTGACACTTTTATACTTACTTGTTTTTGGTTCCGTATATCAGTAATTCTGTGACACTTTTATACTTACTTGTTTTTGGTTCCGTATATCAGTAATTCTGTGACACCTTTGTACTTACTCGTTTTTGGCTCCGTATATCAGTAATTCTGTAACACTTTTGTACTTACTCGTTTTTGGTTCCGTATATCAGTAATTCTGTGACACTTTTATACTTACTTGTTTTTGGTTCCGTATATCAGTAATTCTGTGACACTTTTGTACTTACCCGTTTTTGGCTCCGTATATCAGTAATTCTGTGACACTTTTGTACTTACCCGTTTTTGGTTCCGTATATCAGTAATTCTGTATCTTTTAGGTATATAACATACACTATATCTAGTTATATAACAGTTTGTACAGTAATCCTTTACTCTGTCTAACCAAGCTCTATAATCCTCCGGTAACACAGGGTAATTCTCCAGATTTGTTATTATAGTCTGTTTTTGTATTTCTGAGAAGAATTTACAACACTCTATATGCTGCTTGAAAAAACTTTCTGGAATTTCATCAACAGAGAAGATACAAGGAACATCAGATGCTGTAGTTTCTGTAAGGAACACATAAAGTAATATGAATTGTAACCTCAATATCTGTACAATACCTGCTTTGACATAAATTAAAAAAGTGTTGGTAAAATCCATGTAGAAATGTAGGAAATACAGAGTGGAGACATAATACACATCAAGTCTTAGGATTTGACCTTGACCTTTAAATTACATAACTAAATATGAGTTCCGGTGCATTTCTACTAAGTTTCAGTAAAATCTTACATTTGACTATTATTGTGCAAAATTTACAATTGCAACTGTTTTGTCCTATGTGAACATTGTAGCAATTTCACCGTTTATTTGCTAATAACGCCAGTACAGAACGTGCAGATTTGTGATGTCAACAAGTAACGTAGGAATACGTCAGAAATAATAGGGACAGATTCTGACCTTTCTATTTGTAGAACAAGACACGTGACCTCCGCTAATGTTTCTGTTTATATTGTGAGAACATACTGTCCAAGTAGCTGTAGGGCTTAAAAATTTAGAACTATTTTGTTTGTTTGAACAAATGCAGGCACCAAAACAGCATATGTACAGCAATGAAAAAACATTGAAATAGGTCACAATGAAACATCAGCAATGTCCATTGCAACGTGAAAACACCGGGTTTTATGAATTACTGTATCTGATGTTTTGTTGAAATTGTAGATATAAGATAGCAAAATATGCAATTTGTGCATGTTTCACCATCGTTTATCACCTCATAAACGAAACAAAACACTATGCAGCCCTCAAAGTGGGTTTTAAAACTAAGTGGCCAGCTGGCCACCAATTTAAATTTTCAGGTGGCCAGCGGAAATTCCACGTGGCCAAGCAACCTTTTCTTCCAAATGATGAAAAATCAAGTCATCTTTTACGTAAGAAGAACAAAAATGCACATTTTTAAAACTGACTTACAACCATTTACAAAACATCAGTGTTATTAATAACAATAATGATAATGTAAAGTGTCCTTTACATTGCCTGAAATGGTAACAGTATCATGAAAATTCTGTGGCGCAGAAATTACAAGCTGGCCAACATTTACAAATTTTAGGTCATCAGACACAATTCCAGGTCAATTTGGCCACCATTTTAGTAGACAAAATTGAGAGCTGCTATGTCAATACTAAATTATTGCAGGATGCAATATAGTTCATACAAGCTTTAGTCCCGATTGGTTAAAAGTGTTGCAAGGAGAAACAAGAGGCCTAAAGGGCCCGATAATCTCACCTGGTAAATAATGGCTGGTTGTAAAGCTATTAGAAAACTGAAATTCCATATAAAAATCTTTACATAAAGTGAAGAAGACTCAAAATATAGCCACTTAAATCTGTAAAGCCAATATGTCCTATGGGTGGTTTTTATAGACAGATTTTACTGTTTAACAGATTAAGGAGAGTAAAATAAAATCTAGGCTGTTGGATCTTCAGTCCCGTGAGTGTTTCCATAAAGCCAATATGTTCCATGGGTGGTTTTTATACACAGATTTTACTGTTTAACAGATTAAGGAGAGTAAAATAAAATCTAGGCTGTTGGATCTTCAGTCCCGTGAGTGTTTCCATAAAGCCAATATGTTCCATGGGTGGTTTTTATACACAGATTTTACTGTTTAACAGATTAAGGAGAGTAAAATAAAATCTAGGCTGTTGGATCTTCAGTCCCGTGAGTGTTTCCATAAAGCCAATATGTTCCATGGGTGGTTTTTATACACAGATTTTACTGTTAAACAGATTAAGGAGAGTAAAATAAAATCTAGGCTGTTGGATCTTCAGTCCCGTGAGTGTTTCCATAAAGCCAATATGTTCCATGGGTGGTTTTTATACACAGGTTTTACTGTTTAACAGATTAAGGAGAGTAAATAAAATCTAGGCTGTTGGATCTTCAGTACCGTGAGTGTTTCCATAAAGCCAATATGTTCCATGGGTGGTTTTTATACACAGGTTTTACTGTTTAACAGATTAAGGAGAGTAAAATAAAATCTAGAATGTTGGATCTTCAGTCCCGCGAGTGTTTCCATAAAGCCAATATGTTCCATGGGTGGTTTTTATACACAGGATTTACTGTTTAACAGATTAAGGAGAGTAAAATAAAATCTAGAATGTTGGATCTTCAGTCCCGTGAGTGTTTCCATAAAGCCAATATGTTCCATGGGTGGTTTTTATACACAGGTTTTACTGTTTAACAGATTAAGGAGAGTAAATAAAATCTAGGCTGTTGGATCTTCAGTACCGTGAGTGTTTCCATAAAGCCAATATGTTCCATGGGTGGTTTTTATACACAGGTTTTACTGTTTAACAGATTAAGGAGAGTAAAATAAAATCTAGAATGTTGGATCTTCAGTCCCGCGAGTGTTTCCATAAAGCCAATATGTTCCATGGGTGGTTTTTTACACAGGATTTACTGTTTAACAGATTAAGGAGAGTAAAATAAAATCTAGAATGTTGGATCTTCAGTCCCGTGAGTGTTTCCATAAAGCCAATATGTTCCATGGGTGGTTTTTATACACAGGTTTTACTGTTTAACAGATTAAGGAGAGTAAAATAAAATCTAGGCTGTTGGATCTTCAGTACCGTGAGTGTTTCCATAAAGCCAATATGTTCCATGGGTGGTTTTTATACACAGGTTTTACTGTTTAACAGATTAAGGAGAGTAAAATAAAATCTAGAATGTTGGATCTTCAGTCCCGCGAGTGTTTCCATAAAGCCAATATGTTCCATGGGTGGTTTTTATACACAGGATTTACTGTTTAACAGATTAAGGAGAGTAAAATAAAATCTAGGCTGTTGGATCTTCAGTCCCGTGAGTGTTTCCATAAAGCCAATATGTTCCATGGGTGGTTTTTATACACAGGTTTTACTGTTTAACAGATTAAGGAGAGTAAAATAAAATCTAGAATGTTGGATCTTCAGTCCCGCGAGTGTTTCCATAAAGCCAATATGTTCCATGGGTGGTTATTATACACAGATTTTACTGTTAAACAGATTAAGGAGAGTAAAATAAAATCTAGGCTGTTGGATCTTCAGTCCCGTGAGTGTTTCCATAAAGCCAATATGTTCCATGGGTGGTTTTTATACACAGGTTTTACTGTTTAACAGATTAAGGAGAGTAAAATAAAATCTAGGCTGTTGGATCTTCAGTACCGTGAGTGTTTCCATAAAGCCAATATGTTCCATGGGTGGTTTTTATACACAGGTTTTACTGTTTAACAGATTAAGGAGAGTAAAATAAAATCTAGAATGTTGTATCTTCAGTCCCGCGAGTGTTTCCATAAAGCCAATATGTTCCATGGGTGGTTTTTATACACAGATTTTACTGTTTAACAGATTAAGGAGAGTAAAATAAAATCTAGGCTGTTGGATCTTCAGTCCCGTGAGTGTTTCCATAAAGCCAATATGTTCCATGGGTGGTTTTTATACACAGGTTTTACTGTTTAACAGATTAAGGAGAGTAAAATAAAATCTAGGCTGTTGGATCTTCAGTACCGTTAGTGTTTCCATAAAGCCAATATGTTCCATGGGTGGTTTTTATACACAGGTTTTACTGTTTAACAGATTAAGGAGAGTAAAATAAAATCTAGAATGTTGGATCTTCAGTCCCGCGAGTGTTTCCATAAAGCCAATATGTTCCATGGGTGGTTTTTATACACAGATTTTACTGTTTAACAGATTAAGGAGAGTAAAATAAAATCTAGAATGTTGGATCTTCAGTCCCGTGAGTGTTTCCATAAAGCCAATATGTTCCATGGGAAGTTTTTATACACAGATTTTACTGTTTAACAGATTAAGGAGAGTAAAATAAAATCTAGGCTGTTGGATCTTCAGTCCCGTGAGTGTTTCCATAAAGCCAATATGTTCCATGGGTGGTTTTTATACACAGGATTTACTGTTTAACAGATTAAGGAGAGTAAAATAAAATCTAGGCTGTTGGATCTTCAGTCCCGTGAGTGTTTCCATAAAGCCAATATGTTCCATGGGAAGTTTTTATACACAGGTTTTACTGTTTAACAGATTAAGGAGAGTAAAATAAAATCTAGAATGTTGGATCTTCAGTCCCGTGAGTGTTTCCATAAAGCCAATATGTTCCATGGGTGGTTTTTATACACAGGTTTTACTGTTTAACAAATTAAGAAGAGTGAAATAAAATCTAGGCTGTTGGATCTTCAGTTACATGAGTGTTTTCGTAAATAAAACAATAAATATATACTCACCATAGAAATGTCTACTAAAGTTGATAAATTCTTCTTTGTTTTGAAGACCAGTAAATCCAGTACATATACAATAAACTTCTGAGTTACCACTCTTACTAGTAGCTGGTTTGAACACATTCACCTATGTAATATAAAAACCACTCAAAGATTACTAGTAGCTGGTTTGAACACATTCACCTATGTAATAAAAAAACCACTTACTAGTAGCTGGTTTGAACACATTCACCTATATAATATAAAACAGTATCTGTTATTTTGTTATTTTTTAATACTGGAAATCATGGAATTTTTTAATTAATTTCATTTTCGCATACATTAGGAGTTGTAATTTAACTTTTTGTGAATATTCAAATTTTTATATAATTATCTAGTAATTGCACTGACTGTCATTCCACTATGCCAAAATAGAAATGCCAAATTTGTTAACATTTTCAATGCTAGAAATCAGGAAATTTTTGTGTTAATTAATATTATTTTCATTTTCGCATAAATTCAGAATAGTAATAAAATTATCTAGTAATTGCACTGATTGTCATATCCCTTCACTAATTGTCATTCCCCTTCACTGATTGTCATTCCCCTTCACTAATTGTCATTCTCCCAAGCCAAAATAAAAATTCCAAAATAACTTGAATTGTCACTACTTGTGAAAATTAACCAACACTAAAAAATTTACAGTTCCCAATAACTATCTTCTGCCTTTTAAACTGGGAAAACTTGGGAAAATTTAAGTTTTTAAGTTAATTGCAAACCATATTATGACACAATGAAAAAATCCTTATTGCAAATAATTATACAAGTAATATCTGAAATTTTAATGGGTCAGGATTTAATTTGACACTGGATTTGAAGATTTGTCTGAATCCTAGGGAACATCATACATGTTATCACATATCATTTATATTTATTACAGGGAGGTATCTCAATCTTTTGTGAATCCAGGGCAAGGGCCTTTGTACTTGTCAAAATTAGCAGCCAAATAGTAAAAATTGGGAAAATTAAAAATACTGTTATAGTAACAAAAGTCTAAAATACCCAGGTAAAAATTTGTTAAATGAAATTGTGAACATACTGATTAAAAAGTCATTTGTTTCCAAAATTATTTTTTGACAAGAATTAATTTTTATTTTACTTATTTTACCATTTCATAGTCAATTTTTTATTTTTGCATAAATTGTGAAAATCAGCTTGATGTTTGTGAAAAAACATCAGACTTTAATTGTCGATGGGGCCAAATATCAGCCCAAAATATGGTCCAGCAACAGCTCTGTATTATCTGTACAAAGCAGTATTACCTGTACAAAGCCCTGTATTACCTGTTCAAAGCAGCAGTTTAACAGGTAAATCAAGCATAATGTGTAACACTCAAACATCGTAAACATTTTCATCACGTAACTGCCACCTGGTGTCAGAAGTAAAAGAGCCGCCAATGTCTCGCAGTATTTTAATCTTGAGACGACAACCTCCTGTTCCGCTGGGTTATTCTGACAATCAAAACTCCCATCAGCTGTGACCTGAAATTATACAAAATAAATAGGTCAAGGTCATTCCAGGTGACTTGACAATCAAAACGTATATACCCCATGACTGTAAATAATTAAAATAAAATGGGTCAACTTCATTCACAATCAACACATAATGAAGGCTTCAATCCCCTACAATCCATTATATATGAAGGCCAATGTTATTACCACATATATTTATTTATACCAGTATAACAGTATGCACCCTTACATACATTGCTTGAATAGGATTAAATAGTCAAATTTAGAATAAAATCCAAATAGTATTGAAATTCTTCTTCCAAAATATTGTTGTCTAAATGATGGATGATCTAACGTTGATCGTGTTGAACTGCTTAACGTTCCAACCGCATTTGTTTTTCTAAGAAAACATACCATTTCATTGTTACATAGTGATTTGTGGTTATTGTAAGTACTATTTAATTGATTCAGGGTGTCCATGGAAATGCGACATCACAAAAATTAAATCTGTCAGAATATGAAATATATTCCATAGTAACTCAAGATGGGCAAATACAGTAAAACCTTGTTAAAATGCCCCTCAATAACTTTCCTACCTGGCTTATCACCACTCTATTTTCAAGTCCCAAAATTGAGTTATTGATTTTTCTTATTTTCAAGTCCCAAAATTGAGTTATTGATTTTTCTTATAATCTCCAACGAGTTATTGCTAAAATCTGAGAATAACATAAATTACTAATAAACTTTCAACCTTTTCACACATATAGGACTATTCAAAAATAAAGATATCCAGATAAGAGATTATGAAACCTAAGAATTCTGGGAGGAGACATGTGAAGAACAGTCAAACCTGTCTATAAAGGTCACCCTAGAAAACCAGTAAAAGTGGCCTTTATGTGCAGGTGGTATTTATATACAGGAGTACAAATCATTTGGGATAAAATTTTACTGGCCTTTAAAAGCAGATGGTCCTTATATAGAGGTGTCCTTTAACACAGTTTTTTTTTAAAAAATTTTTTAAATATTTTTCTTTGATCTTCATGTTTATGACCAAAAGTTAGAAACATGTGGGGAAACTCATCCCATTATTACATACATGTACAAATATTATGCATTGTCTAAATAAGATGGTGTACAATAAATAACTTACCATCTATAACTGTAACATTTGCCATTTTTGTCTTATTTTATGGGCTTTTGCCGGTTCATACATAAATAAAGAGTAAATATCAATATTCTTATGGTATTTGATAGTTTCAATACAAGCTTGATAGGAGAGGAGTGTTTTTTGCATTCTTCAAAGATAAATATAATATTTTGCTATAATTAAACATAGGTTATAACAGTCAAAGCTGATGGTCCTTATATAGAGGTGTCCTTTAACACAGGTTTGACTATTTATACAATTTACAAGATGGATTGGTCCAATTTTCCCAGCATGGTCCTTATATAGAGGTGTCCTTTAACACATGTTAGACTGTTTATATAACTTACAAGATGGATTGGTCCAATTTTCCCAGCATGGTCCTTATATAGAGGTGTCCTTTAACACATGTTAGACTGTTTATATAACTTACAAGATGGATTGGTCCAATTTTCCCAACATGGTCTAGTAGTCCTTTTAAGTTTTGATACTGTAACAGATCTCCTGTATCGTCAACACCGAAGTACCAGTTATCATAACTAAACCTGACTAGTTTATCATCCTCTATCATCTTATTCAGACCGTTTCCTTCGTAATATGGATTTAACGACGTACCAGTCCAAGTCCATCCACCTCCGTAACCTAACAATAAAACAAATTCACTCCTCTTAGTGTATACGTTAGACAACTTGCAAAAGAATCAATAAAATGGGCATAATCATTGATCCTACATCAGATGACAGCGTTTTTAATAGACGGGGCCATGGGGGCTTGCTGATCCCTTATCTGGCCAAATTATCTCATTCTTATTGGTCTTATTGGGTCATATTTAACATTACATTAATACAAAAATATTGATTTTATGGCGTTTTTGAAGAAAATGACTCCTTCTGAAAAACCCTAGATAATTTAGAGCTCCAGATAAGAGGAGTATCTGTGTAAATACTAGTACCCTTTAATTGTTTTGAATCTACTCTTTAAATTGTAAATGTAAGGGTATCAAAACCCTTCCAAAATCCTCATTACCCTTTACTATTCTTATAACAGAAGAGACTGCTATAGGGGTTGAACTCCTAACCCAAGTACCTGTGAAATGCATTGTCACAATGAAGATGATGTTACTGTATTATTGTTAGAAGTTACTGTATACTTATTTAAATAAATGGCTTTAAAAATTGAAAATAATCTTTACATTTTTATGGATCATTGTGGATACCCTTTAGAAAAAAAGACGAGGTAATGATCCTTCATGTCAAATTCTTATCTGGAGCTCTGCTAGGTTGAACACTACACTTGTTTTGACAATGGTATTTGTAATATTTACTGTTAGGTTACAAATCAAAACAAGAGGCCCATGGGCCTGATACGCTCACCTGATAACTAATGGCTAGCTGATAGATTTAAAGAACACATAAATACTAAACCCCAAGACTTTTTTCTTTACATCATGATAACCAATGTATCAATACCTACAACATTCTAATATACATGCCTATACAAAAAATTTATAGTATTCGAGATAATTAACCATTTTGGTAGTGTTTTGCATCTGTGACCTTGACCTTTGAACCCATGACCTTTTTCTATACATCAAAATGATTCTTGTATTGATACCTACAACATTCTAATATACATTCCTATACAAAAAGTTTATAGTTTTCGAGATAATTAACCATTTCGGTATTGTTTCACATCAGTGACCTTGACCTTTGAACCCATGTCCTTTTTCTATACACCAAAATGATCGTTGTATCGATACCTACAACATTCTAATATACATGCCTAAACAAAAAGTTTATAGTTTTCGAGATAATTAAACATTTCCGTATTGTTTCGCATATGTGACCTTGACCTTAGAACCCATAACCTTTTTCTATATATCAAAATGATTGTTGTATCAATACCTACAACATTCTAATATGCATGCCTATACAAAAAGTTTATAGTTTTCGAGATAATTACCCATTTCGATATTGTTTTGCATCTGTGACCTTGACCTTTGAACTCATGACCTTTTTCTATACATCAAAATGATCGTTGTATCAATACCTACAACATTCTAATATATATGCCTATACAAAAAGTTTATAGTTTTTGAGATAATTAACCATTTTGGTATTGTTTCGCATCTGTTACCTTGACCTTTGAACCCATGACCTTTTTCTATACATCAAAATGATCGTTGTATCAATACCTACAACATTCTAATATACATGCCTATACAAAAAGTTTATAGTTTTTTAGATAATTAACCATTTCAATATTGTTTCACATCTGTGACCTTGACCCTTGAACCCATGACCTTTTTCTATACATCGAAATGATTGTTGTGTCAATACCTACAACATTCTAATATACATGCCTATACAAAATGTTTATAGTTTTCGAGATAATTAACCATTTCGGTATTGTTTCGCATCTGTGACCTTGACCTTTGAACCCATGACCTTTTTCTAGACATCAAAATGATCGTTGTATCGATACCTACAACATTCTAATATATATGCCTATACAAAATGTTTATAGTTTTCAAAATAATTAACCATTTCGGTATTGTTTTGCATCTGTGACCTTGACCTTTGAACCCATGACCTTTTTCTATACATCAAAATGATCGTTGTATCAATACCTACAACATTCTAATGTACATGCCTATACAAAAGTTTATAGTTTTCGAGAAATTTAACCATTTCAGTATTGTTTCACATCCGTGACCTTGACCTTTGAACCCATGACCTTTTTCTATACATCAAAATGATCATTGTATCAATACCTACAACATTCTAATATACATGCCTATACAAAAAGTTTATAGTTTTCGAGATAATTAACCATTTAGGTATTGTTTCACATCTGTGACCTTGACCTTTGAACACAAGACCTTTTTTTATACATCAAAATGATCGTTGTATCAATACCTACAACATTCTATTATACATGCCTATACAAAATGTTTATAGTTTTCGAGATAATTAACCATTTCGGTATTGTTTCGCATCTGTGACCTTGACCTTTGAACCCATGACCTTTTTCTATACATCAAAATGATCGTTGTATAGATACCTACAACATTCTAATATACATGCCTATACAAAAAGTTTATAGTTTTCGAGATAATAATTATAATCAGAGGTAAAAAAAATTAGGTCACGACCTTCACAATCGACCTTGACCTCATTTTGAAGATACTAACAAGAAGATGTCAAAACTGAAAACCCCATGTCATTATCTGGTCAAATAGTCAAGTTATAACAATTTGAAGCTATTTTACGATTTTTTCAAATTAAACGCAAAAACGCGTAACCTATTTTTTATCAGAATTTCACAAAATGAACAAACTATAGACTTAAGACCCTAGAGAAGCCAAATATCACATCAGATTTTTTTCTCCAATCAGTACTTTCGGAGAAGAAGATTTTTTAAGATTTTTGCACCCCTATGTCACCTTGACCTAGTTATGGTAGCCATAGCAACGCCACGAACAAATCTGAATTGCACCGACCCATATATACTTCTGACAAAGTTTCATCAAAAACTGTCCAGTAGTTTCAGAGGAGAAGTCGAAAATAGGTGTTAACGACGCACACACGCACACACGCACACACGCACATACACACGCTGCGCTATGCCATAAGCTCACATGACCTTCGGTCAGGTGAGCTAAAAATAAAGGAGATGCTTAAATTAAACAGGACGACTAAAAACTGAAGATCGAGCTTGTTATGTTTTCATTAACAGCTGTCGCCAATTGTCATTTAATCATTAATTATACTTCTATACAAGACTAAGTATGTAATGCCAATATATGCACTGACCACTGCCCACAAGGGCTGTTTTTAAATTTAATTTTTTTATGAATTGGGCCAGGGGCCTTGTTATTGTAAAAGTAATTATAAGCAGAAGCGTGAAAACGAGGAAAGAAAATATTGGTATTATTGTTACAAAACTCTAAAATAGACAAATGAAATTATGTTTAATGGAATTACTAATATGTATTTGTTTTACTTGTTCAACCTTCTGTGATGGAAAATCGTAATCTTGAAATGCGTGCCATAGGCACACACTGGCTGGGGGTAGGGTCTGGGGGCTCCGAGGAGTCTCCGACTAGGTTTGGTTGTATTCCAAACATGTGTATCATGTAAACAAAAGTAACAAGTATTAACTTTGTTTTTAAAAGTTTGTTGCCAGGCGCAAGTGCCAAATGGGAATTTATTTGCATAAAATAGGAAGGCGGAAAAGCGTTAATAAATTCAGAATGACTCCGCCAAAATCGAATAGTTGGCAGGTATGCAACTTATTTCAATTTAGATTTATGTTACAACATTTGTAATCCTAAGTTTTTGTAAATTCTTAAATTGAGCTTGGTGTTTGTGAAAAAAATTGTGAATTGTGAATGGGGCCCAATATCGGCCCTAAATTTGGTTAAGCAACAGCTCTAGATCTGATGCTTCAGGTTGTACTTACCACTAGCCACCAGGTAATGGTTCAAGCTGGCTATAAAGGCTCCAGGAGCTTCACACAGATGTACAGAGTTGATCTTGTCACTGTCAATATCGACAAGAGGATATGATGACAAAATTTCATAAAATTTACACCATGCCTGTGTACACAGCTCTGGATTAAACCGCTGTCGTAATTCAGGAAGGACCTTAGCTGCATAGTTCATGTAACACGTATGTTCATTCCATGATATCACATCCTTATCACTTAGTTTATCCTTTAATGAGTTCAGGTCATTTTTCATTGACTCTAGATCATCATTTTTCCATGTTTTTGATTGGCTGTTTAGTCTTTCAGATAGATTTGGAAGATTCCATTTATCTTCACTACTGTTTGGAAGATTCCAATTTTCTCCACTGTCAGGTTTGGTAAAAGAGAACGTCTTTTGGAAGAGTTTTTCTACTTTTTCTTGAGACAATAAATCAATGGATTCTTCTAAAGTTGATGTTGATAATTTTCTTTTCCGATGATTCATTATCTGTAGGATATAAAATAATTTAACAAAATTAATAATACATGTTTAACATCAATAGTTAGTAGTTTCAACAAAGCCAGCAAGGCAATAAAAATAGTTTGGAACTTGCTTGGATTGGGATTAAGTTTGATTCCTACTTTCATTATGTATATATTTTGTGAATATGTTTTGCAATACACATTTCTCCATTTAAATCAGTATTCAAAACAAGTCTGAAGTTTAAAAAAATAGGCCAGCCAGCCAGATCTAGAAACATAACCTTTACTGTAACTTTGTAGGACCTGTTAACTTTCAGTTTGGCTTGTTAACCTGTTAAATATTTAGACAGAGTAATTAACTTTTCAGTTACCCATTGACTTGTCTGTCACACCTTTTCAGTCTGCTATATGAATGTAGTGACATACCTATTGACCCAACATTAACAATATACAAAGTTCACCTATCTTTTGTCAAGTAGATCATTATGAGCATTTTTATGAAGATTGGACAAAAATTGTGTTAACTGGGTTTTCTATGATATGGCCTAGTACCCCATATACCACCAAGTCCTAGATTTTGTCAAGAGAAACAATCTGTCCGAAGGGACAAGTTAAAAAATAATAGGGAATGAAAATGAAAGTAGATTTTGTGTATTGTACATGGTAAATCGAGATAGTCCCAGCCGCCCGAGTCTTATCAACCTTTGACAGTCATGGTACATGTAGAAAGGTATGTAAGATACAATTACAATACAGATTAATAAACCATGTTTATATGTCAACTGTCAAATATCAAAATGGTTCTTTGTAAAATTTGGATTCCCAGGTTCAGATAAAAAAAGTAAAGACAATTGGAAACCAAAAATTGTACAAAAGCAAGAGTATGGAAAGAAAAGAATCAGTGGTTTTCAATTTAATGGATTAATGATTAAAACATCAATTAAACTAGAGGCTCCCAGGAGCCTGTATAGCTCACCTAGGTAGAGTTGTTGCAGAATGAAAATCAACAGATTGTCTAATGTTTAAATAAATGCTTGAAATTTATTACACAATATTTATTTCTATCACAAAATTTCAATATTATTTTCTTTCAAAACTAAACCATATTTCAAAATTTTGAGACAATACATACCAAGTATCATCGACTTTTCATGTATAATACCCGAGAAATTTACCTTGTCCAAAAATTGGTCAATGGACAATGAAATTAAGGTCAAGGACAAAAGCCATAAGGCAGTCTGACTGATGTACTATGGTGGCCAACTTGGATTATGTGCGAACATGTCGGACACATTATTTCAGGTAGATCACACAAGGACTAATGTCACAAAGTTTGGTTGCAATTGGCCAAATGGTTTCCCAGGAGTTGATTTTTAAATGAAAATGTTATTTTAAAATACCAAATGTAAAGACCCAATGACTATTGTGGCCGAGTTTGGTTCCAATTGACTCAGTAGTTTCAGAGAAAAACATGTTTGAACGTATTTTCCCATAGGGTCCAATGTTAAAATATGTTCTCCACTGACGGCCATCTTGGATTTTGTGTGGCCCTCAAAAACCCCAATGTTGAAGGGGGCCAATCAAAGACTATTGTGGCCAAGTTTGGTTCCCATTGGCTAAAGGGTTTTAGAGAAAAAGATCTTTGATTTTGTTCCCATAGGGTCCAATGTTAACCTATGTTCCCCGCTGGCGGCCATCTTGGATCAGGTGCAGACTTAAAAAACACTGGTTTCAGAAGGTACCATCTAAGGACTACTGTGACCAAGTTTGGTTCCAATTGGCTCAGTAGTTTCAGAGAAAAATATTTTTGAACGTATTTTCCCATAAGGTCCAATGTTAAAATATGGTCCCCGCTGGCAGCCATCTTGGATTTGGTGTGGCCCTCAAAAACCACAATGTTGTAGGGGGCCATCCAAAAAGTATTGTGGCCAATTTTGGTTCCCATTGGCTAAAGGGTTTTAGAGAAAAGATCTTTGATATTGTTCCCATAGGGTCCAATGTTAACCTATGTTCCCAGTTGGTGGCCATCTTGGATCAGGTGCAGGACTTAAAAAAACAGGGGTTTCAGAAGATACCATCTAAGGACTTCTATGACTAAGTTTGGTTCCAATTGGCTCAGTAGTTTCAGAGAAAAATATCTTTGAACGTATTTTCCCATAAGGTCCAATGTTAAAATATGTTCTCCACTGGCGGCCATCTTGGATTTGGTGCGACCCTCAAAAACCCCAATGTTGAAGGGGGCCAATCAAAGACTATTGTGGCCAAGTTTGGTTCCCATTGGCTAAAGGGTTTTGGAGAAAAAGATCTTTGATTTTGTTCTCATAGGGTCCAATGTTAACCTATGTTCCCTGCTGGCGGCCATCTTGGATCAGGTGCAGACTTGAAAAACACCGGTTTCAGAAGGTACCATCTAAGGACTACTGTGACCAAGTTTGGTTCCAATTGACTTAGTAGTTTCAGAGAAAAATATTTTTGAACATATTTTCCCATAAGGTCCAATGTTAAAATATGTTCTCCGCTGGCAGCCATCTTGGATTTGGTGTGGCCCTCAAAAACCCCAATGTTGAAGGGGGCCATCCAAAAAGTATTGTGGCCAATTTTGGTTCCCATTGGCTAAAGGGTTTTACAGAAAAAGATCTTTGATATTGTTCCCATAGGGTCCAATGTTAACCTATGTTCCCATTTGGTGGCCATCTTGAATCAGGTGCAGACTTAAAAACACACTGGTTTCAGAAGGTACCATCTAAGGACTACTGTGACCAAGTTTGGTTCCAATTGGCTCAGTAGTTTCAGAGAAAAATATCTTTAAACATATTTTTCCATAGGGTCCAATGTTAATCTATGGTCCCCGCTGGCGGCCATCTTGGATTAGGTGCGGACATGTCGGACACAATTTTTAAAGTAGACCACCCAAGGACTATTGTGACAAAGTTTGGTTGCAAATGGCCCAGTGGTTTCTGAGGAGTTGATCTTTAACGACGGACGGACGAGGACGAGGACGACGACGGACGCAAAGTGATGGCAAAAGCTCACATGGCCTTTTTGGCCAGGTGAGCTAATAAAAATGATATGATAAAAAGGTACTGTAGCATTTGCCGAAATCAAACTTTTCCAGACAAGTAGTAGTCTATGTATACATGTATAAAGGATATGTTAATAGCACACTTGAAAAGCTTTGCGCATTAGGTCTGCAGTGAGTTACTCATTAGAGTTGTTTGGGAGGTTTGACTTTAAAGTGGAAAGAAATGAGAAGTTTCTAAAGAATGGGTTTAACATAACCTGCCACAAAAATGAGACCAAACCCCTTAATCTTCTCCTGTTTGATTGAAGATGTTCATCTAGTCAGTTAAAATTCAATTAGTCTGCAGAATTTATTAACTTTCACTGCTGCACACTTTTGTCATTGATGCATAAATATAAAGACATATTCCTTGTTTACCTGTCATTTTTTCTTTCATTGACTAAATAGCTTGTACAACAAAAGATATATATGCTTTATAACTTAAATGGAAAACAAACAAGATTCAAAACATGACAATGCCAGAATGTTGTTGCCTAAATACTTAAAATTATGAGTTTCAAGATGGATAATGTGGTTGGTAATAATTTGGTTTCTGAATGACAAGTTACTTTTAAATGACTCTGTTCAGACAAGTAGAAATAACCGTTATTGTAACGCAATGTAGCGACAAATAATAATTTCTGAGACCAATCGGTCAAGTCTCAGTCTGAATAATTTTCTATTGAACATTAATCTGTTAATTTGAAGGTAGAACATTATTTCCAATAATTTAGAAGGCACTTTACATAGATTAGGATAAGCCTGTAGTTTCGGCTACTTGAATAGTTCAATCCAAGGTATTTGTGTGTACCTGATAGCGTTAAGTAACCATACAGAAGTCAAAACATCTAGTTTCGTTTTGCCCGCATGTTTCTATCCACTTCCGGTGCTTTTCTTGTAAGTAGTTTCTACCGATGTCTGGACCACCTGGCAGACTTCTGTTCACTAATATATTGTCTACTCCTTTAACACAAGTCATAAACCAAGAATGGAATAGAATAAGGAATCGGGAAAATATATAGACCCACTGTATATGTTGTGATCTGACTGATTATAACAAACCCAGAAATGATTCCGTTTTTTAACTCATAAATATCATCAGTCACGTGACGCGTTAATTTCACAGGTTATAATTGATTAACGCTAGATTTTCAAATGAAGCGACTTATTAACAATGAGTTCAAAAACTGGATCAAGCCGGTGCTGCTGTGAAAAGAATACTTTTTTTTATTATAAGACCGTTAAATTGTCTGTTTTCAGGTTTCTATACTAGTTTCGAGTGGCTTTCAAGAATGTTTTATATTTAGATTTGACTGTAACTGCGAAACTTGAACGGTTAAAGGTGAATCTAGTCACGTGTTATCAGATTCTATTATGATTCGGCATAATGCCGCACTAACTCACGGGGGTAATCCTGATACACCGTATTTCATTTACGTCGGAGTATTCCGTCGGTTTTTATTTACGTCCGAGTAAAATCATACATTTTTTGTCGTTACGCTTTACGTTAAAGAGCAAAGAAGACGGTTTTTCATATAACTTCACAAAAACGAAACTTTAACAGAAAGCAAAAGGTTATTCGCGTTATATTTAATGGTATTTAACTGCCTCATATAAAATATTGCAACAATTATTGATATTTTCTACGTACCTGTAACATTTCTATTTTTGGCAGGTCCTTTTGTTTAGCAGCTGATTTTAATAAAGCGGTTTTGAATTCAAATGATGTTTCTACTCAAAATTCTCAAGAAATGTCTATACTTTCATAAACTTGCGAAGACAGAAGCTTTACTCTGCTTTTAAGCGAAATTTCATGTTTTGTTTAAGCGAAGTGGCATAAATGTTACGCTTTCCGACTAGCTGTGTTATGCTTTACGTGAAGACATGTTACGCTTTCCGTTTAATATGATTCGCAATTGACAGAGCACACTCTTCGTTATAACTTTAGATCGAACGTCTTTCTCGATTAAATCTTCACTGGTTGTTTTAGATATGATTCAGAAACCATTGCAGAACAGGATTCAATTTTTGAAAGACAACAAACCACACACAGTTTGTAACATGAACCAATAAAAAACAAAACAACATGTACATGTTTATTTAGCAATACATTTCCCCCAAGAGGAAACACTTGCGAAATTGTAAACCTACTTATAGATAGTTATGCCAATTACACAAATAAATAAAACTATACGTGAGAAATACCATTTTGAAAACAATCAATGTGATTTTTTTTATTTTTACCTTTTTCTTTTCGGAATGTAGATGAATTGAGTAATTGTGTTTTACGCCCCAGTCAAGTGAAACTGGTGTTTTACGGGTGGCCAAGTGGTCTAAAGGGTGGGCTTATGGGATCATAGTTCCTCTCGTCGCCTTAGTACGAGTCCCACCTAGGACAGTGTGAGGAAGTTTGTCAGTTCGCTTGCCGAAGGTCGGCGGCTTCTCTGGGTACACTTGTTTCATTCACCATCTATGAACTGACCGCCTCGATATCTACGGAAGAATCTTGACTGGGACGTAAAACACCATAACCCAACTCAAATATATTCTTAGATTAAAAAGTTAAAAATAAAAAAAATGGGTCAAAAACTCTATGGGTCGGGTTGTTTTTTAAATTTCTATTGAATGGGTGAAAAGTGTGGAAGAAAATTTAAACAATGTAGGAGGAGCTATTTAACGAAATATGTACCTTTTTTCAAACTCTGGAAAACAATGCCATTAAGTCAGGTGCACATCTTTGATAATCTTTTGATATATACAGTACAAAGTAACTAAGTTTCAAAGTCTGGAAAATACTAGTGTGGCGACACTTTTAGGGGTTTCGCGGGAAAGAATGGAACAATCTAGAGGATTTCTATTAGTAGAGCTCATCAACAGAACTGTTTAACACAGACCTAACGGATAAGTGCCAAACTTGCCAATAATTTGGTAAAGAATTGGTTACTTTATTATGGGTACGAATTCAAAACGGTACGTTAAATTATTTTGATGATAGGGTTGATTTTAAACAGTTATTGTGGATTTTATGTGCAAGATAGAAAAAATATAAAAATACCGTCTTTTCCGTCAGATCTTAAACTTTTTTCGGTCAATGGACGACTTTTTCGTACAATGAACGGTTATTGAACAGGAGTGCGTTAAACGTAATTGTTTTCTGAAAAATCCATTTTTCATGTTTCACCCCAAAATTAAGTATGATCCGAAGTTTTCCCAAAATTCTAATCAAGTTAGATAGCTAGATCGCATTAGACTATATAAACTCAGAAAGTTTGAGCAAAATCCTTAATTTTTTTCTCTCAACTTTCTAAAAAGTGCTGATATATGCGGCAAAAAAGGGGAAAGTTGTCGCCTTTATCATTTCACATCCAGAGGATGTTTGTAATGAATTCGTCACTATCCTCTAGATTGTTCCATTCTTTATGGGAAAAAATCCTGAAATATTTCCAAAAATTCAGGTGCACATCTTCAATATATATATATATAGAAACATTCTGTGAAGTTTAAAGGTTTTTGATTGAAAACTATAGGAGGAGTTGAGTTCGCAAAGTAGGAACCCCCAGTTCAAATACTTGCTAAAAAGTGACTAAGTTTCAAAGTCTGAAAAAAATGGGGGAAAAATCTGGAAATATTTCCATAAAGTCAGGTGCACTTCTTCAATATATATAAAACATTCTGTGAAGTTTCAATGTTTTTGGTTGAAAACTGTAGATAGAGTTGAGTTCACAAAGATGGTACCCTATTTTCACCGCCATTTACCATATTATAAACCGGATTTGCTCTCCGTGCAACCCGGCCAACAATAGAAAGATGGGGCCTTAACGCTCGCCTGAGTATTTACAATGGATCAATGGCCGTTCAAACACAATAACACGTGTGAGCTTAAAAGTTGGGTGAGATGTGTAGAAAGTGATGTCATTATCTGTTTATATAGTTAAGTTAAAACAATTGTATCCATTTCAGTATTCGTTCTATATCTGTAACATTGACCCTAACCCTCTGTATTCTTTCTATATCTGTAACCTTGACCGTGAACCCATGACCTTGATCTATATGATCACCAATATTCTAACATACATGCCTATACAAAAAGTTAATAGTCAGTACAGATAATTAACCATTTTGGTTTACTTGTGCATTTGTGAATTTGCCTTTTGAACCCATGGCCTTGATCTATGTATAAAAATGATTGTCATGTCAATATCTACAATAAACTGAAAATCCAATGTATTAACTATCACCTGAAATGTTTAAAAAAAACAATTTTAATCAAAGATCGTAATCTGGGACATGACCCTGAGCTTTGATCTTGACATCAATTCGAAGAAAATAGCAAGACAAGATCAATAGTGAATTTTCCATACAGTACAGCCTTGGTTGAGTTTTACAAATTACGAACTTCACGCAAAACACGCGTTACATATTTTCGTCCAATTTTCATATTCCCAGTTATATATCCTGAATCCAAATATCCAATCGAAATTTGCTTACAGGTTTTGGTTTCAGAGAAAACGATTTTTGGTCTTGTTTGCTATATGTAGTAACGGCAGCCATCGTCTTAGGCATGGCCAAATCCCGAGCACAATTCTAAATGCCTGTTACCCAGGCATGATAATCACAAAGTTTCATCAAATTTGCTCAAGTAGTTTTGGAGGAGATGATCAAAATGTAAAGTTTACGAACGACGCACGGCACACGACGGACGGTGATAAATTGCAATAGCTCAACTAATATATAAAGTGATAACGAAGAGTGTGCTCTGTCAATTGCGAATCATAATAAACGGAAAGCGTAACATGTCTTCACGTAAAGCATAACACAGCTAGTCGGAAAGCGTAACATTTATGCCACTTCGCTTAAACAAAACATGAAATTTCGCTTAAAAGCAGAGTTAAGCTTCTGTCTTTGCAAGTTTATGAAAGTATAGACATTTCTTGAGAATTTTGAGTAGAAACATCATTTGAATCCAAAACCGCTTTATTAAAATCAGCTGCTAAACAAAAGGACCTGCCAAAAATAGAAATGTTACAGGTACGTAAAAAATATCAATAATTGTTGCAAGATTTTATATGAGGCAGTTAAATACCATCAAATATAATGCGAATAACCTATTGCTTCCTGTTAAAGTTTCGTTTTTGTGAAGTTATATGAAAAACCGTCTTCTTTGCTCTTTAACGTAAAGCGTAACGACCAAAAAATGTATGATTTTACTCGGACGTAAATAAAAACCGACGGAATACTCCGACGTAAATGAAATGCGGTGTATCAGGATTACCCCCGTGTAACTGACAGCTGTTTATCTTGTCAACCTAAAATGAACGGATACAAGCCAAGTTAGTTAAAATATATCCCGAGCCTAGGACCGTTAGACCCGGTGCTGTATGTGAAGTGAATTGACTGAGAATACACTACCCACCCGCCCTAGATGGAATGTTAGTCCAAGACAAAGTAAACCCACATGCGGCATATTTACCGGTTCTCGACATCTAGACATCACGAGTTATTGGCGGAGTGACAGAATTTACCTTTTCATTGCACTTAGAGCAATGTGTACATGTAAGATGGCCTGCTGTGGCATGGGGCATCACGTCAAGGTTTTAAGGTCTCTTTCGATGGACCTGGTGGCTTTCATTTTTAAATGTTTAGTGGTTGGTGAAAGAACAGTCACTATTTTCAAGTCTTGGTCTGGGTTCGAACCCACGATCTCCCACATACGAAGCGAACACTCTACCAACTGAGGTAACGCCGTAGGAGATACATATTATTGATGCCGCGGTTCAATTGATTGTGTATGTGTGTAAAATGTATGGTAAGTTGGGACAAGAGTCATCTAGCAGTGGTGGATTTAATGGGGGGGGGTTGCGGGGGTTGCACCCCCTTTGAAAAATTTAAGAGAGAGAGAGAGAGAGGGAGAGAGAAAGAGAGAGAGAGATATTGACTGATTAAAAAATATTTTCTTGGCCCCCATCGGGGCTCTGCCCTAGACCCCTCGTCTCTGGAAGCTCGCGCCTTCGGCGCTCGCACCTAGCATTGACAAAATTCTCACCCCTTTCAAAAATCCTGGATAATTCTTAACCCCCTCCCCCTTTAAAAACCTGGATAATCCTCAACTCCCCCCCCCTTTCAAAAAATCCTGGATCCGCCCCTGTCTAGGAGTTACCCTAAGTACAGACCCGACTGAAGTGTTTCATACTAAAGGGCAGATGGATAGAGTTAAGCAATCACTAGACAAGCGTTTCTCTCTGTCGACGCAGGTAATAACGGTGTATCATTGGCGTTAATTGTGTAATAAAATTGTCAAATGTCACCAAAATACAAAGCGCACAACAACTGTCAAAATATCATTAATTTAGGAAAGGCCCATACGAGTTACACAAAGGAAAATAAATTAAAACATCACCAGTTACAGATTACACAAACTATGCACTGCTCAGATGGCACGGACGAACGGACGGAGGACAAATGGGACGGACAGAAAGACGGACGGACGGACAGACGGAGGTCAAACAATCACTAGATCTGCTTTCGAACCCGGCGACATAATTTTTGTGCAGGTAATAAATGGATGTCAAAATAGAAATAATTATATATTAGACAAATCTTTGTGTGTTGCTTTTTTTTGATGACGAAATGTCATGTGTGTACCGAGTGTCCCTAAAACTCCGAAAACCCGTTGTCAATATTAAGTTAAGGAATATCTTAGTTCAGAAACGATTGTGAAACTTTGGCCAGTATTCTGACCTGACCCCAACAGTTGCCCGTTACTTCAGACCACATATCTCTAACACCTAAACATAAGGACGATTTTATCTGTTATCTCTTACTAACACCGTGACCTTTGTTAAATACCAGCTGTAATTTGTACACGTTGTCGGGAGGACAAGAGAGAGAATAGTTGCAGAAAATGAAGCGAAGTGGAAGTCTTCCGACGGCTACTGATGGTCACCCGACATTCCAGTTTGATGGAGTGTTTCGTGAGGTCAATAACAAAGACACGCGGGAAAAGTTATACGCTGCTCAGAAATGTATATCTGGAAATGACTGGTCGAAAGCCAAAACAATGATATCTGAACTTATAGAAGAGACAGAGGACGACCATGACTTGCGTAATGTTAAACTGATTTTACAGGAAATAGAGTTATACCAAAAACGTCAAATTGATGCATCTGTACAACCAGCGGCAAAAGTTGATTGGGCGGAAGTCAGACAACGCCGACCCGAAATGTATTTTGAAAATTTTAAGGAGCTTCCTCAGAGTATTTTCGTTTTAAAGACTGGTACGGGAAGTGAACAGGTGACGTTTGTTGGACGTCGTATTTTATCACACCAGTGGATTGCCAACAAAATTAGAGAACTTCACTGTAGTCTTATTACCGCAAGTATGTTGTTTGGTATAATGGTAGACCATAGAATCCAAGAAGACGGCATTATCATTTATTATCGACCTCTACTTCCGGCGGAGAAGAAATTTATAATGCACGATATTGTCGAGCGTAATTTGAAACAGACGGAATTGGTGTTCCCATACCCAGCTCTACAGCATATAAACAAGGAAGAAATACACTGTCCAGACGAGGGGTGGGAAATTGACGAGAACCTAGCCCTGCAGCTCGGAGAAGGAGAGGTGTACCTGCGTGACTATTCTGTACAATTTTTAAAATCCCTTGGAACAGAAGAATTGCGTCTGTATGACCCAGCATGCTCAACGGGACAGTTTTTATACACAATGAAATCCGCTTTACCAAATTCGTACACCATCGGCCAGGACCTTAGTAGATTTATGGTACAATATGCTGTCAAACGTGTGGATGAGATCCACGTCGGTAACGCTATTGAACCAAAAATAGCAGACGATAGTGCTGACGTCATGTTCGTACGGTTCATCAATTCGGAGGTTCTTAAAGCGGTAGACGCCAGAAGTATGATAAAACCTCTATTGCGATCAATAAAGAAGGGCGGATACATGGTTATTTTTGGCCATACACCGGTACTAGTTTCAAACGCGGATTTAGAAATGCAAGCGGAAGTGAAGATTATCCAATCAGTGGGCGGTGATAAGAAATATGACGGTGTGTTCCAATATTATGTTTGTAAGAAATATTGATAATGTTTTTAATGTGAACTATTATTTCACGAAGGCAGCAAAAGGCATTGATACAGATTTAAAGTGAAAATGAAAAATGAACGTATAAATCCATGTCGTATGTACTGGCCGTGTTACTGGCGTTAGGATATTGTTAAATCATTATTTTCGTGGTTTAAAGAAAACGAAACATTTCTCGAGGTGAAAAATTCGTGTTTTGTGGTGATTTCAGATTAAGGTACCAGGATACTGTGGGATTATTTATTTTTGTGGTTCTAAGAAAAAGAAACATTTCGTGGGTCGGTAAATTCGTGGTTTCTGGTTTATTTTTTAAGTACGTGTGTAAATTATACTATTTCGTTGATATCTGCATGCATGGGGCAGATCAAATTATGAAAACAACGATAATTGGTCACCGCGAAAATTAACGATTTCACAGTAAATGATGATAATTATGTTCTGTGTAGTGGTTTAATTTTACGACCAGAAAACCTATCATAAAGGACGGAGTCTGTGTAGTTTTAAGATATATGTATATCACATTTAGACAGAAAGGATAAAGGGTACATCATATAAAATATGAAACAGGATACATGTAGTTGTGTTGTATATCTATATATAGTCAAATAACAATGACCTACCCGCTTAACCTTCAATTAATGATGGACAAGGACATTTACGTACATAGGAAACACGTGTGTTTCTTTTGTCTACATCATAGGAAAACGTGCATTATGTATTTACTACGAATCCCTACAGTGACCATACATTGGGTGGATCATCATACAGGAATATTCATAATGAAAGGTCAAGCTGACAGGTCAATGTTGTTGGTCTTTTAATAGACCCATATATCGTTAACCATGTAGTACACGAACACTTAGCAAACGAATTTGTATCTTATCTCAGCTTCTCGTTAGCTATATTATCTTGACAGCTATATGGCAGATGTTATCATAATCTCTGCAGCATTTCGGTCGTTAGCTATCAATATCTTAGCCATTCGACAGCCGAGCTTCGACTCCGCCATTGCGGTTCATATAACTAGCGTGTTGTATATGATATAAAATCACCCCTTCTGTCGCGTTTATGTTACAAAATCCCTAATAATAAATCTGATTGCGAAAGACCTTCACTTGCCAAAATTGAAAAACCATTCGCAATGCAATTTGTTATTTCTCCCAATACTTTAGTATCATTGATACCACAGGAGTCTGGAATCGGGATATTTATCACGCTGGGGAGAGGGTGTGTTTTTAGTTACCAGTTATAAGATGATTATCCTGAATTCAGACCCCTTTGATTCGTACAAAGTTTAAAACATGCGAAATCATTTTGTATAAAAAACAATTTGATTAACAAATAATGGCGATGTTTTACTGTATGTATTGTAAAGGTATCAAGGCAAATTAAGACCAGGATGAAATATTTAAAACACAGTGTTTGTGTACACCGTTATCAACAGATAAATAGGTATAAGTAAACAACATTGGCCTGTCCGCTTGACCTTTGATTTAAATATTCATTATGGACGAGTAAATTTAAGTAATAGGGATCGTGAGTGTATATTTCGTATACCTGATGTGATCACTAATCATGTACAATGTGTAAAGGTATTAATGTCGAATCCTTACACTACCTATGTATTGGGTGGATCCTCCTATATGAATATTCCTAATGAAAGGTCAAACGGACAGGTCAATGTTGTTTACCTATACTGGTAATTATCATGATAAGATAAACTAAACACAACCAACACTTCAACAACGTAACAATTTTCATCTCCTCTCCATAATGGAGCTGTCATACACCAATTTTAAATGTACAGTTAAACCTGCCTGTAAAGGTCACCAACGGGAAGCAGTAAAAATTACCTTTATTTGCAGGTGACCCTAATTTACAGGTTCCATTAACACCAATAACAGGCAATTGGGATAAAATTTTACTGGCATTTAAAAACAGGTTGTCCTTATATAGAGGTGGCCTTTAGGGTAGGTTCGACTGTATTTAATAATGAATCTTTTGAAGAGTTGTACTTGAGTAGTCTTTCAGGGGTGAGACATAAAACCGAAGTCCCGTGTCTCACTGGCACTAAAGAATATTTCACTTATATCGAGACGCCACCAGATATAGGTGAAGTATTCGTACCATTTGACCTTTGCAATACGCTCATAGCAATATGCAAGCAGGCCACGGGAGCATTCAATGTCTTTTCCTAAGCACTCTTTGACTGTCATTTCTTTCTAAATACCGAGTGCTTGTCCTTAGAACAGACACTATCTATTTTCAAGTCTAGGTCAGACCCCATCCGAGGTGCGAACCTATACGAAGCGAGCACACTGCTAACTCAGCTGCATTAATTGTTCTGGAAGTGATTGAAATAGTCTGAGCTGGTTGATATAAAATAAACAATAAATTTGTATACGTGCTGCACTTAAAATAACAAAATCCACTGAGCTTTCTATGTAGAAAAATTAATGGTGATTTCATTTATATCGAGACGACACCTTCTAAGTCAATAAACAATAAGGTTCATATTACAGTATAACCAGTGTATAAAGACCACCCATGGGACTGAGCAAAATGGACTTAATAGACAGGTGGGCTTTATATCCAGGGTCACACGGAGTCACCTAACGAGTAAACATGTTGATATCGTTATACAAATGAGTGAACAATATGTAGTACATATTAAAATTCTTCTGTTTTTGGTGAAATTTGTTAAAATTATTTTTATCATAGTAATAAAAATCGATTTTTCAGAAATAACTGAAGTGTTAATAAAGTGTGTTATATTGTTATTGGACTGGACACCTGATTACATGGTAACAGTTGATCTCTCTTGACTACTTGTCTTTGTTTTCTTAAAAAGCAGGGTGTCGCTTACTATATGACATGGTAGTCTGCGTTCGTCAAGACTCAGTTGATCGTTCACACTTTACTGCCGCTATTCCGCTTCTATCTTAGAAGTCCTTTCTTTTTGATTGATTGAATGGAGTTAAATGTCCCAGTTAAGAATGTTTCACTTATATCGACGCGTCAACAGCTATAGGTTAAGTCATTTTCAAGTCAGGGCGTTCATGGCGATGTGCATATATACTGGAGGGTTCTTTCACGTGCCACGCCTGTCCCGGCTAATTTTTATTTGAACGTTTTGTGATAACGGTAACGTTTGTGTAATCTATGCAAAATAAAAATACTGCTATTCGGGTCTTCTCTACTTGTATGCTGTCCAGAATTATGGAGATTTTGACCCTAATTTTGAAATAGAAGAAAACAAATACATGCACTTTGAAACAGCCAACACCGTGAGACAAGGATATGAAACAACACAAAGTAATGATAAAACAAGTTAATACAAACAACACATTTTGGGACCACTGATTATAAAGTTCACGACTTTGGATGAGCACTAGTGTAAATATCCAGTGGTGTGGTTAAAGGGTCCCGAACCATTCCACATTTGACCTTTCAAAACCGCATATGAGGAGTATCGGATACTTTTATATAGTAAAATCACAGGCCGGGAATTCGTTCTTATCCAGTTACTTAATGTAACTTACTGGGCCCCAATGGAACATACATGAATTTTACAACACATAATTCCATGAAATTTTCTACCAACGACAAAAGCCATGGAATCTTAACTCGAATCTAAGGCATGAGGAACTGCATCTGTCCCCGACGTGTGTATGTTCTTGCCCTTCTTACAACCCTATGTACTCCGTTCCATGTTGGCTGTCTCTATCTCTCATGTATTCATACTGGCAGTGACCCTCCTCCGTTTCTTAATTAATTATGCAACCTTTGACCTCTAGATTTTTCGTAATAATAAAAATAATAACAACAATAATAATAAATATGCACCAGGGTGCACAAGTCGATATTCTATATGATGTAAGATCGATTCACATACAAATCAATTTCTAATCGCATACCAAATATCTGCAAGCGTTTTATAAAAAGTCTGGAAAACTGCTATTAGTATGTTAAAGAAATTTTCTAAGTCAACATCCCTTAATTTCATCAAAAATCACTGAGCCGGAATGAAACATTAACAGGATCTGTAACTCATGATGGTTAACACCAAATATAAGTGCAGGTGTTTTGGGGAAAAAAGTCTGGAAAACCATCTATCCCACCCGCCCGCCCGCCCGCATCACCATATTACAATTCGAATAATAAATAAATAAATAAGTTTGATGTTGAAATAATTGGTTGAGGCAATACAACATGCGCAGCGACATTTAATACAGTCGCTGGTATACGCTGTGCAATCGTGAAATTTGAAACGGACTATAGACGATGCACAGCCTAACACGAAGTAGACAATATTTTAGCACGGCTGTGAGAACGTACTGGACTGAAACGTACACCTCTCTATATTTGACACGAAAGTAGGAGGAGATGGACATACAGTACTCTTCTCTAAATAATTTGTGTTTGTAATCCTTTGTTGCACGAGTCGGGTCATAACATTTTTACAGGTAAGTAGTGTGTATATAAGCGTTGATAATCCGAGGTTACCGCCCCTGTTTGTTAGGGTCAAGTTCGTGAACTTTCCTATCGACTGGGCAGTTAGTTAGTTAGGATGGTCTGATTTTCCCGTTTATTGCCAGACATCAGTGCCGCAATGCTTAGACCCAGTACACGCCGGGACGGGGACCTGTCGAGTAATATTGCATATTATTAAAATGCCTTTTTAAGTCGATTGGTCGTGGAAATATTTGAGTAGCCGAAGTTAAACTCAAATATTATCACGGTGACACATTGTGAGAAGGGGGAGGGGTTTTAACCGTGTCCGTGGCACTGCTCGTCTATCTAAATAAAAGTTAGTAAAAGATGCAACACATTCCATTTTTTTATTTCATTTATACGAAACATGCATCTATACATGCCGTTCAATATTTTCAATGAGATCATGTACGTAGACGCGCTACTCACTAATTCCAGGCCCTTGACGGAGTGAGCCAGTCATTGACTATATAGGGCCAAATAGTGTTTTTGACTGACAAGAAGAACTCCGAGCATATCGACCTTTCACAAGCAAGCTGAAACTGCCAAATTCTCCTAGGATCCGACGTAGTGGGAGTTTAACCGTGAGGTACATGCTGATGGTACGCCGGGCTACTTTAGCACGCTTGCCAGTGTGAGAATGTACTTGACTGGACCGTAAACATCCTTCAATGATACTAGAGACGACGATAGGAGGAAACATATAGTATTCTTCTATCCCGCGCGCAATCGCTCAGGCCTGTCCGGCAACCTTCAAGTCTCTCGGTATCCCGCGCGCATCCGCTATGGCCTGTCCGACAACCTTCAAGTCTCTTAGTGAGAGCCGAAGTATCCATTCAAAATTAAATGAACCTGACTTTTGTGGACCGAACTAAATTTAACCTGTCTAAACAAAGGTAAGGGGTTTAGGCTTGGATCGCACTTATCTTGTCTTGGTCGGTGCCCGTTCGGTACTGGTTTTGGATTGGCGCAATCTACATGCATTTTTATACAGATCGAGTTTTATATAAAGAACCCCAAGTGAATTATACATGTATTTCAATGAGGTTAACCAAGACATGCCGATCTACATAATTTATGAATTAATTTACTATTAAGTTCTATTAATACATGCGGCAACACGAGTGTTTCGTCAAGTAGTGACTTTCCGGTTAAAACCCACATCATTACACTAAACAACGAGAAGCTGAGACTTAGCATTTATGTTTTACTTCCCTAATTTATATCGAGTTTTACTTCAGGATGTTGGAATTCTCATAATCAGAGTGGGGTGATTATTTACTTCAGGATGTAAAGTTCTCATAATCACAGGGGGGTGATTATTTACTTCAGGATGTTAAAGTTCTCATAATCACAGTGGGGTGATTATTTACTTCAGGATGTTAAAGTTCTCATAATCACAGGGGGGTGATTATTTCAGAGCCAAGTTAAATGCGTAACATTAATTAACTTATTAACTTCCTTAGTATTTATATAAATGTTACATTTGTTATTTAAATGTCACATCAAAGTTATTAATGTCAAATTGTATTTAATGGGTTTCTTTACAGGGTTCGAGCACATGACCATGTTACACAGAAATACTTGTTTATTGTTACGGTGACGAACACTGTTTTTCTGGAGTTATGAGTGATGTGTGTTCAAACGGTAAGGTGCGTGTGTGCGTGTGTGTGTGTGTGTGTGTGTGTGTGTGTGATGTTACAGTAATTTGAAGACGTAATTCATTTAATTTAATACTTGAGGACACTGTCACAGATATGAGGACAAATTTTGAGTCTCAAATTTTACGGTTCATAATATGAGTTTTGAGTATTTATAATTTAAGATAGAGTGGAGTGAAATAAGGTGTTTAAGCCCCAAAGGTCAAGATTATTTCACTGGTACCGAGGAAGCAATTTAGAGATGGCTGAGGAGACCAGAGTACAAGGAGAAAACCCGATGGCATTCGGCAAGCGAATTGACACAACTGTCTCATACTAGTTCGTACATGGAGTGAGATTGAATCTAGGCAGTGGGAAGAGCTGTTATCCATAAGCTCACGCTTTATACTAGTACGCCACTGAGGTCCTATTTATGATGGAGAAGGGTTAGCTAGGTTATAAGGACATTAGACATGTCTTAGTATAAATTTGAGAGAGATAGAGAATATCACTATTAGACTACTTTACACTATTTTTCAAGAAGAAATCAGATGGCCAAGTTAAGACTTGTCCTTTAACAACTCTTTTGGAAAAGTATGTCTACGTGTAATACATAATGATTGACATATTGACATTGATTTTATTTGTACTAAAGATGGTGAAGATAAAGCGTCCAGTGCAGATGAACCGAATACAACCGCTTCTGGAGTGACGGAAGTGACATCAGGCTTATACGACCAGGTGCATTCCAGTGATAAACTTAGCCTCGTTGGAAAACCCAGTGATAATGATGATTTGTATTCACAGACCAATAAAGACGCAGAAAGGAATGATAAAGATTTAGAAGATTCGGATAAACCAGCGGCCCCGGATGGTGGGTGGGGCTGGTGGTGTGTGGTGGGATGTGCTCTAGCACACTTCTTTATAGGTACGGTTGGTTCTGTTTTGTAGAACTACCCTAACTCGATTCTTTATAGATATACACAGTTATTCCAGATGCTGGATGGGGCTATGGGTGCATGATGGGATGGGTGGGACTACAGATATGTGATGGTATGTACCTTTGCTCCCTTCCAGGTGGGTGGGGCTTTGGATAGGTGATGGTAAGTACCTTAGCTCCCTTCCAGGTGGGCGGGGTTACAGACATTTGATGGTATGTACCTTAGCTCCCTTCCAGATGGGCGGGGCTTTGGATAGGTGATGGTAAGTACCTTAGCTCCCTTCCAGGTGGGCGGGGTTACGGACATTTGATGGTATGTACCTTAGCTCCCTTCCAGATGGGCAGGGCTTCGGATATGTGATGATAAGTACCTTAGATCCCTTCCAGATGGGCGGGGCTTCGGATATGTGATGGTAAGTACCTTAGATCCCTTCCAGGTGGGCGGGGCTTCGGATATGTGATGGTATATACCTTAGCTCCCTTCCAGGTGGGCGGGGTTATGAACATGTGATGGGATGTACCTTAGTTCCCTTCCACGTGGGCGGGGTTACGGATATGAGATCGGATATACCTTGGCCCCCTTCCACTTTGGTGGGGATACTGATGTTTGATTGGATGTTTTAAATACAGTCAAACCTATATATATAAAGGCCACCAAGGGAATCCGTAAAAGTGCCTTTATGGGCATGTAGCCTTGATATACAGGTTCAAATAATATGAATAAAGAGCTATTGGGATAAAATTTTACTGGTCTTTATAGGCAGGTGGTCCTAATATAGAGCTGGCCTTTCATAGCAAGTTCGATCAAGTCTTATAATTTTGTTGAATCGAATCCATTCTTATATACCGCCATTGTAATAACTTGCTCAGTCAGTTTTAATCGAGTCTGATGAAGACTTGAAAATAGATAGAGAGGGTTCAGTATTTAAAAATAAAAAACACGGTCCTTCGGAAAAGACAAAAACCGGTTGTCCATGTCACGACAAGCTTGGCTGAGTGCATTGCAAAGGTAAAAAATTCCTTCACTTCACCTATAGCTTGTGACGTTTCGATATAAGTGAAATATTCTTGATTGGGATGTAAAACCCCATTCAATCAATTAATACCTGATGATACCAGCATTACCCACATAGATCCCCAGTTGATGAGGGTACCAACTTCTGGAAATGTGCTACTTTTATAACTGAATGGTCCCAAGCGGATCTAAGCAAAACTTTAACGGTTAGTAGGTTCGAATCCCCCTCGATGTGAAAAGTTTGTTAGTTCACTTGTCAAAGGTCAGTGGTTGCCTTCAGGTACTTCCACTTAACTTATCGCCTCAAAATAACTGGAAGAATCTTGCCCGGGACATAAACACTGTTACACGTTGTCCACGCCACTGGTGAAATATAAGAATCAACAGAATGAAAGTTCTAGAAATAATACAACTCTGGTTGTTTACTTTCGGCAGGTGGGTTTGAGAGGTCCGGCGGAATCCTGCTACTACAGCTGCAGAGCAAGTTTGGAAGTGGCACTTCCAGTACAACATGGATTATCTCCCTTAGTGCGACATTACGTTTGTTGTTGGGTAGGTAGTATATTAATACTAGTAATATGTTCATTACTTTCATGCGATATGAAACAGAGATTAATAGAATCTTACCTTACACCAGTAACAGGGTAAGACAGAGATATCTCAAATGAGGATGAATATTTTCCTGTCCAGAACGAGCTTTAGCGAGTTCTGGACATTGAAAATATTCATCCGAGTTTGAGTTTAATAGAATCTATCATGAGTATCCATGTAGGATAAGGAAATCTCACCCGAGGGGTTGAATATTTCAGTCGGAGAGACGAGGCTTGCCGAGTCTCTGGCAGAAATATTCAACCCCGAGGGTTAGATTTCCCTATCCTACGTGGATGAACTCATGATTGATTCTTTTTCTTCCATTTTGATGACAATTTTTGTACGGCGTTTCACGACAGTAAACGCGTACTTTGCTATCGCTTTCTTCCAAGATATTGGGCTTCTTTGCTATGAAATTATAAGATATGAGTACGCATGAAAATAGTGCGCCTGGTAAATGAGCGTGAAAGAAATATATCTGTTTTATCGATTTATGTATTCTGAGACGGGTAATGCATTTGGTTACATATGCACATTTAGAATAAATTTTCGGAATACATTTCGGAATCTAGTAAAATATTGCGACGGGATGCATCCAATAATTTCTGCAATTTTGGCGAACTGATCTCGTGTTTACAATAAAAAGAAGTCCGAGAAGTTTGCGTCCTACGATGTAAAATCATAACTTTTTATGAAATAAACAGCAATGGCAGGTGGAGTTAATTAATTCTTCATGAAATCTACGATAATTTAAATTTATTTTGAAGGGTATGATAACGTATTTTGATGTTGAGGCAATTGTGTCATATTTTAAAACTGTTTATCGAATAGATTTCACTTTCGTGAAAGGGAGATAATTCGTACAGTGTTGTGTGCAAATGACCACATGTGGATTTTAAATACTTCACCATTAACATGAAACGGGAATATTGTGAGTGATGATCAGCAGTTTATTAAAACCAAGATTTAACAGCAAATGATCCAGTTACATACAACCGCTAGAATGTACCCCCTCATAGCGACGGTAGGGTCTGCAAAACTCTACTTTCCGTCTCTATCCGAAATGACAAAAAGATCGGGTACGACTTTATAAAACTTTATTCAATTTTAATTACTGATTGTCTTTTTCATATATTTATGAAATTATTATTTTCTACCATTTAATTTAGCAATACATGGTTTGGTACATTGTTTCTTTTTCCAAAAAACATCCGTCGGGCTATGCATAGATCGAACCAACCCACAGCTCACAATCACGTGACCGTGATTCATTAATATTCATGAGCAAAGTTTTGAACGCGCCATCATTCAAACGTGATGCCGGTAACGCAAATTATCCATTTTTTAACTTACCCGGGCCGAAAATTGTCAAATCTTCACAGAAGAAGGACATTATATTCTAGTAGTACAATTTCCCTAGTCACCGGTGCCATCAGCAAATCGAGTAAGATCTTCAGTTTTAGAATTGAAATTGTGCTTCGAATTTGCAGAAAATGTAGATTTTGAATTAAATTAACATATTTTATAATGAGAACTCAACCATAACACGCTTCGGATTTTTAATTTGAAAGGGCCGGTTTTTTAGTTAAGTAAATTTATGTTGTTACCACCCAAACAATGCCAGGCGGTGTAAAGTCAAAGTATGTATCAGCAAATTTTATCCTACTTCTCGAGAACACTTGTACAGGATAGATTTATCATCACTGGTCTATATAAAGTCATTCATATTTTAACCATATCATGAATCCAATATGGCCGCTATGCAAATTAACAAACTGACCGTGATTTTGCCATATGCTGATTTTGGTTTATACAAAATGTATAAACTAGAAAACAAAGCCATTTATTCTATTCTCCTAAAATAAACATTTGAAACGCAGTGAAAATATCTAAATTTTGGAGACTCGGGTGTCATTTTCCCGCAAGACGACGTCAAGTCGCTACGATATGACGTCATTCAATTGTCCTTTGATTGTGACGTCACCGAAAGCCGCACGTGGAGGTGAAGATAGAAATTTCTTCCATCGTAATCAATTTTTGTTGACGTACTCGCGTAAGATGATTATGACGTCATCAATTAAGCGAGTGTATGTGATTGTGACGTTAAGAAATTGTTGGTTGACTTCGGAACTTTTCTCAACTTATTTACTCCTCACAAAGATAAATCCAGAGCAGGTATAACTTCGCGGGAATTTCAGCGTGTAGCCTGTCTCAACCCTAGGGTGAGACTAATAGAATCTTACACCGGTAACAGGGTAAGACAGAGATATCTCAAACGAGGATGAATATTTTCTTGTCCAGAACGAGCTTTAGCGAGTTCTGGTCCCGGTTTCACAATCATTCCTTAGCTAAGATTTTCCTTAAGTTAAATTTAGCAAATTTTGTTAATCTCTTTTTGGAACTACTGGTGAATATTTTTGTCAAAACTAAATGCAAATGTTTTATTCTAGAAGTGATCTTACAAATGACACCTTAAATTCCTGAACAGGTTGAAAATTAACAAAATTATAAAGATTTGAAATTTTGCAAGATTTAAGTTAAGGAAAATTTTAGCTAAGGAATGATTGTGAAACCGGGGCCTGGACATTGAAAATATTCATCCGAGTTTGAGATATCTCAGTCTTACCCTGTTACTGGTGTAGGATTCTTTTTCTCATACATTTGCAACATAAAACATGATTTGTAAACGAAAAGTCGCATCAAATGTTCAATTTTCATGTCACCATCCGTGCCTGCTGAACATGACGTAATCGAATTTTGTTGACGTTTTCACGTAAAATGATTATGACGTCATCAATTAAGCGTGTGTAAGTGATTGTGACGTTGAGAAATTGTTGATTGATTTCGGAACTGTTTTCAACTTATTAAGTCCTTTCAATGATAAATCCCGAGTAGGTATCACTACGCGGGAAATTTAGCGTGTAGCCTGTCTCAACCCTAGGGTAAGACAAGGAAATCACACATGGGAAAAACGCGGGGTTTCCATGTCACAGGTGTGAGAAAAGGAAATCCCACATGGGTAAAAACAAGGCCCGATTTCCATGTCTCATGTGTGAGAAAATGACATAAATCAATGAAAACGGGCCATAATGTTAATGTTAGCTATCATAAACGGAAAGGGCATTATATTGTAGTTGCTATTGGAGATAATTATTTTAATATGTTAGTATAACCACTACAGTAACTCAGTATTGTGCTTCCTCGGTATGTGAGAAGTCAATATGTTGTAGCTGGCTGGGTCTGGCCAAAACATAAAAAATAAGTAGTGACTGCTTTTTTTGCTTAGGCATTTAGAAATTGGTCATAGGACAACCTTATAGTTGTCGTGGCTTTATGCCTCTGCTTTTATACGCGTGCTTATCGGTGATATGTGGTCGCGAAAATCGCGGATAATTCACAATATTGCAAGTGTGACATGTAATATAAAATCACGCAGTTCGTCGTTAATACATAGGTACTTTATTATTAATTTTAACGATTGTATATAGGAGAATAGGCTTATGTCTCCAACTCCATCGTGACCATTTACGGCTCACAGCGCCTCTAACCTCCTAGGAGTCTCCAACTCCATCGTGACCATTTACGGCTCACAGCGCCTCTAACCTCCTAGGAGTCTCCGACTCCATCGTGACCATTTACGGCTCACAGCGCCTCTAACCTCCTAGGAGTCTCCAACTCCGTCGTGACCATTTACGGCTCACAGCGCCTCTAACCTCCTGTGTATCCTAGTGTAACAAAATGTGCCAGTTAGTTTGTCAAAGTTAAGGGGTGTTCTCTGTCATTCCACGAATGGCTGCCTGTATGTAAACGAAAGTGTCCTGATTCAAATTGATTGTGGTGTAAAATAACAAGTACGTACTCCACTCCACTAACTACACTACGGACTTGTCGAAGTTTTAACACAGAGCTAATGAAAGGAGTCGAAGGTCGGCTGCCAAGTGGCCGCGAGATAGTGTACGAAAAACTCCAGAGAGATATAATTATGTAGATAAATAACAACTTCGAAAAAAACCTGTCGATACATAGCTAACGGGGCGCCGAGATGAGCTGCTGATTTGGCATTAAGAGCCCTCAATTTTGTCTACTAAAATGGTGGCCAAATTGACCTGGAATTGTGTCTGGCGACCTAAAACTTGTAATTGTTGACTAGCTTGTCCACTTTAAATTTGAACTTTTGTGACCAGGGAACAAATATTGTTTCTGCATCACAAAATTTTCATGATACTGTTACCAATTCGGGCAATATAATGGACACTATACATCATCATTATTGTTATTTATAACACTGGTGTATGGAAGTGATTGTAAGTCAGTTTTAAAAAAGTGCATTTCTGTTTTCCACACCTAAAAGATGCCCTAATTTTCCTTCATTAGCAAGAAACGATTACCTGGCCATGTGGAATTTCCATTGGGTACCTGTAAATTTAATTGGTGGCTAGCTGACCACTTGGTTTTGAAATCCACTTTGAGTGCTGATTAATTCGTTATCTTAGTGTTAAACGTTCGACAGGTCTATACTGTACTTACCGTGATCTTGAGCTGCTGCCTGCTAGTTGAGCATCTGTGAACTATGGTACCTCGTTTTTGACAGTAAAATTCTACCGATAATTTTACCGCTGCTCTTGTCGACAATTTACAGATATTTTTTACTCTGAAGTCCCAAAATTTATTTCGTCGGTGTTTTTTAGCTCACCTGAGCCAAAGGCTCAGATGAGCTATTGCAATCTATCACCGTCCGTCGTCCGTCGTGCGTCGTGCGTCGTCCGTCGTCCGTCGTGTGTAAACTTTACATTTTAATCTTCTCCTCCAAAACTACTGGGCCATATTTGATGAAACTTAGTGATTATCATGCCTGGGTAGCAGCCTTTCAAAATTGTGTTCGGGGTTTGGCCACGCCCAACAAGATGGCCGCTGTTACTAAAAATAGCAAAAAGACAAAAAAATCTTCTTCTCTGAAACCAAAAGGTGCAGGCAAATTTTGATTGGATATTTGGATTCAGCATACCTGGGAACATTAAAATTGTGTTTTTTATGAAAATTAGACGAAAAATAGGTTACGCGTTTTTTGCGTAAAATTACATAATTTTTAAAATGAGACATTTATTGTTATAACTTCATAACGGCTGAAGATAATAGTATGGAGTTTTCACTGTTGATCTTGTCTTGCAATTTTCTTCCAATTGATGTCAAGGTCGAAGGTCAAGGTCATGTCCCAGTTTTTGACCTTTGATAAAAAATGCTATTTTTTTAACATTTCTCGTGAAAATGGCTTAGGATTTTCAGTTATTTGTAGGTATTAACATGACGATCATTTTGATACATAGATCAGGGTCATGGGTTCAAAGGTCAAGGTCACAGATATCCAAGAATACCAAAATAGTTAATTATCTCAAAAACTATAAACTTTTTGTATAGGCATGTATATTGGAATATTGTAGGTATTGGCCTAATGATCATTTTGATATATAAATGAAGGTCATAGGTTCAAAGGTCAAGGTCATAGAATTGAACGAATACTTAAATGGTTAATTATCTCAAAAACTATAAACTTTTTGTATAGGCATTTATATTGGAATATTGTAGGTATTGGTCTAACGATCATTTTGATATATGAATAAAGGTCATAGGTTCAAAGGTCAAGGTCATAGCTGCGAACGAATATTTAAATGGTTAATTATCTCAAAAACTATAAACTTTTTGTATAGGCATGTATATTAGAATATTGTAGGCATTTGCACAACAATCATTTTGATATATGAATGAAGTTCATAGGTTCAAAGGTCAAGGTCATAGATGCAAACTAATACTTAAATGGTTTATTATCTCAGAAACTATAAACTTTTTGTATAGGCATGTATATTACAATATTGTAGGTATTGGCCTATCGATCATTTTGATATATGAATGAAGGTCATAGGTTCAAAGGTCAAGGTCATAGCTGCGAACGAATATTTAAATGGTTAATTATCTAAAAAACTATAAACTTTTTGTATAGGCATGTATATTAGAATATTGTAGGCATTTGCACAACAATCATTTTGATATATGAATGAAGTTCATAGGTTCAAAGGTCAAGGTCATAGATGCAAACTAATACTTAAATGGTTTATTATCTCAGAAACTATACACTTTTTGTATAGGCATGTATATTAGAATATTGTAGGTATTGGCCTATCGATCATTTTGATATATGAATGAAGGTCATAGATTCAAAGGTCAAGGTCATAGCTGCGAACGAATATTTAAATGGTTAATTATCTCAAAAACTATAAACTTTTTGTATAGGCATGTATATTAGAATATTGTAGGCATTTGCACAACAATCATTTTGATATATGAATGAAGTTCATAGGTTCAAAGGTCAAGGTCATAGATGCAAACTAATACTTAAATGGTTTATTATCTCAGAAACTATAAACTTTTTGTATAGGCATGTATATTAGAATATTGTAGGTATTGGCCTATCGATCATTTTGATATATGAATGAAGGTCATAGGTTCAAAGGTCAAGGTCATAGATGCAAATGAATACTTAAAAGGTTAATTATCTCAAAAACTATAAACTTTTTGTATAGGCATGTATATTAGAATATTGTAGGCATTTGCACAACAATCATTTTGATATATGAATGAAGTTCATAGGTTCAAAGGTCAAGGTCATAGATGCTAACTAATACTTAAATGGTTAATTATCTCAGAAACTATAAACTTTTTGTATAGGCATGTATATTAGAATATTGTAGGTATTGGCCTATCGATCATTTTGATATATGAATGAAGGTCATAGGTTCAAAGGTCAAGGTCATAGATGCAAATGAATACTTAAAAGGTTAATTATCTCAAAAACTATAAACTTTTTGTATAGGCATGTATATTGGAATAAGGTATGTATTGGCCTAACGATCATTTTGATATATGAATGAAGGTCATAGGTTCAAAGGTCAAGGTTATTGATGCAAATGAATACTTAAATGGTTAATTATCTCAAAAACTATAAACTTTTTGTATAGGCATGTATATTGGAATAAGGTACGTATTGGCCTAACGATCATTTTGATATATGAATGAAGGTCATAGGTTCAAAGGTCAAGGTCATAGACGCGAACGAATACTTAAATGGTTAATTATCTCAAAAACTATAAACTTTTTGTATAGGCATGTACATTGGAATATTGTAGGCATTTGCACAACAATCATTTTGATATATGAATGAAGGTCATAGGTTTAAAGGTCAAGGTCATAGATGCAAACGAATACTTAAATGGTTAATTATCTCAAAAACTATAAACTCTTTGTATAGGCATGTATATTGGAATACTGTAGGTATTGGCCTAATGCACATTTTAATATACAGATGTTTTAGCTGTTTATAAATAATATATTGTAGCTAGACTTTAAATATGTTATATATAGCATACTTATATAATAATTATTATAATTAATTTGCAAAAATACTTGCATATTATTGGCCCTTACTGCTGAAAATTTTGATATTCTCTTTTATTAATGTCATTGACCATTGAACCTCTGCATAAGATATGTACTCTTCTTCAGGTGAGCGTTAAGGCCCATGGGCCTCTTGTTCTCTGTAATTCAGTCTTTAAGCCTCCACCCTCAATCATTTGCCGAATCTCGGTTTATAATCCCAAAATCTGATGAAACAAATGGCGGTGACAAATCACGGTCTTACTGTATTTATAATTTTATCATTACCAGGACCTTTAGCCAGTGTGTTAAGTAACAAGTTTAGCTGTAGACGTGTGGTAATAGCCGGTGGACTGATATTTTCTGCTGGGGTCATGATCAGTGCCTTTATGCCAGAGCTGGAAATCTTGTATCTGACTTATGGTATTCTTGGTGGTAAGTACAGTTGAACATGCTTTAAAGGCCACATATTTATAAAGGCCGCCTGCTTTTAAAGACCAGTCAAATTTAATCCCAATTGGTCTTTATTTATGTCATTTGAACCTATATGTAAGGTTTACTCTTTCCATAAAGGCCACATCTACTGGTTCCCTTGGGCGGTCTTTATAAACAGGTTTGACTTTATTAGTAATACTATGCGAGTGCTAGTTGCTACTTGTGTTCTGGCGGAATTTCCTATTTGTATTAGTTGTATATGTCCAGTCTGTTACACGACCTATTTACCTTGACAGGTTCTGCGATACCAGGGCAGGATCTGCTACATGACTTAACAACCTGGGTAGGTTCTTAGATACCAGGGATGGGTCTGCTACACGACCTAGTTACCTCGGCTGGTTTTTAGATACCAGGACAGGATCTGCTACATGACTTAAGTTACCTGGGCAGGTTCTTAGATACCAGGGCGGGATCTGAGCACTGAACATCTTATTTGCAAGGATGAGTTCTGCTTCACCTCATATTTGCCTGAGCCGGTCTTGCTATTCCTCTTTGTTGCCCAGGCATGCTCTGGTGCACAAAGTATTTGCTCGGGTGGGTTCTGCTATTCATTCTAGATACCAAGACAGAACCTGCTTCTCATCATAGTTGCCAGGGTGGGTTCTGTGGCAGGGCTTTGTTGCCGGTGGGTATTTCCTATTCTTAGAACCGGCCGGGTGGGATCTGCTTTTTGTCCAGAATGCACCGTAGGATTTGCAATTTTGTCATTTTTCCCTGGACGTCATCAACTATTGGACGGATAACCTTTCGGGATCTGCTATCTCTAAGTTGCCTAGATAGGGTCTGCTATTTCATCTTAGATACCCAGGTAGGTTATAATATTATTGCTTGTTACACTTGGGGAATTGCTATATCATCTTAGTTGCCCATGCGACATCTGCTAGCAGATGTCCGATCGGGATCTGCTTTCTGGGTTAAATGTCCGGATGGAATCTGGTACAAGTTTTGTTTCAACAGGGTGGATCGACTACTGTTCATTTGCGGCATTTGCTACTTGTCTTAAGTGCCCAAGTGAGGTCTGGTACTCTTTGTACTTTCCCTTGCAGGTTCTGCTACCCCTCTTGAATGCCCAGTCGGCATCTGTTATTCGTCTTGGTTAACAAACCAGGATCTGCTTCCGGTCTAAGTTATCTAACAAAAAAAAAACCCATCAAACTTGTGACACTTTACTTTGTGAAATAAATAACTAGATGGTAATTGGTATAGGTAAGGACATTAATATTTTATTTTTGCGATCTCGTGTCCCGATCAATACAGCATTATCAGCTTAAACGATGGATTATTATTTTTATAACTCCGCAAACTAGTTTAAGGGATATGTAGGAATCACTGTCTGTCTGTTGGTGTAAATCGTGTCCGGGCTATATCTCATAATTGCTTTGGAAGACTGTCATAAAACCTGACACGGATAACATTCATGGTCCAAAGATGTGACATGATCTTGAACCAAGGTTATATCGAAAAGGTCAAGGTAAGAAAACATTAAATGTTGGGGGCGGGTAGGGGTTAGTTGGCTCTGAATAGACCGTTCTAGTTGGGTATTGCAACAATGGTAGCAATATTAAAAAATAACATACCATCGTTAGGGCCATATATGATCTTAGTATTTTTGTTTACAGGACTTGGGAAGTCATTTGCCTATGCTCCAGGTTTGGTGATTGTGGGCCAATATTTCAAGAAGCGCCGGAGCCTTGCCGTTGGAGTGGCTACTGCAGGAGGTGGACTGGGAACCCTTCTACTTCCGCCATTATTTGAAATATTGTTTGAAGAATGGGGGTTTACTGGTGCTTTTATAATACTGGCCGGGTTTCCGTTACATTTATGCATATCCGGGTTTATACCGCCCCCTGGTGGATAATAAAGATAAACATCGAAAATTAAAGTAATTAAATTTGTCTTCCATTATTTCCTAACTTCAGAACGAGGCCTAATAAAATGTGTATTTGTTGTTATTTATACTATTAAAACATTATTATATGTTGAAATGATGAGTTTCAATTTTAAATAATTTAAAACATAGACATTTAAGTTTGTAATATTACTGGTAATAGTAGGCAAACTATCTCGTGTCAAAACCCATGTTGACAAAATAGTTGTCTTCAAGCCTGCTATATCAGTGTCATTTCATCTTAGACTTTAAGTTTTCTTCTTTGTTGTACATGTATATTCAAATTTTCAATGACCTAAACCCAGATTATATGATTGAGTCATGTGAAACATTTGTTTTTTTCAGAGATGATGAAACTGACGATATAGAGTTAATGCCCTTGAGACAAAGAGGAAGTAGATGGCGTTAATAATACTGATGATCACATTACAAAATCTGCTGAAAGTGACGAATTGACAGAAAAAGAGAAAAATGCTTTATTAATAAAACGTCCATCTTTAAAAGAAATCAAAAGAAAAATTCTCGGAAAAGATGATCATGAATCCAAGAAACTGATTGATCTTGCACTTTTAAAAAATTCTCGATTTTTAACTTTTTGTATTGGAATATGTTTCCTGTCATTAGCCTTTAACTCGGTTTTGATCTTCATTCCGCCATTAGCCAAGGACTTAGGGTTAACCAAGCTACAGGGGGCTTACATCCTATCGATATCAGGGCTCTTTGACATTCTAGGACGACTTGGGTCAGGTGTTATTTTAAACCTCAAGAAGATTAAGCCATTCCGAATGATAATCTACAACACTGCCATGTTTTTGTTGGGATTTTTGACCTTCACACTCCCTCTATCATCATCATTTATAGAATTATCTATCGTTGGAGCTTTTTATGGACTTCTGACGGGAATTTATACCTCACAGAAATCAGTCATCTTAGCAGATATTCTAGGTAGTGAATCCTTAAATAGTTCATTTGGTATTCTCATTTGTTTCCAAGGAATCGGGACGTTGCTAGGGCCTCCATTTACAGGTAAGTAGTATAGACTAGTTATTGGTGAAAATCTCTCTCAAAAGAATTTTTATTCGCGAAAGTGTTTTTCAAAAATATCAGCATACACTTCAAATTTACCAGTAACCCAAACCAGTCATCGGTTTCAGCTGCTGTTCACCTTTAGATCAAAGTGGAATAAAGTCTGACAATCCAAAAAAAAAACAAAAACCACCAGCAGTTTAGAACCACGAATTGAAAACCGAGTACACTCAGAACTTTCAATAATTGGCGTAGAACGCTAAATAACCCTCACTGCTCGCTTTTACTACATATTTCTGCTACTTATCTATTGCTGATTATGTCCCGATATAAGTTAAATATTCTCGATTGGGACGTAACACAACATTGAAGCCTTAGTTGCTGTAATTATGGATACTTTAACTTACCTCCGAAAATTCTTACTGGTATTGGTAAGACTTGTAATATGTGTTTCGTTTAAGGAAGTGTTTCCTTTCGGTTACTTTTTGCCTGTAAGCACATCATCATGTGTTTGAACACATTGTATCATCCCATCTAGATTAAACCGTATGCGAGCGTTCATGGGTTCGAACTCTGGTCGATATGTAAGCAAGACTGCAAAATAGGTATTGACTATTCTTTCGCCAAGCACTCGGCATTTAGAAATGAAAGTCGCAGGGTCCTTTGGAAAAGACCGATGCCCCGTTCACGACAGAACCCTCTCTGTATATTGCTTAGCCCACTGCAAATGTAACCATTTTTGCAGCTTCGCCTATAGCTGGTGCCATACCGATCAATCTAGATTTTAAAACACTTACAAAACAAATATCGAGACCCCCGAAACTTACGACTGCACCGGGCATAGCGTCATACATATAGAGGATTGGATGAATTGCTTATTACTCATAAACAAAGAATGCGGACAGTGTTTCTATTTTGTTTTAACATGTTGTTGTACTTTTCAGGGTTGCTGAAGGACGTTTCTCATAGCTATGACGATGGTTTCTACTTTGTTGCTTGTGTCACGTTACTTGGAGCATGTACTCTTACCATTGGGAATGTTTATTTTTATTTCCGTCACAGATCTAGAGAACCCAAAACTACACAGAATGATGGAGTAAATGGAGATTAAAAATGTGAGCCATGGCTACCATAGTAACATGAGTTACCATAGCAACAGTAATTACCATAGTAATACTCATCGATACTTCATATTGCTTTCAAAAGATTTATTGCGATTTGTAAATTCAGTAAAGTCATTCCACTGTTTAGAGAATCACGCCGGGGTAGTGTTAAATTCATTTGCTTCTTGGTGTGATGATGATGTTGTTTGAAATCACATGATGTGATAGAGAATCACGCCAGTATAGTGTATCCAAAATCAGATGTTTCTTGGTGTGATGATTATCATAGTGACATACGCTGTGACATATATACATTTGTAATTGGGAAATCCCGAAAATGCCTATAATTAGTCAAATAATATGTTGGAATAAGTGATTGGTTAAAGCCTTATTCGTATGGGAAGAAACTTTTATTATTCGAATTCGTTGTTTCATTGTATTCAACTAATACGCCGGCATAAAAGTAGAAAGCAAACGAGTTAATTGAAAAACTTGAAAAAAGGTTTTCAAGAAACACCAGCAAATTAGAATTCGTTGTTACAGGTTCGTTGGTACAGGGTATTCGCATAATGATTACACACTCCGGGACTCCGGGACATGAAGTTGAAATTCCTGGACATTAGGCAAATCGGATAATTTGTTACAAGCTTTTTGATGCCGAAAGTAACTTTAAACAGATTATAATTAATTGATTCAATTAATGTGTTGGCTACAACAACAGAACAATAGTTTTATATTTGTGATGAAACTTAACTTGCTTGCAATACAGTACAAAAATATTCTGGTATTATGATTTACTAAGAACTTGTAATCATCGGCTCCAGATTGGTTCAACTGACTGAATAGTAGGCCTTGTTATTGTACAGTTGAGGGTCGGTATGTTTGCAGCGTAAGGATACGTCAGAGTGAAGAGATTAGAGACTGTGCATTTCTGTTCGTCTTTTGACGTATCCAAGGGTAACCTTTTTTCATTTTTGCACCTTAAATAACAGGGAACATATTTTGGAACAGATATAAACATCCTATTCTTTATTATATACGCAACAGATCTAAGCTCGGGTTAGCTTGGTGTTTTAAATTGTAATTCACTAGAACATTGTATTTATTAAATTAGGGACCATGTTTTATAATGTCAATAAGTAAACTAATTCCAATAGGGTTACGCCAGGGTGCCACGTGGTAACCCACGAATTTCTTAATGAAAGGTCAAGCGGACAGGTCAATGTTGTTTGTCTATATATGTTTTGTTGGATGTTATTTTTCGCCCTTGATACATTCCAAGAGACTGTGATGTCTCTCATTTAATGTTTATGTTGTTTTCATATATATATATATATATAAACCTGTTTTTTAATTAATATGTCACTAGATATGTTACTTAGTATAGAAAATCACATATCTGAAATTTTTTTGTGAAATATTTTAAATTTATATATATAATATGATTTTTAATCGACATTAAGAACCTCCGCGGCAAAACAGTTTTTACTGCCAGGGCTGAACAAACCCCTCATAGCAAAAACTGTTTTACCACAGAGGTCCTAAAAAGTTCAATTTAAAATCTTATTATTTATATTAATTTCAAATATTTCGTAAAAATGTTTTCAGATACACCCTGATCATGTATGTGATTTTCTATAAGTAACATATCTATATGAAAACAACATGAACATGCTGTACTTGTTAAACACTATTTATATCCTCCTTAATAACGTTCATTGTTAAAAAGATACTCTGGATGTTGTTTGGTAGATAATACTCGAATGATAGAACCATTACGGGTGACACTCATGTGTTGATCACATATACGCGCTTCTTCGAAGTTTATATGATGACACGTGAATTTGAAAATAATATATAGCCTTTATGCACATTACGTTTCCGTGCTAAAAAACTCCTCATAGTTTCTGCAACACTTTGATAATGGTCATGTTTGATTAAAACATTAGACGAAGTGCAGAAAACTATCAGGAATTAAGTGTTGTCCTCTTGTAAGGATATTTAATGCACATATAAATCTTCGTAGTCTATATATGATTTTAAAATTCACGTGCTTTTATGTAAAACTAAGGCAAATTTACGTTGGAGGGAGCGCGTGTGTGTAAGTCTGTGATAAACATAGCCTCCTGATTGTCATCCGTAAGTATGGTCCGTTATAAATTGTGACACAAATGTTATACACACTCGTTAATGCAGTATTCTGATCTTGTTATTTTACAGCGTGACACAACTATTAAAATCGCCTTTATTGGTCCCAACAAAAAGACAATATTTTACTTGAAACTTGTCTTTACCAATATCTGTATAATATCCAGATAATGTAGTTTATTTATGCTTATTTTATATTGTACAAGAAAGAGACAGAAAATAAAGCCATGTTTTTGCTATATGTAGAAAGAAGGCGTTTTTGTTTTTTGTTCCATTTGCAATGTGTGTTTCCTATATATAACTCCTATTGTTATTGATTGAATAAAAGCTTTCTATCTATAACGTCACATGATAATTCTATTACACATTATACAAGTGTTAATTTTACAGCACTAGACGGTCTTTTCGGGATGCAATTCCTCATTAGTAGCGCTTGGACCAAAATTGAAAACCAACATGTTTTTCTCAAGGGGATGAAAAAATATCCGAATGACCCAATATATATATATATATATATATATATATATATATAATAACCAAATTTAGCTAAGGAAATACTTTTCATGGGGAGTGTACCTTAGTTGTTGAGGATTTTAAGATTTTAACTAGCACAACTGTAGACGATTGTGTATTTCTGACAATTTATCATACCAATAAGTCTTGTTATTAAGGCGCCCAAACAAAGTTTGGCGACTTATTGTTTTTGCACCGTTTCTTATTATTATTATTATTATTATTAAGGCGCCCAAACAAAGTTTGGCGACTTATTGTTTTTGCACCGTTTCTTCTTCTTATTAAGGCGCCCAAACAAAGTTTGGCGACTTATTGTTTTTGCACCGTTTCTTATTATTATTATTATTCTTCCTCTTCTTCTTCTTCCGGCCATGAACTTGTCCAACCAATTTCTCGAAGACCGTTGGTCCAATCTTAACCAAACTTCACACGAAGGTTGATCCCCATCTCCTTCCCCAGAGGCCGAGGTAAAATGCCCATGGGGTCATTAGGGGAGGGGCAGGAGGGCGGGGTCTTAAAAACAATAATGCTCAATTTTGCTATTTATACTATATTTTGTACTATAAAACCATATATATTCATGATCGGTGTCTCAAGATGTACAAGTCTGTATAGCTAGATTTTCCCGGGGGTATCAGGGAGGGTGGGGATGGGTGGAGCAGTGTGCTAACTTTTAAACGGTTAAGATCCCCACCCATAAACTATATATTTTCTGGTTCTACATGAAAAGTTGAATAGAGTGATACTAAAGAAAGTCCCATGGGGTCATTCTTGATGGAGAGTGGGGATGGGTGGTGATGGGCGGGGCTTGGTACTAACTTTTAAATGGTTGATATCCCCATCCTGAAAATATATTTTTTCTGGTTCGGCTTTTAAAGTTGAATAGAATGATACTGCAGAAATAAAAATGACGTTATTCCAGAGGAGGGTGGGGACAGGCGGGGCTGGGTACTAACCTTTGAACAGTTGAGATCCCCACCCCTAACATATATATTTTCTTATTCTTTATGAAAAGTTGAATAGATTGATACTTAAGTAAACCCATATGGTCATTCAAAAGGAGGGTGGGGACAGGTAGGTCTAGGTACTAACTTTGAGATCCCCACCCTCAAACTATAGTTTTCTTCATGGGATGGTTGCTATCATTTTATTTAAGAATTAAAACAATTAGCATGAATTTTCATTGTTTAGGATACTTAAGTAATCACTGATCTATGTCCAAAAGCTCTCAAGCTAAATCTGTTTTTATAAGCAACGCTAATGGTCAGTTATCCCTGGGGCATGATTCATTCAATTCAATAGAGTAGCTGCATTTAGTTGTCAATATGACATTATATAGGTAAATGCTTGGATTAATTTAAAATCAACACATCATTAGCTCATCAAAACAACAGGTTGTGATATTGGGTATAGGTGATGTCAATCAACTTTGCCTATTGTTTGAATTTCAACCAATTGGATTCATGTACTACTTCTATATATAAAATTAAATCTCAATATTACAAGTTTAAAATTCTTGATTTTTATTTGTTTGGGCGCCGTATTTGTAATGATGCATCCATCATTACATTAGTACTCGTTATTATTATTATTCCTCTTCTTCTTCTTCTTCTTCTTCCGGTCATGAACTTGTCCAACCAATTTCTCGAAGACCGTTGGTCCAATCTTAACCAAACTTCACATGAAAGTTGATCCCCATCTCCTTCCCCAGAGGCCAAGGTAAAATGCCCATGGGGTCATTAGGGGAGGGGCAGGAGGGCGGGGTCTTAAAAACAATAATGATCAATTTTGCCATTTATACTTTATTTTGTACTATAAAACCATATATATTCATGATCAGTATCTCAAGATGCACGAGTCTGCATCAGTAGATTTTCCCTGCGATATCAGGGAGGGGTGGGGATGGGCGGGGCAGTGTGCTAACTTTTAAACGGTTGAGATCCCCACCCATAAACTATATATTTTCTGGTTCTACATAAAAAGTTGAATAGAGTGATGCTAAAGAAAATCCCATTGGTCATTCCTGATGGAGGGTGGGGATGGGCGGGGCTAGGTTCTAACTTTTAAATGGTTGATATCCCACCCTGAAACTATATATTTTCCGGTTCTGTTGTAAAAGTTGAATAGAGTGATACTGAAGAAATGCCCATAGCGTTTTCCAGAGAAGGGCAGGGACAGGCGGGGCTGGGTACTAACTTTTGATCAGTTAAGATCCCCACCCCTAACATATATTTTCTTATTCTTTATGAAAAGTTGAATAGATTGATACTAAAGTAAACTCATGTGGGCATTCCAATAGGAGGATTGAGACAGGTAGGTCTAGGTACTAATTTTGAGATCCCCACCCTCAAACTACAGTTTTCTTCATGGGCTGGTTGCTATCATTTTGTCCTCACTTCCCTGGTGGAAGTTCACGTGTCTAACCTAACTTGTCAGTTCCAAAGTTTTTACTTAGCTTCTGGATTGTGATTCGGAAATGGATAAGTATGTTTGTTTTTGATTTGTTTAAGAATTAAAACAATAAGCATGAATTTTCATTGTCAAGGATACTTAAGTAATCACTGATCCATGTCTAAAAGCTCTCAAGCTAAATCTTTTAATAAGCAACACTAATGGTCAGTTATCCCTGGGGCATGATTTATTATTCAATTCGATAGAGTAGCTGCATTTAGTAATCAGTATGACATTATATGGGTAAATGCTTGGATTAATTTAAAATCAACACATCATTAGCTCATCAAAACAATGGTTTGTGATATTGGGTATAGGTGATGTCAATCAACTTTGCCTATTGTTTGAATTTCAACCAATTGGATCATGTACTACTTCTCTATATAAAATTAAATCTTAAAATGAAAAGAATATTACAAGTTTAAAATTTCTCAACAGTTTTTCTATTGTGTGTAGAACTTATTTAAAGGTTTAAAATTTTCAGCCGTTGCCATGGAAATGGTAAAAAGCAACAAAAGTACAAGTCCTAATATGTGTTTTGAATACAGGGTTTGATTTTTATTCGTTTGGGCGCCTTATTTGTAATGATGCATCCATCATTACATTAGTACTCGTTATTAAGGCGCCCAAACAAAGTTTGGCGACTTATTGTTTTTGCACCGTTTCTTATTATTATTATTATTAAGGCGCCCAAACAAAGTTTGGCGACTTATTGTTTTTGCACCGTTTCTTATTATGATTCCCCACCACCGAAGGTGGGGAATCATATTGTTTTCGTTCTGTTTCTTCTTCTTATTATTATTTTTATTTTTATTATTATTATTATTCCGTCAGGACCATATGCTGTAGCATATCTCGGGAACGGCTTGATGGATTTAGATGAAATTTTGTACCAATAATCTGTTGCCTGTGTAGATAATCAAGACGTGTTCATTTTCGTTATCTTGAAGGTGGGTGTGTGGGTGGGTGTACATTGCTTAATTGAATACGTTGTTAAATACCCGGGGAAACTAACTCTGAATGGACATAAGCTGGTTACGACACTTTAATCATACCAAGCAAATGCTTTCACCTATGAGTTAATCCGATTAGTGGCCATCAAAAACTTCGCGATTTTTAAAACCACAGCTTGTCACGTCACACGCCTGTTATTAAAACCTTACACAATGAGCTGAATGGTGTATACAATTTGCCTTGATAGATCGAAGAAGGTTAAGCGTGTCAAAATGGATTCGTGGTATTCTGTTAATCGCTGACTGTGGAAGTAGAAGACTGCCCACTTTTTAAGTTAAAACCAATGAAATTTCTCCTTTACTGACTGACACTTTCCTGATGACCGGTATGTCGTTTTTACCCTTTAACCGGACTTTATATAGTGTGTTGAAATATATTGGAAAATTGACGCTATGGTGATGCATAAGATAAGAATTATATTAAAATTTGAAATGAAATTTAGAACATTTTTTGAAAAACTATTTTGTTCCCTTAGTCGTGATCACGATCTATAAGGCACCAATATTTATTTTTCCCGAAATCATACTCGTAAAATTAAGGCAAAAATTGTAAATAAAATTAAGTTATTATAACTACCATTTTGTATATTATAGGATAATTATTTTGTTGTAATCATTTCAATTTAATGTACCATTTCCATGAACATTGCCAAAATATTGTACTATATTGTATATACACTCATAATATATATATATATATATATATATACGGAAAATGAGGAATATTCTTGACCGAACGAAATATTCTTAACTAGGGTTACAAAAATTCATATATTTTGACTGAGTAGATATATCGTTATGATCATGAACCTCAAACATATAGGAATAACCGATATAAGTCGCGAAATTAAAATACGATGTGTATTGCGCATTGAATCACGATTATTAATCAATAAACTTTTTAAAAAAAATAAATAAATAAACATCACAAAGGGTAACTTTTATTATATTTTATCTAACATTAGACTAGTTTTTCTACGAAATACAAGTTTTATCAAACACGCATGATACAGAATCTTGTATCACCACACTGTGGTGATACAACATTGGCGGTAAAGTGCACGTGCACGTTCTCATTGTGACCTCATTAGGGAGAATGTAGAACAAATGTCACAACATAGTTCAGTGGTTTTCTGTTGTAAAATGTAATTTTTTCACATTAAGTATTGTTTTTTAATTATTTTAAATAACCTAATTGGAAATGTCAGATAAAAATATTATATACATAGTGTGTAGGTACAACCCTTCGTATCAGGTCTCGTCCTTTTTTCGTAGCTGTATAACTACTCGTCGCGCAAGCGCGACTCGTAGTGATACGGCTACGAAAAAGGACTCGACCAGCTGATACTGAGGGTTGTACCTACACACTGCATGTGTATATAATATGTATTTATTTTGGATTTTACAATAATCCCGAGTCCATCGGTGTTTATACTGTCTGACAACATCGGGAGGGCACCTGGGTATATCCTCATGCAATGTCGACACGCTCCTATATTACCTGGATCTACCTGACCATAGTTAGAAGGTCTTACATTCAAACCTAAGACAACGATCTTAATCAACTCATTCTTTAAGACCAGTCGTTAATTACTGTGTTTATTCAGTGACACTCGCCGATCCGTCACTGGCTTCAATGTGTTATCGCCTGTTAATTACTGGTGACCAAGATACCGGTGAACTTCGAAAACTTGTGGCCAGAAAAATCGCAAAGCGCCGTTTTTTTTTTTTTTTTTGTCGCCAGTTAAAGAAAAAGAATCGCAATTGGCGACACTGGCGATGCCCAGCGCAAACCCTCCCATACGTGTTCATTCATTGTAACACGCGGCGACGCCGAATCAGAGGCCTGAGAGGGGTTCTATGAGTTTTCTTATTCAATGAAATTCATTGAAAACGTCACTTCCAATGCCGAGAAGGCCTTCCAATGTACGATTTTTCTCAACCGAAAACTTTAATTTAAATCTACTTTAACTTTCAAAGAAATCTAAAAAAGTAATCGAGGTAGGATTGTTTTAGTTTACCAGGTCGGCGCTGTACAAATGCACTTCAAACACAAATGCCTTTAGAATGTAACCGTTCATCAAGGCAGTATATACACAACATTAAAAACGCATGTGATGCGAAAATCACAACATTTACCTGTTGATTAATAACTAAACAACAACATCTCTTGTTCATTTATTGTTTTATTCAATCTTGTAATTCATATACGAAGGGCCGTAACTTTGATGTAAGACTACCTGCACATGCAGGTACCCGACTCGACTAGTGTATTACGTCAAATGTTGTATGTGTCAAAAAGTATACTGAAATTGGCGACAAAATTTTACAACTGGCGATTTGCTTGGCGACAGACTTTTCCAACCCAGCGCTAACCCTGCTAGGGTTTTTCACCAGATATTTATGGATGGTGGGGGAATCATACGTAACTGGTATCCCAGTTACAATCTCTAGTTATTATTATTATTATTATTATTATTGTTATTATTCTTCCTCTTCTTCTTCTTCTTCCGGCCATGAACTTGTCCAACCAATTGCTCGAAGACCGTTGGTCCAATCTTAACCAAACTTCACATGAAGGTTGATCCCCATCTCCTTCCCCGGAGGCCGAGGTAAAATGCCCATGGGGTCATTAGGGGAGGGGCAGGAGGGCGGGGTCTTAAAAACAATAATGATCAATTTTGCCATCTATACTTTATTTTGTACTATAAAACCATATATATTCATGATCAGTATCTCAAGATGCACAAGTCTATATCAGTAGATTTTCCCTGCGGTATCAGGGAGGGGTGGGGATGGGTGGGGCAGTGTGCTAACTTTTAAACGGTTGAGATCCCCACCCATAAACTATATATTTTCTGGTTCTACATAAAAAGTTGAATAGAGTGATGCTAAAGAAAATCCCATGGGGTCATTCCTGATGGAGGGTGGGGACGGGCGGGGCTTGGTACTAACTTTTAAATGGTTGATATCCCACCCTGAAACTACATATTTTCCGGTTCTGTTTTAAAAGTTGAATAGAGTGATACTGAAGAAATGCCCATGGCGTTTTCCAGAAGAGAGCAGGGACAGGCGGGTCTGGGTACTAACTTTTAATCAGTTGAGATCCCCACCCTTAACATATATATTTTCTTATTCTTTATGAAAAGTTGAATAGATTGATACTAAAGTAAACCCATATATGGACATTCCAATAGGAGGTTGGGGACAGGTAGGTCTAGGTACTAACTTTGAGATCCCCACCCTCAAACTACAGTTTTCTTCATGGGCTGGTTGCTATCATTTTGTTTAAGACTTAAAACAATAAGCATGAATTTTCATTGTCAAGGATACTTAAGTAATCACTGATCCATGTCTAAAAGCTTTTAAGCTAAATCTTTTTATAAGCACCACTAATGGTCATTTGTCCCTGGGGTATGATTTTTTATGCAATTTGATAGAGTAGGTGCACTTAGTTATCAGTATGACATTACATTGGTAAATGCTTGGATTAATTTAAAATCAACACATCATTAGCTCATCAAAACAACAGGTTGTGATATTGGGTATAGGTGATGTCAGTCGACTTTGTCTATTGTTTGAATTTCAACCAATTGAATTCATGTACTACTTCTACTTTCATTTGACACCAAGACAATAATTTTTTAGAATACAATTTCAGAGAGAGAGAGAGACCATACATAGGCACGCTTGCTCCAAGTATATATTCTAAATGACCAAAAAGGTTACATCTCTTGAATCTTTATATCATTTAAACCTTGAAGTAAAAAAAAACCCTGTTAATTTCTAATAATATGAGTTCTGAATACAGGGTTTGACTTTTATTTGTTTGGGCGCCTTATTTGTAATGATGCATCCATCATTACATTAATACTCGTTATTATTATTATTATTATTCTTCCTCTTCTTCTTCTTCCGGCCATGAACTTGTCCAACCAATTTCTCGAAGACCGTTGGTCCAATCTTAACCAAACTTTACATGAAGGTTGATCCCCATCTCCTTCCCCAGAGGCCGAGGAAAAATGCCCATGGGGTCATTAGGGGAGGGGCAGGAGGGCGGGGTCTTAAAAACAATAATGATCAATTTTGCCATTTATACTTTATTTTGTACTATAAAACCATATATATTCATGATCAGTATCTCAAGATGCACAAGTCTGCATCAGTAGATTTTCCCTGCGGTATCAGGGAGGGGTGGATAGGGGGGGGCAGTGTGCTAACTTTTAAACGGTTGAGATCCCCACCCATAAACTATATATTTTCTGGTTCTACATAAAAAGTTGAATAGAGTGATGCTAAAGAAAATCCCATGGGGTCATTCCTAATGGAGGGTGGGACGGGCGGGGCTTGGTTCTAACTTTTAAATGGTTGATATCCCACCCTGAAACTATATATTTTCCGGTTCTGTTGAAAAAGTTGAATAGAGTGATACTGAAGAAATGTCCATGGCGTTTTCCAGAGGAGGGCAGGGACAGGCGGGGCTGGGTACTAACTTTTGATCAGTTGAGATCCCCACCCCTAACATATATATTTTCTTATTCTTTATGAAAAGTTGAATAGATTGATACTAAAGTAAACCCATATGGGCATTCCAATAGGAGGGTGGAGACAGGTAGGTCTAGGTACTAACTTTGAGATCCCCACCCTCAAACTACAGTTTTCTTCATGGGCTGGTTGCTATCATTTTGTTTAAGACTTAAAACAATAAGCATGAATTATCATTGTCAAGGATACTTAAGTAATCACTGATCCATGTCTAGAAGCTCTCAAGCTAAATCTTTTTATAAGCAACACTAATGGTCATTTGTCCCTGGGGCATGATTTATTATTCAATTCGATAGAGTAGCTGCATTTAGTTATCAGTATGACATTATATGGGTAAATGCCTGGATAAATTTAAAATCAACACATCATTAGCTCATCAAAACAATGGTTTGTGATATTGGGTATAGGTGATGTCAATCAACTTTGCCTATTGTTTGAATTTCAACCAATTGGATTCATGTACTACTTCTCTATATAAAATTAAATCTTAAAATGAAAATTAATATTACAAGTTTAAAATTTCTCAACAGTTTTTCTATTGTGTGTAGAACTTATTTAAAGGTTTAAAATTTTCAGCCGTTGCCATGGAAATGGAAAAAAGCAACAAAAGTACAAGTTCTAATATGTGTTTTGAATACAGGGTTTGATTTTTATTCGTTTGGGCGCCTTATTTGTAATGATGCATCCATCATTACATTAGTACTCGTTAACTTTGTACTTGCAAACAACGCAATAAGTACAACAAGGTATTTCAGTATCGGTATAGTGAAAAATAATACCAGAATTGAAATTTCTGCAAAATTAAGTGATGAAGTTGTAGAATAAAAAGAAACAAAGAAAAAATAATACATGTATTTAAATTTACAAAAATAAAACAAATGTTTATGCATGGCTAACATCTTTATGATCCCAAGGGAGTTAACTTAGTTAAATAAAGTATATAATACAACACTGTGACAACATCCAGATTTTGGCTGCAGTAGGCTTTGTGACAGAACAAAACACGCATTTTTGCATCGACTTCGTTAAGATTTGAAAGGTCATTTTGGATTGGAGTTCGCCGTTGATACCACGTGATCAATATTCCTTAACTTTTGTGCGGGACGTTTTGGAAATGTTTACGTCGCTAATTTCTGGAAAACGTTAACTGATGTGATAATGTGTCCAATGGAAATAGTTTTTTCCCTCACAAGGTATCACTTCGGGTATCACATGGTACAGTGGCGGACCCCTTTACCGTTGAAATATGTCGTGAACTAAATTCTGGTGGCCAGAGAGAGTGGAAATGTAGATATTTAGTGCCAATAGTTTCTAACGTAATTCCAGACACAATACTCAAAGAGTTATTTAAAAACATTCGTGACGCCCGTGTAAATTTTCATACAAAATAAATTATATTTACACTATAAACTGTTAAAAGGTACATAATTTTTATCAATCCAAGTAATACATGGTAACACCTTTGTAACTATGGCAACCATTACTGTTACTTTTTCCTCTGCGGTCATTATATCTGCCGTTTGTCCATATAACACCTTATATACGTTTTGTATCCCGTACGAATCGTATCGAGGTAAAAATGACCTTAAAGAACGTTGTATACTGGCACAATAAATAACGTCATCAAAATTGTCGTTCAGACGCCTCAGTTCGTTTTTTAACACTCTGAATCCCGCCAAATTCACGTCATATGATAATAGACACACTGGGGGTTGTAACCGCTTTATAAAACAGTTAAGAATTGTAATAGACCCTTCATTAAACACAGACTGGTCATCTAACAGACTCGAAACAAGACCTGTAAATAAATAAATAAATTAATTAATAATAAATAAATAAATAAATAAATAAAACTGTCAATACGAAAATAGTGAAAAAATGTCTGACATTTAAATTTATGCAATAGCAGATGACGCGAGGAGGGGTGGTAGTTCAAAGTAAGTTGCAAATAACCTTACAATTAATGACTTCTGAACATTTTTATTTGGCGTTTGGCGTTGACAATTTCGACGCCCAATGAAGTCCAAAGATTGAGGCTGCAGACGAGAAGTGTAACACAGTCGTTCAATTTTAATACTAATTTTATTTTGTTATACCAACAAGACTTCTTGACTGGAGCCTCAATCATTGGACTTAATTAGGCGCTGGGCTTCATTAGGAGTTGGACTTCAGTAGGCGCTGGGCTTCATTAGGCACTGGGCTTCATTAGGAGTTGGACTTCATTAGGCGCTGGACTTCATTAGGAGTTGGACTTCATTAGGAACTGGGCTTCATTAGGAGTTGGACTTCATTAGGCGCTGGGCTTCATTAGGCGCTGACTTCATTAGGAGTTGGACTGTATTAGGCGCTGGACTTCATTAGGAACTGGGCTTCATTAGGAGTTGTTACGGTGCTTCATTGTGTCTCAAATTTAAGTTTACTTGTACAGTATTTAGGGTTGATCCAGGAATATATTAAGTATAAAACTTAAAATGTTTTATGGAGTTCGGATAAAATATAATAACATAACCATAATTTGTTTTTACAACCTATATTTGTTGATTCTGTCTGAATGAACACTTGTAACTGGAAAATCTTTACAGGTATAAGCAAACAACATTGACCTGTCCGCTTGACCTTTAATTTAAATAGTAATCATGAATCGGTACCTTTATGTATAATAATTTATGGATGACAGAATATATTACGGATTAATTTTATTTGGACAAGATATAGTAATCTACGTACGTTTGATTAAGTTATTGAAATCGTGTTCGTTATTGTCACCTTATTGAAGATTTCACACATTCCTGGCATACTTTCTATATACACACATATATATACGCCACAACTTATAGGAACGACTTATCAAATTATTTTGCATGAGAAACAAATCAAATCAAGGAGAAGGACAAAGTCGGGAACAGTTGTTTGCATTAAGGAAAGGCAGAGGTGTTTGCAGCTAGTGATTCAAGGGTTGGATTATCTGAACAGTCCAGATATACTTATATCGTGACGTTACCAACGTGATTCGGATCTAAGCAATACTATGTCAATGAGAGCTAGGTTTGTGATTTTGGTTGCCGAGTGTTCTTGATAGCGCGCCTACCGTGAGAACCGCGTTTTTCAACGCCCAGCTCCCGAGTCCCACTCGCGCCACAGATCCTAGTGTAAGAAAGGTTATCAGTTTGCTTGCTTATGTTTGATGTTTTTTTTTTCGAAAAGGCAATCTGGTTTCTTCCACCGTCTCGGAACTGACCTCAGTATAAACACAAAAATCCTTAGTGGGGTATAAACACCATTATCTTATCCAACCAATCCTATTATTTCGATTATTAACATTTTAGAAAATAATTTCCTCTCAAAATATAAAAATAAAACTGCTTACCTGTATCAGACGTGACCCTAGTAGGTATGACGGTCAACTCTGGATTAAAACACAATGTCAACTTGTTACTGACCCTCGGGATACCCTGAGTGGGTAGAGCCAGAACGTCCTTCCTCTGCAGTGCCAGTAAGTGAAGTTCCAGAACCCTCGGGTTTAAACTTAGTTGTCCTGACACGGTAATCCCACAGAATACAAACGTAGAGAATTGTAACTGTCCTCTGTCCACTTTAGACATGGTCACACATCATCTACACTTCAAACTGACCACATACATATATATACTAAGTAAAGTGTGACATACGGACAATCCGATTTACAAATCGTAGTTTTCATAAGTACACTGGTCAGTCAATCGTGGGATAGTTGGTTAAAACTTGTTATTTAAAAGAATTAAATTATTAACTTATGCATAAAAGAATCCTAAGAATTTGTTTTATATATATAATACTGTGCATATATTTTCTTTATACGTGTATATATATATATATATCATAAGTATTTATTTATATAGTGACCGTAAAAGAGTAATCGTATCAGTCTGTCGTCTGATCATAAAGTAATTTAGAGAGAGTGTGTAAGCTTAAATACCAACGCCGAGAACATACCACTTGGTCGCCTTCTCCGCTTACACTGAGGACATACCACTTGGTCGCCTTCTCAGCTTGCACTGAGGACATACCACTTGGCTATACGCCATCACTTACAGAAAGGTCATACCACTTGATCGCCTTCTCCGCTTGCACTGAGGACATACCACTTGGCTACACGCCATCACTTAGAGAAAGGTCATACCACTTGGTCGCCTTCTCCGCTTGCACTGTGGACATACCACTTGGCTACACGCCATCACTTACAGAAAGGTCATACCACTTGTCGCCTTCTCCGCTTGCACTGTGGACATACCACTTGGCTACACGCCATCACTTAGAGAAAGGTCATACCACTTGGTCGCCTTCTCCGCTTGCACTGTGGACATACCACTTGGCTACACGCCATCACTTACAGAAAGGTCATACCACTTGGTCGCCTTCTCCGCTTGCACTGTGGACATACCACTTGGCTACACGCCATCACTTAGAGAAAGGTCATACCACTTGGTCGCCTTCTCCGCTTGCATTGAGGACATACCACTTGGCTACACGCCATCACTTACAGGAAGGTCATACCACTTGGTCGCCTTCTCCGCTTGCACTGAGGACATACCACTTGGCTACACGCCACCACTTACAGGAAGGTCATACCACTTGGTCGCCTTTTCCGCTTGCACTGAGGACATACCACTTGGCTACACGTCATCACTTACAGGAAGGTCATACCACTTGGTCGCCTTCTCCGCTTGCACTGTGGACATACCACTTGGCTACACGCCATCACTTACAGAAAGGTCATACCACTTGGTCGCCTTCTCCGCTTGCACTGTGGACATACCACTTGGCTACACGCCATCACTTAGAGAAAGGTCATACCACTTGGTCGCCTTCTCCGCTTGCACTGTGGACATACCACTTGGCTACACGCGCCATCACTTACAGAAAGGTCATAGCACTTGGTCGCCTTCTCCGCTTGCACTGTGGACATACCACTTGCTACACGCCATCACTTAGAGAAAGGTCATACCTTGGTCGCCTTCTCCGCTTGCATGAGGACATACCACTTGGCTACACGCCATCACTTACAGGAAGGTCATACCACTTGGTCGCCTTCTCCGCTTGCACTGAGGACATACCAACTTGGCTACACGCCACACTTACAGGAAGGTCATACCATTTGGTCGCCTTTTCCGCTTGCACTGAGGACATACCACTTGGCTACACGCCATCACTTACAGGAAGGTCATACACTTGGTCGCCTTCTCCGCTAGCACTTAGGACATACCACTTGGCTACACGCCATCACTTAGAGAAAGGTCATACCACTTGGTCGCCTTCTCCGCTTGCATTGAGGACATACCACTTGGCTACACGCCATCACTTACAGGAAGGTCATACCACTTGGTCGCCTTCTCCGCTTGCACTGAGGACATACCACTTGGCTACACGCCACCACTTACAGGAAGGTCATACCACTTGGTCGCCTTTTCCGCTTGCACTGAGGACATACCACTTGGCTACACGTCATCACTTACAGGAAGGTCATATCACTTGGTCGCCTTCTCCGCTAGCACTTAGGACATACCACTTGGCTACACGCCATCACTTAGAGAAAGGTCATACCACTTGGTCGCCTTCTCCGCTTGCATTGAGGACATACCACTTGGCTACACGCCATCACTTACAGGAAGGTCATACCACTTGGTCGCCTTCTCCGCTTGCACTGAGGACATACCACTTGGCTACACGCCACCACTTACAGGAAGGTCATACCACTTGGTCGCCTTTTCCGCTTGCACTGAGGACATACCACTTGGCTACACGTCATCACTTACAGGAAGGTCATACCACTTGGTCGCCTTCTCCGCTAGCACTTAGGACATACCACTTGGCTACACGCCATCACTTACAGGAAGGTCACTTGGCCACCCGTCTCCACTTGCACTGTGGACGTATTATTGAACATGAGTCTCCATTTACACTGTAGCTCAGAACTTAGGTAGTAATTGCTTCGTATGTTTGAGATCGTCGGGTCGACCCCCGGCTAGGGTCTGCCCCAGTCTTAAAATAGGCAGTAGCTTTTCTTTTGCAAAACACTCGGTATTTAGGAATGACGCCCCGTGTCACGTTAAAAACGCTCGCTTCACATTGCTTTGCAAAGGTGAAAATTTTTGCCACTTTACCTATAGCTCGTGACGACTCGATATAATTATTAAAATATTCTCGACTGGGACGTAAAACCAAATACAATCGGTCAATCCATTTGCACTGTGGATATACCATTTGACCACGTGTCTCCACTTACACTAGGGACATACAACATGTACTTAGCCACGAAGGCGACATCGCAGTAGTTCTAAGCGGTTTTATAAATGAGTTACCATATATAATGGTGGTAATTGTTAACTTAGATTAAAGTTTTTCGAGTTCCTTTCGACTAATTTAGACCAGAGTGCAATTGTTCCTTCTCCCAACACTGCGTCATGCGTTCATCAGACAAAACCTTAAACTCGTCGCATGTGACATAGAATAGACCATGTTATTATACGTAAAACAACTCAGATAGTCCTAGTTTCGAACCATAAGTAATCAAATTCGTACAAAGAAAAGAAATGGCGGAAAATTAATATATTTTGAGCTCCATATAACTTTCTGGGCAGGTGGTCCTCTTATACAGGTTCAAATTATAACATTTAAGAGTAATTGGGATACAATTTCAAAGCGGGTGGTCTTAAAGGCAGGTCTGACTTTAACTTGTTGATGTATATGTCGATATGTGATCGTCGTATATTTATTTTGTTTGTGTTGGCATGGAGACACTGTTGTTACAGCATTGTCAAGATTCTGTCGCTCAGTACTGTAGATCTAGAAGGTTGGAAGGAATTGGCGTTCACGGAGATTAAACTACCTTCGTCAATCCAACTGATAAACTAAAGTATAATTTTATTGGAGCTGGACAGTTTTTTGGTTGTCATGACTACCAAGCACGTGTTCTCCAGTTGTTGATTTCTATATCTAATGTGACTTTTTATAAAGTTATATATTACAGATACTACTCGGGATAGAACACATGATCTATACACAAGTGATAAGATTTAGGCTAGTGACATGCCACTGACTACAAAATCTAGTCTACTATGTGTGAACCTCAGCGTATTGCTTTTATATAAATGACGTTCTGTCTCTTAACAATACTAAATTTGGAGACTATGTAAATGTCATCTATCCTAGTGAGCTTGAAACAAAAAACACGACTGATTCCTCAAGTTCTGCTTCATATTTAGACTTGTACCTAAATTATGACGCACACGAAATGCTACATTTGAAACTTTATGACAAACGTGATGACTTCAATTTTTCTATTGTCTACTCTCCTTTTTTATTCAGCAATAGACCTGCTTCTCCTGCTTATGGTGTATTTGCTTCCCAATTAATACGCTATGGTAGAGCTTGTTCCCACTACGGGGACTTTGTACAACGGAGTAGGCTGCTTGCAAATAAATTGTTGACTCGGGGATATTGCAAGCCTAGGCTTATCAAGGCCCTCAAAAACTTTTATGGACGTCATCACAGTATTGTTGATAAGATTGATGTCCCTGTGTCCAGGATTGCCCTGGATATATTTGACGTCTCATAGTTCCATGTTCCTTTCACACAATTTTGATTACACACGTGGCGGGTGTAGCTAGCTAAACAGGAGGTGCTTACCCTCCGGAGCAACCGGCCTCACGTCCCTGGTGGAAGTTCACGTGTCTAACCTAACTTGTCAGTTCCAAAGTTTTTACTTTGCTTCTGGATTGTGATTCGGGCATGGATTAGTATGTTTGTTTTTGATTTTATCAAGTGGTATTACAGAGGACTTGGGACAGAACATGTGACATGCAAGTAACAGACCAAGTCTAGTGGAATGTCACTAACTTACAAGTTCATGTATGTGTAACACCTATTGTCTCAATTGTAACTGTCTGGGGTTCTGTTGAATGAAGATAAAGCGAAACTCCCTCACACCCAAGCCTGTTACACACCATATACCTACCGGTAACATTTTTACATTGAGGTGTCCCACATCTCGTGGAGTGGCAGTCTGTGGAGTGAAGGTCAAACTCTCCAACATGTCTTTGTGTCACAATATACCTAAAACTACCACTATGCCCCCCTCCCCCGGGGCATTGCCTTCCAGATCAAAGCCTGTGGGGTAAAGGTCTAGAGACAATACCACTCTCTGCTTAAGAATAACTAGATAAATGCTATCACCATGTACCTAACACTACAACATTGCCTCCCCTCTCACGAGAGCCAGGCCCTGAAGAAAAGGTGTGAAAGTCAAGAGATGACCACTCTCCAGTCAGAATATAACCACGACCCTGGTATTGTCATAAACCTAAGACTGCCACATATGATTCAATTTATTATAACAAACTAAACAGAGAACTGGTATACAAGCTGTAAGTTTATTTATAAAATAGCTGCCTGTGTTAGATGCCACAATGCTGTAGTTATAAAAATCTAAACAAGTAAATCTACATGATTACATGTTCTAAATGTATATATACATTGTATCTATCAAAACACCAAAATCTGGGTCTATAATAGTAATAAGTATATAGATTACACAAATGATACATGTATTTAAACAGCAACCCTAATTAGCCACAAGGTTTAAAACAATTAGTAGCCAAATTTCTAAAATTTGTGAAAATATAATCCTTTATAAAGTATATTTTTCACAAATTTGCTAAACAAGTTTACTTAAAGAATTTCTAGAAATTAAGTAGCCAGTTGTGATTTTGGCTACCAGCATTTGAAGCACAGGGTCAACCTGTGCTGTGTTAATATTGTAAATGTTAAAAATTTCTGGTATATAACGATAAAAAGAGTCTAAAATGGCTGTAATTGTAAAACACTAAAAACTTATTATGACATACATAGTCTAACAATGTATCTTACTTGAGAATATGAACTGTAATCTTTTTGATATTTTGAGATCCATGCCATGATTTGATGTCCTGTTACTATGGAAATTACTGTATGAAATTTTATATGAATTTTTTATAATTCATAAGTACATCACGAAAATCGTTCAAATAAAACTAATTAATATAAAGTACAAGTACTGTGAAAATATGGCTGTGATTTTTCTGTATCAGTGAATTATTGCACATTAGCTAAAAAATTGATGTAAAAGTATGTTACGACTTTATCGGGTATTTCTCTTTAAAAAATTAAATTTCATGGATAGCTAGGTGTGATGTTCTTTTGATGGATTTGTGTCAAATTACATGTATAGTTTTGTCTAGAAATCTTGATTTCTCTAGAAAGATGACCCCACTGATAATTTGACACTACTATCCATGAAATCTAAATTTTCTCTAGAAATAATTCACATTTTCTGGAACCAAATGTATGAAACTATAATTCTACATTGTAATGATAATTCAAATTGTATAAACTATTATTTTACATTGTAATACAATTAACAATCACAATATCCACTACATTGAAACAAAAACATTCCATTGTATAAGTGAACAACATTGACCTGTCCGTTTGACCTTTAATTTAAATATTTAACATGGATCAGTTAATTTATGTATAGGAAAGTCAGGTGTTTGTTTCATCTTCTACATCACGAGTGACACTCTGTCCATAAGTAGGCATATGCAATGTGTATGTATAACACTATGAATCTAACATACCCATTTATTGGGTGGATATTCCCAATAAAAGGTAAAACAGACAGGTCAATGTTGTTTGCCTATATATGTATATAGCACTCTTATCAAACTACATGTACATGTAGATGTAAAAACAATAGCAACAAACAAAACCTCAAGTAACAATAAACTCCTAAATCTTGAAGTCATGAACAGTGAAACAGCACAGAGTTAAATCTAGAATGAACCCAATATGAAAATATAGGCCAATTTTTTTCAAATCTCAAGATTTAACTGGCATTCATATGGTTGTAATTTTAGCTTCAAAGACAGTCTTAATTTTAACTTAAAACTCATACAACTTAATAAAAATCATAAGGGTAGCCAAGTATGATTCACTGAACTTAAAATCTTGTTTTTAACTATGAATGAACTAAAATGGAAGCTAAAACTGTTAAACATAATTTTTACTTACACAAAAATTGACATAATCATAGTATAATATGTTACATGTATATGAATTGGATGAGCAGAAAAAACTAAAATAATTCCCCTTGAAACAATGAATGGCATGTGTATGTATAAACCCTGAATATCAATGAAATGTACATGTGGATAAGATAATGTCATTATATGGTAAATTCAAGGCACTAATGAGTTCTGCCTTCCTGGTTTTTTATAACTATGTCATATTGCATTTCATTTATTTCCATGTAAATTTTTATACAATTCAGTTACATTTGCAACGATTCTCATTGGAAAACACAAAAAGTGCAAATAACTTGCAACAATAAAATGATAAAAATTTTCATATTACTTGTGAGTATATGTGATTCTTAACCTTTAGATTGGGGCTAGAACGATACACCTCCTGTGGTACAATATGTTCCATAATACAATTACTATTGATACGGTATGAAATTTAAATATTATAGCTTGTTAAAGTTACATATTCGCTAGGAATGTCATTTCTAGATTCATATAGAGGTTTAAATATTTATTTGTAACAGTAGAAAATGGCATGTAAAGCATATTTTATACATTGATTTATTTTTATTGTTGCCCTCAAAACAAAAGTATATCCATTCTGAACGGAGCAGTATGTTGCTGGAGCATTTTTTAGTTTGAGCGATGGGTCGGTGTTTATGACGTCATCTTTTTTAGTTGAGACTAAAAGACAAACCAAACCAAAATTCCATAAACCTTATCGGTGAACAGAACCGAACAAAAAATGGCAGTGAATCGTTCTAGCCCTACTTTAGATCCGACTTCTATTCAGACTTTAACTTGAGAAATCTTCTGGCTCTAGACTTGACATCATCGAGACAGAACTGAGCATCACATCCAATAAGAGCATTACCCATATTATGACCACCATGGGGATTCCGTATAGAGCGTGATACAGGTGAAGGTCGATGTCAACAGTTGAAACAAAACCATTATGACAAGTAAGTTGATGTAACACTGAAATAAAAAAATGTAAATGCAGTTAACCTCATTGTAACGCCAATAAATAACTTTACAACTCCTTACAGCCACAGTATTTTACCACCTCACTTACAGCCACAGTATTTTACCACCTCACTTACAGCCACAGTATTTTACCAACTCCCTTACAGCCACAGTATTTTACCACCTCACTTACAGCCACAGTATTTTACCAACTCCCTTACAGCCACAGTATTTTACCACCTCACTTACAGCCACAGTATTTTACCAACTCCCTTACAGCCACAGTATTTTACCACTCCTTACAGCCACAGTATTTTACCACTCCCTTACAGCCACAGTATTTTACCACCTCACTTACAGCCACAGTATTTTACCACCTCACTTACAGCCACAGTATTTTACCACCTCACTTACAGCCACAGTATTTTACTTAATATTTTACATAGAGAGAACTATAAAGTAGTTCTCATTGTGAAAAGCTGAAAAATTGCTGATGCAATGTCAAGCAAAATTCAACAACAAAATAGTGGTTACAATAATAACACAAACCAGATTTATGTCAGTTTTAAAACAGAAAGGATTTAGTCTTTCAGGACAGGATTTTGTTTGCATAAATTCAAGAATGTATTGTTGTAATTAAGGGAAAAAATCAAAATGATTATCTGTAATCTGTAATGGTGTGAAATTATCCAGTGGTCAACAAAGTCAATACCTAATCTAGCGTGAGTGAAATGGTGGGTTAAATCCTAGTCAAGATAACTCTGCTTATATTGAAATTAAGTACCAGCAAGTTCTAGAATGGAAAAGGAAACTTGATAGAGATGTGCGGTATTATCTGTATACCGGTATATTACAATACAATTTCATAATACATACGTATCGGGATATGGCAGATCTGACCCAGTAATACTGGTATTTTTTAAGTCAAGTAACCTAACTTTTTATAACCTACGTTAACGCACAAACTCAATTTGTTTAATAAACTCAACTTCCCAAATAATGTAAAACTATCAACCAGATATGAAACAGCCAAATACTATCCATAACATGTAATAACAACATGGCCGATAGGGGCATTTTTATTACATGTATTGTAACCAGAGGCTCAGTGTGGCTGAGCCTGTATCGCTCACCTGACTAAAATGCTTTTAAAGCAAATTTGTATTTCAGTGATGAACAAATGCACTGTTTATATCAGACCGAATGGCTAAGGAAATCACTGTAGAACTATATGTACCATTTACAGTTTTTTCAATCTGATTAAAATCACATCTCTCACTTGCTCCATCATTTTTGATATAGGCCCGGAGTGGGAAATCTGAGGAAACACCGTTTAGGGGCATATGTGAATGACCCATTGTCGTAACATTTATTGTCCAATGAAATTTCAGCTTCCGAGATTTTGAAAGTGTTATGCCTTTATTGTAAATGAAACGCGCAATTTGAATGGTCAGTTTTAGTTAATTACCATAAGGTCATTCACATATGACCCTCAACGGGGTTTCTTCAGATCTCCCACGACGCAACTATATCAGAAAAGGGCAGCAAGTGAGAGATCTGATTTTAATCAGATTGCAGATTCCACTAGCTTCAGAGGAAATAGCATATATATGCTTTTCCCATAGGGTCCAATGTGAAACTATGTTCTCCGCTGGCAGCCATGTTTTTTGGCAGATCAGAAAAATTTTGGCAATCTAAGTAAAGGACCTTCTATTCATCATTTATGTAAAGTTTGGTTAAATTCGCTGCAGTCATTTCTGAGGAGATAGCCAAAAATTTGTTTTTCCCATAGGGTCCAATCAGAAAAATTTTGGCAATCTAAGTAAAGGACCTTCTATACATCATTCCTGTGAAGTTTTGTTAAATTTGCTTCAGTCATTTCTGAGGACATAGTCAAATATGCGTTTTTCCCATAGGGTCCAATGTTAAACTATCTTTTGCGCTGGCAGCCATGTTTTTTGACCAATCAGAAAAAATTTTGACAATCTTTGTAAAGGACCTTCCATACATCATTCCTGTAAAGTTTGGTTGAATTCGGTTCAGTCGTTTCAGAGGAGATAGCCAAAATGTGCATTTTCCCATAGGGTCCAATGTTAAATTATGTTTGGCCCTAACAGCCATGTTTTTTTGACGAATCAGAAAAATTTCAGCAATCTTTGTGAAGGACCTCCAATACATCATACCTCTAAAGTTTGGTTAAGCTTGCTTCAGTAGTTTCAGAGGAGATAGCAAAAATGTGTTTTTCCCATAGGGTCCAATGTTAAACTATGTTCCCCGCTGGCAGCCATGTTTTTAGGCGGATCAGAAAAATTTCGCAATCTTTGCAAAAGACCTTCCATACATCATTCCTGTAAAGTTTAATTGAATTCACTTCAGTCGTTTCAGAGGAGATAGCCAAAATGTGCGTTTTCCCATAGGGCCCAATGTTAAACTTTGTTTGGCCCTGGCGGCCATTTTTTTTTGGCGGATCAGAAAAATTTGGGCATTCTTAGTAAATGACCTTACATACATTATTCCTGTAAAGTTTGGTTCAAATTGACTCAGCGGTTTCAAAGAAGATAGCAAATATATGCTTTTCCCATAGGGTCCAATGTTAAACTATCTTCTACGCTGGCGGCCATGTTTTTTGACGGATCAGAAAAATTTTGGCAATCTAAGTAAAGGACCTTCCTTACACCATTCCTGTAAAGTTTGGTTAAATTTGCTTCAGTCATTTCTGAGGAAATAGTCAAAAATGCATTTTTCCCATAGGGTCCAATGTTAAACTATCTTCTGCCATGGCAGCCATGTTTTTTGGCGGATCAAAAAAATTTCAAATCTAAGTAAAGGACCTTCCATACATCATTTCTGTAAAGTTTGGTTAAAATTGCTCTAGCGGTGTCAGAGGAGATAGTCAAAATGTGAAAAGTTTACGGACGGACGGCGGACGCCAAGTGATGGCAAAAGCTCACATGGCCTTTGGCCAGGTGAGCTAAAAATACTGAAGGAAAAGCTCCTATCTGGCTCCTTGCCTTCATCTGTATTTAAACAATATATTATGATATGTATCACGATAGAAATATTTTGATAATAACCATTCCTAAAACTTGAGCACCAAGCAAGTTTCTGTTTAGTGTTCAAAATAACAGCCAGTCAAGACTAGTAACTTTTTGGAAAGGATTGGTCTAAACCAATGGTCTATAAAGTGTAAAAGTCAATTTGTTAGCCAATGAAAACTTACCAAAGCATGTGAAAAGGTTAAAGGTCAGTTTGTTGGCCAATAAAAAATTATCATGAAAATTTACCAGGACATGTGTAAAGGTTAAAGGTCAATTTGATTGTCAATGAAAACTTACCAGGGCATGTGAAAAGGTTAAAGGTAAATTAGTTATTTGTTTGCCAATGAAAACTTACCAGAGCATGTGTAAAGGTTAAAGGTCAATTTGATTGTCAATGAAAACTTACCAGAGCATGTGAAAAGGTTAAAGGTAAATTAGTTATTTGTTTGCCAATGAAAATTTACCAGGGCATGTGTAAAGGTTAAAGGTCAATTTGATTGTCAATGAAAACTTACCAGAGCATGTGAAAAGGTTAAAGGTAAATTAGTTATTTGTTTGCCAATGAAAATTTACCAGGGCATGTGTAAAGGTTAAAGGTCAATTTGATTGTCAATGAAAACTTACCAGGGCATGTGAAAAGATTAAAGGTAAATTAGTTATTTGTTTGCCAATGAAAATTTATCAGGGCATGTGAAAAGGTTAAAGGTAAATTAGTTATTTGTTTGCCAATGAAAATTTACCAGGGCATGTGTAAAGGTTAAAGGTCAATTTGATTGTCAATGAAAACTTACCAGGGCATGTGAAAAGATTAAAGGTAAATTAGTTATTTGTTTGCCAATGAAAATTTACCAGGGCATGTGTAAAGGTTAAAGGTCAATTTGATTGTCAATGAAAACTTACCAGGGCATGTGAAAAGGTTAAAGGTAAATTAGTTATTTGTTTGCCAATGAAAATTTACCAGGGCATGTGTAAAGGTTAAAGGTCAATTTGATTGTCAATGAAAACTTACCAGGGCATGTGAAAAGGTTAAAGGTAAATTAGTTATTTGTTTGTCAATGAAAACTTACCAGGGCATGTGAAAAGGTTAAAGGCAAATTAGTTATTTGTTTGCCAATGAAAACTTACCAGGGCATGTGAAAAGGTTAAAGGTCAATTAGTTATTTGTTTGCCAATGAAAACTTACCAGAGCATGTGTAAAGGTTAAATGTCAATTTGATTGTCAATGAAAACTTACCAGGGCATGTGTAAAGGTTAAAGGTCAATTTGATTGTCAATGAAAACTTACCAGGGCATGTGAAAAGATTAAAGGTCAATTAGTTATTTGTTTGCCAATGAAAATTTACCAGGGCATGTTTAAAGGTTAAAGGTCAATTTGATTGTCAATGAAAACTTACCAGGGCATGTGAAAAGGTTAAAGGTAAATTAGTTATTTGTTTGCCAATGAAAACTTACCAGAGCATGTGTAAAGGTTAAAGGTCAATTTGATTGTCAATGAAAACTTGCCAGGGCATGTGAAAAGATTAAAGGTCAATTAGTTATTTGTTTGCCAATGAAAATTTATCAGGGCATGTGAAAAGGTTAAAGGTAAATTAGTTATTTGTTTGCCAATGAAAATTTACCAGGGCATGTGTAAAGGTTAAAGGTCAATTTGATTGTCAATGAAAACTTACCAGGGCATGTGAAAAGATTAAAGGTAAATTAGTTATTTGTTTGCCAATGAAAATTTACCAGGGCATGTGTAAAGATTAAAGGTCAATTTGATTGTCAATGAAAACTTACCAGGGCATGTGAAAAGGTTAAAGGTAAATTAGTTATTTGTTTGCCAATGAAAATTTACCAGGGCATGTGTAAAGGTTAAAGGTCAATTTGATTGTCAATGAAAACTTACCAGGGCATGTGAAAAGGTTAAAGGTAAATTAGTTATTTGTTTGTCAATGAAAACTTACCAGGGCATGTGAAAAGGTTAAAGGCAAATTAGTTATTTGTTTGCCAATGAAAACTTACCAGGGCATGTGAAAAGGTTAAAGGTCAATTAGTTATTTGTTTGCCAATGAAAACTTACCAGAGCATGTGTAAAGGTTAAATGTCAATTTGATTGTCAATGAAAACTTACCAGGGCATGTGAAAAGATTAAAGGTCAATTAGTTATTTGTTTGCCAATGAAATTTACCAGGGCATGTGTAAAGGTTAAAGGTCAATTTGTTTGCCAATGAAAACTTACCAGGGCATGTGAAAATAACAATAGTTTCTTGTCTCCGTCTTTCAGGAAATTTGATGCTCGACCACTGGTGATTCCCATCTGTATAAAACCAATACCCATGATACGAGCCAAGTACACATGTACCGATGACAATTTCTGTTTAATCTGTTAAAAGTATGAATCAAATTTAATAATGAACAACATAATATTTTTGGAACTTTTGGAAATGGGGATGTCAAAAATCCAGTAGCCAGATAACATCATCTAGTGTTGTTGTTTTTTTTATTCTAATTGCCATTACATTCATTCCAATTGATTAAAAACTTATAGACTTTGGTTGTCAGTAAATTCTTCAGTGTCAATGAATTAGCTACTGCCTTTTAAAAAGATATCTCTCTTCTTAAAATAAAAACAAATACACGGAAATGAAATAACTGTGATTACAAGTTCAAGTAACTCAAATATGAAATTTTAAATATTTTAATACATTTTTAAATCAGTAAATCACAATTTCCCCCCCAAAAAACCATGAAAACCCCTAGAAAATATGAAAGTATTGACATTAAAGTTAGTGTGGTTCTGGATTTTATTTCAACATGCATTGGAAAAATTACAATTTCAAGTATGACATATTTTAAATATTTCAATTACCTTTACAAAACAGTAAATTACAATTTTTCAAAAAAAAAAAAAAAAGAAAAAAACAAGAAAACCCCCAGAAAATACTAAAAATATTAACATCAAAGTTTCAGTTTGGTTCTGGATTTTATTTTAACATGTATTGGAAAAACTTACTAAAACAATTGCATATTTTGGACTTTAGAATGGGGCCCAACTTCTGGTCTCAATTTATGCAAGTGTCACTGATGGCGGTCCTGATTTAAGTGTCAGATTTTAGAGATAGTACTTGTATACCAAACCTTTGTATACAAACCTGGAATTTACAAGCCACTGTTGGTAAGACAAACGCCAGGAGGCCATTGGTCAAGTTTATCATAAAGTCAATTCTCAGGTGAATATTCCTCTTTATAGAGAACACTTCTGTATAACCTCCCCAATCCTGCTCCGACAAAGCGTAGAAAGCACTTATAATCGCCCACAACACAGCAAAATGACCATCAATGGCTACCATCTACAAGATAAACACCACATATTGTTCAAAGAAATATAATTACAATGTAAATATCCCTTACCAAATTATCAATGTAGAGTATTATCTACACAGGTGCCACAGGTCTGACCCAAGACTTGAAAATGGGTAGTGACTGTTCTTTCGCCAAGCACTCGCATTACAAATCAAAGTCATGGTTCTTTCGGATGGAACTTAAAATAAAGGAGGTCCCATGTCACGGTAGGCTTGGCACGCTAAAAACCCTGCTGTAATGCCATCAGCGCAATGCACAGGCAAAATTTCGACACCTTCCCTATAGCTGGCGACGTCTCGATATAAGTGAAATATTCTTGACTGGGACGTTAAACATCATTACTAACTCTGTATTTTTACAACGTCTATAATGGGAGTATTATGTATGCATGGTTCCCACACTTGACTTGATTAAAAATTCCCCGACAGAATTCCATTTTCCCCGGACATTTAATGCAATTCAAGACAAGAATGCTGCTAGGCAGAGCAAGATATGCTATTTATATTGTTGTCATTAAACTCCAATGATGGCAAAGTACAAAGAGACATACAATATTTAGGTAGTATCATGTTAAAGGGAAGGATTTTAAGTTTGTTATATGTTCTGTTCAATTAAGAAGTGTGGGAGGAGTAGGCCAGATAAGAAAAAACCATAATTAAAATTTCAAAGGGATGTAACTCTTGAAAAAGAAATACAAAACACCCTGACTTTTTCCTGATGTGTGGAAACCATGGTATGCTCTTTAGAAGCACACCTTTGGTCGGTTAGAGATGTAAAGATTACAATGGATATTAAATGACTGTCAAGGATAAAGCTTGACAATTTTGAGTTAGGGGTCCAGCTCACTTTTCGAGAGAAATTGCAATAGCAACACATAACAAAATTCTTTATGATGGCCCAGACAAATTTCTGGGGACCATCATGGGCTACTTGGTCCCTGTTAATCTCAATTCTTGACTCACTGTATGTACATATCATATAGACTGACATACCTCTTGTTTCAGTTTAAATGCATCTTTTCCTGGATTCATGAAATAATTCAGATCTAATGGTAAAATGGCAACAAATTCCTAAAAATATAAAAAAAAACCTCAAAATATGATTATCATATTTATTTATATAGTAATTACGGGGCCTGTTGTGTTCAAGAAATTTAACATACATGCATAATGCATTATTTTTTTTTCAATCAAGTCAGTGTTCAAACTATAGGTCATTAACAATTTGATGCCAGGGTGTTAAAAACCATGGGTGTGTCTTTACCACCTAAATGGTCATACAGTCATATCTTGATGTCTAAAATATATATTGTACATGATAAAAATTTAAAGAAAACTACATTTACTCTGCACTAAAAAGCTTTTATTTTAACTAAACAAAAAAAAATCTGGTAATATGTTTTTAAATAAAATTTTGCATAGAAGTTATTTAATAGGTGGGATAGAGTAAAAAGAGGAACGCTATGAAAAAATGTTTATAGTAGTAAACAAAATAGGAATAAATGGTGACTCATTATAAATATAAAACAATGTAGCAATCATGTTTCAAAAGATGCTATGTTTCCTTTAAAAAGGACTATATTTTCACAAATTTTGGAAATTTGGCTACTAATTATTTCAAATTTATGGAAACCTAGAAGATGCCAAAATCTATGGACCAGTGTTTATTCTAGAAGGAGGGGGTTCATGGGGCCATTGATCCCTTATTTGCAAAATGATCTCATTGTTAAGGCCTTTAGAGTCACATTTACAGTGGTTTTCATTAAGGCCAGCAAGGCAACCAAACTTGTCTGTTTCCTTTTTGGATTTGGATCAAGTCTGTTACCTACTTCTACTAAGTTCCAAACTTGTCCGTTTCCTTTTTGGATTTGGATTAAGTCTGTTATCTACTTCTACTAAGTTATCATTTTGTGATTTGCAATATATATTTCTCCATACTGGCTGCTTGTCTTCTCTTTCAAAATTTACTAAAAGGACTGTATTTAATATTACACGAATGCAAAAATTTAAATACTGATGTTATAACAACAAATACATGTACATGTATAATTGTGTATAATACGCTATAGTACAGGAAGGAGATATTTCAAACTGACCCCTTCCGAAAGATCCTCGAATGAACACTGATGGACATAATTTATGTTTCTATACAAACCAAAGTCATGGCCCACAGAAGACTGGACTTCACAGTTCTATCCCCACTATTCTGTAATAGGAAGTATGTCACACCCTGTGTAATCGCCATGACACCCATACAACAAAGTTCATACTTGTGTAGAGTGTCAACATCACCCTCAGCCTGAGAACATAAAAACAACAACAGAGTTAGTAATAGTGTCACACCCTGTGTAATCGCCATGACACCCATACAGCAAAGTTCATACTTCTGTAGAGTGTCAACATCTCCCTCAGCCTGAGAAAATAAAAACAACAAAAGTGTTAATATTTGTGTGAGATTTCCAAGGCATGAAATCTCAAGATAACTGGGGAGGAATGTAGTGGGACTGAGCTAGTTGTGGTATTGTAGTGTTGTATGTAGTAAATATATTGAAGTGATTTACTGCCAGACTTTCTGCTCTGGATTGTTTAGCCTTGTGGTAGAATGCTCGCTTTTCACCCCAGAGGGTCGTGTTTGATCCTCAGCAGGGGCACTCCGTGAGGAAGTTTTTTTTTTGCAGATGTTTTCTTCCTCCTTTTACACATATAATATAGTGCTTTACAGGAAAGATATTTTAAAATGACACCTCCCAAAAATCATCGAATGAACACCGATGGACATAATTAATGTTTCTATACAAACCAAAGTCATGGCCCACAGAAGACTGGACTTCACAATTTTATCCCCACTATTTTGTAATAGGAGGTATGTCACACCCTGTGTAATCGCCATGACGACCATACAACAAAGTTCATACTTCTATAGAGTGTCAACATCACCATCACCAATGTAACAGGAGGAAGGAAACACCAGAAAAAAAACACTTCCTCACCGAGTGCCCCGGCTGAGGATTGAACCCGGCCCTCCCGGGTGAAAAGCGAGTGTTCTACCAAAAGGCTAAAAGATCCGGACCAGAAAGTCTGGCAGTAAATCCCTCTATTATATCTACAACATGTATAAACAACACAACAATACCACGACTAGCTCAGTCCCGCTACATTCCTCCCCTGTTATCTCGAGATTTCCCACCTTGGAAATCTCACACACACCCCCTCCGTGGGTTTTTTGTTGGGCGCCAATGACAAATGAAATGGAATTTTTTAGCATTGTGATAGTTTTTTTCCCTGGAATTCCAGTGTCATCTGTACCAAATTTTACTGAAGATTTGTAAAATTATTCTGGAATTCTAGTGTCATCCATCATATAGATAGTTCCCATGTGATGTCACACTGTCCACTTTACAGGTAAAGTAGCGGCCATTTTGGTAGGCATTAGAAATTGAGTCTTATTTAATTCTTTCTGAAATAGGGTGTATAAGATTTATTGTCACATCGTTGTTATGGGGACAAAAATCTTATAAAATATACCAAATCAAAGCAAAAACATTTGTGATTTCATAAATTCAGAAACTTTATTGATATCCTGATTACTCTTTGAAAAACAGTAACTTAAAAATTTACAAATTTGGTTAAAATTGATAGATCAATAATATAGACTGCCTTACAAAATGGCGACCACTATACTGAAAAATTCGTCTGCTAGAGGTCCATCAGAACTATCTTATATACCAAATTTTACTGGCATTTCAAACATATTTCTACACTTTTCTGGAATAATTTCCAGTATCATCCATACCAAATTTTACTGGAATTCCAAAGAGGTTTGTAAAACATTTTCTGGAATTCCAGAGGGTTTTGGTTGTAAATTTCTCTGGAGTTCTGATGCCATCTAGGGTTGGGGTGGTTCTGGAGTAAATCTGGAAATACAGCCCAATTTGTGACAAGCAAAAAGTTGGCCCTGCACTGCATAAATGAGAAAATCTGATTGAATCTGTAAATAATTTATTAACCAAATCTGTTACTTAATCTGACCTAATTTTTAAAGTTATTACTTAAACTTACAAACTGTTTCCCCCACCATTGAGGGAATACCACTATAGAGATACCCTGAACGATCATCAGCAAGCAGTTCCCCTGTAGCCAGAAATCAGCTCCCCAAGGTGCCAACAAAAGCAGGGTTACTAGTCCAAAGACAATCCATAAGTGGTTGTCTCCGCCTAACTGTAGGTGTTCCTTGACTGCTTGGAACGCTGTCGTACCAACATCTTTTATGTATTCCATCTTTACAATCAACAAATTATAGCGCCAATACTTTGTTGTTTTTTTTCTTTTTGAAAACTGTAAAAAGCGACCTCTGTCTAACGCTAAAACATCGGAGTCGAAAAAACGATTAGAAAGAACAGAATCATAAGTAAAGCGTCAACTTAACTGAGATGGTTCAGCAGGTGCGCGTTCTAATTTCTAAACTAAAACTAAAACGGAGCCCGGATCAATCACGTATTGATTTGCAATTTTAATGTATCGGTAAAAGATATTTAAAAAATTGTTTTATTCGATTCTGACAGATTATATGCATTCTTATAATTATGTGAAGGTATATGTTCTTGATTACTATGCCAAAATTTCAGGAAGGCAAGTTATTTCTACGTGTGCCGAGTTAATGAATGTAACCACCCAAAATATGTGAATTGTCTCCCTTTGTATATAAAATCTGTAACTGTGTTAAGAACGTCTTTCTTTGTCTTTCTGTCAGTATTTGTATACTATGCTTTTTTGTTGTATGGTTATAGCATGTTATGTGTCAATAAAAATAATAAAAACTTGAATAATTATGTAAAGGTTGTTCCGATGATAATTAATGGAAAAAATCCTCCCGGCCAAAGATCATCCATATTTGCTAAAAGTACAAAGCAATTTCTAGTGTACAAACGATATCTTGTGTAGAACCTTACTGAGTATAAAATTAAGTGTTCATGGCAAATTCTTTGAAATAACAGTGATTTCATCGACATTTTAAAAACTCCGCCTGAGACAAGCTTATGTTTTGCTGAGAGGGCTTAACAAAAAGATCAAATTACTTTGTTTTGGAATTGTGATGTGGACATGGATTGGTATGTTTGTTCAAGTTGATTACTATCAGTTGATTATACCAATTAGTAAAAGACAATTTCGAAGTAATACAAAATATTATATATGAAAATCCGTGAGTAACAAGTGACTTTAAATCTGCTGAAAAATCGACAGCACCTGGTTAATGCATTTTATTGTTGGGAAGTAAAACGTAAAAGATTAAAAATATCAAAGAATGTTATGTATCAATAACGATGCATGTTCATTAATATATTACCTGTATTTGACAGTCACGTGAGCAGACCCGACCCCCGGGAGGATGATCACAGTTGGGAAAGGAGGACACGGTGTCCATATTTTCGTCGAGTGTGGCCAGTGGAGACTTCGGGCATGTTTCCCAGAGAACTTTTGAAATGGAACATAAAATCCCGCAATTTTATGCAATCTAAGCAAGTGAGACACGCATGCATAATATCACGGAAGAAATAAGGGGTGTGTCGTCGGACCCCCTGAACCTTTCTCCTGGTCGCGACTGTTAGAGTTGGCCATACCCTCAATATATTCGGTCAAGATCAAAGCAGTATGAAACCCAGACTGACCAATCAAACTTATTTATTTGTCCAGATTGGTACACTTTTAGTGCGCAAGATTGCCATTTAGGTACTTTTGTATCGTTAAGTGTTTGATTTTGGTACAATTTCCATACCAAAAAAGCCCAAAATTTCAGTACTTTTAATTAAAAAAAAAAATAAATCCGTCGAATTGGTCAACCTGCATCATGACAGAACAGAAGCGTGCAGCTCTTTGATCATGTTAATGAAAGCAACATTACTAAAATAAATTAAGCAGACTGGTTGGATTTTAACTTATTAGATTAACATCTTTAATCAAACAGGAGGCGATAAAGGGTCTTTCAACTTGTTCACACATATCTAGGACTATTAAAAATCCAGACAGCATAATGTTCAACTTTCGACAGGCCTGTATTGTACCTACAGTTTACATGAACTGGTGTGAAGCTAGCCCGCAATTCTAGCCCGCAATTTTTTTAGATATCATCAAGCGGGAAATTCGATTTTATTTAAATACGGTTAATCCTAACATCATTCCATTTATTAATATTTGATATTTAGGGCGACCTGGTATTGCACACAACTTTTTATAAAGACCACCTGTATACTAAGACCATAGGAACCGTGATTCTAAGTGTGATTACGAAATTACGCATAGGGCGTAAAATGCGTTTCCCCATCTAGGGCTTTTAACCACTTGTAGATCTATCAAATTGCAACATTTGGTGAAAATTTCAAGAACCCTAGAGGGGTAGAACGGGTCTTACGAGAGCTCAGAAGGACCATACCCCCCTTTTGATATGTGATTTCGTAAGGACCTGCTACGTTTGAAGAGGCGTACACAGAGAAAATGCGTTTCCCCATCTAGGGCTTTTAACCACGGATAGATCTATCCAATTGCAACATTTGGTGAAAATTTCAAGAATCCTAGAGGGGTAGAACGGGTCTTGCGAGAGCTCAGAAGGACCATACCCCCTTTTGATATGTGATATCGTAAGGACCTGCTACGTTTGAAGTGGCGTACACAGAGAAAATGCGTTTCCCCATCTAGGGCTTTTAACCATGGGTAGATCTATCCAATTGCAACATTTGATGAAAATTTCAAGAACCCTAAAGGGGTAGAACGGGTCTTACGAGAGCTCAGAAGGACCATACCCCCCTTTTGATATGTGATATCGTAAGGACCTGCTACGTTTGAAGTGGCGTACACAGAGAAAATGCGTTTCCCCATCTAGGGCTTTTAACCACGGGTAGATCTATCCAATTGCAACATTTGGTGAAAATTTCAAGAACCCTAAAGGGGTAGAACCGGTCTTGCGAGAGCTCAGAAGGACCATACCCCCCTTTTGATATGTGATATCGTAAGGACCTGCTACGTTTGAAGTGGCGTACACAGAGAAAAATTACTTTCCCCATCTAGGGCTTTTAATCACGGGTAGATCTATCCAATTGCAACATTTGGTAAAAATTTCAAGAACCCTAGAGGGGTAGAACGAGTCTTACGAGAGCTCAGAAGGACCATACCCCCTTTTGATATGTGATATCGTAAGGACCTGCTACGTTTGAAGTGGCGTACACAGAGAAAAATTACTTTCCCCATTTAGAGCTTTTAATCACGAGTAGATCTATCCAATTGCAACATTTGGTAAAAATTTCAAGAACCCTAGAGGGGTAGAACGAGTCTTACGAGAGCTCAGAAGGACCATACCCCCCTTTTGATATGTGATATCGTAAGGACCTGCTACGTTTGAAGTGGCGTACACAGAGAAAATGCGTTTCCCCATCTAGGGCTTTTAACCACGGGTAGATCTATCCAATTGCAACATTTGGTGAAAATTTAAGAACCCTAGAGGGGTAGAACGGGTCTTACGAGAGCTCAGAAAGACCATACCCCCTTTTGATATGTGATTTCGTAAGGACCTGCTACGTTTGAAGAGGCGTACACAGAGAAAATGCGTTTTCCCATCTAGGCTTTTAACCACGGATAGATCTATCCAATTGCAACATTTGGTGAAAATTTCAAGAACCCTAGAGGGGTAGAACGGGTCTTGCGAGAGCTCAGAAGGACCATACCCCCCTTTTGATATGTGATATCGTAAGGACCTGCTACGTTTGAAGTAGCGTACACAGAGAAAAATTACTTTCCCCATCTAGGGCTTTTAATCACGGGTAGATCTATCCAATTGCAACATTTGGTGAAAATTTCAAGAACCCTAGAGGGGTAGAACGAGTCTTACGAGAGCCGAAAAGGAGCATACCCCCCTTTTGATATGTGATATCGTAAGGACCTGCTACGTTTGAAGTGGCGTACACAGAGAAAATGCGTTTCCCCATCTAGGGCTTTTAACCACGGGTAGATCTATCCAATTGCAACATTTGGTGAAAATTTTAAGAACCCTAGAGGGGTAGAACGGGTCTTACGAGAGCTCAGAAAGACCATACCCCCTTTTGATATGTGATTTCGTAAGGACCTGCTACGTTTGAAGAGGCGTACACAGAGAAAATGCGTTTTCCCATCTAGGGCTTTTAACCACGGATAGATCTATCCAATTGCAACATTTGGTGAAAATTTCAAGAACCCTAGAGGGGTAGAACGGGTCTTGCGAGAGCTCAGAAGGACCATACCCCCCTTTTGATATGTGATATCGTAAGGACCTGCTACGTTTGAAGTAGCGTACACAGAGAAAAATTACTTTCCCCATCTAAGGCTTTTAATCACGGGTAGATCTATCCAATTGCAACATTTGGTGAAAATTTCAAGAACCCTAGAGGGGTAGAACGAGTCTTACGAGAGCCGAAAAGGACCATACCCCCCTTTTGATATGTGATATCGTAAGGACCTGCTACGTTTGAAGTGGCGTACACAGAGAAAAAAATTACTTTCCCCATCTAGGGATTTTAATCACGGGTAGATCTATCCAATAGCAACATTTGGTTTTCAAGAACCCTAGAGGCGAAGAACGGGACTAACAAGAGCTCGGAATTACTATGATAACTAGTTTTCTGTTTTTAATTACATGGAATGTTGGAAATCATATTTCCAACATTTATTACAAAATGTAACAAGTTGAAAAACTAAATACAATGTTTATTTATTTTAACCATAAAATAAAAATTATAGTGTCGATGTAAGAAGAAACTGCATAATTATGCACCAGGTGTACCTTTTCAAACGCATTATGGCACATATAAAAAGTTTACAGAACTAATCAAAGTACTGAAAGTGCTCTATGTATTAGGTTGACTATGAGTTCTAAACGGCAAATACAACATCACCATTTACTTATTCTGTAACCATAATTATAATAAAACAACTAATATAAAACATGTTTATTTAAGCGATAGATACATATACTCATAATCGTCTGTTAAAATGATATGAATTTAACGTTTCCAAGTACGTTTAAACAATTTTAAGTGTAGAAATGTTGTCCGTTTATTTTAAATGTGGTTTTATGGAATTAATTTTGTAAGTTAAATTTTTATTTGGTAAATAATTAATATGAGAGTAAATTCTAAAACCGTAATTTATATGCAAAATCTGATGTTTTAAATTTCATTGATAAGTGTCTATTCTGTCAAGATGTTAGGACAATGACGTCAATGATAGGTTAAATCTGGGTGTTGGATGTACACAAACGACTCCAGGATTATTTTCACAACAATATTACACCATATGAACTATACCTATAGTGGGTTACTATATACATGTATATATATAACTATGTTATTTAATGATGTATGACAGATTTCAAATAAATTCATTGAGAAGATTTAATTGTTTTTTACCCCTAAATCATTCAGCCGCACCGTATGAGGAAACACATAATTAAAAGTATGTGGTGTAATGTTAAATTCTCAATGTATTAATATTTCAAAACTAAACCGAGTGACGAATGCATTTTCTCATTTTGGCACTGTATCTTTAAAACAGTCATTGCAAAACAATAATATGTAATAGTCTGGCTGACAACTCTATTTTTATGCTTAAATTTACATTTGATGATTTTTTTGTCAATGGTCAATTACTGACAATTCATTCTGAAATTTTTGCTTGGGATACATATAGTGGTTTTAGAGTGGATTCCAATCCAGATGTTACGATGTTAAGTCATTTTGGTGTCAAAGGTTCACATAAGTGTAATTCTAACGATCATTTCATTCGAATACCTAGATAAAACAAGCAATATGAGTACCGGAAATAAGGAAATTGTGGTTGTAGTTTAACATTTTGTTTATATAACACCCGCTTTGAAAGTGCCAAAATCACATATATTTTAAAAAGAACTGTCAATATTAAGCGTTAACGTGTACATGTAACTGAATACTGATGTCTTGAATACAATGCTTTTGTCTAACGTATATCCTAATTTCTCAATGACACTTTTTCACAACCATTAGAGTCTAATTATAATTCAGAGAAAGAACAGATTTAACATTAAATCTCAATTGGGTAAAAGTTGCAAAACATTTCAAATAAATAAATCTTAATACTAGTGTAATTGTTCTGCAAACAACTAGACGCGCACTTGTTTGAATTACTGGGTACACCTTTAATAACTAAATAACTGACTGACGAATTACGGTACATCACTTTTGATGTTTCTGATGATGTTTATTATGTAACGTAAACTACAGACGAGTTTTTGTAAGATAAATAATTGAATGACATATTCCACTGAACAAACTCGAAAAGTAATCGCACATTAATTACACTACATATTTTTATAGTTTAATTACTAAGGCGACATTTTGTTCTATCTAGTGTTTAATTAATAAAGATAATTAAAATGATTTCAGATTGTATAAAGAATATCGTTATTTCAATGAAACCGGATGACTTACTTTTGTATTCCGTTTTATAATAAGACACCTTGTTCAGTTAGTATCAAAACTAAAAAACATTATTTAGCGAGTATCAAAATCAAACACCTTATTCAGTGAGTATAAAAACACCGTATTCAGAGATTGACAAAATAAAAACACACTAGCGAGTGTAAAAACCCTTATACAGTGCTCTAAATATTTTTATTTCTCTGTATATGTTACAGAACAGAATTAAAAGGCATTAACAAAAACAATTTATACACACATCTATTATTATAACAACTTATAAATCCCACAATCTTTTAAGGTATATCCATACCATGGTGACGTCGTCGTTTTGTGCGTAAGGACAAACTCTCCGATTTTACGTCTTTCTACCTATGACGTCACGAATAAATGGTGTTCGGCACCTACCGAATTATGGCGGGACGCTCTAATGCGTATCATTTAGAATAATTATCTGCATTCACAAAAGCTTATAATTCACAACACCAATGTTGTGTATTATTTTTAAAGAACAAAATGTATAATTTAACGGAAATAAGGAAGATCTACACTTTTGAGGGCGCAAATCTAAATATTTGAAAGATTTGAGAACGTCGTTTAAAATTTGAGGTACTGTGTTTTATATCGCTGCTTTATGTGACTTTTTTGGGAGAAGGGTTATTCAAATAAAAATAGTACGACGCAAACGCACGGTTGTTCAATAAACATACTTCATAATAATTTTTCTCAGTGTCAAATTTTGACTATGCTCTTGTATTTGCTTTTCATTTCAGCGGCCTAGAATCAAGAACCCTTCATCAATGTATACGACTCCTCTTTCCAATTTAATTCGTTGGTATTGGTAAGGGTTGCTAGGGGTACAGATAATATGGTATTTCAAATTCGTTTTGTTTTGCAAAGCCAAATAGCTCATTATCACTGTTTTTGCTTATTTGTTAACACCAAACGAAAAACATTGAGTTTAAAATTGTATCCTAGGACATTAATGGTGAGTTCTTATGTAAGGAATAAGGTTTCTAATCTTGGTTTTGATTTTAATGCAATTTTATGAAAAAAGTAGCTTGACTACCCCTATTTTTTCTAAACTTATATATTCATGCGCAACACATGTTAAAATCAGCGATCGTATTTTTTATAAAACATCAAAATAACGAAAGGGTGTTACTTTTAGTTTTCCGAAATTTTAATGTTCTTTCTTGATAGGCGGCGCAGTAGAAAAATACCGCATGTCCGGAAGTAAAATCAATTAGTCCAAATTATCTTTATGACATAATGTTAAATTTAAATGCAAGACTCTTTTGGATTCTAAGCATGGCAAAAAGTATTAAAGCTTATTATTTTTGACCATTTATGTCGTGAAAATGTCCACCAGATGGCGCTTCAGAATTTTCTTAAGTATTCTGAATACCTACCTTGAAATTTTGGCATGTTGAGTGGTTAATGCCCATGTACAACATATTAAAATTTCAAAATATGTTTTCAATGTATGGGCCTACCTCAACATGTTCCCAGTTTATTCTAATTTTGTGTGCCCTTGTCGTGGAATACTGATATATGGAATACATTTCGATCTGTTTGTAGAGACACATCTTTTCTATTGCAATATTGTATTGGGGAAATGTATTGGACATTCTACATATATGGATATACTATTTAATTATTAAAATGCATAAATGAAAAATGCCAAAAATGATTACTTTGTGCTTCTTTCCAAATAAACATTATTTACTTCATTTTCTATAATCACGTGGGATTTGATTTTTATCTTGATCGAAAAATATGTTTAATATATTTTTTACATACTGACATTCTAAAAATAAATGTTGTTCAGTTTCTTTAACTTTCCAACAAAAACTGCATAGTTCAGTTTCAAGAAGCTTGCATTTCATTGTTCGGCTGCTTATAAAATTAATATTGTGTTTAATTTTATACTGGAAATCTTGATTTTTTGTTTCATCGGTGACAAGAAAACATAATTAATCAACACATCCAATCTCTTATTTTTGTGCAAAATTTCTAATTTCTTTTAGATATATATGTAAAACATTTTGGAAACTATTTTCCTTTATTTCAATTTAGTTATAAAACTATTTCTGACTTCTCTAAGCGGATTTTCTTGTAGCTGGATTGCACTTTTCCAGATTTCCGGAATTGTATCAATCAAGGTGTAATAATTTAGATTATTAATATTAAAATCAAACTTAGCTGTAAACTCATTATAAGACATAATATTTCCTTCATCATTTGTTAAAACCTTTATAAAATTAATATTTTCTTTTGCCCACATTTTCCAAAAGTTTTATTTGTTTTAATGTTAGGATTTTACCAGAGATATTGTGACATTACGTCATTTGTGTTTGTGATGTAATTATTTGGTAAATTGGCCCATGCAGTGATCACCGATCACCAGAATTTATTAATCAACGGTGTGATTGAAGCAAACCCATCTTTAAAAACATTAGCACCCTCGAACTCTTCGAGATCATCCAGAAGCAGACATTTCCATGGTAAAATGGCAGAGCGGATTTTCTGCACCCATGAAATCTTTTGACAAAAGAACTTGATATGGGATACCTTTAAACTACCTTCATCATAATTCAAAAAACCAATACACCTCGTTTTATTTTATTCAATTTGATGTTCCATATGAAAGAGAACATCAATCTATTTATTTCATTTATTATGTCGTTTGGAAGATCTGGCACTTAAGAATGACAAATCATTCAGAACAGAAGCTTCTTAAAGGACTCAAGTTAATCTGTATAATTTTCTGGGTAAAAATCTATATCTCCCAAATTATATTTTATACCCAAAAGTTTGAAATTTCCTTTTCAATTCCATTCTATTTTTCTGTCAGTTCTAAGTTTATCACCACAACCCCGTTTACCCCATCTAAATAACTTGTTTTTATCGAAAATAGCTTTTAAACCGGAACAGACAGAGAAGTAATCTACTCAATTTAATGCTTTAAAACAATTTATTTATTGAATCACCGAAACCATATAGGACTGTTTTAATTCGTTTAGCAAACACAGTTGATGCAATTTTATAGTCTACATTTAAAAAGATATAGGGCCCTAATGTTGTAGAAAATGTTTTGGTTTTCTTTTTTAGGCGAACAAGTTATATCTTCCTGCCTTAAAGTTATTGACACGAAAAGTTATCAACCACATTTTGAGATAAACACCAAAACATCATTACACCAATTTTTACAGATTAGTACATACAAAATGCACGAGTGGTCTTACTAAGCGCCTATTTTGGCTGATTTCTAGTGCTGAAAAACTGAGACAGTTTAAGGAATCATTACATATCATTATCAATGTTAATATATTTGTCAAAACACAAGTACATGATCATAATGATATTGTTATGTCTGTAAGAAAATGAACAATTCCAACAATTTCAATTTCAAACATAAATTTTCTTTTGGAAAGTAGTAAGGAAAAAGTTGCTTTAGAACTGTCAAAACCTCCAAGAATCGAGAAAAAGTGAAAAAGAATAATAGCTTTCAGCATTGCATCATATCATAAATATGAAGTTATCATAACAAACATACCAATCCATGTCTAAACCAAAATCCCAAAGCATTATAAAAACAAATATTACTAATATATATTTTAATATCATCAAGATTGTTAAACAATATATGCCATCAACACTGAAAATAAAATATTTAACTCATCCACTATACTTTGGTCTACCTCAAGTGCAAATTCTGGTCGATTTCGTTTGATACATATATATACTTCTAAAACTTAGTTTTATATTATTTTGAGGTAATTACTCATAAATATGCCGAATTTTCTAGTATTAGAAAGTTTATATGTATATTTCATGATATAATTCACTCATTTGACCTTTGACCTTTTTATGATCTTCAGTACCAAACCCTAGTGATGATCTACACATTTCAAGAAATTATTTAAACATGAATGGCAGCCATTAAGGAAACTAACATCAAAAGAAGGTATAATAGTTCCTTATTTATTTATTCCTCGTTTTTGTCCTATCATCTATATACTTTTTAATAAAAAAGCGGATTTTGCCTTTAAACTACTGGTGATTCCCGTCCAAATCTCGGGATTTTATACTCAGTGGTGCCGATATGTATTTATCTGGTCTTGTTTGTCTGTTGAATCATTTATTGTTTTACATTCTTATTTGCATAGGATATTAAAAATGTTTTCAATTGCAAATTTTTCTCTTTTATATTACTACGTTAAAAAGTGTATAAGTGTTCGCTATGTCCATTTTGATAATCAGAGTAATCCAATTGTCACAAAATCAACAGCATCTTAGCACTAAATATTACTTAAACGCCATTGAAAACATCACATTCATATCGATTAAACATATGTCCTTAGTAATATTATTATCTGATGAAAATATTTATTTTACTTCTGTTTTATTGTAACATTCAGAACATAACATATATTAATATTTTATATATAGCTAAAAGCTAAATCTCTACCTAGAGTACTCTCAGTACTTTGATTAATTTCTATATACATGTATATGATGTTTTGCAGACTGGCATAGTAAACTTGGTGGATATGATCTTTTCTTACATCTTCACAAATTTATGTTTCAAAAATTAATTATTCTACATGTATTTGGACAAGATTTTGGCAATATTTATCTTAAAATTTTGTTTATTTAACGTCATGCAGTTTTAAAAACAATCATCACTATACAATATGTTCTATTTATCTCAAAATTATTGCAAATAAAAGTTATATGTTTTTTGCAAGATAAGGGCACATTATGTCCAGGATATAATTAATTTTTTTTCCATTCAGTGACCTTTGACCTCATTTTTTGCAATGCGTCATCCACCCTGGCGTCTATCATATGCTTATTTGCAAACTCGACTAAATTCCATTAGCTTACTTCTTTTGAATTTACCAAAAAGCTTCGAAGTCTCGGCTTTTCCAAAATAAATAAATAAATAATAATAAATAAATAAATAAATAATAATAAATAAATAAATAATACTATACAAACGAAATCAATATCTTAGTCATGGAATTACACATGACCAAAAATGTCTATTTAAAATTACAAAAATTAAAATCTAAATTAAAATCGGCTTCAAATATATTCATAATTATAACTCATAAAGATATAAAACTCTATTATGATTATGAAGACCATTGCAACAAATATAGTCCAGATTTAGCATTTTCAGGATTAATTTTCAAATGAGGTCAGTACCTTGGCTTTTAAACTTGATCAATGGTAAAAGAGCAGTGTAAGTAAAAACTCAAAATTGAAATGTAACAAATATAGAGGAAAAAGCTCACAATTTCAAAACTAATTCAGAGCTTTAACATTTACTCCGTTTTGAATGCCATGCTATGAAAACATGAAAACTAAAAATGGCCTAAGCTCACATAAAGTTTTAAAAGTTTATCAACAATACAGTTTTTATTGTCGAGTTCGACTTTGTCTTCGTGTTGAAAATCATTGCTTCTAAACATAAAAAAGTTATAGACAAATGTATATCAAATATGTAAAATCAAACAAAACACGGAATAAATGAATTAAGTCATGATCTTGACCCTTCACTCTGAACAAATTACAAGTTTCAGATCCTTAAAACGTCAAATATCGCATCATCTGAATGACCAAAGGTCATATGATTTTTTGTGAAAAAAGATGAAAAAGAAACGTAACAAGAAAATTCAGTGAATTAGTATTCCTTGGAATACTATTTTAAGGGAATATTTCACTAATACATTCTTTACATAAGTTGCTTATTTCTCATGAATAGCTTTGAAATTTACTCCATACAAAGACTCCATAGAGAGTCCTCAAAAAGTGTAGGCTAAGAATATTGGCAAACCAACGTTGGGTTTTTAATATGATTATATTTCCGTGCGCTCCAGTTTTAGGTAATTCCGTGCAAGGGACCCAAATAGTGCGTAACACAATATGCGGCCATGTGCTTCGTTCAAAGATTTTTTTAAAAAAAAAAAAATTACAAATGTATGGAAACAGAGCCATGATATTTTCATTTAGAAAGGCAATTACGTTTGGAATACGGTGATATGATATTCGCGTAGTAATATGATTACCTAACAAGCCTAAAGACCGAGGGCTTATTTTACTCCATGTACGCCACTTCAGGTATCATACAACAGTTTCGTATTTTCGTCCACGGTCTAAACTTCAAAAATAATCAAGAAAATTGCCATAGCAACGACTTGTTGCCCTAACAACCGGAAAATGATGATTAAATCAAAAACATTAGAAAGGAAGATGCAGCGAAACGTACTTGAACATATAACTAGCGGTAAATTGTGTTGTGTGTGTACGAATCTACGGCCAGCTCATGATGGTCTCATGCGACATGTTAATAGTGCTATTTTGTACCTTTGACGGAACGTCATTTATCTCGAAAACGATCTGTTAAGGGTTGTTATTTTTCCCCATATTTGTAGTATTTTAAACGAGCTTTTTAAACACCAAAAAATTGGACCTTATTTATATGTAGGGTTCCAAAATATAGCAGGTCCTTACGAAATCACATATCAAAAGGGGGGTATGGTCCTTCTGAGCTCTCGTAAGACCCGTTCTACCCCTCTAGGGTTCTTGAAATTTTCACCAAATGTTGCAATTGGATAGATCTACCCGTGGTTAAAAGGCCTAGATGGGGAAACGCATTTTCTCTGTGTACGCTACTTCAAACGTAGCAGGTCCTTACGAAATCACATATCAAAAGGGGGGTATGGTCCTTCTGAGCTCTCGTAAGACCCGTTCTACCCCTCTAGGGTTCTTGAAATTTTCACCAAATGTTGCAATTGGATAGATCTACCCGTGGTTAAAAGGCCTAGATGGGGAAACGCATTTTCTCTGTGTACGCTACTTCAAACGTAGCAGGTCCTTACGAAATCACATATCAAAAGGGGGGTATGGTCCTTCTGAGCTCTCGTAAGACCCGTTCTACCCCTCTAGGGTTCTTGAAATTTTCACCAAATGTTGCAATTGGATAGATCTACCCGTGGTTAAAAGGCCTAGATGGGGAAACGCATTTTCTCTGTGTACGCTACTTCAAACGTAGCAGGTCCTTACGAAATCACATATCAAAAGGGGGTATGGTCTTTCTGAGCTCTCGTAAGACCCGTTCTACCCCTCTAGGGTTCTTGAAATTTTCACCAAATGTTGCAATTGGATAGATCTACCCGTGGTTAAAAGGCCTAGATGGGGAAACGCATTTTACGCCCTATGCGTAATTTAGTTATCACACTTAGAATCACGGTTCCTGTGGTCTTAATATACAGGTGGTCTTTATAAAAAGTTGTGTGCAATACCAGGTCGCCCTAAATATCAAATATTAATAAATGGAATGATGTTAGGATTAACCGTATTTAAATAAAATCGAATTTCCCGCTTGATGATATCTAAAAAAATTGCGGGCTAGAATTGCGGGCTAGCTTCACACCAGTTTTACATGATACGAGCTACACGGATGTGGCTAGCTAAACATGGGGCGTTTACCCTTCTGGACTACCCGACCTCACTTCCCTGGTCAATGTTCATGTGTTCTTATAACCTTATTTCCCAGTTTCAAAGTTTATACTTTGCTTTTGGGAATGTGATTTGGACATGCGTGAATATGCTTGTTGAATTGAGAGTATTTTAAGAGGTCACGTGTTGACAAGTTTCCATCCCAGAACATCCGACCTCACTCTCCTGGTTAAAGTTTACGTGTTTAACTTAATTTGCCAGTTTCAAAATTTTAACTTTGCTTTTGGATTTTGATTTGGACACGGAATGGCTGGTTGTAAGGAAATTGGGAGTTTAAGGGGCCATATGTTGACTAGGTCACCGACACTGATAAATTGTCTATGCGAGTTTATTTCCTTCTGTAGATTATTTTGCATTTGGAAAGCAGCTGGCGGTTATTTCCAATCAACATGACGTCATACACCCCACTTCCTTCCCAATGGTAGACCGATTGAATTTTTTTCGATTAAATGGATAATACTCTTTGTCTACAATTAACCTTTCAGATTATTTCTCAAAGTTACAGTACAGGGTTGTCGAAAATTTAACATTGCTAATGAATAATTACGGAATGCACAGTTTACATCGACCACTCGTTAACTCTATCTTGGCAGCTGCTCGTCAGTTGTTTTCCATCTCTCGGTAGCTTTTTAAAAACCACTAACTACTCAGTTCTCGACCAAACAACAGCCGAACTTCGATTCCTTCTTTGTGTTAAACTTTTTACAGGTCTGTATACCGTATACACATTCGAATGGTAGTCAACATGCTATTATATTTATGCCTGTGGGAAAATAAAGTGCAACCATACATGGCTACTATTTATTGTTTAAAGGAAGTTCAGAAACAATAGGGTAAATCGTGTCATATGTGACCGACGTCATTTTCTGATTTCCGGGTACAAGAAATGTGATTAGAAAACCGAGTTCAATGACGTCATCGAACCAGTTGTCTTTTAGAGTGACCGACGGTAATGGTAACGTTTGTTTTGTAACGTGTTAACGTCAAATCGAGGGATCATTAAGACGCCCTGCACAGTTCCATGTTCCCTTGATTATATAAGTGACGGATGTATCTAACTAAGGTGGTGTTTACCCTTCCGGAGCACCCGGCCTCACTGTCCTGGTGGAAGTTCACGTGTTTAACATAATTTTGCCAGTTTAAAAGTGTTTACTTTGCTTTGGGGATATGATTTAGGCATGGTTTTAATTTGTATGTTTGTTGTTGATGATTATGTCCGGATACAAAATCCAAGGATTTATCCGAGATTTGTAGATTTCGGGAGTTGTTTTAAAATCAATGGTCTCATATGCGGGTTTCTTCTAACCAGCTGATCCAGCTTGTGATGAAAGAGTCTTGCATTGAACACCAGTTTTAGGTTCCCAAAGATGATCAACATTTTCCAATTGCATTCGGTATAAATTTTCTTCCATTCCATTTGCTATAACTGAGTTTATATTGATACCCGTAAGTTTTGTTTCAAAATAATTAGAAATCATGTTGCCACAAGAGCGCCCAGAGTGATACATAGGATCAAATTATTTCAGACTTTTGTGAAGTTATTTTTAGGCTTCAACGTTATAAGACAAAACATGGTTAATTGTCCCTCGTTCTTCGTGATCAGCATCGATCCAGTTTTCACTTTTTCAAGACATATATGACTTGCTACATGTGATTTTTTTCTATGACTGATGTCTTGACATACCGAATAGAACAAGTTCTATTTCTGACAAGTATTATGTGTCCTTAAAATGACACACGACTCCAATATACCTTGGCTGTTTTGCCATATATGTCTTGAAATACAGAGAAAACTTGGCTTCAGTGATCTCATATGGTGACCAGACCAGGGTACAGTCGTTCAAAACTTCATCACCTTAATCAAATAGTAAGTAAAAATTCAAAATGTTATTAAAATAATTTTTTTTTTTACTTTTAAGTTCTTCTATTTGATAATAAGCACTGAGCACATTCAATATTAAACAGAAATTTCAGAAATCTTTGCTAAAACACAAAATACAATTTTTGGCTAACCAATTGGTTAAGCCAACAGAGCTTTGAACAACCGGAATCTGGTCAATTCTGATGCTACTATTGAGGGAATTTTCCTTTTAAGTATTGAGGCATTTATAGAGATAAAACTGTGATTCACAATAATAAGAACATATAATTAGCTGTATGTGTTTATATTTTATATATTGTATATTATATTAATGGACAAGAAAAAGCCAGTATGAGAGCCACAACTCCAAACTATCAAAACTGAATCTTAGCTAGTTACTTCGAAACCAATCAAACTTTGAGCCAATGGTCTTTGAATTTGGACTGTATAGACACAACGGAGATCCTCGGTGGTCTAGTGGTTTAAACGAGGCTCGAATCCCGCTCGTGACAGATCCTAGAGCGAGACACTTTATCAGTTTGTTTTAAATAACACTTTTAATTAAAACTTTGCTCAACTTAAATCTGGCAATTTTGAAATACGAATAATTTTGTTAGTTGTCAAGATATTCATGAGTTTAAGGTGTCATTTTGAAGTTCGCTATGACATTATTAAATCTATACTCTAATTTTGTTGAACGCTTTATCTGTAGTGCCATAACATACTGCCAAAATTGTCAGGTTTTAAGTTGAGGAAAATCGTCAAGAAATGATTGTGAAACTGGAGCAGCTGGACCGTTGTTCTTTCTGTTTACAGTTTCGTCTTTTTCTTGTTGTACATCTACTAAGGTTCAGTTTGTGCTAATTTGTTAATTGTTAGCAATGGTTATATAAAGAGAAAGCCAGTTATACAAACAGACAAAACAACTCTAAAAGCCAGCTACATTAACCACAATACACGTTCTGTATAGTTAGAACTGGCTAATGCGCATGCGTGAAAGTTAAATGTTGATATATCTAGTCCCATATAAGGTTAGTAAAAGTTAAGTGCATAAGTTGTTAGGTTAGGTTTCCTACTACAAGTACACAGTTTGTTTGTAAACATCGGGTTATATATAGCTTCTATTCCAGTCTCAGACAAGCAGACGACCAAATCACCGACGTACACTTCTGAAACTGGAAAGGAAACACTAGTTTAGTATGCAGTTGCCATGGAGACAGAAATTAATAAATTTATCAAAGAAAACTAAAAACGTAATAGATATTACTTGCTCAGAGATAACTACAAAATGAGGAGGTAAACATTACTCATTAAACATGCTAGTACTAACGGGAGGTTGTTTAATGGACTAGAATAAGCTCTCTCATTGAAGATTCCATAACGACCGATTGACTGATTGACTGACTAAATAAACGTTAAAAGTAAAGTACAAAGTCATTTTATGTTACATTTAAAATCGAAACAAGAGACTTTGAATCGAATTCCGAGATGGATGAACAATTTCATGAAATATCGGAGGTCCACAAACTAAGAAAGGGATAAAACATAGCTCAAGTATATCACAAGAACTCCTATAGGCGCAGGTAAACATGGAGATGATAGCGTTCCTTGGTTTTCAGTCGCACTAATAGCTTGGCAAAGTTAGACAAACCAGAAGCAGGAACTAATACTTGTATCGGGATATCTTAGCAATGTCAAATAAATGCTATTTCTAGACTCTTACGAGTTAGTGATTTATTAGACGATGGAAAATCATATTTTCCCAATACAACTTAAAAATATATAACTACAAAAACCGAAAAGATCATCTAAAATCGAGTTCAAGTATTGGGGAAAATGAAATAAAAAAAATATAAAATTTTGGACTGTATTCGTAGAAAAAAAGGATAAATTATATAAAATTATTTCAAAATAAATTAAAAAATAAAAATTAGGATATCAAAACAAACTATTTTAAAACTTATTAGGAAAAACAAATAACGAAAATGTCGGAAAAAAAGACAAAAAAAAACGGAACCGGAAATGACGAATCGTACATTATTTAAAGGAACCGGAAATGACGACACAAACACAGAAGTATTAGTAGAAGTTTAATAGGTAAAAATGCTTGAAAGTTAAAAGCAGTAAGATGATATCACAGGCAAAAATGTGCATTGACGACATTAAACATATATTGAAAGACCAATAATTCAGAAAATAATCTTGCAGAGATAATCATTGCTTTTAGACTTGCATATATTTTTAGGATAAACTTGAAGTTAGAAAAATATTTTTGTATTGCATAAGATATTGTGATCGGTTTGTTAAAATTCAATATGGAATTTCTCAAAACCTTTTTAAATCATTTAAAATTAATTTTTGAGATAAGCTGTAAAATATTGTCTCAATATGCTTAATTTTTATATAATTGTTCTGTTGCAAATCGATAAAAATCAATATAAAATGATTTTGTAATTCAGATGTATTAAAACGAATCAAAGTACAGAAAGTGCTGATAGAACGATCAACAAATTCCTGGTGAGCATCAGTTATATAGCGATACATATAGAACCTTTACAGTTATAAATATGTTACTTTAAGATATATGTATTCATGACGAAGACACCAACCATAACAAGTAAGACTTGAAATTTGAGAAACTTGTGAAAATTTCTGGTTGGTCAAAAACCATTATAAATTCATTTTATCAACTAGCATTATTGTCTACAACACGGCATGGTAGCCTATGTTAAACGTTGTAATAGTTCAAGAGGATGTTGAAAAAGATGTAAAATTGTAAATACTAGCCTAAACTATGAATATATTAGTAACATGTTATTATATCTTAAAAAGATAAAGTACAGAAACGTATTTTTAAAATACAACTTTATTAAGATACTGGCAAGTTAAGCGTCACTGGAAACATCAAAATTCTGAAAACATCAAAATTCATTACACAAACACTGGCTTTATATCACACTTGTAGCTTTTGACATTAAAATATTCTCCAAAATGAATATTTAATTACAATCTAAATGTATCACAGCCACATTTCCCGCTTCTTGTGCGAAATCGAAAAAACTGTCATTAGTTTGTTTATTTTGGTTTCTCATACGGAATTAATCAAAGTACTGAAAGTACTCGGAATTACAAATGAAAAACAATTAAAGAGAAATAAAATATGGACCGACTATAAAAGTACAAAAAGCCTTATAACAATTCTATTAACATTCTGTAATAACATACTGGTTTCACAACCTAAGTATAAATATACCGCTTATCAAAAAATAACGTACACATGTTAAAATCGTACAATATACAAAAACAACTCCATACTGGTCCCTTTTGTATGTGAAACAACATCACGTGACCTTTTACAGCATCACAAGTAGCAGAATGGCACAACACATCTCTTCATTGTATAAATGTATTAAAATCGCAATTTTCATTCAAATAATTTCTTAAGCCAAACAATAAAGTCTTTCTACAATAAGCCTGTTCAAAATAAAAATATCTACAAACTCAAAATGAACTCCTACCATCTCTCAATTCTAAGATTAATATATCTAAAGCTTAATAAGATATCCAATGGAATTCTCAAATTGGTTACACAGCGGAAGCACACTTTAGCGATTTAAAGTCTAATGTATTGCAGTAGTTGAATGAACAGAAATCACAACGCCCTCTAGTGGTCGCAGTGCAAGGAGATTCATTAGTTATACAATGTCTTCTGTGTGTGTGTTGCTTTCTCCTGAAATATAAAGAAGTTTATATGTAATTATATTGGTTATTATGGCTAATAGGTGAACTCGCATTTCACATATATATGTTGTTATGCCTTCTTTTTCAAGGACTTCTGATAGCAATATTGATATTCCTTTTATTACTTTATTTCATTACTTGTATCCTTTAAATTGACGTTAAAACTGCTAGAGGACCGTAGTCACTGAAAGAGATGCACACTTTGTGTCATATAAAGGTATCATAACTGGCTAGATGGACATCTTCAACTAAACCTCATATAATAATGCCTTTGATCAATATGTTTTGCAGAATATGCTAAGCGTAATGTTTAAAAGCCAATAAATGACGTCACACATACGCATAAGCAACAAAAAGTGACGTCACATGATAAACGGTAATTATGGATCAATTATTACACATGGTCTTATATAGAGGTCTATGTAACAAAACATTACATATGTAAATATTTAATAAATAGACTAACCTCATCCTTGTCGTTAATCAGGCTGGTCCTTACTTCAGAGCCTACACCCCATGATTCTTCATCTCTGTTTACCAAATCATTAATACCTGCGTCACAGGCTGCTGAACGACAAACAATCTGTAATGGCAAAAAGAGAAAATATTAGAAACCTCAAGCCAATAACAATTTGGACATTGGTTTTACTTATGGCAGCTAGCAGGATCTACCAATAAAAGGTTTAGATTAACATGCGACAAAGTACATCTTGTGTGCTTCTAAATAATTGCCAGAAGTCCAACAGGGTCAAAGCTTTCTCATTGCAGGCTGTCAGAATGGAGTGTACTCCTCTCTGTGAAATGCCAACTCACTGACCTTATATTTTCTGTAACTCACCTGTCAGTCATAACATTACCATGGGTTTTAACCTAGGTTTAATTTTAAAATGATAAGTGGCCAAACTTCCAAAATTTGTGAAAATGTTTACCTTTATAAAGTACTTTTACAGAATTGCAAAAACAATTTCCTTTTTGAAAAAAAGGTTTCTCAGAAACGTGCAGCCAATGGTGATTTCGGCTACTATGAATGAAGACAAAGGCATTGAACTTATTCACAAATCAATAGTTAACACAAACTAATCCACCGCAAGCATACCGGTAGAAAAAAAATCATACAAAATATTGTTGGGATGCAAGACTCTCTTAAAATAAAATAATGACTAACTGTGGACATCGAACATTTACATGTATGCGAAGAACAATATCATTTACCTTTACGGATTTTCCTGGTTTAAGATTGAAGTTTCTGAAATTGTATGTATGTGTCCTCTTTCCATCAACGACCCTTTTCAATTTCCATCCATCAAGATTAAGTTCCTGAAAAGATGATTTAAAATAGAATGTCATGAAATATATCTCAAGAGATGTGTGCTGTTTGAATTATATTTTGACTATATGTATTTTGCCAGAAATAATAAAATCTGATATGTATCCTTTAAATTCCTTACCTTTTAATGTAAAGATATACACACAGCGATTGTTGGTTCATAAGGGTCTTTTAGTTTTAGCTGTGCATATAAAATTAAGACAACTGGTTGTTAAATAAGTGAAATGGTTGAGGAAGGGTCCTCCAATATTACCATTATCATATCACTAACTGGACATTTACACCAGTGCTGTTCAAAGTTGCATTGTTGGTTCCATTGCCCGTTTAATTTTTTTTTAAACTGCTGAATTGGAATTCTTGAAAAAGTAGCAATCTAGTTAATAATTTACTCTTTAAAAATAAACAGTTTTAAAACGTCTTTTATAAACTCCGATGTTACCGAATCTAGAAGTAATACCGAAGTATTCTGTACTTACCCGTCTGTTGGCTCCACTAGATGTGTTTTCCAGAGTGAGGAATTTACCCTCAGGGCACACTTCAGAAATGGCAATAGGACCAGTAGATGTGCGTTGATATGTTGTTTTAGCAGAGACTTCACCACGCATCATTTTCATGCTAACGGATGAATCTATACAATAGTGAATGAGAAGAAAAATCTGTTTTAAACCTTCCATTTTAATTTAACAAACTCCTGTTTTATTGCCAATTTAATTTCAACAAGTCCTTTTAGGTATGTAAGGCGAACTATATCAGCAGATTGTTAATTGGATTGCCAAGTCGTTCTTCTGACCCCTGTCCTTTTTGACTTAGTGTTAAACAATTATGCAGTTTGATTTGCCACCATTGTCTTTAGAAACGCACGAACACTTGCCCATTTCTATCAAGAAGGGAATAACTTTTAACATACTAGTAATCAACAAATTAAAAGTGTTAATTTTTCATTTTATTTAAAATGTGTTTATTTAATTCAAAATGACATAACAAAGAGATCGATTCTAGACTGTTACTAAGCAAGTACTTGTTTACAAACTGACACTGTAACAACGTTATTATAAATACACGTATTTACAATAATGAATTAAAATAAACTGTCTAGTGTTCAAAATAAATTATAAAAATTACATGCACGAAATAAGTAAATGTAGAGGTTAGTTAAAATAAAACTTTATAAAAAGCCAGCATGATGATAATGAAGCGTTACGAGTATGAATAAAGCGTTTACGTTAACCACCACACCACCAGGCGTAAAACCACTACACTAGGGTTAGATAGATCATTTAGAAGCAAAGGCAACCCATTAAAATACCAACAAATGATAATGAGAATGTTAATAAATGATAATGAAAAATGAGTGCTTCAACTATATATATGTGTGTGTACGTGATATGTGAAGATACATGTATATAAATAAATAAGTTACACTCGTATTATATAACAGTTTTAATTTTACAGCACTAGACGGCAGTTTCAGAATACAATTCCTCATCAGTAGTGCTTGGACCGAAATTATGTAACCAAATTGTTTTCAAGATGTTGAAAAGATTACCAAAGGACCAAAATATTTTTTACCAAATTTAGCTAAGGAAATACTTTGCACGATGGAGTATACTTTAGTTTTTGAGGAATTTCACATTTTAACTGACAGCAAATTTAGACCATAACATTTTAACCATAACATTATTGTTATAAATGTTAAATTAGCATTATGTGAAATGACTCATCAGTTCAACCATTAGTAGAACATAAATGTGTCCTGTTTTGGACATTTGCTTCTATACGACCAACTAGCGAAAACGTATAACCTCTAAAAAATTTTTTAACTTTTGAATCACAAAGTCCATAACAAACATTTTAAAGATGATGTACTGTGTGACGATAAAATACTACCATTTTATAAGATCGAACAGTAAGCTTCAGCGTTATGACTCGGCGAGTTATATTTAGTTACAATAACTGTAATTCATATAAAAATTTACGGCGTTCTTTGGGATTTTAAAGGCTTTTCCATATACTTATGGCGCCTTGTAAGATTTTAATACAACCCTATCAATTAAAAAACCTTATCAATTGAATAAAATGGGGATATTTTTTACCAATCCCATTCATGTGGCACACAAGATACATTTTGAGCTATATCACAAACGTGATGACTTTTTTCTTTTGACAACCGTCCTTTTCTCTGCTTCTCTCGTCTGTTGTGTATTTTGTGGATTTCACTTGTTTTAATTACTTTTTACTTTGCTTTTGTGATTATTAACTAATCAAAAAAACATAACGAAGTTAAACATCAGGTATATGTATCTAAAACAAAACACGTTAGTGTTAAAACACAACTATTGTGATTAAGATTATAATTATTATTTTATCCGTTTTAATTTTGCAGCAATAGACGGTCATTTCGGAATAAAATTCCTTATCAGAAATGTTCGGACCAAAATTGTGAAAATCCAAAAACGTTGAAAGGAGAAATATAGAAAAAACAAAATGTGTTTACGAAATCCATCTTAAGCAAAACTATGATATTTACTTTCTATAATGAAACGATTAGTTTTAAGAATCTACACCATTACCTGATCTGTATATAAATAAAATGTTATATATTAGTTTCGTTTTTGAAAATGTGTTATATATGGTGATGATGAGTATATTATTATCCTAAACCCAAATTAAATATTAAAAGGTTATATAATTATCTTCAAGTGCTATGTTATGGGCGGTATATACTAGTATATATTTTATATCCTCTATAAGTTGTTGTACGCACCACCCTTGGATTCGTATCCAGAAATCATCTCGGACAACATAGCACCGCCCTTGGATTGTGAACTGACGGCATGTTCCACAACGTTTCTCAGTCCTACTCTGTTCGATTGAAAATTAAAATAAACTAAATATAAATAAACTGAACAAAACATGTAAACGATAAAAAACAAGTTTACAAAAAAATGAAATCATGCAAGAATGACATACCTACCTTCTGGGGTTTGATCTGATGGGGTTTCAAGATCAGCCCCGGAGTTATTGTCCCCTAAAAGGGTAGTGTTACCTTGACCACCCGCTTCCTCGGCATTCTTTCTCGGACCCTTATATGGATCCGCCGAGTAGCGCATCCTTACAAATGGTGATGAATAATTCCTGTCAGAAACCATGGTACAAAAGCGAATTAGCTTGATGTATGTATGATATGTGATGATCACAAAATAATGCAACATAAGGCAAACGGCATGCTAAATTCAGGAAACGAATGGTGAAAGTGCTATTTAAACACATATATGCCACATTTGCCACACTAGACAGACATACCATCGTCATTGCCATCTCCTTCCATATCACCATTCTGTTGTGGCACCGTGGTGGAGGAAGACCCATCACCAATGTTTGATACAGCAGTTTTGTCATCTTTTTCTGGTTTAATTTCGTCGGTTTTGTCCTCTTGCTCTTTTATTTTTGGCGTTTCAGTCTCGGAATTATCACCACCAGCGGATTCTGGCTCTTTTGAATCGTTGTCTGTGGTAGTTTTGTCTGAATCGGGGACGTTTTTATCGGTATCAGTAGCCTCTGATGTAGATTTATCAGAAGTGCCACTTTCCTTTTTATCATCACTTGTTGATTCAGCATCTTTTGCATCTGAATCAGTAGCTTCTGTTGCAGATTTCTCTAGAGATTCACTTTTATCGCCAGTGTCGTCTTTGCTTACATCGATGGTGTCATCGGCCTTTTCATCCGATTGCGCTTCCTCTGATTTTGACTCGGAATCTGGTTTTTCTGTTGTAGATTCTTTAGTATCATCTGCCGATGTTTTTGTTTCTTCTGCATCACTCTGTGTTTTATCTTTGGCTTCATCCAAGGTTGCCTCTGCTTTAGAATCACTTTCAGTTACTGTTTGGTGTGTTGATTCGTCATCACCACCATCGCCTTCTGATTTTGATGCTTGGTCAGTTGACTTATCATCACCGTCAGATTTTGTTTTTTGTTCTTCTGAATCGACATCAACATCTTTTGATGTCTCTTGTTTTGAATCATCCTTTGATGTCTCTTCTTTTGAGTCATCTTTTGATGTCTCTTCTTTTGAGTCATCTTTTGATTCAGTTTCGTTGTCTTGCTTTGATTTTTGCTCCTCTTTGTCAGTGCTATCCGACTCTTTCGATGTTTGTTCTTTTGATTCCTCACTAATTTGTTCTTTCTCTTTTGATTGGCTTGTTGTGCCATCTTCTGATTGCTGCTCATTTGATTCTTCTTCTACAGTAGCTTCCGGTTTCGAAGCACCATCATCTTTTGATTCTGTGTCTTTTGACGTTTGCTCACTCGTTGTTTCGTCGACAGTCGACTCTGTCACTTCTTCGCTTTTTGGCTGTTCGCCACTTTCACCACCTGTATCGAGTTTTCTTTCTGTAGGTTCGTCTTTAGATTCGTCTTTTGTAACCTCAGGTTCCGTTTCACCTGTAACATCTTTGACAGGTTCGTCTGGTTGTGAAGCTTCCTCCTCCTCCTCTATTTTGCCTTCCTCTTGTTCTGTTTTGCTATCGATCGTTTCAGGTTCAGCTGCTGTTGTTTCTACTGATTTTTTTGTAACAGATTCTTCTACAACCTCTTCCGGTTCAGGTTGTACGTCTTTCTCATCTTTCTCACCATCGCCTCCATCTTTATCGTCCGCAGCAGTTTGAATTTCCTCTTCCGGTTCACCTTTTGCATCGTCGGTTACGTCAGTGTCTTCAGCTATACCAGAATCAACAAGTGTTTCCGCTTTGTCGTCCTCTGTTACTGTTTCTGGTTCTATATCAGTTGACTTCTCCTCTACAATGGACTTAACCTCCTCATCAGGAGTAATATCCCTTTCGGTTTTATCTGCATCAATAGATGCACGTTCGTCGGCATCATTATCAGGTTTTGTAACGATAGGTTCTCTCTGGTGAAATCTGTGACGCATTCTAGCTATTCCACTATATCCGCGCCATATATCAACCCTTTATCGTCGTTCAAAATATAATTGTATATTCAATTTCTATAAACAAAGTCAGGAATATAGAAAGAAAAAGAAAGAATCAGAAATATTTTTAGTTTTTGCTCTGACACTGGACGACTTATAAACCATGTATTGATTTATCATTTTCATTTGTAAATGTTTCTCTACGTTTATACCAAGCGATTATCAGGATTTTCAGTTATTTAAGTTCAGATAGATAATCTTAAATATACAAGATTAACCAGGGCTCAAAATATCTATTCTGATTCCCTGGAAGATGCCAAATGACTTTCAAACCCGACTGTGCCATATGGCTAAAATTGAATAAAGAAGAGATGATTTGAAAAGTGAATCATCTAAATCATTTCTTTTATCATTATCAATTTTCTAGCCTATTGGAACTGGTCAAGAATATACTTTTTCACTTTGTTACTAGTATCGAATAGGCATCAGACTAGTAGCTGGTAAAATATATGTGGCCACAAACCTGGGTGGGATCCATGATATATTCGAGCCCTGTTTATCAAAAATGCATATCAAGAATTTATATGATTTAGATAAACTTGGATTTTGAATTACGACGATTCGGGTATAATAATTAACTTAAATATATTACCTAGTTTCTTCTCCTTCAAGTAATTTTCTGTAAGCAGCAATTTCGAGTTCCAGTGACAATTTAGCATCCATTAGAGTCTGGAGTTCCTGAAGAATGCTTTCCATTTCTGATCTAAGGACAGTTATCTCCTCTTTGTACTTAGCTATCTCCATTGTATGTTCACTCTCGATACTCTCATATTCTCTAAGGAGATCTTGATATTGTTTTTCTAATTGTGCATTCTGTAAAAAGGGATAAGTATATATTATGAGAATTTATGACAGTAAAAAAGTTATCATCAAACATTTGATTTATTGTGCTAATCTGGAGTCAAATCAATATAAGAATCGTCTAAAAACCACTTGGTCTCCTTTTGATATCACCTTCCTTTTTCCAAAGCCAGGGCTCAGATACAATTTTCAAATTACTTTGGCACTGTAACAAGTAGTTAGGTGATGTATACTCACAATCGCCAAGTAGTTGGAACTAGAAAGATGACATTTTATCAATAAATTAAACTAATTCGAACTCCTCGCTTGACATTTTAGTTTGATCAGAACAAGAAACTGGATCTATTATCTGCGGCTTGCAATGTCCATACAGAGTCTGGAATAATTTTCATTTCACATGAATATATGTGCCATGTGTGAATCATATACACACTTAGAAATCAGAATTTTTAAAACCATTTTTTATGTGCTAAGTGAAAGATGATTTATTCAATACTTGGAAAATTGTCTAAACTTCTATCATTATCATCAATAAAATACCTTGATGACAGACTTATAAATAATGTGATTATCGAGCTAAACAAAAAAGACCAAAGACGAGTGAAAATATGACTGGTTGAACCGTAGTCTTAGTAAAAACTCAAAAAACTCATAAATTTATACTTGTCCGAACGATTAAATACTCTAAATTTTGATGTTGTATATAATATATATCTTACTCTTGCTTCTAAATCGGCCAGTCTTCCTTTAAGGTCTGTCATTTGTTTAACTAGTTTCTTGTTCTCTTCTCTGACATGTGTAACTTCCATATTTTGTTTGGTAGCGCCTGTGCGGAATTCTTGAATCTGAAATAAATCAAGCAATTAATGAAAGCAATGGAGCAATGAATGCATCATTGATTGTAATTTTAGTGGGATAGTTTGGAGTCCTAACAAATATTATAACTATTAACCTACTGGAGATATTATTATTAATGTAAATGACAATATTTCCAGCGTTTCATGAAAGAAAACTATTTGAAAATGTTGGTAATATATTCCAAAAGCATTGTCTTGAATAAAAAGCAAAACTTAAACAGGAATCTATCTGCCATATTGAAGCTAGCAGAATACAATGGAGCTATAACAGTTGACTCGTGGTATATACGTAAACTGTTTTCCTAAGATTACCCTGGATATATTGGATGCCAATCATTCCATGTTCCTTTCATTCTCAATTTCGATATTACACGTGACTGGTGTAGCGGGCTAAACAAGAAGTACTTACTCTTCCAGAGCACTCGGTATCACTTCCTGGTGGAAGTTCATTTGTTTGACCTACTATAACAAATTTTATTTTGCTTGGGTTGTGATTTGGAAATTGGACATGGATTTTTGGTTTCAAAATTTTGATCCAAGCACTACTAATGAGGAATTGTATTCCGAAACGGCCGTTTAGTACTGTAAAATTAACATTGGTATAATTGGCACATTTGCTATTTTATATTTAGGGGTTTCGATGTGACACATTTCTTACCTTCAGGTTATAGAAGCTTTCCATGTCACCTCTGATCTGGTCAACCTTGTCATCATACTCGCTCTGGATATCTCTGATGGCCTGAGAAAGCTCACTCTTCCAGAATTCACGGTTTTCAGCGGTGGTATCCCTGTATGTCAAAGCAGCCAATTCCTTCAATTCCTGAAAAATACAAAATATAAGTATAAGTCTAAAATATCTTTATAGTTAATTTTAGTGCATTTTAATAGATACAGCTAAAATTTGGGAAAGAATTTAACACGCGTATGTATAGGAAATAGGAGGCAATAACACTTTATAGAAGGCAAAAGCAATCGTAGGATGCAATACCAATTTGAAGGATGCGATTAAAAGTTGAAAAAGGCGACAACAATTGTAGGAGGCGATAAGATTTGAAGAAGGCGATGAAGGAGGCGATTATAATTTGAAGGGGCGATAACAATTTGGTAGAAAGCTTGTCTGTATGTTTTCCAACCTTTCTATTAACACATACGTCTAGATTGTTATTTTATTGTTTGATGAAATGATTTAAATGAGCATATCTATGGGTGTGCATATTCATGGACACAATTAGCTCCTGGAGAATTACCATACCCTCACCACTGGGTATTTACTCCAGTGCTGCTCCAAACTTTGTTTCTAAATACGTGTTTGTATTTTATTGTCTGGTATGATCTTTCATAAACAGAAGTTGCTTAAACCTTCCGAAACACATAGACTCGCTCATTTGTTTAACTTAATTTGCCAGTTTTTTAAAGTTTACTTTCGCCAGCTTTTCTCGGACATAATGCGTTTCGTATAAAACATGCATTTCATGCAATATTTTATAATCCAATGTCAGCTGCATTTGTTTATTAAACCTATGGGACATCGAGGTCAAAACCATTAGTGTAAAATTAGTATATCATCGATAGGGAAGAATGACATTTTTGTCAAAACCACAACTGCAATAAAACTATGGTGCATGTACGTACATGTTATCAAAGGCCAAGATATATTAATTTTGTGTTTAAAGTTTCACTGAAAACATACTCGATGTTTTGTTCGTTTTTTAATGTTTCGATACACGTTTTGACTTCCTTGTGTACCATTGCCCATAAAATACAGTATATTTTGAAAAAAATTTACAAAAATGTTCAGAAGTGTCTTATTTGTCATTTGGAGTGTATAAATGACAGTTTTTTCTTTTAAGTGACATCTATCTGGGAATTTGTGTACCTGGCATTGATCACAAACATTCAAGATAGTTTGTCTGAAAAGAGATTATTATTTAAATTTAAATTAAAATTTGGATTTTGATTGAGGTGGAATAACATTTCTGTGAATAAAAAATAAAAAACTTGACATAATCTATTATGTTAGGTTACACAAATAAGTCTTACGGAACTCCTTACCATACAAATTAGCATATGTATGAAAAGCAAAAACGGTTCATTAGTATTTTTTTGGCCTTAATGTTTTACAATATAATCCTATAGTTACAATGAATCATATATAAACTATTTGTGTAACACCTCCCTGTGCTCAATTTTTTATAACAGTTTTATTTTAAAGCATTTATATGCTTCCCGTCATTAAATCTCACATTTTAATCCAATTTTCACAAAGAACTTAATGTTGCTATTGAGACACAAACTAAGTTGCTTTTAAATGCAAATCTTTATAGAAATTTGCATTAATTTATCAAATAATTGTACCTAACATTCAATAATATCGGGCAACTAGGTTTGATTTTACGACTAAAACTTCTTGATCTCAACTGTTGTTATGAAGCAAAAATCTGACCATGATTCACGCGTGTTTTCATTGAAGAGTTGTAATGTGCATAATTACTATAATCCTCTCAAAAAACTTTATAATAAATGACTTTTGTCGCCATTGGATTTTACTTACTGTAGATCTCATACTTTGGGTATTTTGTGTGACTTAACCATCATTGCTTCAAAACTTTGTAAAGACTATCATTTTACACGAAGGAGAACAATGAAGGGTCAGACCGGGGATAAAAACGTAATGTTATTTTGCATGATGTGACTTGTACATTTCAATATTCCTCATGATTGCATTATAACTATCTTCTTCTATAGTTGGCTCAAAAATGACATAAAATGTAATGAATCATAAAGGGTAGGGCCAGGATCGAAACCTGGGCCTTCTGTTCTAAAATTTTGTTTTATGCTTACTCGTTAGTGAAGTTTTAGATAATAATTGGGTTGAGCAATCACCTTCTTGTTCTTAAAGTATATATAGTAAAGTTTGAATCATTTGCTTACCTGTTCATGAAGTTTCTTCTGGAATTCTAGTTCTTCTTCTAGTGACTGTCTACGGTTTTCAGCATCTAAGTGGTTCAAGGTTTCATTGTTCAAGTCCTAAAACAAAACCAAATAAAACATAAAAGTTATATCATTGCGTTCAGGAACTAACTATCTCTCATATCAAAGCACAGTCGATATTTACAATTAACAAAATACTCATGTCAAAGTACACTTACATATCCGGGTACAGATTAAAAGATTTCAGAGGTCGTATAAAATATGTCAGAATTATCTAATTTATAATTTAGGAAAGTGCAAGGTCAAGTTTTACTTATTACTAGTTTCGATCACAATATAAATATAAACTTAGCATCAACACAAAATCTATGTTGAAAACAAATTTTGTTGGGTTGTTTCAATATTGAACCTAAATTCCAAACCCATATATACAATGAACACTATTTTATTTAATACTATATAATTTTGGAAATTCCAAAGTCAATGTGTATTTGTATTCGGTTTCAATAAATAATAAATCTGCATCAACATAGCATATATATTGAAAACAATTAATTTGCTGTGCGCTTCAACATTGAGCCGAAAAACTAAAAACACAATATGCAGACGGAAAATAGTAATTTTGGTAATGTAATTGATTTATTATAGCTAATCTTAATTCAATCTTCCTGTGAAATCGATAAATGATTATTTAAATGTAAAACAAAAAAGACTAGTTGACATTTACATAATTATATAACTCCAGATTTATCGTTGTGTTTTGAAGGTCAAAGGTCATTTGATGATGGTGCGTGTAATGTGACTTAGAGAACGAGCACCTGTAACATAAACAGTACCACGTATAGCTATACACAGTACAGACGAAAGTTTAACAATTAGGTAACGAAAAACAGTCCAAGTTCGGCTGTCGAGTGACCAAAATATGGATAGCTAGTGACCCGAAAAGCTACTAAGAGATTGATAGCTGTTTCCAAAATAATAATGTCGAAATCAAGCTAACTAGGGACCGAGATGAGGAGCTGTCGATTAGATAGCTTAGTGTTAAACTTTTGACAGGTCTTATCATAAAGAAAATCAAAATCCATACGCTAGTAATGGGAGAACTGCTATTATGTAGACATTGCCAAATAGTTTTAAACAATGATGCATATTCATTTTCATATTCTATACAGCATAATGTATACATAGATTATTTGCACACTTATACCAATGATCTCATAAATGACGCTCAATACCCGCACTACATTATTATAGTTTGCGCAAGGTTTGTCAATTAGCGGTTGTTCAGCCTGTCCGGCTTTTACAAACGGCTCCCGTGACAATACTCCCAGAGATTACTCTCTGTTCGTAATAAAAAATGAAACTCACAAATACAAGTTTAGAATCTGAGACTGCATAACATTGGTGTAAATATCAATATCCTTAACCAATCAATTTATTCCTATCTCAGGGCTTGCTATTTGTCCTTGACGAATCAATAGCAACTAAATCTGATGTAAGGTCATTGATTTGTCCTTGAATCAGCTTGTTGGGGTAAAAAATACTGACATGTCCTTGACTATTTAATTTATTTTAATGTAAAACGACACTGATTTGCTTTTGATCAATCACTTTGTTCTGGTCTACGGACATTGGCTTGTCCTTGACCAATAATTTTGCTCGGATCTAGGGACACTTGCTGCTTGACCAATATTTTTGTTCGAATCTAAGGACACTGTTTAGCGTTTGGTCAATCGGCAATTCGGTGCAGCAGAAGGATGAGATAGATTTATCATTCCAGCAACACTTATAATAGAGCTCCATTGGTCTCTAAAGGTTCCATGAACACAGTGAACAAAAAAGTGAAACACATCGGCTTACAATAGGTGATTAAATAACAGCTACACAATTTAGATTCACACCGTAACAACTTGACACAAAATAAATGAGTTGATTGATACACAAAATAGACAGTAGGCGTAATGTCAATAATATAATAAACCTTTTGATGTGTTTTATCTGATCATGTAGAGTACAGACCTGTCGAAAGTTTAACACTGAGCTTAAGAGAAGGAGACAAAGCTCGGCTACCAAGTGGCCAAGATTTGACGAAATACTGCCGAGATATAGAGATATTACAACTGCTTAAATGCTATCAATAAGAGAGATAACCTGTCAGTTTGGCATTAATTCGTTAGCGAAGTGTTTAGCTTTCGACAGGCCTGCACTGTAGGTCAAGTCTATCACAATATATAGACGCTTTTGGCGGTTTATATTACGTGTATTACAACCGGTTTTACCACTTGTTGTATCTTTTTTATGACCTTATTTTTTTAACATGACATAGTGCAATTGCACCCCAACCATAACTTAAAATTTGACTAAAATATACTAAATTTGACTGACATAAAATAATTATGAACATTTCTTTGGAATTTTTTTTATAAATTTTACAATTTAATGAGGTGCGATATACTAAAGAATTTCTTTCCTAATAAATTTCCATTCAAAGATTTTTTTTATCGAATTTGATATTTTAGGGTTTTCTATAAATTTCAAATTGACATAACTTTATACCGGTACAGTTTAAACATACATGTACTGTATTCTGTAGACGCAAACAAGTAACATTTGATCATTTTTTTAAAACTACTTTTTAAGTTATGTTGCAACTGACTTAATTTCCCACACGTGTACAATGTTTAATATACTGCCTTCTAACATTAAACATACAGTGCAGACGTGTCGAACGTTTAACACTCATCTAACGAAAACGTAGGCTGTCGAGTGACGTAGAGTCCGAATATAGAGAGCAGTTGGCTGAGAAGATAAAGCTAACGAAGGTCTGAGATGAGCTGCCGAATTTGGAACTAATTCGTTTGTTTGGTGTTAAACTTTCTGTCGTGCCTTTACTGTAGTAACATTGGACAACTGACATTCAACCTTTTTATGAAACTTTGCTTCACCTGCCTTCATCTTGCACAGTTAAGGGTACAATGCACTCCATTCTAGAGCACTGTGGCATAATGACGTTTTCACTCAATCGGTTTTGATTGCTCCAATTACATGTATATTTCCTATTTAAACTTTTTTTTTAATAGTTTTATTATACTTATCATAATTTTGCACAAGGGTGCAGTTTTAAATTTGTAAGTCGGATGGACGTAGTGACATTAAAATGTGGAACGTGTTGGCGTATCTTTAAGTAAATAAGTAAACACTATACAGGACTGTCGAAAGTTTAACACTAAGCCAACCAACGAATTAGCTCCAAATCGACCCTTCTAATCCGGCGCCTCCTCGTTAGCTATGTCTCGACCCTTCCAATCCGGCGCCTCCTCGTTAGCTATGTCTCGACCCTTCTAATCCGGCGCCTCCTCGTTAGTTATATCTCGACCATTTTTCGACAGTTACCATCTATCTCTCGTTAACTGGCTATCAATGTCCCGGTCACTTAGTAGCTAAACTTTCGTCTTCGTAAACTTAGTGTTAAATTTTCGACAGGTTTTTTCTCTACGTGTTTGTAAAATCAATCGTTTTGGGGTTAATAATGATAATAATAATTTATTGCAAAAAGCAAACAATACATTGCTATAGCATTACAAACAGATTTAATTATGTAATTATTTAATTAGAAAGGTACACCTGATGTTTTGTTTATGCTGAGTTCGATATGTTCTGGCGTGTTTTATACTTTGTAACAAAAGACTTCGGGTTTTTTTCCCCTTTCGGAAGATTCAAGGGGACATAACCCCTTTAATTGTGCAAATCTGAACACCCTTCACATGGAATGGCCCAGTAATTGTGAAAGGGACGATTAAAATGTATAACGTTTGCGCACGACGGAAGGGGAGTGGTCGCAATAGCTCATCCCAACTTTTGTCTTATTCAATCTGAAATGAAATGCAGTAAGTAGAGGTTGCAAAGTAGATCATCTATATAGCTAAACTAGCGACACCCGGAGACCACGGACCCCGTGTTGAACTGTTCTAGCACAAAGCAAAAATGGAAAATATCCAATTCCAATCCCTAAACAGATGTTATTTTATTAATAAAAATTGTCATGACAATATTTCCGTCGTGTAATGAAAATCAAAGTCCTGAACTACATATGAACCCTTGAAATAATAAAAATTCTGATCTGAGATGAGTCCGGAATAATAGGACACATTGAAACAATACTAATGGTATATCTCCAATGAGGAGTTAATATTCCCTGTAGAAGGATATTATTGTTTTCTTTTGACAAAGTAATGGAATTACAGACAGTATAACATTTCAAAACGTCGTCCATACGGATACAGAGATCGATCTGTGGAAATAAATGAAAACGTTAATTGTTTTGAAAATAAGCCAAAAATTTTGTCTTAAACAGATATGTTCTCTTTTTTGGTCGTTTTATTCATTTTTATTGATTTGTCATATATAATTTTAAATAAAAAATATCATTCAATACATTGCTTTGTTTTTTTAATTTATTTATTATTTATTTATTTATTTATTTGTTTATTTATACTTGTTGTTTCAAGTTGTTAAACTATTATAAATGTCTTTCTACGAGAACTAGCCTCATTCTTAATTATAACAGTTGTATTATCATAAATCTAGGTTTTCTGTATTCTGTCTTTTTTCGCTTATATCTAAGATACTGGTCAGTTTTGGGACGGTGGAGGAAACCGGACTACCGAGAAAAAACCCACTCAATTTCGGCAAGTAAACTTAACTTTTTCACACTATGATCGACCTAAATGGGATTCGAACTTAAGCTACGAGAAGCCAGGCTGTAATGTGTAAACGTACTACTACACGGGTCATATGTAAAGTTGGTTTAGACAAATGATCGCATGAAGGCGTGAATATACGCGTATAATAACATATAATTTTTTTTATAAGATTATCTAATTTTGTAGAATAGACTCGTCCGTGTTTGTACGCACTTGCAGACAGACTCAGTATACGAAATTTAGGAATTACATGTATATCAGCTCTTCTCTTTACTGCCCAATATAAAACCTTATTTCTTAACCAAAAACTCTCCAAACAAAATAATATTGATCTTTAATCATAATTGATATACGTTTTATTTTATAGACTGTTAATAACTGAAGTCAAGACAGTTTCAATCTAATCGTGTTTCATTTCCTTTCGGAACACTACGATAAATCAAGAGAAATACGAAGAGTACATCAATATTAATCTGCATTATGAAGGAAGAACAAGCAGTTTATAACACATAAGAAGCTTTTGAATTAAGTTATCGATCCGGCAAGTTGTCAAAATAATATCCTAGAAATCGGCTGAAGTGCCAAATTTATAGACAGAAGATCCGATAATGTCTGCTAGTAAACTGACAAGTTGATTGATGCTGCAAAACGCTACAGTGACGCAGATTAATCAATAATGGCGGGCATTGATTCAAGTGCGTTTGGCTGTCATAGTTAAATGACAATGTGTTGGCGATGGAATTTGAAAATGTTATCACAATGCAAACTTTACTGCAGTAATTTACTTTAAATTTTACATTACTAGTTTGTGTTTACAATCGCCTTCTCTTGTACGTTGAACATCTTTGAAAATAGAAATCCTGAATTATGTCGTGGCAAACATGCAGTGATATGGAAATAAAAAATATATTGCTGAATTTTACCCAAACATTCTCGAGAGTCAGAACATACAAAGCAAATTGTCTTCCAAACATCTATTACCTGTACCGTGTTTATTCATGACGTATTATCAACAGGACCAAGTTCCTAGTTTCCTAACCAAACGGATAGTTTTTTTTAAATACTAAAACCTCATGTTATGACAAAATGTATCGATGGCCAAGTGGTCTGAAGTGAGAGATTGACTGACCAGACAGCCTCTTGTCGTAAGAAATTGACTCCCAACTCGATTATAGATCATGCTTCAGGTGTGAAAAAGTTTGTCAGTTCGATAACCGAAGGTCGGGTTATTTTTGTGACACTGCGCCGTCAAATATAGTCCCTCAAAATGAGTTTGGAATAGGGCGGCTAAATCACGCTCACACTGATCCCAAAATTAAGGGAACTTAATAAACACAAATTGACCAAACCTTGACCACTAAGTAATATATATATACTTACTACACGGAGTTTGTCTACTTCGTGTTGGATTCTGGCCAATCTTTCTCTGTCACGTGCCCGTTCAGTTTCTAGAGATTCAATGGTTCTTCTTAATAGGTTAATTTCACTTTCGTATTCGGACAATTGTTGGTTGAGTTTGTTGATTTGGTCTCTATCAATCTCGTGGTATTTCTTGGCATCATCAAGTCTAAAAATAGAGAAAATAAAATACAATTAAGGGTAAGGTAAGTATGGTCTTAATTCATTTATTTTCATGATTTAACATATTATGTGGTTTTCACTTATGTAAACCCATAAACATTGATCTTAGTATCACCCCTGCACATACTTATCATCATATACTGCCAATTCGTTTACTTTCGTGGTGTCCAATTGTCATGGTTATGTCATGTGCTGATTTTGAATTTTTAGTTGTCATGTACTAATTTTGAATGCATTATTTCAATAAAAATTCAAAATCAGCACATGACAGCTATAAGAAAAAGTATCATTGATCAGGTCGTAAATTCGTGTTTTTTGGTTGACTTGTAATATGTAATATTTCGTTGATATGTAAATTAATGGGTCAGAGTGTAAATATGTCCATATATACTGTATTTAAAACTGTGGGCTCCGTTAAGTACTCATTAGATGCGTTTGGGTATAACATGTCGATAAATTGTTACCCGTAATCATTCAATTTCCATAGCAACATAAAAATAAAAATGAAATTTTAGGAAACATAACTTGGCTATATAATAGCAATATTAATACAAGTAAACTACCCGTAGTAATCATTATAATACATTAAATACAGATGTTTAATCTTGTAAGGCACCATGCCCCTGTTTCTATCCACAATTTTCATTTTGCTGCATTAAGTTTTCATTCAAGGATTTTTCAGAAAGGGAAATTTCCAAAAAAACTTTCCACCAAAACTTAAACACCATAACATCAATATTCTTGCATTCATATAATGGTAAATATAGCCCCTAAAGCCTTAACAATGGGGTCATTTGACTAAATAAGAAGGGGTCAATGGCTCGAATAAATGAACGAACGCCGTTAAACACTAAAACAATGACAATCAACATTTCTAGAATAAACAGAAATGTCAAAACAGAAGCCAGACAAACCAATCTTATCATCAATAAATACTCCTGGTCATGTGAACTATAATCTCTATTACAAGTGATACAGTCTAGTCAGTTAAATATAGAGACGGCATTAAAATAGGAAATACGTGTACTCTAAAGACAGAAAATATCACTTAATCATTAACTGTGATGGTCATCAGACGTGGTTATGCAATTCGATTTTTCTGACACTGACAATATACAGGAAATACCTACCCTTCCGAGGCACCTGGACCTCACTTCCCTGGTGGAAGTTCACGTGTTTAACCTAATTTGCCAGTTTTAAATTTTTGCTCTAAGATTATGATTTGGACATGTATTGGTATGTTTGTTTTCATTATATACCGTAAATTTAAAATCAAAAGTATTATAACCATACCACTGTATTTTTGTTCCAATGTTAGTCCAAAGTCGGGAATTTATACGGGGCCCCAATACAGTTCAACCTGCCTTCAAGGCTACCTTTATATAAGGACCACCTGCTTATAAAGGCCAGTAGAATTGCATCCCAATTGTTTTTATTCATATTATTTGAACTTGTATATAAAGACCACCTGCCCATAAAGTTCACTTTTATTGGTTCACTTGGGTGATCTTTATAGACATGTGAGACTGTATGTGTTTTGTGTCTTTTCTTGTCTTACTTGGCCCTTTTGCCATTGACTTCTGTTATGTTCTAGTTGCTTGCCAAATACATGTGTTTGAAATTACACAATTTTATATACGTTAAAACACTAACAAGACAGCGTAACCTTTTTCAAAATGTATCACAGATACTAACAAGAGATTTAACTGACAGTGTGGTAAATGTACACCTGGTGAACGGGATTGTTAATTAATTGGTAATTAACTAGTTCATTAATTGTATATGATTAGGTGCGTCATAAGGTGTGAGAAATGAACCATTTATATATATCATAACACAACAAGTAGGTAACAGTTTAGATTGCGTTTTACAGGTATAATGCATTTCACAATTTATATTTAAGTTTTTTCTGTTAAATCAATGATATTCGGTTTTAACGGTTTAGATTGCGTTTTATAGGTATAACATGTGCTACTTTTGAATGTATTTTTTCCTAAAAATTTAAAAGTAGCACATGACAGGTATAATGCATTTCACAATTCATATTTAGCTTTTTTTCTGTTAAATGAATGATTTTCGGTTCGTAGTTGTTCACAAACTTTAACTTCACAGAAATTATAACAACTAAATTATGCAAATCGACATCAGTGGCAAAAACTCCTGATTTTATAATTTTGATTTGAACATTGTAAAAGTTTGTGTAAGAATATATATAGACCATATGTGTAACTTAAGATGTGTGCCAAGTTCTGCCGTGTTAAAAATGTATGATAAATTCATTATCATTCGTGTCAAAAGGTTTCAAGATTTATAAGCAGTATATTTGACATGGGCCGTGTAGTATTTATTATTATTATAACTTTTATTTCTTTTTCTTTCTTTTTTACAAAATATATAAACGAGATATCACATGACATATTTTAACAAATGGCGATCAAATATCTTATGTCGGATAGAATGACGCCAAAGCCTGCCGATAGATCTTTATAAAATGCTAGCGTCAAGTTTTTTTAAAATCTGAGTGATTTCCCCCTCCTTTTTTTAACCTAAACATTTTCTTTTAATGTTCTTAAAAAAACATCTGTATGTCTGGTACCCCCTTTATTTCTGTCCATGATATTATGTAAGCGTGTACGTATACCTTATGCTCAGATTGCAGGAAATGCATGATTTTATCTACAGTTCAAAAATGTTCTGGGGGAGCATTCCCCAAGACCTCCTAGCTCGTCTTCCATATCAACGAAAAATGACACCCCCCCATCCAAAATTCCTGGATCCGCCACTGAAATGAACGGATGACATTCCAAAGGGGTGTCTAATGGAGATGGTATATTATTATTATGAAAATATTTGAACTGCACTAGGTTTTTTTTACCTTGTCAGTATTTTAAATATTTTAAACACGATCTTTGACATTTACTGCATGATGACAAATTTTGCTGTTGAAACAAAATGATTTTCATACATAATATATATATGACATTGAGTACAAAATTTGCAGAAAAACTACTAGCTAAAAATGGCGATCGGGTCAAATATCAATGGAATCATTATAACCACACAGTTCTTCATACTAATTATGATATACTCGTATATCTTTGTGTAGGCACGTCGTCCAGCAGACGATCATAATGAAGTTATATAGCCTTTATTTTAACCACAAACAGAAGTGACATTACATTCACAAAGCAATTACGGGTGACCTTCAAACTTGTCCGTCAAACACCAGATCTTTGAAGACTGTGTCTGGACGCCTGTCGGAGAGGTTTGTGATAAATGAACTTGAAATAATTAGATCTACCCCTCACAATTAACATCAACTAAAAGTCATCTTACACATCAATATATTAGCATGTATATTTAATCTAATCCACAGTCGTGGGTTCAATTTGTATAAACAATGGCCTCCATATATGACTCCTGTCTTGTTTCTTGTGGATTCTATAATTATGTGTTTGTCCGACTTCGTTTTCTTATTTTGTTGGGCTCTTTGCGTTTGTTTGAGCTTGTTTTCTGGTTTAATTCCGTTTTCAATTTTTTATGATCTTGGCTACATCACTGACTATAGACAAGCATATCGTCTATATGTGTTATACGGTCTAGTGTTTTTTTACCTTCACGTTACTTTTATCATCATCATCATCATCATCATCATTATTATTATTATTATTATTATTATTATTATTATTATTATTATTACTGTTGTTGTAGCTATAGTGTGTTTTAGTTTTAACTACTTTGAAGTATACACGTCTTTCAATTGCAAAATTCAAGATTTTATTTTAACCAATCACAATTAAGCTCATTGCAATAATTATAACCAATCAAACACTACCTTAGTCTTTAACTGATAGTCGATTGGTTATGTTACTTGGAGAACAACAAAAACAGACAATGCGTATATAGAGAACAGGTAAAAAAAATCAAAACGTCCTAGAGATATACCTATAGATATGACATAAATCATTAAACTAAATACCCACTAAAGTATGTACAATAACAAGGTCCTTTACCCCAATGTCGTCTTTCTCTGTGTACGGACCGTCCTGACCGTCATGCATCTCGGTTTGCTTCCGGTCTAATTATTATATTAATATTCCAATAATTTGTGTTTTATTGAGCAGTTGTCATAGTCTCATTGTGTATGTGGAGCAGTTATAATATCCCTTTTATTATAAGGACATTATGCGTCAATACAGTATGTAGTATTATGACCTCAAACCAGATTGTAGTAATGCTATATACTGCCTAAATAAGTTTCCATGTTATAAAACTACACTATATCACTTATTTCGAGACGTCACCAGCTACAAGTAAAATTGCAGAATTTTTACTTTTGAAGTGAACCCAGGGAGTGTACAGGGAGGGTTCTTTCACGGACCACGCCTGACATTACTATTTTAAGGTCACGGACACTCCTGACAATGTCCGTGTTTGATTTTATGGCTACTCCGTTTTCCTCAATCATTTCAAAACTCACCACTTAGATATAAGTGAAAGATTCTTTGCTGTTTCGTACTACTGTACGGGTCAAAAAAAGCTATCGAATAAGCACATCTCGGTTCCTCGTTAACTACTAGTATATCCCGATAGCTTATGCGTCTCTCTAAAGCATCGATCTCGAGCTATCGGCGACAGTCTAGCGGCGACTCCGTTTTTTGTGTTAAACTTTAAATTTCGACATGTCTCTACTGTACGTCTGTGGTATTAAGTCGTCTGTTTTATAACAGTAGTCCCATCTGGTAACTCTATACTACCATTTGAATAATTGAGGGCACAAGAGACCTCCCTGGTACGCTATCCGTGAGTAGCCATATTGATTATAACTACCAGTTTTTCTATGTACACTCGTAATAGAACATTCAATTGACTCTGTATTATATAGCGGAATGTTAATATAACAACCTGTTATGTCGGCCAATCTATCGATCGACATCAATATCGATCAACCTTAGGTCGATCTCTCCACCTCGAATAAAATACACTTCTGACTTTATATTCTGATTTTGTTTTGCCATTTCGTGGTCAAACACAGGTTTAGAAGACGAAATGCCACAAATGTTGGACAAATATTTTTTGTCATTTCCTGGCCAAACGCATATTTACAAGGCAAAAAGACGATTTTTTAATTAAAAAAAATTAAATGCCACAAATGTTGGACAAATACTTTCCTAGAATAGTACAGTAAAACCTCGATTTCGTGACACCATTTATTCATATAAAGCGATTTGAAGATCAAGCGGGGGAGGTGAGGTGGTAAAATTATCGAAGGGCATGACAATGAGGCTTAAATGCATATCATAAATTTACTCATGGCTTTAAGTATAATACCCAATCCAATAAACAGGACAAGTAAATCCGATCTACAAGATGTAAAGATGTTTAGTAGCCGATGGCTATCTACATTCTAACGACCTATGTCAATTTAAGACTTATTTTTTACATAAAGAAGAAACAGCTGATGCTTATCGGGTATACTGAGTTTTTTAATATCTTATTCGTGGGTGGGGGGGGGGGGTGTTGAATTTATGATGAACTTATTCTTAATGTCGTTTTAAGTAAATGTCCAATAGCAGCGATAAGTAATTGATTTAGCGATCGGAGCTTTATATGTACATACATTTCACTTACTACCTATATAAGTCTTTGTTTAAGTGGTGGTCTCAGTTGTGTTTTAGTGGTCTAAAATGCACGTTTACGGATCACAGTGCCTCTCAAACCTTGGGTTCGAACCCCACTCGGGCAAATCCTGGTGCGAAAAAGAATGTGTTCGCTTACAGAAGGTTAGTGGTTTTCTCGGAAACACTCTGTTCTATTACATCATGCATCATGAACAGAATTGTAAATTAGTTTATATGTTTGTTCTCCCTCTCCTTCTATTGATATAATATACTTCTGTATAATTATCTGTCTGGCTGTGATGCCCATCATTTTATCACATACTAACCACGTAATCCAATTGTCTGCAGTCTGAATTGTCTAAAGCCATTTTTTACAATAAATATATAACAAAACAAAATCGGTATTTCGTCGGATTATCAACCAATCAAGGTCATGAAAATCATGCTAGCGATAGCAAAAAAAGAAAAAAAAACCTAAAGGGGTCGTAATGTCGTAGATTTTCGACAGATTTCTTCACCAGTGGTATTTACAAAATCCCGTCAGTTGACCAATCAAATACATGAATATTAATTCAGAGATAGAATACTTTGATACACGGCATGGCACATATGTACAATGTTCTGACTAAAAGGGTGGGTAGAAACAGAAACGGCAGTCCTTTATTCCGAGTCCTACGGTTTTTTGAGCAGATTTGGTTAGGCAGTGTGGACAGGAAGTAGTAACACACACGAGTAATATGGCTGGATTTGTGGAACTAGGAAGTAGTAACAAACTCGAGTAAATCGGCAAGGCACTATGCATATTAAGACGTACCATGTTAAAATATAACCAAACAAACCTATCGTAACCCCTGTCAAGTTTTATTGGCCTCTCTGTCGATATTATCAGACCATAAACAACAATAAATAATCGGACACAAGGGAAAATCGGGGTTATATTACTATCATAATATTATTATACATTAGTGGCTAAATCCTAACTTAATATGGACAAATCTGAACTGATATAAACTACACGTATTGAACCTTTACAAGTCGAATTGAGTTCATGGCGGTGATTAGCTTGATTAGGTTAAATGAAAGGAAAAGAGTGAATAAATGGTGTTTTACGACCCGACCCGTCAAGATTCTTTGACTTTAATTGACAGTCTATTCAGGGATAGTGGGAAAACCAGAGTGCTCTGAAAAGCACTGACTTTCAACTGTCGAACTGACACCCATTCCGAGTCATGATCTATTCCGACTTGAAATCCATCCAAAGGCGGCGGTGAGTCCTGAGGCACAGTAATCTTTATGCATTGCTTTAGACCACTTGGTCACCACAGCCGTTCGGTGGGAAGGGAATGGTGTTTAACGTCAGAACTCGCTGAAAGACTTGAAATTAGTACATTCTAAGTAGTTTACTTGTAACTTATGGTGAAAAACTACAATTGTACTTCATGTCATGGATTGAATTTTTCGCGGTTTTGCAATAAACCAAAAATTAGTACATCGCGAACATAACTACACTAGCAGTAATTATAAATATAAATTTGGGTTCTTATTTAGATATCACTTATTCAGAAAAAATAAGAGTGTACTATATGGCTAGAGGGTTTTTGTTTACTTCACACTTTCACTGATCTCTCTACTTTATTGTTACATACACGTAGTAATACATAGCCCGAGGCTGTAACTATTGTTCTTCTGAAGTCAAGTCGTCCTTCTTTATAATAATATAGGTGTAACATTATCTTAATGGGAATATCTCAAATACTAGGTCTTTTTAATGTTTTAAATTCTTATAGAAACTGTTTGTAGTTTGTCATGTACTGAAACGTTACAAATCTGGTCATGGGATGCTCATCTGATAACGTGCTAGGGCCCATGGTCCTCAGATTTGAGACAATTTTAAGACTCCATTGCTTAAACCGTTAAACGTTTTCCTCTAAGCTACTGAAGAAGGCTACAGGGCAATATAAAGTGCAATATATCATTGAAGTGTTTTGTACGACCTAAAGCGTTTGTAACAGAATACACAACCAGCGACGACCTTGGAACCACTGGAAATTGACAAAGATTGATGAAAAGTTAAAACTTTTAGTCATACTTTTTTTCGCTTATCTGCCCTGAATATTAATGCATTAATGTTAATCAACGGACAGCGACAACATAAGTTAACCCCCCGAAAACTGTCAAATACCTAAGGTGGACAACTTCAAAGATTCGCTGTCATGACATGCGCCAACAGCAATCAATTAAAATGTGAAAACCCCAGTGCCTCCTTAATTTATATGAATGACTTTTTCTTGCTACCTTTTGCCCTTCATCTATCTGACACGTCATTTAAATCACTTAGTATAATTTCCAGAGATCTGTATAGCTATAAGGTTATAACAACTACGGTAGCTCAGTTGCTAAAATACTACCTCCGTATGTAGACGGTGAGGGTTTGAACTCTGATTGGGTCTGATCAAGAGTTGAGCATTACTAGTGACGGTTTAGATCGGCACGCTAAAGAGCACAAACTGACCATTACCCTGAGTACACTGGCAAAAATAAATTTTCTGTCACTTCAACTAAAGCTGGTGCCGTCCCGATATATGTGAAATATTCTTGAACGGGGCGTGAGGTAAGGAGTCTTAGTTTGGTTACCGTGTGACCGAGATCTATAGGGACAGCTAATGAATGAGAGAAAGATAGCAGTTACCAAACAAAAGCTGTAGAAATAGAACCAACGAGGTATCGAGATGAGCTGATGAGTCTGCACTAATACGTGATCTTAAACTCTTGACAAGACTGTACTGTAAACAACAGGTTTGAATTCGAAGCAACATTCTGGCACAAAACAGATTTGTTCAAAGTATTCCCATTTGAACTACCAATCATTAAAATAAATAACTATGTAAAAGGAAGAATCCTTTGGGTGAACTAATGGTGGATATTATAGATCTAGATTAGGATAATCTAAGCTTAATCTGTTAAATTTTATTCTAATTCCCCGGACTTAGTGAATATAAAACAGACTGGGAAGTTTATTATACAACAATTTTTATTACCCTTATTATCTAAACAAGTAATGAAATTGGTCAAAAGTCAAGATGTAGAGTACAGACCTGACGAAAGTTTAACACAAAGCTAACAAAACAAACTTGACGAACTTGAAGCTTTGCTGCCGAGAGACCGAGATAAGGATAGTTAGTGGCCCAAATATACAGCATCTGTTGAGATGTAGATGTAGCTACTGAAGTCGGGGTGGGGTGAGGGTGAGGGCGGGGTGGGGGTTAAAGCGCCAATTAGACACTTATTCGTCAGATTAATGTTAAACTTTTGACATGTCTGTACTGTATTTATTTGTGATTACAAAACGATAACTTATTGACCACAAAACTTGTTAAAATAATAAGTTTTTATCGATTTTACGTCATTTCCTCTCTCACTGAATATTTTACTTACACTTTTGGTTCACGAAACAACCTAACCATAATTCACAGGAGTCTAAAATTCAATTATGATCTAATAGGTATATCTGGAGTCTGGAGTCCCTGCAGGGACCTTCAACAGCCAGCAGCTGTATTAATCGGAGTCTGGAGTCCCTATAGGGACCTTCAGGAGCCAGCAGCTGTAATCACGTGACTTTTCATACGTATATTTTGTCTATTATAAAGAACCTATCATTTTGAAAGTGACAGAAATATTGGAAGTTGCCAAATAAAGATATAGACCATTTGCTGATGTGTGTTACTTGATGTGTGTTTATCGCTACACGAAGAGTGGATTATGCCAAGGTGCCATTTTTGTCAGTCTACTGTTATTTCAATTGAACAAAACATTGTCAGGAAATGTGGAAACTTGTATAACATGTACAAGATCACAACAGAAACATTCAGGAATATGAAACAGTGGTAATAAAACTAAACATACTATGAGGCATAATGATTAAAGCAGATGGAAGGAATTCACAACTGAAAAGCGCGTACCTGGTAACAGTCAATGTAACCAAGTACACGAAACAATACAAATTAACGATAATCACTCAAACTCAATGGAGAAAAGGAAAGCAAAACACATGTGGTAGTTTGGATGACCACTGGAGTAAATGTCCAGTGGTAGTTTGGATGGTCACTGGAGTAAATGTCCAGTGGTAGTTTGGATGGTCACTGGAGTAAATGTCCAGTGGTGCTTTAGTACTATTTGAAAACCTTTCTGACCAAACACAAAACTATCACATATTCAGGCCACTGATATAATAAAACTTTATTTTGACAAGACACAAGAGATACAGACATAATTATAGGGCCCACTAATAAAACAACTCCCGACTTTGGAAGGGCACTGAAAATAACCACAAAAAATGTTGTATCTTATGATATACATGTAGATAAAATACACTTATATCTCATACAGAAATTAAAATACAGTAGATTTAGTGTTCTGAGAGTATTACGACCATTGTCTTTGTTATACGCGTAGTGTTTTAAAATGCATGAACTTCACATTGCGTTATAACTTGCAATAATAGTTTTACTGAAAAAAAAAATTGTCTGTTAATGTTATTTTAAATTTAACACCAGTTCCATTGGCATTCAGATTTGTATAGAATTAATGATTTTCAGGTGGTTTTCTTGTTAGTTTTGAATAATTTATAACAAGAAAAACAACGAGTTCTTTCAACAAGATGATAAAACGGTATATCAACGACAGATGACAATTCTATGTATCAAAGATTCTACATTAAAACATGTATAAATACAGTGCAGAACTGTCGAAAGTTTAACCTTGCGCGAACGAGAAGGGGGTCTAACCTCGACCGTCGAGTGGTCAAGATATAGACACGTATAGCTAGCTGTCAAGAGATATATACAGTACAGATCTGTCGAATGTTTAACATTAATCTACGCATTAGTACAATCGGCAGCTCATATTTGGCTTTCGTTAGCTATAACTCGGCAGCTATTTTTGGCAACTGTCTATACCCATGTCTCGGTCACACGACTGTCGAGTTTCGACTCTTCTTAGCTCAGTGTTAAACTTTCGACAGGCCTGTACTTTAGCAAATACCGGAAAACTTCCTAAATATATCTACTTAACTATTGACCAAGACGAGCCGAGCCGCCAATTGACACTAATTCGTTAGCCTAGTGTTAAACTTCCGACAGGGCTGTAAAACTACTCTTGTTAGTTGAGACTATTGAAGCCGTATTTTAAATTTTAAAAAATTGTCATCCTTCATTCAGGAAATTTATAATATATTAGAGGTATTAGAACGTGGTGTCCATATTCCACCTCCAATTACGACCGGTAATCTGAGCACTGGATTACAGTGCAGGATTAGGGATTAAATAGTAATAGATTATAAGGAATATCCCTCCCACGTCTGATCCACACTTGCACTGACAAATTCCAGTCCTTAAAATATGGTGTTTATTAAATATAATATTATTTAATCTTTTTTTACGGTACAGGGCTATTGAAAGTTTAACACGAAGCGAATAATTAGTGTCGAATCGGTAGGTCATCGCCAGCCACATTTCGACAGTAATATCTTTATTTTTCGGTCAATAGTGTTCATCGATATCTCAGGCACTCGAAGATTCGACTCTTTTTCGTTAGCACAATATTAAACTATGAACAGACCTGTACTTTAGTTAAACTATCGTTTTGCACCTTTATATCGGTCAAGGTAACACTGCACCTATGCTGTAATTATAAGTAGACCATAGATAAATACAGTCACTCCTAGATAAGCGTTCAACCAAGACTTTTACGGAAAAAAATCAGTAAGCTTGCAATTTAACCACATACTACATACTGCAATACAGACCTTACGAAAGTTTAAGATTGAATTAACGAAACACAGGAGTCATGGCTGTCGATTGGCCGTGATACAAGATAGTTTGTGGTCGGAAAGCTGGTGAACTGTCGATATACACTAGTATATATAGCTAACAAGGGATTGAGATGAGCCGGTGATTCGGTACTAGTTTTTCGGCTTAATGTTAAACTTTATACATGTCTGTACTGTATGTCGGATCAGCGTGGCTGAGATTTTATGCATTGCCTACGCTCTTAAAATGTTTTGTATGTATGCACTTAAATATTATAGTAAAACTGAATTTAAATAAGTATAAATTACTGGTATATCGTATTCTCTATCCATTCATATAAATAATACACTGGAACGGTTCATCTCTAAACGCGTATCACAATATAACTTACGTAAGTCATCAGATAGATTAGGATATATACATCGTCTGTTTCATGTATTTTGAGTGCAGTAAAATAACAATGCCCTGGTCTTTCACTTATATCGAGGCGGTCAGTAAAGTAAAAGTGGAAACCGGAGTGCTGAGAGATAATCGCCAACTTTCTTCAGAATTGGATTCGTACCTAGGCGATGGGGGGGGGGGGGGGGGAATCAAAGCGCTTTTTTATATGTGTGTTGCCTATAACCTTAAAAATGTTTCTACAGCGCCTACAAAATTAGTCCTTGGATAATGGGGAAAACCGGAGTGCCCGGAGAAAAACACCCGACTTACAGATAACAATGCCTCTCATCGCCTGGGTTAGAATCTCACTCGGAACAGATCTTAGTGTAAGAAAGTTTGTAAGTTCGCATTCCGAGTGTCGATGGTTTTCTCCGGGAACTCCGATTTCCTCCACCATGCAAGAACTGGTAATCTTGATAAAGGTGGAAGAATCTTTACTGGGGTGTAAAACATCGGATTACTCTACTTCACTCAACTTTGACCTTCACGAAAACAATATATAATGTGTGGTAACATGAAAATATTCTACCCAAGTGTCATCCTACTGTCCGCTATATATAATAGTAAAAATACGTCTTAATATCCTAATATATGTCATCCAACACGCTTCACCTACCCTCCCTTTCTAAATTATTAACGCTTTATTAAATAAAACATTTAAAGAACTTAAGACTGATACTATCATATATCAGAAAAAGTAAAGCAGGTTATCGGGGGCAGGAGGGGGTACTTTAACATTCCGAGTCATTTTACAAAACAATTGAATCTTTATAGTTAAAACTGTTTTAATATTCATAGATCACTGTAGCGTTTATTTTCGAGTAGATAATATTATTAAATACCAGGTGTTCTATATATAGATATGTTAATCTTTATCCCCGGTTATGTAAATCAGCCAGTTTTACACAGTACAGACCTGTCTAAAGTTTAACACTACCATAACGATTAAGTGTCCAATTACGTCCCTTAGATAGCCAGATCTAGACAGATTTACGGAAGCTGCTATCTATCTATCTCTCGGTCAGTTTTAGCACAACAGCTATCCACAACTCGTCCACTCCGTAGCCGAGCTTCGATCCGTTTTTGTTAGCTCAGTGTTTCAACTTTCAACAGGGTCTGTACTGTATTTATGAATGTAAGATTTTTTTTTAAATACAAGTACAATCGTATAGGAGTTTTCCTTAAAATACCAACTTGAACCCGACATCAACATTTATTAAGTGGGCGAGTTTTAAAACAACAATCGATGTTTAAATATATTTGTACTACTGCGAAATCGTTTTATTTTCGTGGTTCCCAGAACAAATACTATTTCGTGGGTTGGTAGCCGTAAGTAGGTTCATCATATAATTACATGTATACCACTTCGTTGACATGTAAATTCGTGGATCAGAGTGTCTAAGAACACAACGAAAATTGAGACATCGCGAAAATTAATGACTTCTAGACGAATAAGTAACCAACACTTACCGAGTTTCAACTTTAAATAATAATGTAGTTACGTAACAGTACATATAATGTACCCTATATATGTCTTTTTTGGCCTTTTTGTGCTGCGTATGTGGTGGTTCAGTTTCGAACCCTGGCCGGGTCCGACAAAGACTTGAAACTTTGTAGTGATTGTACTTGGTATTTAGAAATGAAAGTGACCGAACTCTTCAGATTATACCTGATGCCCCATGAAACGGTAGGCGATTGCAGTAAGCGCATTGCAAGGATAATAATTTCTGCCACTTTAACCTACAGATGGTGACGTCCCGATGTATGTGAAATATTCTTGACTGGGACATAAAGCCCCGTTCAATCAGTCAAACTTGATGCTACTAGCGATTTGTTTATAAACTAAAGGTATCCGAGTATTGTACACAACATATTTTTTAATTTTACAAAGTTTAATATGTCATCTCAAGGGACCTGACAATTTCCTTAACAAAAATTGTAATGCTAAAATAGGAATAAGTTAATATTACACGTATTTTATAACATTATATAAAACTTTGTGATCGGTCTCAGGTATCATACTGCAGTCAGTTTTCGATTTTACTAAAAGCTTAGTAAAGCTTATTGTTATTTATAAAACCCGACTATCCGATTTTATTTTTTAACACGGGGTTGTAATATTTCAAGGTAATGAAGTTAATTGAATACACAAACAGTAACGTTTTCCACTGTACAATATTAATTATATACAATTTATTAGTCATTCATTGATAAGAACAAATAATAGCAGTTCAACTTAAAGGTCTAGAGTCAGCATAAAAGTTAATACCTTTCAAAAGTTAACATTAAGTCTGCGAATTAGTGTCGAATCGATAGCTTAACTCTAGTCCTTACGCATGCCCTATGTAACCCGGGCGTAAAAAGGACTAGGTAGATAGGTATCTCGTTATCGATATCTCAGCAGCTTATTGGCAGCTGCCATCTATCTATCTCTCGCCAGCTTTCCGGAGACTAGCTATCCATATCTCGGCTACTTGGCAGCAGAGCTAGTCAGCTCAGTGTTCAACTTTCGACAGGTCTATACTGTATGATTGTGTTCGTTTAATTTCTAGCGTTATGTTTTCACGAATACATATAGCTATATATTATGAACATTTATATAATGTTTTAATTAGAAGATTACAGGTATATATTATTATAGTATACGTGTTAAACAGTACTGACTGTGTAATTATATAATAGGACCTATATACAATACTATGCAAAATGATAGGACTTTTTGTATAACCACCCCATTAAATTTAATGTAAAAATTCTGGTTTTTCGGAATTGTTTAAAAATATAACTTTAATCCGTCAATTTAAAGCCTTTTCAGTCAATATTGACATTTTATTGGAGGATACAAGTTAATGGACGTTTACCAGGAAAGATGGAACCCGGGACCTCCCACACTAGAGGCGAGTTCTCCCTTCCCTTCCACCCTGGGACCAACCTGTTGGTCGGCCACTTCCCAGGGTAGGACGAGCCCCCAAATGTAACAGGAAAGAGCAAAATACAAGGTAGGTCTGGGGATCGAATCGGGATCTACGCACTATAGGCGAGTGCTCTACCACTGAGCTACCCAGACCGTTACAGAAGCCCTTCCCGCAAAGTTACAGCGAATTATTATGCGGAAAATGCCATTAAAAAGTATGCCTGAAACCCCTAGCCAGAAAACTATATCATAAAGTAAATTCGACCTAGTATGGTGTATGTTTTCCAACAAATTCTGTAAGCAAACTCAATTTTTATAGTAGAATAATAGAACAGTATGCTTGCATATTTGATCTGTTCCGCATGGCTGGACATACAGTCAACTTTAACAACACTGCATAAATTACTCAACTATGTCAAATATTTCACAAATAAAAAAATACATCCATGTTTGTTGTTAACGTGAATTAAATTCATAACTTTTAAATTTTAAATGCTGAATTTCCGGATTTCATTTTTAGAATTTTAAACATATTATTTTAAAGACTTTAATTTCACCTATTTCAACACAGGTGAATGTAAATCTTTGATCAAGACATAGCATGCATCACTGAATCAAATGTACATAGTAAGGAAAATGTGACATATAGTATTTAACCCATTTAGGGACGTACAGCAAGGCATTTATGTATAAACAGTAATGAAAATTTAACGCAAGTAGGAAAAAGGCAAGCTACCCGAACAAATATTTATAATTAATGCAATTTTATGGTTGTCGATCTCTATCTATGATATATTCGGACCAAACTGAGGGTTCATTGACATAAGAGTAACTCTCTAACCCTACTTTAGCTGGATATAACATTAGCATATTGTATGTAGTATTAGCATACAATCGGACCTGTCTATAAAGGCCACCCAAGGTGACCAGTAAGAGTTACCTTTATAGACAGGTGCTCTTATATAGAGGTTCAAAATGACATAAACAAGAGCAAATAGGATGGAAAATTACTGGCCTTTAAAAGCAGACTGGTGGTCCTTATATAGAGGCCATCTTTAAGGCAGGTTCGACAGTATTTATTTTTAGCGAACATTTAACATTAAAATTAAAATCTCCGTAAAACATTACTATAATTGTTTTTTGTTAATGGTTTTAGCCGACACAAGCTTTGGTTATTTAGAGTCCTATCTTCCAAATTACAGCCACAGTGCTTCAACAATGACGGTTTTTAAAATTGTAATTAATGAGCATATGATAAGTAAAATTTGTAGAGTATTGTATACTACTGTATGAACAAGTTTTTGCACCATACATTTAGATTTACACCGCAATATAAAGCTTCACAAAGTAACACGTTAGTCATGTGCTACTTTTAAATGCACTATTCATAAAATTTCAAAAGTCGCAAAATTACATATTATACCACTGTTAATTTTACAGCACTAGAGGGCCGTTTCGAAATACAATTCTTCACCAGTAGTTTTAAGATAAAAATTGTGAAACGAAAACTTCTTAACAACATAATTTTAAATGCGGTAAAGCGATACTATCATTAAAATTATACCCTAATGCAGCCGCGGTCTGCAGCAAGGTGGTGGGGATGGGGTATGCTGCAACTACCGACAAGTCTGACAAAACTTTGACATTGGATAACTCCAATCCCTTGGTTAGGCAAACTTAGAACGCCAAACTATTGTTAGAACACGTTAAATTGAAAATAAATATATTATGATTAAATACAACTTTAACAACAAGAACTGTGGAACTTGGAACCCAACATAATTGTTACAACATATAAAAAATATATGCATATGATCTAAAATGACCAAACTATGACTGCGATGCAGCAAATGCAACAGTGAAGAACATTGGAAATTTAGAACCCAAATATTATTTGCTACAACATGTAAAATTGGAAATATATTCATATAATTATGACCAAAAAATGACTGGATGCAGCAAATGCACAATTGCAGGACTTTGGAAACTAAAAACCCATTACATTTACTACAATATGTAAAACTGGGAATACAAAACATGTATAGGCATATAATGTACTATAATATTGGCCAAAAATACTATATACAGCAAATGCAACAGGGAAGGACTTTAGAAACTTAGAACTTGGTACTACATATAAATTGGAAATAAATGCATATAGTCTAAAATGACTAAAATTTATGAATATCTTGAAAACTAGCAAAATTATTCAGATTTCAAAGTTAAGAAATAATTGTGAGACTTTGTGCTCTATATAGTGTTATTCTTTACTTACTGTCTCTGCATATCTCCCATTTGTTCCTGTAGACTGTTGTTCTTAATTTCTAAGTTAGCTTTTTCTCTTGTTAGATCGTCAATAAGCTTCCTGGCTTCCGCTAGTTCCGTTTCGTACATTTGTTTAATCATGGACGTTTCTTTTCCCCATTTAGATTTTAATTGTTCAAGTTCGGATGCTAATTTACGATTTTGGGCCTCCAAAAATCGGACCTTTTCGATGTAATTAGCAAATCTTTCGTTTAAATCTCTCATTTCTTTCTTTTCTTGTTCCCTAGTTGTTTTAACATTAGCGACACCGGTGTTAGACACTTTTTCAAAACCACCCGGACCCAATGAAGAGTGTGAGCCGGCTCCGTATCCCATTTCAATGGTCCTAACCATTGTGGTTCCTCCACCAGAACCACCAAAGCTATGTCTGAAGCCTGGACCTCCTATACTGCTGGTGGAAGATCTAGTAACCACATTTGTCCTAGGGTGAATGTTTGAGGTGTAGTGAATCTTATCCAAGTCATCATCATAACCAGACGATGTTGAAGATGTTATCACAGTTCTCTTCTCGGTAACACTTTCTCTTGTTTTAGACATTTTCTTCCGTAGACGTTAAATAAAAAATATGCTAACCAGTAATCACTTCGGCTGCTTGCAACTGAAAGGATCGAAACTTATCCAGTGACGGTTTATATATGTAGTGGGACGGTCCGCACAGACTCTAACGTAACTACCTACTTCTCTCGCTGATACGATTACAAATAATGCAAAAAGCTACCTGAAACACCACAATATATTGTGTTAGATTCACAGCAGTCATTTATCAAGTCAAAGAGGATTGGTTCTAGCTGATCACGTGATGTAAAACTCCCATGCCTGAAAACAAATGAAGATACTCCAATGGTAAATACTATCAATGTAAATGTGTTTATGACAATTAATTATACTGATCATCAACTATAAACTGACGAATTTTCCAGGTCTAGTTGACACCCACACTGAATATTTACAAGCTGAATGACAGCCTTTACGCTAGCAGACGACACGGTACTGCACACGATATAATTCCTTATATGTCGTCTGCCTAGGAATTATAATATTGAGGAAAAACAATACATTTATCTTCTATCACAGTTGAAGTATAACCTCCCCTGCCTGGAGCTCTTTCGTTACGTGTTTTACTAATTTCCAAAATTTTCATTACATTAGTAACCTTGCTTTGTAATAGTAAAATAAATCTAACTTACCTCTACAGGTTTGTACGTTTAATCGGGCACCTGGTATTTGACTCATTTAAACACACTTTGGTGTCGAGGGTATACCCTTAACCAGACTTTAAAATCAATATAGCGTAATACGTTAAAACTATTTAAATCTAACAACTGCCTGGTATATCTGAACATAATATAAATATCCCGGTAATGGGTATACCCTATAGTTAGGATAATTACAGACTTACTTCTCGTAAATGTCATAAAATTTTCAGAAAAAAAGAAAAAATTGATAATATTTACTTATTTATTCATTAATTTAAAAAGAAATTCCCACTGTTGGGTAGTCTGGCTAATGGTAATAAAATTTCCAAAAAAGGGGAAAAATGAATAATATTAATGTTTAAGAATTTCTCAATGTGCCTGGGAAGTTACGCCTCTGGTAGCTTTAACTGAAATGAAATAAATTAATAAATAAATAAAACAAATAACCGTTATTGGATACAGGAGAAACTTTTAATACATCGCACTATAATTATAAAAAATAAATAAATAAATAAATAAATAAATAAAATAATAAATAAATAAATAAATAAATAAATAAAATTATTGAATGAATGAATGAATGAATGAATGAATGAATAATAATAATGATAATAATAATGTCTATTTTTTATTTAAATGGTCTACAGTTTACATAAAATGACATGCCGTATGACATGTACATATTACGTAATTTTACAACCGAACGTATTCAGACTGAGCTACAAAAACAAGTATAAGTAAGTCAAAAACGACCAGTGGTTCTGTTGTGTGCTAATTTGAAACTTTCATCTGCTTCTTTTGAATGCTTCATTTTATTGTTAGCCTAGGCTTATCAAGGCCCTAAACAGTTAAAGGCCCATCAAACCCCTCAAAACGTTTTATGGTCGTCATCACTGTATCCAACATTAACCTGGATATATTAGAAGTTTAAAATTTTCATTTGCTTCTTTTGAATGCTTCATTTTATTGTTAGCCTAGGCTTATCAAGGCCCTAAAAAGTTAAAGGTCCATCAAGTCCCTCCAAAAAAAGTTTTATGACCGCCATCTCTGTATCCAACATTACTCTGGATATATTTGACGTTCCGTTCTATAGATTAATGTTCCTATTATTCTCAATATTTATTTAACACACGACGGGTGTAGCTAAACTTTAACAACCGCTTGCTTACTCGGGTCCGAGTGGAAGTTATGTCCTTACCTTAATATGACAGTTTTATTTATTTTTTTTGCTTTGTTTCTGGGATTGTGGTTTGGACATGGGTCGGTATGTTAATTAAAATTTCTATATGAACTAAGAAATTCAAATTTATCATGAAATAATTTTGGATGTCTTATTTTTGTAGAGTGCCTTTAAAAATTAGCCGTTCAAAACTAGCTTATAAGAAGTTGTATAATGCGAGCAATTTATTAATGTCAATAAAACGAGTCATTAGGACATAGCTGATAAAAGTTAATCAAAGTCTCATTTTTATAGACAGTCAAAAATTAGCACATTATAAAAAGTTAAAACATTTTGGAATAAACAGTGATCTGATTAAACGTATCTGATACGTGTTTAGGTTTTAGGTTTAAACTGAACATGGGGGATTTTTGAGTTTAGATCTCCCTGACAAATTGTGCTAGGATTGGTACCATGGACTAAACACATAGTCAACTGAACATGGGGGATTTTTGAGTTTAGATCTCCCTGACAAATTGTGCTAGAATCGATACCATGAACTGAACACATAGTCAACTGAACATGGGGGATTTTTTAGTTTAGATCTCCTTAACAAATTGTGCTAGGATCGATACCATGAACTGAACACATAGTCAACTGAACATGGGGGATTTTTGAGTTTAGATCTCCCTGACAAATTGTGCTAGAATCGATACCATGAACTGAACACATAGTCAACTGAACATGGGGGATTTTTGAGTTTAGATCTCCCTGACAAATTGTGCTAGAATTGATAGCATGGACTGAACACATAGTCAACTGAAAATGGGGGATTTTTGAGTTTAAATCTCCCTGACAAATTGTGCTAGGATTGATACCATGGACTGAACACATAGTCAACTAAAATGGGGGATTATTGAGTTTAGATCTCCCTGACAAATTGTGCTAGAATTGATAGCATGGACTGAACACATAGTCAACTGAAAATGGGGGATTTTTGAGTTTAGATCTCCCTGACAAATTGTGCTAGAATTGATAGCATGGACTGAACACATAGTCAACTGAAAATGGGGGATTTTTGGGTTTAGATCTCCCTGACAAATTGTGCTAGGATTGATACCACGAACTGAACACATAGTCAACTGAACATGGGAGATTTTTGAGTTTAGATCTCCCTGACAAATTGTGCTAGGATTGATACCATGAACTGAACACATAGTCAACTGAACATGGGGGATTTTTGGGTTTAGATCTCCCTGACAAATTGTGCTAGAATCGATACCATGAACTGAACACATGGTCAACTGAAAATGGGGGATTTTTGGGTTTAGATCTCCCTAACAAATTGTGCTAGGATCGATACCATGGACTAAACACATAGTCAACTGAACATGGGGGATTTTTGAGTTTAGATCTCCCTGACAAATTGTGCTAGGATTGATACCACGAACTGAACACATAGTCAACTGAACATGGGGGATTTTTTAGTTTAGATCTCCCTAACAAATTGTGCTAGGATCGATACCATGGACTAAACACATAGTCAACTGAACATGGGGGATTTTTGAGTTTAGATCTCCCTGACAAATTGTGCTAGGATCGATACCATGAACTGAACACACAGTCAACTGAACATGGGGATTTTTGAGTTTAGATCTCCCTGACAAATTGTGCTAGAATCAATACCATGAACTGAACACATAGTCAACTGAACATGGGGGATTTTTGAGTTTAGATCTCCCTGACAAATTGTGCTAGGATCGATACCATGAACTGAACACATAGTCAACTGAACATGGGGGATTTTTTAGTTTAGATCTCCCTGACAAATTGTGCTAGGATTGATACCATGGGCTGAACACATAGTCAACTGAAAATGGGGGATTTTTGAGTTTAGATCTCCCTGACAAATTGTGCTAGAATTGATAGCATGGACTGAACACATAGTCAACTGAAAATGGGGGATTTTTGAGTTTAAATCTCCCTGACAAATTGTGCTAGGATTGATACCATGGACTGAACACATAGTCAACTAAAATGGGGGATTATTGAGTTTAGATCTCCCTGACAAATTGTGCTAGAATCGATACCATGAACTGAACACATAGTCAACTGAACATGGGGGATTTTTGAGTTTAGATCTCCCTGACAAATTGTGCTAGGATTGATACCATGGACTGAACACATAGTCAACTGAAAATGGGGGATTTTTGAGTTTAGATCTCCCTGACAAATTGTGCTAGAATTGATAGCATGGACTGAACACATAGTCAACTGAAAATGGGAGATTTTTGAGTTTAGATCTCCCTGACAAATTGTGCTAGGATCGATACTATGGACTGGAGGCCAAACTTTTGTGGTGAGGTTGTGCTACGGACCTAAACGAGTTGAATTGAATAATGGCGTTTAACTTCCCAGTCAAGAATATTCCACATACATCGAGACGGCGTCAGTTAAAAAAGATGCAGACATTTTGCATGTGTGTTACGCTGATGACATTATACAGCAGGGTTCTTTATCGTGTCACGCCTACCGTGACACGGGACCTCGTTTATTTTAAGTTCCCACCCGAAAGAAGCGTGACTTTCATTTCGTAATGCCTAGTACAGTCACTACCCAGTTTCAAGTCTAGGGACCTAAATGATCTAACTATGTTAGAATAGGACACGTTTTGGAATGGACTAATGCTGTTTTATATCTCGTGTTGATTTACATTTGTTCCAAGTTTTATCAAAATACAGCCATATATTTTTAGGAATTATTGAGTGGAAACCGGTTTGGGACGGACGGATGGGAATATAGACAGACAGACGGACGGACGGACGGATGGTAATACAGACACAGACTGACAGACGGATGGACGGACGGACATACAGACAGACAGGATGATTCACATATACAAAGGGTGTCGTGTATCTAAGATAATAAGACACATAAAGCTGATACAAGTAATTATAAAACTCGTCTTTGGACGGACACCCGGCATGATGACAAAAATGGTGTCCGGTGGTGTTGTTAAAGGGCGTCTATAGGAACGTTACCCCCCTACTGCTATATAACAACTAGTGACTGACAGGTCTATAAACACACGATATTGATCAACTGAATGGGGTTTTGCGTCCCATCGAAATATTTTACTCATATCGAGACGGTCACCAGCTATATGTGAAGAATCAGGAATTTTGATATTTACAATGTGTCCAGGGCAATGTGCAGGGAGGTTTCTTTAACGTTCTATGCATGCCTTGACACGGGTCATCAGTTTTTAAGGTCGCATCCGAAGGACCCTGTGACTTTCATCTGTAAATGTCAAGTGATTGTCGAAAGAACAGTCACTATATATTTTCATGTCGTAGTCAGACCTCGGCCAGGGTTCGAACCCACGACCTCCCTCCTACGTAGTGAGCACTCTACTAACTGAGCTACAGTAGTAGTCAAAAATATTGAGATTATGTCCTTACCCCTGCTATATTATTTACCGATAACAGTTTTATTTTGGTATATGTAGAAGCATATATAGCATATATAGATTATATATTGATCTTTAAGACTGATTGTCGGATAAAACTGCTGACGTCAACATAAAATGTAACTCGTGCAAGTTGCCCTGGGGACACAATACACGTTAATTCCCCACCCCGAATATAAATAATTATTACAACTGAAAATACAATATACCTACACTATCAAATTAAAATTTCTTTTTTATTCTCATAAATGCAGATTTACAACATATAGAACATTTATAAATTATTACAATACATTTACATTCATATTTGCATGCATCCATCCATCAAAAGTTATGGTCTCCATTTGAAGAATTATTTAAAAGTTTTCCGAGCAAAATACTACGAATGGTAACAGAAGATGCAACTAAGTACAGGTTTTTACACCCCCCCCCCCCCCCCCACAAATTACTTAAAATTCTGTCCAAATTGTGCAAAGGTAAGCATAAGGTTAATTTAAAACAACTTTTACATAGTACATCGGGGATTTCTTGAAATTTCTCCCCAAAACAAAATTCTTAAATTATGTATTTTTATTGGACATGAATTCGTGAATAGTACACAAAAACAAATAGAAAATCAACCCCGATGTGTACTAGTCGGTCGGTAATGTTTAACGCGTGTTATGAACAGTGTAAGAACTTATAAAGAAGTGTTACCAGTACTGGCATACAGTCGGATTAATCACTGGCCAGGGATCTTGTGTTTTATGAAATACAAATTAATTATGCAGTTTAATGTGAGTTATTGGTTTCTCTGAAATTACTTAACAGTATTTTATATTGATTATGTAAGGTTGTGTAGCACCTTATACAGTACAAACACACGCACAAAATACATATATAATACTTATCTGACGGAGAAATAAATCAATTACTCCAAAACTGTACACTTACAAGAATATACAGTTGATTACAACTTATAACACATGGTCTTACAATGTCGTTCTGTAGAACACTTATATGTATTAGCATAGTTGGCTTTGCCTTAGTGACCGATATAAAGATACGTATTGCCTTGGCCTTAGTTATGTACAGATAGAATATCTGTATTTTTTGGCCTTAGTCACAGATGGAAACAATATCTATGTTGTCTTGGCCAAAGTCATATATAGAAATAGTAGCGACGTTTTCTTCATCTTAGTCACAGATAGCTATAGCTGTGTTGCCTTGGCCTTAACTAGTCATAGAAAGAAATAACTATGTTGGTTTGGTCTTAGTGACAGATTGAAATATTTGTATTGTCTTGGCCTTAGTGAGATAGAAATAATTGTGTTGCCTTGTCCTTCGTAGGATAGAAGCAGCTAGTCATAGATAGAAATAACTAGATTGCTTTGGTCCTAGTCACAGATAGAAATAGTTGTGTTGTTTTGGCCTGAGTGAGACAGAAATAGTTGTGTTCCCTTGGTCTTAGTGAGACAGAAATAGTTGTGTTGTTTTGGCCTGAGTGAGACAGAAATAGTTTTGTTGCCTTGGCCTGAGTGAGACAGAAATAGTTGTGTTGCCTTGGCCTTAGTGAGACAGAAATAGTTGTGTTGCTTTGGTCTTAGTGAGACAGAAATAGTTGTGTTGCCTTGGCCTTAATGAGACAGAAATAGTTGTGTTGCTTTGGCCTTAGTGAGACAGAAATAGTTGTGTTGCCTTGGCCTGAGTGGGACAGAAATAGTTGTGTTGCCTTGGCCTGAGTGAGACAGAAATAGTTGTGTTGCCTTGGCCTTAGTGAGACAGAAATAGTTGTGTTGCATTGTAGAAATAGCCGTGTTAACTTAGACTGTTTTGGCTATGCCTTGAAAGAACCATGGAAGTTTTTTTTCGCGTATTCGTACAAAAGGGAATTTACGCGAAAAAAGAAAAGTCAAATTTTTAAGATTTACAGTATTAGTCAGACCCCGACCGGGGTTCGAAGTCACGACCTATATCCCTAGCAACTGAGCTACCGTGGTGGTATCTAGTACCAGTAGAGATCACATGCAATAACAGGAGGAAATCTCTGCAGTGATTTAAAGTGCAAGGAATGCTAACCTCATTGTTGTTACCGTCAGTGGAAGGTCCCTGACCGGGTCTGCAAAAGACCTGATTATAGGTAATGAGAGCCCTTATGCTGAGCACTCGGTATTTAATTTATGAAAGATCACGGGTCCTACGGGAGAGACCTTTTGATCTCGTAACGTTAGAAGAGTCATACCAAGACCCCTCTCGTATCACTGCATCACTGCTGATGACGTTCCGATATCAGTACAATCTCAATCAATCAATCAATCAATCAATCAATCAATGTGATTGTTTAGGACCAGGATTGTTGATTTAGTTAGCTAGCAAAACAGAATGTGCCTACCATTCCAGAGCACCCGGCATCACTTCTCAAGTTGAAGTTTACTTGTTTAACTTTATTTGTCATTTTCAAAATTTTTACTTTGCTTTAGGATTGTGGTTTGGACATGCATGGGTATGGACAACTGTAATTTGACAGCAAAGAAATGTGACCTTGATCTGACAACTTCAAAGCGAATACAGAAGTTAAATTAAGAACTTTTGAGTCAAGTGTTTTTAATTTTAGTTTTGAGAGAAAATACACATATTTTGATCTTCCAATTGTGTTGTAACCCCTGTCAAACACCACTTGGCACCCGTAACCGTTAATTAAGATTTTATCAAACAGAAATTGAAGAACAGGTCGATGTTTTTTATTACAAAAAATAAAAAATATGTATACAATCTCTTTATGTCGTTTTTAAGTAACACTTTAACTCTATTGAGGTTTAATAATTTAAGTGTTTATAATAGTATCACCGTTTTGTCTAGAATGTTTGATCTTTGAGTTAGATTTTAAGTGTTTCCGTTTCGTCAGACAAACAGGATCCTTTGTGGTCGAATGGTCGAAAGTGAACACGACACATGTCACCGACATTGTAAGAACAACCACTCGAGTCAGAGTTTGCCATTTCGCTTGCCGAAGGTCGCTGGTCTTGTCCGGGCTTGCCACAGTATTTAGATGTCCCATTTCTTTATTTGTTAATTATCCACCTTCAATTTGTCATTATAATGACCCTCGATAAATTTGCTACTTGCTTTGTTACAGTATGTTTATATGTATCATGTGATGATCATGTGACGAGTATGTGAACTACGTCACTGCTTTATGTGTAACCTCGCAAATAAAATATGTCAGCCTATGCGATGCCTCATGTTGTTCTGTAATTGCCACGATGCCGGCAAACTAGCAATCATAACATGCTTAACTCTACAGTATATTGAAGTCCCATTGCTTTAATTTTATAAGCCACTCTCTATTTATCGCCAAACCCATTACAGTAGCTCAGTTGGTAGTACTTGCTTCATATGTTGGAGGTTGTGGGTTCAAATCACTGTCGGTGACTGACCAAGACTTGCAAAATAGATAGCGACTGTTCCTTCGCCAAGCACTGGACATTTAGAAATGACAGTATTGGGGTTGGGGGTGGGGGAGGGTTCTTTCGGAAATGACCTTAAAACTGATGCCCCGTGTCACGACAGGCGTGGCGCGTTAAAGAACCCACCCTCCAAATTGCCCCGAGTGCTCTTTAAATGTAAACATTTCTCCTATATATATTGACGTCTTGATATAAGCAAAATGTTATTGGCTGTGACGTAAAACCACATTCAATCGATCAATTAACCTTTATAACGGCAAAATTTGATTGAATGGTGGCTATGGATTCAGCTTATACGGCACTAGTAATTAAGCAACTAGATCAGCAAAATTGATGGTTTTAAGGCCATTTATCACTGAACAATTAGGGTAATCGTAACCGGTTATTGCAAAGTTTGTAAAGTACCTACGGCGGCGTGGAAGGGCCAAATGAAAAAAAAGTGATATCAATGACTTACAAGTTACCCAATCACAATTCAACTAATATTAATACTGAAACATTATAAATAAAATATATTAAATACAATAGGGGGCCGGGAGTAGACATATATATAGCGGTGTTATATGTTAAAAAAGAAAATGTCTGAAAGTTGTTTGACGAGATATCGAATTTTATAAAGCTTCAAAAGATGTTTTAAAAATCTTGTCTGACAAGTGTTATTTATATTCTCAAATTCAAGGTTACGAAGTTCGATTATACAGTCTGACGTTGGCTATTGATCAGAGTGAAAAACATTATTGTTCGTCTTAAACTATACTTAGAGACAGTCCTTAACTCAAAATTTGTTATATCATCATAAATTTTGATTATTCATAAAATAACCACAACATGTGGGCAAAACGTCACCTCCTGGGTCTACTCGCAACATGAGAAAGTCTGTCTGTTCCCGTTTCTTTCACCATCCTAGAACTGACCGCCTCAATATTTTGTCAAGAGCTTAAAACTCAACACTAATGTAATATAAAAAAAATGTTCGGCCACTGTGCATAAACAGTTGAAAACCATGATGTACGATTTATATTGTGTCACCTCATTTGCTGAAAATAATTGGCCATATTTTATTTCTTAATCATTTGTACAATTTATATTAAACCTAGCTACCTAACTTACTCTCGAATCAACATGGCATGATCGAAAAAGTTTATTACAATCTCAACGTAAATCGTAAACACAACCAAAAAAATACGACCTTACGAAATCACTTTTTTAAATTTTTTAGAAATTAAAATAAATGAATTTGCACAATACTTAGATTGTATGTGAAGGGTTAATTCCAAGATAAATAGTTGTGATCCGTGTAACTATGGCGACATGTTTCCATCCATGCAATTTTCTGACGTCATCTTATTAAAATGTCATCAAACACATTAAATATGGTTTTGGCTTGGTGCATCACAGTTATAATATAACTATTAACCTTCTCAGACATAGGTGGAAATTTTTGTTCTCTTGTAGCTTAGAACCGGAAGGGCATTTTTGGTCTCTATCGTCTTTAATCCATTGTGACAGAAGCAGAATTTTTATGCCAATGTTAGCATAGGGTTAATTGAGATTATATATTAGGTCAAAGCTTTCGAAACCCCAATCCATTTTCCTATATTTCTCGGGTAAAATCCCGAATCCATTCGGAAGTTCTTTGTTTTGGAATCTCTCGAGATTTTTCGAGATTCCGTTGCGTTCATGTTTCAAAATGACGACGTATTGCCTGAATGAGGTTCGCCGCTGTACCACGTGATACCCTCTAACGTTTGTGCGGAACACTTATTTCCAATGGATATGGAATAACATAGATGACGTTTTCCCGCGAAAACGACGTCATTACGGGAATCTATGACGTTGACGTTTTCCAAAACGTTCCGCACAAACGTTAAGAGGTATTGATCACGTGGTACAACGGCGAACCCCATTGGACTCCAGTATACGGATGATTGTGTTGGAGTAATGGACGTTTTGTGGTTTGATTGGATTTAGAATAAAAAGGAATGATCCCTAATTTTGACGCAATGAAGAAATGAACGCCTTATCGTTTCCTGGCAAGATAATCAAGAATCGGCTAATTCTTCTTCTTATATAATTGTGAAAATGTCCTGGATATCAGCCTGCAATTATATCCAATATATGCTCTTAAAGTAGGACAATGGACATATGACAACTGACGTAATGAAAACGTCATCATAACGTCATAGAAAAACACAAACAATGCTTGACAAATTGAAGGTTTTGCTTGAAACATCACATTTTTCGCTTGCACGTCACAGCTCAGATTTGCATGGCGCGTTAGTTATTGCTGTCAAGAAACATCACAGTTTTTGCTTGAAACATCACAGCTTTTGTCTGACGCGTCACATTAAACCCCTATTGCTTTCATAAGATATGTGTTGTGATGTGTTTCTGATACTATCATTCAGTTGTATATATTTTATATTGGACATAGAATTGTTCTGATTTTTAAATGTCATGTCATGCTTGGAAAACCACTCTAAGAACTACAAAATCACAAATATTTTTAGAAAATATTTTTATTGTCTGTAACCATGACAACTAAATTAATATAAGTCTTATAGTTAATTTCTACTTTAGACGATTCATTGAGATGTTTGCTTGTTCTATATATCGTTGGTATGTATATATATATATGTTTGTAATGGTTTTTCTGCTTATCATTTGATAATGGTTTCCTTACTTGACTTTTCAATATTATTTGGTATTAAAAAGTCACTTTTTACTGCTGACTAGATGATGTTCATTAGATTTATATTATAGATGAATATAACACCGTTTTATTTATAGCACACGACATTTAACTTCGAGATAAACTTAGTCACGACGTATTGGATATAATAACCATGGATTCATTTAGCTTGTTTTCCAAGAAAATATTCCATTCTGTTTGTGATAATGTTTTATTTTCAGTCTTCTTGAAGCACTAGTACTTCTATGCCATTAAAATTTTATTTTTACTGAAAAAAAAACCTGAAAAAATAAAGTCGGAATAAAGACATTTTGAACAGAGTGAGCAGATTTTACTAAATACAAAGGTGGTCGTTATAGCAGGTTTTACTGTATTTTGGTTATAAAGTCACTATAATTGCATAACTAGGAAAATTGACTTTCAGATTGCACCATTTATGACGTCATCATGACGACATACAGTCTTCGTTAGGAATGGCAAGGTGATGGCTAAATATATCATTGGTTGTATCAATTACATCGTGGTTAGGTTTTTCTTTAAGTTAAATGTCAAAGCCTAAAATAAAACGATATTATTTTCTATTGTAATGTAAATCGAGTTAACATCAACTTGTAAACACTAACAAGTGAAATTTTCGTAAGTAAAGATTATATTAAAAAGTCAACTCAGGAATGCATTACAAAGTAATATGAAACAAATCAATTTGAAAATCCAATACAAACATATAAAACATCAACTACATTTAGAAGTTGCTTTTAAGAATTTCAAACAACTATGGTAGCTCAGTCGGTAGAGTATGTTGGAGGTCGTGGGCTCGAACCCAGAATTGGTCTGATCATTAGTTGAAAATAGGTATTGACAGTTATTTCGCTAAGCACTCTGCATTTAGAAATGAAAGTAACGGATCTGAAAAACCCGACGCCTCGTGCTTTATTAACGGGGCTACAAAGCTATGGATCTAGCCACTTGGTATTGTAATGTTTTGGATTTATTGAAGATGTCCGTGGTTGATATCATGAACATCTCTGATAGAACCAATTTTAAATGTTATTTTGTTTAACCTATTAACTATGATTCTGGTTCATAAAACTTTCTCAGAACCGCCTTTCTAAATGTGCTAAGAATTTTACTATATAAATGCCACCCAGGGGAAACAGTAAAACTGGTCTTTATACACATGTGGCCCTGATATAGAGGTTCAAATAATATGATAAAATTTAACTGATCTCTGAAGTAAGTAGCCTTATGTATATATATGTTCAAATAACGTAAATAAAGAGCAATTTGTATAAAATTTTACTTGCTATTAAAAGCAGATGGTCCTTATATATAGAGGTGACATTTGAGGCAGGTTTGGCTGTATTATATGTGCTACAAGCTATATGAGTAATTTTCTAGAACAGTCGAAGAATTAAAATTACTATAAGATGTGTTGTATCCTGGAATATTTACACAAACACATTCCAAGAAGTGATAAATGTTTGTATCTACTTTGTACGTTGTTAAGGGTGTCACTGACCTAGATGAAAACATATGAATGAAATGTTTATTTGTTGGGACAACGAAGTTTTAAAATATGATGATGACAGTGAACATAACAATGACTTGATGCTTATTTCATGTTTATTTCTCTCTCTCTCTCTCTCTCTCTCTCTCTCTCTCTCTCTCTCCTCTCTCTCTCTCTCTCTCTCTCTCTCTCTCAAAATATTGATAAAATGAAAAATATCAATCATTATTATTTTTGAAAATTTTCCATTTTATTCGGAGAGCATAGTTATGAGTGTGTGACGTCATGGAAGGTTACTTTAATACTGCCGGTGTTTGTATCACAAAACCATGTAAAGATACCAGAGACTATGATTTCATAAATTGTAACTGTAGGACAGCAGCAGCCAACACAACCAAGAATACAACAACACAATAAATAAAAAAAATAAACATACTAATCCATGTCCAAATCACGATATCAAAGGAAATTGAAAACATTGAAACTGTCAAATTAGGTGAAACACGCGAACTTCCACCAGGGAAGTGGGACCGGGTGCTCCGGAAGGGTAAGTACATCCTGTTTAGCGAGAAGCATCCGCCACGTGTGTAATCAAAATTTAGAATGAAAGGCACAGCGGACTATGGAACATCAAATACATACAGCCAAACAAGATAGGAAAAACACATGCAGGGACTACTGATTATGTAACTCCCGACTTTGGACGGTCATTGGAGCAAATTCCCAGAGGTGTATTTGTATAGCTGTATTAGAGGCCTCTGGAGTAAATGATCAATATTGTAGTTATAGTGAAATTAGATTTTGTAGTTACTAACGGAAAGTAAATCCGCCCCTCACCTTTTAAAATCATCCCATACGAAGTTACAGAATTTTCCTTCGTTTACGCTTACTTTTTATGTTTGGTATCAAGTTTACACCCCCGCAAGTTTAGCTTGATCTGGATAGGTTGATTATTTGATTGATGGGTTTTTTGTCCCAGTCAAGAATATTTCACTTATATCGAGACGTCACCAGCTATAGGTGAACGGTGGCAGACATATTGACCTTTGCAGTGCGTTAATTGCAATGTGCAAGGAGGGTTCTTTAACATGACACGGGCCGTCGATTTTAAAGGTATCTTTTGAAGGACCAGGGCTGGGTAGGTTATGTCGTAATCACAATAGTGTTGATAAGTATGATGGTGTGCTTAACCTTTCGGATCACCTGGCCTCACTTACCCGGTGGAAGATCACGTGTTTAATCTTAATTGCCAGTTTCAAAGTTTTTACTTAGCTTTGGAATTGTGGTTTAGACAAAGATTGGTATGCTTGTTTTTGATTATGAACTTAATTAACATTAACATTTAAATAAATAAATAAATAAATAAAATAGTGATAAAACCCTCCGAAACCTCCTGGTTAAAACTGCACCATGTTGTTAGTACTGGTTTATGGTGTGACTAATATTGATTGTTATTCCAAACAAATTCGTTTTAGTACAATACTGTCATAAACTCCAATATGACCCAATATCCATAACAGTTAAAATTTAAAAACCATGTAAGTGTAGTTTTAAAATAACCTTTTAGAAAATTATAAAAATGTACTATTTGTCATATGTTGGATAATGTCCAAAATTCTCAAGATGTTTTAAGTAAAGTATTGTGTGTTGATAGGTTACAATGTAAATGAAGATGAAAGTTTGTAAAAGCCTGAATCAGCAATCTGCTGCTTAAAACTATTGTATTTGGTAAAAAGCCAACAACCGCAATCATACCTATATCATAGGGAAATGATGATACAGACAGCTTACATAAAGGGTAGCTTATATTCACAAACCAAGACTTGAAGAGGGATGTTTTATGTTGCTCAGTTTGTTTCAATCGCTTCGAATTGTAGGCGTTCTATATAGCGATCACAGGTGGTCTACTCTTTTCTTAAACTCTTTAGAGGTGTCTTTAGTGTACACCGAGAACCTCGGTTTTGTGCATCAGTCGAAAGACTACCTGGTAACAAGCTTCTTACAGCATCTAGTGTGAACAGGGGGCGAGGATAATCTCAGAGAATTTCCAAGTCCCGAGTGAGGTTCAAACCCACAACCCTCAAATTCGAATGTCAGTAACAGTACCACTGGGCCATGTCCGTCCATTACATATGCACATCCTTTACTTCATATAGAGTTACATCTTTGAAAAGTATATAATAAAAAGAATGACACAGAATAAATGACAAGTCAATAACGAGCGCATACAACAAGGTTTATAACATTATCAAATAATCATAAAACGGGTAAATGATACAATTAATTTTAAAGTTAAGATTTTTTGGATTTAATCAACTAGAGTTCTAAACAATATCTTATACAGATCATGATGACAAAATGTCACACTTCTCTTAAAAAAACTTAAATAGAAACAGTTAGGAAGTTGAATGTTCCGATGTAGGGTAAAATTAATGCACTTTGCGTGTTCATTCTCTCAAACCATTTGTCGGTAGGCGTAAATGCCGTTGTAAAGACGGCCTATATATACATTGTATTTGAAAAGAGGGTTCTCTGCACAAGCAAAATATTTCTTCATTTGTTATTAAATCTCTCTCTCTCTCTCTTCTCTCTCTCTCTCTCTCTCTCTCTGTACATAATTTATTTTAGATTACGTAGTAAGTCCAAAGTCCACGAGCTATATTAAGGACAGAAATCGCGACAATGTGTTAATAAAACCTAACAAATGAAATTATCTCTTAGATGATAAGTAATTCCTTAGAAAAAACATCATTTTGTTTCCATGGTGATTCGATGTCCATTATTACATTTTTATAGGTTTTGACAATGACTTCAGTGGTCTCTATATATGCGTTAATGTCATTTATTTGTATTAAACTTATATGATACTAATACGAACTACAAGTCAATATTGCACCCCAAATATCACATCCCTACTAATACGAACTAAAAGTCAATATGGCACCCCAAATATCACATGTAGTCAATATTGCGCTTCAAATATCACATCGCTACTAATCGAACTACAAGTCAATATCGCACCCCAAATATCAGATGTAGTCAATATTGCGCCCCAAATATCACATCCCTACTAATACGAACTACAAGTCAATATCGCACCCCAAATATCACATCCCTACTAATACGAACTACAAGTCAATATCGCACCCCAAATATCACATCCCTACTAATACGAACTACAAGTCAATATCGCACCCCAAATATCACATCCCTACTAATACGAACTACAAGTCAATATCGCACCCCAAATATCACATCCCTACTAATACGAACTACAAGTCAATATCGCACCCCAAATATCACATCCCTACTAATACGAACTACAAGTCAAATAGCCCGAATATCACATATCTTTTTATTTCGAATTTATGCTTACACCTTTAAGATTTTCACTTAATTTTATTACTCATATGTGTGACAAGAAATTTTTGTAGTTTTAGCATAAAGCAAAAATTCAAATATATGAATCATATTATAATAAAAATAGTAATGCATAGTACAATCCACATCACATGTCATATTGGACTTCGTGCTATACCCGTTCTAAAGCCCTCTGTCTGATATTGGAGTCTCTGGACGATATGACATGTGTATTACCATGCTTTATTCCCTATATATGTTCTTGTTTCACGTACTTGTTGTGTCGTGTTCTTTTGTTGTTTTAGCTATCGTTGAGGTTGTTGATTGGTTCAATTTTGTTTTATGTCACATCAGCCATACACTACAGACCTGTCTAAAGTTAAACCCTGAGTTAACGAGTTGGTACCCAGTTGGAACTCAATTATCTCGACTGCTGCTATCTACCCCCACCCCCCCCGAAGGCTTAATTTTTAGCCACTTAGCCACACGTATCTCGTCCACTCGACCGTCAAACTTAGATTTCTTGTCGTTAGTTAAGTGTTTGACTTTCGACAGGCTGCCAATGTTCGCGACAAGACGACATTTTTATGTCAAAGATTTATCTAAATACAAGTTTATGTGATGTGTGTGTTTTGTGCAGGTATCATGGTCAGTTTTGCATTGTGTTATTTTTGGAGTCCTAGTAGGGGCATATGACAAGGAAACATTATGTTTCACTTGCGGTCGGCCGAGATCGAACCCACAGCGGTGAAACGAGGGTTGAGTTTGAAGGCTAAAGCGTTAACGACTCAACCACCGTCATGTCGGTCAGCTAAATATATCTGCAATATTTAATTCTATTTATTGACAATACTCGTTATATGTCTACCATTTTACGTTTCTGGTGTACGGCTTACAGTACAGGCCTGTCGAAAGATTAACACTGGCTAACGAATTAGTGCCGAATCGGTAGCTCATCTCAGTTCCTAGTTAGTCACATCTCAGCAGTTTTTGGCAGTTGTGTTTATCTCTCAGCCAAGCTATCCACGTTTCGACCACTCGGCAACAGATCTTCAACTCCTTTATTGATGGCTCAGTGTTAAACTTTCGGCAGGTCTGTACTGTACTCCTTCAGTAAATGGTCCAATCTATCCAATCTATCAGCCATCGATTGTACTCGGTTGTGCTATAATCCCTTCCAGATAACCTTGTCTAGACAAATAAAACTAAATGAAATTAGAAGTTCATAAAAAATAGTTGTCATTGTATCTGGAACATATTACAAACCAAAAAATATAAATAAATAAATAAATAAATAAAAAATAAACAAACAAATAAATAAATAAATAAATAAATATAATAAATAATATAAAGTCAATCCTGTCTATAAAGCCACCTTAAGGGAACATTAAAAGTGGCCTTTATAGGCCGGTGGCCATTATATACAAATTCAAAAAAATATGAAAAAAGCAATTGGGATAAAATATTACTGGCTTTTATAAGCAGGTGGTCGTTATATAGACGTGGTCTTTAACACAGGTTTGATGTAAATAAATAAATAAATAAATAAATAAAATGAAAGCAGTCAGGATAATCACATATTAGATATCATAGGCCATTTCAAGATTGTGACAAGCGAAATAGAGTGGTATATATAGGAATCGTTCTGTCTGTCAGTGTGTCTGTCCATCCGCCGGTCCCAATATCGTGCTATGGATGGATTTTAATTTGATCAAACTGGGAACATTGTTAACCATTTTGTATCTATAGGTCAAGGGTCAAGGCTACAAGGTCAAATCCTAGACATGATAACTCTACAAAGTTTGAAACTTGGTATGGGGTATTCAGATGTCTCTCAAAAGACTGTTCTGATAGAATTTGTATATTCCACACGTCGTCACATCTTTCACAACATGTTATATATATCATTTAGATTAGGTCCATGCTGCTTGAACGTTTTTGTAATTACATTTAGTAGCTTTCCTGAAGATATCAGACATTTATTGTCTCCGAGTGACTTTCTGCATTGTTATTATTAACTTTAGTAAAGGCTTCACAGGATTTCAGTAAAATTGCTTTTACGAGTGGTCTGGTGTTATATTAGATAAAAATCTTCTCAAATGTGTCTGGTAAACTTAAAGCTTGCAATTTGTTTATACCATTCATAAGGTAGCATGCCATTGTCATTCCTTGTGTAATAATTGTCCTACACAGATATACAGGCCTGTCGAAAATTTAACACTATATATAAGCCCACGAATTAGTACCGAATCGGCAGCTCATTACAACCTCTTGTTAGCTGTATCTCGGCAGCTCATCTCAACACCTTGTTAGCTGTATCTCGACAGCTCATCTCAACCCCTTGTTAGCTGTATCTCTACAGCTCATCTCAACTCCTTGTTAGCTGTATCTCGGCAGGCCATCTCAACCCCTTGTTAGCTGTATCTCTACAGCTCATCTCAACCCCTTGTTAGCTGTACCTCGGCAGCTCATCTCAACCCCTTGTTAGCTGTATCTCGACAGCTCATCTCAACCCCTTGTTAGCTGTATCTCGGCAGCTCATCTCAACCCCTTGTTAGCTGTATCTCGACAGCTCATCTCAACCCCTTGTTAGCTGTACTCGGCAGCTCATCTCAACCTCTTGTTAGCTGTACCTCGGCAGCTCATCTCAACCCCTTGTTAGCTGTATCTCGACAGCTCATCTCAACTCCTTGTTAGCTGTATCTCGACAGCTCATCTCAACCCCTTGTTAGCTGTACCTCGGCAGCTCATCTCAACCCTTGTTAGCTGTATCTCGACAGCTCATCTCAACTCCTTGTTAGCTGTATCTCGACAGCTCATCTCAACCCTTGTTAGCTGTATCTCGCAGCTCATCTCAACCCCTTGTTAGCTGTATCTCGCAGCTCATCTCAACTCCTTGTTAGCTGTATCTCGACAGCTCATCTCAACTCCTTGTTAGCTGTATCTCGACAGCTCATCTCAACTCCTTGTTAGCTGTATCTCGACAGCTCATCTCAACCCCTTGTTAGCTGTATCTCGACAGCTCATCTCAACCCCTTGTTAGCTGTATCTCGGCAGCTCATCTCAACCCCTTGTTAGCTGTATCTCGACAGCTCATCTCAACCCCTTGTTAGCTGTATCTCGACAGCTCATCTCAACCTCTTGTTAGCTGTATCTCGCAGCTCATCTCAACCCCTTGTTAGCTGTATCTCGACAGCTCATCTCAACCTCTTGTTAGCTGTATCTCGGCAGCTCATCTCAACCCCTTGTTAGCTGTATCTCGACAGCTCATCTCAACCCCTTGTTAGCTGTATCTCGACAGCTCATCTCAACCCCTTGTTAGCTGTATCTCGGCAGCTCATCTCAACCCCTTGTTAGCTGTATCTCGGCAGCTCATCTCAACCCCTTGTTAGCTGTATCTCTACAGCTCATCTCAACCCCTTGTTAGCTGTATCTCGACAGCTCATCTCAACCCCTTGTTAGCTGTATCTCGACAGCTCATCTCAACCCCTTGTTAGCTGTATCTCGACAGCTCATCTCAACCCCTTGTTAGCTGTATCTCGCAGCTCATCTCAACCCCTTGTTAGCTGTATCTCGCAGCTCATCTCAACCCCTTGTTAGCTGTATCTCGACAGCTCATCTCAACCCTTGTAGCTGTATCTCGACAGCTCATCTCAACCTCTTGTTAGCTGT